>CM076575.1:470864088-471464088 GCA_034641835.2 Pinus albicaulis
CAATGGGACCATGTTTATCTAGTGAATATGGTGCCATGTCATTAGGCCAACCATCAAGATTCACTTCTTCATAGGCATAAATAAGAGGTTTGGGCGAGGTGAAATTTATGGGTTAACCAAAAACTAAGTGTGATGCATCCTTCCAAGCCATTTCTCCCATAAGTGATGGCACCCCACATCTTAGGAAGAGTTGAAATGAAACCTTAAAAAATTATTGATACACACCCACAAAAGGAAGAACATAGCATTTATTGCAACATTCACTTGTCATTTACCCTAAAAGAAACATGGAGAGAATGATAATAAGTGTCATTGATCTATCCCTCTTGCGTGCACAACTTCTCTACTCAATCAACCGCCAACCTAGGAGGCTTTACTAATAGAAACAAGCAGATATAGAAATAAATGAAAGATAGAAGGATAACTAGAAGAATGAGAATGAGCATACCTATGAAGTTGGGGTTCACATCTCCGTTATCATTGTGATGGACTTGGGTTTTGGGCTTCTTGTCATGATCCATTCATGAACACCTACCACCACTTTTCACAAAACCTCCTTTTCTATCTCTTTTCTCCTGACTTATTTTATTACGAGGGACAACCACAAATATAGATAGATATCTATACCAACAATAGGCACCAAGGACATCAGAAAATTCCTCCCTCGCTTATGTTTTCCACTTATTTTTCATTTTAATTCCTGGTAAATAGAAATCTCGAACATGTCGAACACCTGCCACAACGTTTCATAGAACCTCCTTTTCTATATATTTTCTCACAACTCCTTCTATTGCTAGGGATGGCCCCAAATGTAGATAGATATATGTAGAAGCTATACATACCAAGGACATTAAAAAAATCCTCCCTCGCTCATGTTTTCCACTTTATTTTCATTTGAATGCCTACTAAATAGAAATATTGAACACTACGATGTGTCAATGGGGGAACTTGTTATTTTGGGCTTCTGTGGTTTTTAGTATGTGCAAGTGATTGGCCTGATAGAGGTGCACGAAGGTGGTATTGAAGGAGGTATCTTTGGGGGTGGCAATGCTTCTATGTGGAATTATCCATTTCTGGTGTTTGGTCTAGAAATTGGTGTGCCCGGTGGTTTGGTGGGTGTTTCTTGATGTCTAGTGGTGATATGAGAATCGCCCTTTTGGAATAAATAGAGTTAATATCCTAGTGTGGGTTGTGTGAAGCTTCTTGGGAAGTGTCAGCCTGGGGTGTGTTCCTCCTTCCTTCTCCTTCTCTAGTTGTTTGAGTTCTTTACGAGTTTCCCAACTGGTGGAAAGATGGTAGCTGGGACATAGTGTGTGGTTTCCAGAGGAAATTTAAGGGTGAAGAGAGATCTGGTTTTTGGGTATGGTGGTAGGGGAAATTTCCAGTAGATTGGAATATGATAACAATTGGAGTTGGCCCTCTTTGTTTTATCACAATGCGACCATCCTCGTGGCGTGGGGAATCCTCATCCCCGACCAAGCAAGGATCTGTTGGCTCAGATGATATGGAAATAGTGGTGGTAGGAGTGCGCCGAGGTGCTAAGACCATCGGTCACTCCCATCTTGCTGGTGTGGGAACCTAAGGTGGTCATGGTGGAGTAAAGCAAGCCTCTTGTGGTGGTGGAAGTGTAAGGTCACAACAAACGCAGCATCAGGGTGGTGGAAAGCAAGGAGGAATAGCTAAATGGGGAACTTGCAGGCATGTAGCTCTCGGCCCGCAGTAAATTCAACATTGTTTTCTAGAAAACTGTCAGGACCTAATTCAAAATCTGATAGATTAAGTGGACACAGTGGAATGTGTAACACCCCCAATTTATGTGTTTGAATTTCAAAGCTATACATTTGAACTTTAATCCTAAGGGGGGTGGACCCCAAAGGATAAGAAAATTGTGAACGTAATTAAATATTTAAATTGAGGAAATGAATAAAATTATTGTGTACAGATTGACCAAAATGAGATTTATGAGATCACTTGCTAAATCCATGAGGATGGATAAGGCAACTAATCCCCCAAATCTTTCAAAAATCCTTGAAAGAAATTATTCTAATTTAGATTTCTGAGGAAGAATCTAGATTTCCCCAATGATGAGGAAAGTAGTTGGGAAGAGGTAAAAAAGCTGGGAAAAGCTAAGAAAAGTATAAAACAGCTTTAAAGAATCCCAAAAATGGGAAGCCTAGGCAAACAGGAAGAAAAGTATCCTGATATTCTGGACGCAGAATTAGAAACATGCTTTGGGGGAATAACAACTTAAATAAGCTGCTCCTAAACAGATTAGGGGTTGATCTGTTCAAGGAGATGATCTCAGCTCGAGGGTGAGTTCTGGGAGACAAAATGACTCTAAGGTTGAGAGGTTGGTCAATTTCAATAGTGGTATGTCCCTAAATTGAATTATGTTTTTACTTCTTATGGTATGAATTGGCTACATATAATTGATGGAATTGCATGCTAGACTTATTAATGCTACCTTAGAATTATTTATTTACATTTTACTATAAGAGGTAGGATTCAAGTTCATGCTGCATAGGAAGATGAAAAAAAAAGAAATATATGTACATGTTGTATGTAGTAATATTCCACACACTGAACAAAAATCTCAGCAGAAGTAGCTTCAATCTCTGTATGGTTGTGGGAATCACACCTAGGGAAAAAATTCATCAGAACCTTTAAACCATAGCTGGTTTAAATCTGAGAATACATATTTTCCAAAGATGAACTATATTCTAACTTTAATCTGCTTCTGCAATTTAAAATAAAAAGAAGGTTCATTTAAACTAGGTCAACCAGACTCTCATCTATTAAAATCTGAAAGTAAGACAAACTACATTGTAATTGTTTCCTGTAATCAAAATTATAATGGAGTCTAACATATTATTATATGTCATAATGGATGCAATAAGAATGAACTCTGCTAGCCAAATAGTAGGAAAAATTTATGTGTGAGTTCTGAAAAAAAAAAATTTCTGAGTTAGAAAGTAGGTATAAGTCCTTGTATCCAGAAACAGTATTAATTTATCTGCGATGTATTGTGGTTATAATTAACAACTTCCTTCCTTACAATTTTCAAGAGATTTAGTGATAACTTAGATAAGTGTAGTGGTGCATATGACACTGCTAGTCATTTCATAGTCTTATGATAATTGTATCAAGGAAACTTAAACTCGGGAAAATACCATTATAACAATAAATATCATTTTATAGAAAAATTAAAATATGCATTGGTACAAAGCTACTATATATTCTAAATAGGAATGACTTATTGAAATCGGCGAATATCTACTACAACCATACCATCTGAGATATCATAAATGAGTTCCGAATTTATGTGTATACAAACAACAATACTCACAGTAAAGATTTATTTGCAGAATTATAAAATAGACCTTTTAATTAATCGGAGGAAGGATTGTATCTACTCACGGAAATTTAATAGCAATAATAAAAACTTTTAAATAAAACCATGATCGTAAATGATTATTGTCACAACTAAGGTGGCTATGCATGACTGTCTGCGATTCCAACCACTATGTAAGACGATGAGTGAGGGCAGAGCCTTCAGCCATTCGATAAATTTTTTTTTATGCGATAGCGATGAACTAAACATAAGTGCGGTTAACCATTAAATAAAATTCCGTTTAATAAGTATTGTAGTTTCAGAAATTTCAAAAAAAAAAATCAACATAGGAAATGGTACGAGGGTGCTCTGCAAGAAAATAGACAAGCATCTTATAGTGGTCATATAGGGATGGGATTGTCGTGGAAATCTAGACAGGAAGAAACAAAAATGAAAATTATGCAATTAAACAGTGCGCAAACATCGGAATCCTGTGAATGGAACTCGGGCCACCGTAGCTAAAAATCCCAACCGAATATGGAAGGAATGTAGAAAACCTGTATGGTAGGCGATTTACAACAACGAAGCCGAAATGAAGAATTAACTAGAAAACGAGAAGGGGAACCCCTGAATTCCTTGTTCGGAGGGACAGAGCTCCCTCACACCTGGAAACAAAAAGAAAATAAATCATGTATTAGATAAAAGTCGTAAAAGAAAAATCGATGTACAGAGGTAACGAAAAGTAGACAGAGATGATAGACGATACTGGTGTGCAACCTGCGAAAAGGTTGAAGCGCTGAAAGAAAATGGCATGTGGGTCTACCCATGACTGTGGAACGATTTCACGAAAGCAGAGTCCGGTTGTGTTAAACCACAGTCGGAAACCTAGTGCACAGTATCGTGGGAGTAGGAAGATTTCATTCCACAGAGTGAAATCCATTAACCGCCATAGCTGTAACGTCTCCCATACCCAGCTTTTTATCCACATAACATAACCTCAAATATACTCTGATTCATGCACCAGATAACATTCAAAAGTTTTCTACTGAATCAATTTCAAATTTATACTGTTATCCGATATTTAATTTCTTTTTAGTAATTATAGGCCGCCATGGGAATATAAGAATTTCCATAAGAATTTTTGGGCTTGACCTCCCCTCTTCCCAGTCCCTCTAGTTGACTTATATATCCATATATTTTAGTTGTATTTCGCAGGTCAGTTTTTCAGAGTTTTGTCCAACTCTATCTGATCAATAAGCCCTTCCTCAAAATTTCCAGTTTGCATCTATAATCATAAAGTTTCAGCATCAAGGTATAGATGTATGCATCCACATATACATCTATCTATATTCGGTAAACCTTCGTTGCTCCAACTACTTTTTCAGCAGTTTATATGGAAGGCAATTAGATGCTCTTTTCTTAGTATTTTTAAATAGGCTTACAATCTTCTTTTACACATACTTTTATCACCGATAACTGTAGGGCTCTACCCTTATTTTATTGTTATGATTATTCAACATACTTGCAATTCTGATGCCTCTTAAACTTTTCCCTTGGAAATATAGGATTTAGAAATTTTTCTCCAATCAACTAGGAGTAAGGAAACCGAAGTTGATATTTTATACTATCTAGATTTAGTTCCTCATTCTTAGTTAGGAGTTAAATTTTTGTTTCACATAATTAAACTTCCATGACATAAAACAATACACTTCTGAGTTCTACAATCCTTGTCATTTCAGTATGATCATTCTACTGCCATCAATACTGTTATAACAGGTTTAGTGGTTTTGTACTTGCTGTTCCTGGTTACTGTCTTGCTAACATTTTCTGTTTATACCCACAGCAAATAAATATTCATTTAAAAGACAGCAAGCTACACCTGTACATTGTTATTAGATTAAATATTCAAACAATCTATCATCTCTACTTCATTACTACAAGGTACTCATCCCTATAATCCAACCATTTATCTCTGCTATCAATAGCTCTAGTTGCAATTACATGAGTTACTGAACAAATAATCAATCTAAAATTTGCATAATGAACCATAACATAACAATTCATAAATTGCATAATGAACCATAACATCACAATTCCTAACCCATTGATATATTTAATACAAACTGAAATAAATCTCCAAAATTTTGCATGCATACCGATACTATGACGAGTCCTCCCAATCGTAGAGTTCGTCTATCTCCAGAACTCACCCCCGAGCTGAGATCCTCCAAGAACAGACTAACCTCCATCTGTTCTGGAGCAGCTTATTTAAGTTATGCTTTCCCCAAAGCCTGTTTCTAATTCTGCGTCCAGAATTTCAGGATGCTTTATTCTTGTTTGCCTAGGCTTCCCTTATTTAGGGACTTTAAATCTGCTTTCTGCTTTTCCAGCTTTTCCAGCTTTTTACCTCTTCCCAACTACTTTCCTCATCATTGGGGAATTTAGATTTTTCCTCAAAAATCTAAATTAGAAATAATTTTTTTCAAGGATTTTTGAAAGATTTTGGGGAAAGTATTTACCTTTTCCATCACCTCATGGATTAGGCATATGATCTCAATTTCTCATTTGGTCATAGTGCATACACAATATTTTATTTCTTTTTCATAAATAAATAATTAACCACATCTACACAAGTAATTATCCATTGGGGTCCACTCCCCTTTGGATTTATGTTCCAATGTCAAATCTGAAAAGCATAGAACTTGGGGGTGTTACATATTCCCCCTCTCAAAACCAACACCGTCCTCGGTGTTGACAACTATCTACTTAGTTTATTTTGAAAATAAATATGAATGCTTTTCCATCATCTCAGCTTCTCTGTTCCATGTAGCTTTTTCAGCAGTAAAGTGCTCCACTGCACCTTTACTCTAGCCATTGTTCGATTTCGCAATTCAATTTCTTCCCGCTCTCAGAGTTGAGGCGGCTCCGGAAGGAATTCCTCTTCTGCTTCCACCTGGATCACATTTCAATCAATACTGTGAGAAGCATCATGTACAAAAATTATTTTTTTCCAACAAGGAGACATGAAACACATCATGAAATTTAATATGCAAGGGTAAGGCTAGTTTATAAGCCATTAGTTTCCCCCCTTTCCAACACCTTCCTCGGTGTTACACTTTAACGTTGACTTTTTCAACTTTGACGAAGATTTCTTCTTCGTTCTTGCTTAGTTTCCAGCAGAGTACTCTCCTGCTTTATGCAGTTGATTTTCTTTCTACTTCTTTGCAAGAAGTCTGTCTAGAAAATATTTTATTCTGTTTTCTCTGTCCACAATTCATACCAATGTAAGTAATGTCAGGTACATACAATTGATCATCCACAACAACATTCTGCATTTCAATAAACTTAAGAAATTCAGTTATTAGTCAAACCGTTCAGGTTCATAATAGTTTAGTGCACTTTTAGTACACTACTTATCCTTTCTTGTTTTTCAGTGAGATTCTTTCCTCACTCAACTTGGTCCAGTTCAGCTTTTCTTGATTTTCTAGGTGATTTATCTTCACCTTTTTCCTCCTTGTTTCCAGAGTGTACAATTTCCTGTTACACACTTGGCTAAACAATTTTACAACTTTTCATTAGTACTCATAAATGAACGAAAACAATTGTATCATATGCATGATTATGCTTACCCTTTCTCAGTTCATAGCTGTACTTCTAGTACCTTCTCATTTTTTTTTTCTTTTGGTAGCTGTATGATTTCACAATATTTCCCCTATCTTTGAATTTTAAGACTCAGGAAAATTACCTAAAATTTACACCAACAAAATTTTATAGTGTGAATGCATGTAATTACTATCATTCATCACATTCACAAGTATTACTACTCGATAATGTCAAAATGGAATTTGACACAATTTCCCCTTTTTCAAAGAATTTCCATAATTTATACATTTACTTAAAAAATGTTTTTTTTTCTTTTCGCATTATACTTTTACCACTTAATCTACCACAATAGTGTTTATTACTCCTTTAACCATAATTAGAGTAATAATATTCGGCCATATGGTAAAATATGTCCTTCCACTTTACTTGCAGCTTTTAAGGTGAATTCACTTTTAATATTCCCCAGTGAATTATTTCTTCTCCCTTAATCCCGTGGGTATAAAGTTTCAACTTTACGAACTGAAATAATCGATCATTTATGAAGATATTATATTCATACAACTCAACAAAGTTAACATTATAACATATAACAAGATCACCTATATTTATAATGTTAATTGTAGATTTAACCTATGTCCCATGTGCAATTTGTTTCATTTTAATCTATCATTTCTCATGATAATAATTATTATTTTATATATATATATATATATATATATATATCTTTAATAGGAATTTAAGAATTTACAATTTATATTTAACATACCTCTATTAAATATAACTTGTCATTTTTCTATTATCCACCTTTCTCTATATGTTCCAATATAAGCTTTGCTTCTTCTTTTGTTCCAATAACTATGGTAACACCTAGTATTATATAACATATTAGGAACATATATCACCCCACAATGATTCATTTATATCTTTTCATGGTTCTAATCTACTTATTGTTATCATGGTAACACCTAGTATTATAATGAATATCAATACAATTCTAATTTAGTTGTCTTAACACTCCCAACTTTTAACTTCCGTTTTAATTACATATATCCATTTCTTAACCTTATCCTGAAGGTTAATTTCCCTATAGATATATATTCCACCACACTCTAATGGGGTTTATAGGTGTATTAATTTTTCTTTTAAAATTCCTTAACAACCATTCCATATATATACTAAATCTAAATTTCATATGTCACATATGAAATTATGTGTTAATTCAAAGCCCCTTATAATAATTATATATGATTTTCATCCCAACTTTAGACCTTGAATATTTACTGGCTACGTTGACTTATACTTACATAAGTGCTTGTAATCTTTCTCATTTCACCTCTTCTCTTAATTCATGATGTATATTTCTAGTTGGAATGATCATCCAATTATCCAACCTTATTTATAACATTTCTTCTTAGAGATATTCTTTCTCGATAATAATTGTGAAACCAATAGTTTAACTCGTCTCTTTTTATAATTCACTTCCCATGCCATGTTATACATCGACATCTAGTCATAACTTAATAGGGGGTTATGTTTCACAACCTCCACACGATATTTTATGTTTCTATTAAGTTCTTCACTTTCCATAATAATATGCCATCCTTTTACCGATCATTAATAAAAATACTAGATAAGAACCCCATGACATCAACTTAAGATTATAAAATCTCCTTTTTAATAACAAGGGTTTATTCCTTACCTTGTAACCACTCCAATTTAAATTTTTTTTTTTTTTTTTTTTTTTTAATATAATTATTCCTATTCACTCCAATCCACTTTAATTAAACTAAATCCACCTATTCTAAAGTTATTAAACTAAATTAAACTTTAACTTAAAATCCACCTCTTTAATTTAAAGTTTAAATTCTACTTTAATTAAAATCCACCTCTTCTAAAATTATCTTATATTCCTTTACACCCCCCTAACATACAATAGATACATTACCATTTTCAAATCTAATGGTACAAAAGCCTTTAACTACTATTTAATTACATATAATGTAAGAAATGTATATGTTACCCCTTTCGATTCCCATGATACAAATCATTTAACTATTATTTAATTGCACCCAATGAAGTAAATGGGTATACTACCCCTTAATGTTCACATCAATTATGATTATAATCGTTATATACATAATGGACCTATGAAACCTTTAACGCCCTTACGGGGTGTCTAGATATACTCTCACCATATCAATCATTGTTAAATAAACCTTTCTCCGGTTTTTTATTTCAAAATCTATATTTTATGAATCACTACGGCAATATGAATGAAATCGGCAATAGCCCATCGTTGTTTTATCACCCGCCAGTATTAACAAGTTTCTTTTGTTCGTATGTCAGGTACTAACGTGTATCATTTCACTGGAATGTTCGGATGGGTGAACCTGCCATGGCAGTGTTCTGCCTGTAGCTGTGCAAGTACTCACCACCGCCCATCAACCCGTCTCAGGAGGTAGGACACCATACGTGTCTCACGCCCATGCGCTGAGATTTTTCTGAGTACAGGTTGGAGTGGACATCTGTTAATTCCAGAATATGGGGTTTCCAACCCCTGTACTTCCGCCTGATGAACTCGGCAGGTGTCAACACCATTTCGGAGGCCCATCAATACAACTCGCATCGGCATTCCAGATAGCAGCGCTTGGGTCGAACTACCGCCGGTGCGGTATTGAAAATTTAGGGTTACATTAAATAACCACACTTACTGGTATCGCTGGTTTTACACGTTAGGGTTTGTCAAATCCCCCTCGGGATTGTGTGCAATACCCGATCATTGCCGTTGAGAGGAAATGGGTTTTTTTTTTTTCTATACATTCAACCCAAAATCGTTGGATGGTGGTATTCTAGTTCTCCATACTTCGTTTCATTTGCATGTCCCGTTCATTTTTTTGTTTTTTTTTTTCTTCTCTCACAGCTTCCAGATCTGAATCGCTTGACAGGGATGCCAGAGGCGAGCGTGTTATCTTCAGCATCTTGGGGGCCGAGTATTCCTTTCTTTATCCACATAGTCGTATTTCTTATAGTATGTTAATGATTCTGAACTGAAAGTTTATTTATGGTATTCGTGTGGTGTTTGTTTACAGGTAATTTGCCCCAGCTTCCCTGTCCAGGGTTTTCCTTCCGGTTAGATCTAGTTTCGAAGGAATCGCTGCCAGAGTTTCGGCGAGGCCAACCTCGTATGTATGAACAAGTAACGGTTGTGGGAGCATTTCACCTGCCGCGCCTTGCCTTAACCAGTTCAGTTCTACTGAATAATGTCTGGTGAATTTTTTTTTTGTTTAACTTTTCTCTTACGTACTCATTCATTACTAGACCCTTAATTTTTTTTCGTGCCTTTGGTTTGTAATGGAAATTTCAGTTTATATTTAGTCGGTAACTCTATTGATGCCTTCACAGGGGGTTAGCATGGCTGGGCCACGCATTTACAATTTTTCGGAAATAATCATATTCCACCATTCATGTAAACACTGAGAAGGGTTCTTTCTGTGGCTAGCGCTGTGCAGAGTTCGACGGTAAGACCCCAAGCAATCTCGATCCTTCGTAACCAACGGTCAAAATTGAAATTAAATTTTCGATATTCTCCATTTGTTTTTATGGTTACATAGTTTCATTGGTCGAGGTTTATTAAACTTATCATCGTTTAGTTTTATAATGCCGTGTCGCTGAGTCAACTACAGGCGGCCATGATTTCAATGTATTTGCTATTTACCCTGAGACTGAAAAGGTAGTGAATACCTCCTGGTTTCTAAATGCATGCACCCTGGTTATATTTGCCGCACTAAACCGAGAACCTGAATTTCTGTTTCTAAGCCCCACACTAGCCGATACCACGGCGTTTTTCTGGTACGAGACATTTTAAAGTTGTGCAGGCGTGGCTACGCTATTTTACTCATAGGCTTCTTATGCGCATGAGATGTACGTGTTAGATTAAATTATTCTAACCCTGTTAGCGAAGACCTAACGAGTTCGTCGTTTTTACTTTCCCACCTTTATCATGGCGTTTTCCATTCTTTTAATGTTGAGCTGAAATATCGTTGCAGGGATTATTAAGGTTGGTTGACCGCGGCACTTCCGTGAAATAGACTTTATACCGGCAGATTTGATAACTACAATAGTTCAGTGTAAATACGTTGCACGTTCAACAAAATATCTATATGGCGCGGTCATGCCTGTTCCAATCACTGCTTTACTATACTGTTATAATGATTGATTTAATTGTGCCTTCGTACCTTTCATATTATATATATTCATGTTTACCTATACCTACTCTCGACATAATCTAGATTTCCCCATATATTTTCCTCGCCCAACTATTCTGTTATAATCGTGGTTATAAAGAGTTATTAGTTCCACTCATGGGTTTTATAGTTGGGTTTTAATGCATATACATATGTATGATTATTGTTATAATTCAGGGCTCTTATGTTCTATTCTTTTCTTCTGATTCATATATTTCCAGTTTACATATATCCATATTGCATTTGTAATCAATGTGAAAAGGATCTATGGATTTAGAGCTAACTACTTATTTAATGTTTTTAAAGCATCTACATTTATTCAGTAGTTCATTTGGTAGTATATTGTAGACTTAGCTTAAGTCTCTTGACTAGGATCTTTATTTCAAGGTTTAAAAGTAGAATTTGAAATAATATGTGCATGCAGGATGCTATAAGAGCTATTACGCTCTTATATCTTTTTTTTTTCTCATATATAGATATTCGACAGTGCTTGAATAGAGGTCCTTAACTATAAATTAAATCTTTGGCTATGATACATGAGTCAAGGACTAAAGGTAGATTTAGTAAAGTAGAGTTACTCTTTCTCTAGCACAATTTCGAATGTCATATTCTAATGTTCTTACTTTCTTCTTTTTAGATTTGTACCATGTAACTTTAGTTCTGCTATAATGGTTCTCTAGCATACACAAAAGCATATAATATCACTTTTGTGCCTACAGGGAACAAAACAATAATTAATCATCTGTAGAGGCTAAGTAACTTCAGATTTAAACCGACCTTGGTTTAGAGTTTCTGGAGTTTCTACTCTATGGATTTCTGGTCTACAACTATATAAAATCTGAAAGTGTTTTTAATCTGAAATTTGTGTCGGAGGATGCCAATTGTCTGATATGTGATAATCAGAGTGAAGATGACTTCTTTAGACAGTATTATTCTCCCTCTGTTGGAGAACCTATAGAACCTGGCGGGGGGTTCGTTATGAATCTTACCAGCGGAGAACTCCACAATGTCGCAGCAACTAATTTCCATCATCAAGAAGAGCTTGCTAGGCCTCCACTTTAACAGATTTGTATCATTAAATCTTGCATAATATATTATAGCATTTAGACTTGTAATACCTGAAACATCTGCTACATTTCTACCAGAAATACTTTCGCATTCCATTATGCCAAATTAAAGCTTAGATTTGTTTTTAGAAATTTTATTTAGGACTATGTTCATTAAAAATGCTGGAAGATACCTATCCTCGGATTAAATCCATCACAGATTTAGAGATTTTGGGAGATGGTTCTTCCCAGCCTTCTCTCATGCAACTCTAGCACTCAAAATTTTCTACTAGACCAGTTTTGTTAAATGCATGGACTACATACTTCATTAAAACTTCAACCTCGTTCAATTAAAACAATTCCAAGGATAGCTATATGTAATCTGGAAATTAAATAATCAGTTTTAACTTTCATTTCTCACCTACACAAGTCTGAAATAAATTTTTCTTTGCTGTCTTCAGCCTTAGTAAACAGCTTGTTCTCTTCAATCATGGTTTGTAGCTGTATCCCTCAGTATTGTTCAATGTACAGTAACTCAACATTTTTGAGTGAGCACACAACTTGCCCATTTTTCTCAACTTGGGCTCCGATACCATTTGTAACGTCTCCCAGACCCAGCTTTTTATCCACATAGCATAACCTCAAATATACTATGATTCATGCACCAGATAACATTCAAAAATTTTCTACTGAATCAATTTCAAATTTATACTGTTATCCGGTATTTAATTTCTTTTTAGTAATTATAGGCCGCCATGGGAATATAAGAATTTCCATAAGAATTTTTGGGCTTGACCTCCCCTCTTCCCAGTCCCTCTGGTTGACTTATATATCCATATATTTTAGTTGTATTTCGCAGGTCAGTTTTTCAGAGTTTTGTCCAACTCTATCTGATCAATAGGCCCTTCCTCAAACTTTCCAGTTTGCATCTATAATCATAAAGTTTCAGCATCAAGGTATAGATGTATGCATCCACATATACATCTATCTATATTCGGTAAACCTTCGTTGCTCCAACTACTTTTTCAGCATTTTATATGGAAGGCAATTAGATGCTCTTTTCTTAGTATTTTTAAATAGGCTTACAATATTCCTTTACACATACTTTTATCACCGATAATTGTAGGGCTCTGCCCTTATTTTATTGTTATGATTATTCAACATACTTGCAATTCTGATGCCTCTTAAAATTTTCCCTTGGAAATATAGGATTTGGAAATTTTTCTCCAATCAACTAGGAGTAAGGAAATCGAAGTTGATATTTTATACTCTCTAGATTTAGTTCCTCGTTCTTAGTTAGGAGTTAAATTTTTGTTTCACATAATTAAACTTCCATGACATAAAACAGTACACTTCTTAGTTCTACAATCCTTGTCATTTCAATATGATCATTCTACTGCCATCAATACTGTTATAACAGGTTTAGTGGTTTTGTACTTGCTGTTCCTGGTTACTGTCTTGCTAACATTTTCTGTTTATACCCAAAGCAAATAAATATTCATTTAAAAGACAGCAAGCTACACCTGTACATTGTTATTAGATTAAATATTCAAACAATCTATCATCTCTACTTCATTACTACAAGGTACTCATCCCTATAATCCAACCATTTATCTCTGCTATCAATAGCTCTAGTTGCAATTACATGAGTTACTGAACAAATAATCAATCTAAAATTTGCATCATGAACCATAACATAACAATTCATAAATTTCATAATGAACCATAACATCACCATTCATAAAACATTGATATATTGAATACATACTTAAATAAATCTCCAAAATTATGCATGCATACCGCTACTATGACCAGTCCTCCCAACCGTAGATTTCTTTTATCTCCATAACTCACCCCCGAGCAGAGATCACCTCCTGTATTTGTATCAACCACCGATCCGCTAGGAGCACCATTTAAGCTCATTTCCTAAAGCATGTGTTCACCTGCTATCTGCATTATGTGAAAGAGGTTTTCTTCTCGTTGAATAGCTTCCATTTTAAGATCTTAAGCCGCTTTAAGCTTTTCCTCAGCTTTTCCAGCTTTTTCTCACCTCTTCCCAACTACTCCTCTTCATTGGGGAAATTTAGATTCCTCCTCAAATCTAAATAAATTTCTTTCAAGGATTTTTGAAAGATTTTTGGGGATTTGTTGCCTTATCCATCCTCATGGATTTGGCAAGTGATCTCTATTTCTTATCTAGTCATAGTGCATACAAAATGTTAATTATTTATTTTTCATCAATAATTAACCACATCCACACAATAAAAATCCATTGGGGTCCACTCCCCTATGGATTTATGTTCAAATGTCTAATTTGAAAAGCATAGAACTTGGGGGTGTTACACTGTCACCATCATTCCTTGCTATGATGCTTTCAACATAAAATGATGTCAAGATTCATAAAGTATTAATCAATCATTTCGCATGTCAGTACTATAGTAGTTTCTCCATCTACTCATCTATACTCATGACAAGCAAGTAAAGTACCTTGACCTTCTCCCTTTAACAACACATACCTCATATGTGCTAGTTATAAGTCATCACAATAACTAATGCTTCCATTGTAAGCACACATTCCTGCATGGCAATGGCTACATCTCCCAAGATTTTCTTTAAAATAAACTGATACATCAGTTAAGATATTTAAGCATGTGATTTACATATATTTAATCAAAATAGCTAATCCTTACGCTATTACTTTTAGTGCATGGAATGTGAGCTAACATAACAAATGTTGCTCCCATACATGCAATGCATAGCGATTCCAAAAGAGTCTCCCTAAGGAGTGCTTACACAACGAAGCACATACCTCCTTCACGAATCTTCCCAAAGACAACCTCAATGCTAGTGAACATGTAAACATATGTTTTCTTTTTCTAAAAATATGCAATTAAGAATATAAATACATGTCTTCCTTTTTCAAAGGTTATACTAAACAATCATTTCCAATATAGTTTAGCACCACAAGCTATCTTTCCCTCCTACAAATATTTATATTCTTTCCAATGAAAGTTATTACTTATGTCGCATGCCTATGCATGACCTTGTTCCAAAAGAACTAACATAACTAACATATTAGTTTTGATATCTTTAATGTACTCTCATATTTTCCTAAATAGTAAGATAGCTCAACATTTCTTTATACATGCAAAGAACATGCTTCTATAACATAATGGCTATTCTTTGTGCATGCAAGAGAGATAAATCTTCCTTCACTGTAGGAAACACATATTCCCTTCTTAGATTTCTATCATCTTGAAATACTATTTTCATGTAAAAAAAGATTAACATAATAGTAATCTTTAAGACAACCTGGATTCCTTTTACAAAAAACTTCTTAGAATACTACCACTCTTAAGTATTATTTCCATGTAGAAATATACATAATTATTTCTCAAAAAGGGGTTAATATAACTTAGTTACTTTATGTAGTTCCTCATGCACAAAACTTAGGGAACCATAAAAAGGTTACTTGATCTTTTATACACCTAAGATGCAATCTTTTCAATAGGTAACCCTTTTCAAGAAGGTACCATAATTAATCATTATATTGTGCATAAGGAATACCAGCATAGATCCATCTAAAACATGGATCTAACATGAGCCGAAAGGGATCAAATTCCTTTTGTTGCAAACTTATTTTAGAATACAAAAATTTGTTATTGTTTAAATTTCACTTTTGATTGTTATAGAGATTACATAACACGTGTATTGAAACATTTTATATTAATTCATATTAAATTATTTTATTCATAACTCACATTGGATATTTGATTCTATCATACATTAAAATGTTTTCTTTTAACATTTTTTTCTATATATAGATTTATATAAAGTTGATATCACTTATTAAAATATTTTTTAAAAACGTAAGATTTAAACATCTTACTCACATATTTTTTTTACTTCTAATTACTTTACATGATATTAGGTCATATGGACAACTAATTAAAAATGCATAGCATATATTTTTTTTTTCATTTTTATTATAGGCGACGTTGTTTTTCTATTTATAGAATATTTTTATTTTATTTTATGAGGAATGAACATACTTAATGTAGCCTTCACACTGGGATGTAGAAAAAATATAGATGCAAGTTAACCACATATCTACCAAGGGCCTTGAGAGATCCAATATCAAACTTTTTTTTTAAATTACATGTCAATTAATACATTTTACTGCTTCGTAAATTTGTGATTAATATAGTTTTATGTGGTAATTTTTCATTGTTTAAATTGTATAATTTTATATTTTATCATTATTAATATTTTATATTAAAAATTGAATTAGTCACACATTTTCCTCTTATTAAAAAGTAACTACTCTACATTACCTTCAATTAAGTTTTCCTTTCAAGCTAAGGTTAACATACACACACACATATATATACACAGTTTCTATAGAGAGAGAAAATCCATGCTGAAATATATTAGTTAATATGGATATTCAAACACTTTCTTTAAGTTCTATATATATATTTTATTTCTATAAAGTTGTATAAAATTATAATATCAACCCTTAATTGTTGTGTTAATAGATTTTTAATTGTTTAAATTATTTTTATTATTTTTTGATGACCTGACATACTTACACATCTCCCTTGTACTGGATTCTAGAATGAGCCTTTTGGCTCAATTATAATATCAACACTTAATTGTTTGGTTAATAGATTTTTAATTGTTTAAATTATTTTTATTATTTTTTGAGGACGTGACATACTTAACATCTCCCTCATATTGGATTGTAGAATGAGCCTTTCGGCTCAATAAGAATACCTTTTTAAAATAATAACAAAGTTAATATTTTATACATTAACCCATGCAATTAAAGAAAAATACCCAATATATAACACAATAATAACTTCTCTTTTACCCACCAGATAAAAATAAAGATATTATTTTAACAAAATGGACTTATCATTCACTTCACAAGATAAGATATTATTTCTAAAGGAAATTCTATAACTTTTGTTAAATGTAACTATTTCTACTTATAACAAATCATATGAAATATTTCATATTTCATTTTCTCTCCAGAAAATGAGTAAAGTATTCAAAAGAAAACTACTATTCATATGATATATTTCATTCTCTTTTCAGAAAGTAAGTAAAATAATTCAAAAGAAAACTATTATTTTGAGGAATACTTATCTTTATCAAAGATATTTAACCTTCCCTCTTGGACGCGCATTTACAAAATGTTAGCTCACGGCTTTGCAGTCTTTAGAGCCACAATAATTTGTAGTGGCATACTTCTCACAAATCCTAGCAGCAGTACATATGATCTGATGTATTGTTGCAGGCACTTTTCAACAGCCTCAATCTAGGCTGCAACAGAAACTGCTCTTCAGCTGATTCACCACCGCCAGCCTCTGTACAGTCGATTTTTTTTCAATCACAAAGACCGTCTTACTTTGCAGCCAACACCTTCGTCTACTTGTGGTTTAAACAGAAAGATGATCTCAGCACCATCGAGTACCATTCGTTTAGCCAGGAAAATAATTAGACATTTCTTCACAATGTCCGTTCAAAGGTATAGATAGAATACATGACCTAGAAAAATACCGAGCCATATGATTATATAACCCATTCTCCTCAACAAACAATAACAACCTGCTCTTCGTCCAACAACTGACAGCTCCATGGTTTCAGCTGATATGATCCCACCCAATTCAAGAATTTTTTCTTTCTTAACCGATTATTTTAAAAAAATAGTTAAAAGACAATAAGTTAATAACTAGTTACGTGGTTATTTTTTTTTACGGATGTTACAACAGTACAGCCTTCAAAGAGGCTGGAAAAACACATACTGGTATACATATATCGTGATATTTATCCCTATTTAATTTACCAAAAAGTATGAACAGATACTTATATGATTATGTAAGGTGCTGATGATGTCCACCCAACCATCCTTCTCTTTCCCTCGTGCTCCACACTTGAGAGGTATAGGTTGACAGTGTTTTCTGTTGTGACCTGAGCACCCCAAGTCCAGTGAGTATCAGAAATTTTCAGGAATGCTGAGTGGTTTCCATTGGTCTCTACCAGCTCAAGAAAATCGTCACTCTCTCCTTAGTTTATGAACAAAACCCCCATTCCTCAATGGGATATGCTATTTATCCTCAGTAACTGTTCAAACTGTCCAACCACTTCTCAGTTCTTGGAATACTTTTACCATCAACCTTTATACTTTTTATGGAATTTTTTTTCCATAACCAATTTTTATTTTTCATAATAACAAAAAAATGAAATAAACTTTTCCAGAAAATAATAAATGTTTTAGTCTTTTCTTTAATACAATAACTAAAATTTCATATTGATAGTTAACAAGTAATTATGTAATGCCCACGTAAACTATTACAGTTTTTACCATATTTTACCCAGACAGTTGTATCAAGAAATGGTTGAACTAATTCTTAAATCGTTTTGAAAATTTATTTGTACGACGTCTTGAAGGAGGACCTGCTATTTATATGGATGGAATAACCTTCTCATCAACACGATAATGGATGGGATCGATGTCAAGTCATATGAGCCTCTCTTTCTGATTTGTTTGGGCAGAATCCATAATGGCAGAACGTTTCAAAGAAGCCTTAACCAGTCTCATCTCTAAGTTTGTAAAAGAATTGGAATTTGCTTTCCACTGAAGTTGACGAGAGAAGCCATAATGGAATTGCTTCCCACTAAATTCGTTTCGTGGATTCTCACTGTTGCTTACCTTTTAATTTTTTATCAGCCATCGAGGTGCCCTACGGAATGATTGAACGTGGCTTGTCGGTGTTGCTATGACAAAAGTCGTGATTCTGCTAGTAAACTCGACAATAGGGTTACTGTTTAGTATCATCTGCATCGGATATATCACACTTGTGTCCATTAGGCCATTCGGGAGAAGGTGGAAAAAGAAAAGTGACATTCTGGTTAATAAGTCATGACACATGGAGAGGAATTATGGAGGCCACACAAACATTATCTACAAGTTGGAGCGTCAGAATCTTGAAAGCCAACTTCTGTCATATTATCGCTCTAACTTCCCTTGCACAAGAAATTTGGAATGAAGGTGAAGAGAGTCGACCGCCAAGATAAGTTATTTTGACTTGATTTATTTATTAGATAGTCTTTCTCTTTGTGAGTTAAAAGATAAAGAAAATATTATATATATATATGACTGCCAAGATAATAATTGTGGCTAAATTTATTTATTATAATCTCTTCTTTGTGAGTTAAAAGTTATAAGAAAATATTATATATATATATCATATTGTTTTTCTGCTAAAATATTATTAGAAAATAGAAATACTAATGATATTTCTCATATACCAAGAAAATGGTATTTCGTTAGTTACTGTTGACTATTTTCATACGAATGTATTTATCTTGGGAGTGGAAGATTTAATTCCTTTGCAAGGGTTTGCAAAGGTTGCATGTTAACTTTGTTACTATTTTAAAAGGTTTATCTAGCTCTTATGCTCAAATAAGGGTTAGTTATGATACTTTATTTTTAAAAGAGATTTTCTTGATTTGGTTAAAGAGGGTAATTCTTTAATAAAAAATATTTACATAAGTAAGAAAATAGAAGATGAATGCTTTTATTTTAAAAGAGACTTTATACTCATTTAAATTATGAAGTGATAACAAGTCCAAGGTATTTTTCTTGAATAGATTGAAGAGAGTGACTCTTGAACTATACAGTTCACCTCATTTACAATTGATTTCCATATCAAGATGGGTAAATATATGAGAAAATAATTCAAGGGAAATAAGTTGAAATTTTCCTTCTTAAAGTGAAAATATGTTTTGGTTGACATATTGAGATTAAGGCTTTGGTAACCTTATATTGAGACGTTTGAAATGTATGCATATCTAAAATAGGCATGTGTCTATTGTGTGTATTTATTTCATGCATTTTTGGATAAATATGCATGTTTTCATATTCTCTATACATTGTATTTAATGCATATAGATAGGAAAAACATATGCATATATTTAAAATATGTGAGATACAAACAAGATTTATCAACTAATGATATTACATTGGTAAATATTAGTTATTCAATAAATCCATGGATAGTTTCATAAAACCATGGGTATTTTTTCCATGGTGTTGACAAAGATTAATTATTTCATAAAACCATGGGTAGATTACCATGGTGTTTGCAAATATTAGTCAATTAATAAATCTATGGATTGTTTACCATGGTGTTGGTAAAATTAAGTTAGTTAATAAATTCATGGTTAAAGGAACTAATCAGTTTTATTCCTTGGAGGAATAAACTAAAAGATTATTTTATATTAACATGATTATGATGTTTAATTCCTTTTTGAGGAAGGTCTTGCATATACATGCAAAATATATGTATTAGCTTTTATTGAAAAATAATATACATTTTCGGTATGTAGAAAGATAGCTCGTAGTATTAAACTACGTTGAATATGATTTATGTGCTTCATTGTGAAGGCACTCCTTTAGGGAGAGTCTTTTGGAATCAGTATGCATTCGCATGCATGGAAGAGACAATCATTATGTTAACTTGCATTCCATGCACTAAAGGTAATAGCTTAAGGGTTAGCTATTTTTATTAAATGTATGTAAATCACATGCATAAATTTCTTAGCGGATGTATCAGTTTTTTTTAAAGAAATCTTGGGAGATGTAGCCATTGTCTTGCAGAAATGTGTGCTTAGGCGATGTAAGCATTAGTTATTGTGATGACCTATGACTAGCACATATGAGGTATGTGTTATTAAAGAGAGAATGACAAGGTACTTTACTTGCTTGTCATGATTACACATGAGTAGATGGAGAAACTATTATAGAGATTGATTAATACTTTATGAATCTTGACATCATTTTGTGTTGAAGGCATCATATCAGGGAATGATGGTGACATGTACAAAGGAAGATTATTCTTGACATGGTGGCAGGTAAATGATTAATGTTTGTGCAGACGAGTGCGAGTTGCAGGAAGGTCCATTGTACGATGGTCCATTGTAGGAACATCCATGCCACCAAGATGTGAAGATATGAAGACCAGATGTGAAGATATGAAGACGAGAGGGTAAATGGTATCATATTTATTGAATGGTTGAAAGCTAGATATTGTATATTTCCTTGTAAGATTATATAAACGATGGTTAAGGGATGGTCTCCCTTATCAGCCATTGAGTGATGGGCTGAACACCCTCATGAGCGTTTAATAATAAAATTAAACGTTTGTTGGTTTTCACCCTACAGGGTTTCCAGGGTATATTGGTGTTCGATGATGTGATTGATTATTGTGTCGAAATGATGAGGTTGATTCCTTTCTTGTTATGATGTTCATAATGGAAATTATGTGATGAGTATATGAGTAATGAGATGAATGGATGGTTACATCATATAGTATTAAGTTAATATACTGTAATGGAGGTTGTGTAAGGGTTAAGGAGTTTACTATTCTTATTTATAAAATTACACTGTGAACTGTTAAACATTCTATGTAATGATGATTAAATTGTATAAAAATTTTTAACTCCTTACATTTCCCTGTGAAGTTAATGGTGTAAGTTACAAGTGGTATCAAAGCTAAAGGTTCAAAAACTGGCACCTTTTGGATTTAGCGAAACAAATTGAGAGTTTCGAGATGAAATGCGCGTATGTGAAGGAAGGCATCGCATCTAGGTTGAACAATGAGTTTCAAGAGATAAGTATTAATATCTTTCTTGTCTTGAAAGCAATAGTTATTGCATTTATGGAAAATACACTGCTTACAAAGTAAATAATTATCGATTTACAGTTTCGTTAAAAAGGATATGTATTTTCCATGTACGTAAAACTTCTATTGTTGTGTTGAAGTTTCCTTGAAAGGAGTTGGGAATTTGGTTTCTTGAAAAAGAAACATGTGTGTGCTTGAAAATTTAACTAATATACATTTGATTCTTCTTGAGAGAAATATGTATATTTGAAAATAAATCTTGCATGTGAATCTTGCAACTAAAAGAGACAAATATAGAGTAAAATGTGGTTTTACTTAATATGCAAGATTGTGCTAGTTCTTTTGGAAAGTAATAAAGCATTGCTAATATGATAATCTTTTATAAAGATATACCATGGTAAAAGACCAAACTACTATGCTAGTTTTGCTGAGAAGAACCCATGTGAGTCTTGAAAGGTGTGAGCAGTAGTAAAACATAAATAAGTAAACTTTCTTGCCTTTATATATATTTTGTTTAAGAAAAGATGGGAAGCTTGTTTTTCTTTAAAAGGGACTACGTACTTGTGTGTTAAGTGAAAAGGAATCCAAGTTCTTTTCTTGAAAAATTTTAGGCTAAAGAGAATAACCTCTTGAATATATTACATTACTAGATGGATTATTAAAGGTTAAGTTAACCTTTTTAGTATTGCGTACTTTTTATGCATAAAAGAGGCTATCTATGGTAAATTCCTGGAAGAAAAGCATGATCAACTTGCATGTAGAATCATAGAGGAACAAGGTTCTTTGCATGCAATAGTTGTATTAGATTTCATCAGAAACAACATAAGTCTATATGTGGAAATGATAAACATGTTTTGTTATCATACTTTACAAAATATTCTTTGGAAAAGAAGATGAATTACATGTAGAAAAACTAAAGTAATGTTTTGGTTTCCTTGAAATACATACATGGCTAATGTGGGTATAATATTTCAAGAATAAGGTATGTATTCTTATGTTTTATTCCATTAGTTTTATGGAAAAGAAAACCATGTTTTGCATGCCTATCATGTTATATGTCCTTGAAGAGGAATCATGAGTTTTCCTACTCGATTATGTTAAGTATTATGTTGGGAAATTAATCTTTATGCATTGTATGCATAGGAACAACAGTCAATGTGTTAGCTTTATTGTATTTGCATGCTCCAAAGGCAAAATCTGCAGTGGTGGTTCTTTTCTAAAAGTTTAAGTAAAGCGAATGCACATTGTGTCATTTTCCATTAAAGTAATTTCTAAACAGATATAGTGATTTGTCTGGTATGAATGTGTGCGTGTGTGAAAAATGTCATAACAATGTGGGAGTTATTTGGCATGAACTGATAATTAGTTACTCACACTAATGTAAAGATGTTAGAAGAAATCATGTTGTGACATTGTATTCACATCTCATATATGCACATGAATAGGTGTTAACGGATCACTCAAAGATTGATTATTTATTGATTAAGGCTTATCTAATCATGCTATAAAATCTTGTCGATGCTACTAAAGAAAACATTGTTCTAAGAGGAGCAATGTGAATTTCTTGATGGGGATGAGTACTGCAGTAGGGAGAGAAGTTCTTCAAATGAAATAAAGATAAGTATTTTATGTTATTTTATTTTAAGAAGTCTATGCATATGCATGTTGATGAATACATGGCATTGCATGAGCTTCCATTTAAGAGAGTTCTTAAAAAGTACATGCTATTATAACTGCATAAGAATATGCATATGAGATTAATATGTGTATTATGCTTTATTTCTTTAGGAAAGAAAGTATAAAAGCATGAAAGAAAAATAGTTACTTTTCATTTGAGCTTGAAAAGAAGCAACCGTTTTTGCATGCAATAAAATTTCTAAGTTACCATGCACTACTTTAAAAAGAAGAATGTGTATAGTGATGGTGTGTGAAACTAATGCATGAATGCAAAAGATGAGGAAATTCCTTATATAAGATGATATAGTGTTAGAATTAAATCGAATTAAACCTCTTAATGGGTTAAGTTATGAAGCTTAACTAAAATGACTAGTTGACTGACTAGTGTTTGCATGAGTCGTCATGGATGCATTAAAACTATTCGCTAGTTATGAATGAATAACTAATGAAAGTTATATGCACAAATCGATTTTGACTAAATCTATTTGAAAGTTTTGAGCAAGTGATTATGATAATTACTTTGTATGTCAGTCTATTGGAACAGAACATTATGGGAATCAGAAATGTTTGCATAAGATAATATGTGCTTGAGAAATGCATATTTACGATTAGCATTGTTTCTTATTGTAAGCATGAGTAGCTTAAATAGAAACAGAAAATATGTGAAATAAAACATTGCAAACATGGCAATGTGGATTGCAACAGTAAATGTTAAAGTATCATGTTTTAATGTACAACACATGTATGTTACTTCCAGGGGCGGAGTTGTGACAACTTCATTAAAGTTAACTAGTATTAACTAGTTAAAGACAATTTGTTTAATTTTATTTTATCTGGCAAGAAACACTTAAATAATCACTGTTGATAAAGAAAATTATTTAATTTGTTGGAAATAATTAATGAAAGAAAATATTTCTAAGCTGATGTTAAAAATGTTTCCAAGAATAGGAAGTGGTTGGGGACAGTTGGAAAGACAATTACCTACTCCTCTGAGGATAAGCTGGATCCCCGGGGAGGAGTAGGCGTTCTATGAAATTGGTAAAGGGGGAGTATTTTCTCGAGCTGGTTAGGACCAGTTGAAAATAGCTTCCAGCAACCCTTGTAAAGCCAAAACATATGAGTATGACTGGAATTGGAGAATTGGACCGGACTGTCCCGAATTTATCTTCCAGGCTTTTCTGAGTGTGACTGGATTGGCCATCCCAATGTCACAGCAGAAGAATCCACTGTTGACCCGTGACATTGTCCAGATTCTGGAGCTAGGGGGCAAGTGGAGGACGTAATAGCCTCACTTGATGGTTGGGAGGACCACATCTTGAAATACTAAATTTCCAGATAAGTATAAAGACTTTTTAGTGTGGAAAGATTGACTGTTTAGATGTGAAAAATGACTCGATACTATGGATTAGGAGGAGCATTTTTTTGTGGTTGTCATAGTGGAACAAGTTAAGTAAAAGTTGTGTTATATTAAAATGAATTATTGAATGTATAAGTTCATTTATTTTATTACTAATTTGTTTGAATGTCTTAGCTAATGCTAGGATATGACCATGGTACATTGATTGACCATTGGTATGCTTAGAGAGATAGGTGCTCTCTGAGTACTTTTTTAAGTGTTGTATGGATGTCTTTGGCAGGAGCTAAGACAGCGTGCACGTGATGCATTTATGAGAGGGTTGGTTCTCTCTGAGTACTTATGGAAGTACTTTGATTAAAACATCTCTTTATATTGCAATAATGTTTGGTAGTTGCAAGTATTTTCATTTTGGAAACTATGTGACTAATGCGATTGAATTTTTAGTTCTACATTACAGGCTTTTTCCAAGAAGTGTTGATGGGTGTTCAACCATTCGATGAAAGGTTGCGTAAAAGCCATCATTTCTACCAATAGTAATTGGTAAGTTCGTATAGAGATTTTTTCTATACTTTTGAGGATTGAATAAGGAATAATCAGTTAGAAATGGAAAGGAAATTTTCTTTGCACTATACATGCTTATGAATATGGATAAAAACATTAATGGCATTTAAGGAAATGAAAGTGTTTCATTGTGAAGGGAAAGGACTCCCTTTGGATTGTTTATATTATTATACCATGAGTATACAGTTTAAATTTCAGTGAGAGAAGCACACTGAGGACGGTGTTCTCTTAAGGGGGGGAGTATGTAACTCCCATGTAAACTATTACAGTGTTTACCATATTTTACCCAAACAGTTGTATCAAGAAACGGTTGAACAAATTCTTAAATCGTTTTGAAAACTGATTTGTGCAGCATCTTGAAGGAGGACCTGCTGTTTATATGGATGGAATAACCTTCTCATCAGCACGATAATGGATGGGATCGATGTCAAGTCATATGAGCCTCTCTTTTTTATTTGTTTGGGCAGAATCCAGAATGGCAGAACGTTTCAAAGAAGCCTTAACCAGTCTCATCTCTGAGTTTGTAAAACAATTGGAATTTGCTTTCCACTGAAGTTGACGAGAGAAGCCATAATGGAATTGCTTCCCACTGAATTCATTTCGTGGATTCTCACTGTTGCTTACCTTTTAATTGTTTATCAACCATCGAGGTGCCCTATGGAATGACTGAACATGGCCTGTCGGTGTTGCTATGATAAAAGTTGTGATTCTGCTAGTAAACTCGATAATAGGGTTACTTTTTAGTATCATCTGCATCGGATCTATCACACTTGTGTCCATTAGGCCATTCGGGAGAAGGTGGAAAAGAAAAGTGACGGTCTGGTTAATAAGTCATGACACATGGCGAGGAATTATGGAGGCCTCACAAACATTATCTACAAGTTGGAGCGTCAGAATCTTGAAAGCCAACTTCTGTCATATTATCGCTCTAACTTCTCTCGCACGAGAAATTTGGAATGAAGGTGAAGAGGGTCGACCGCCAAGATAAGTAATTTTGACTTGATTTCTTTATTAGATAGTCTTTCTCTTTGAGAGTTAAAAGATAAAGAAAAGATTATATATATATATATATATATATATATATATATATATATATATATATATATATATATATAACTGCCAAGATAATAACTGTGGCTAAATTTATTTATTATAATCTCTTCTTTGTGAGTTAAAAGTTATAAGAAAAGATTATATATATATATCATATTTTTTTTCTGCTAAAAGATTATTAGAAAATAGAAATACTAATGATCTTTCTCATATACCAAGAAAATGGTATTTCGTTAGTTACTGTTGACTATTTTCATACGAATGTATTTATCTTGGGAGTGGAAGATAAGTCCATTGTGTTAATTCCTTTGCAAGGGTTTGCAAAGGTTGCATGTTAACTTTGTTACTATTTTAAAAGGTTTATCTAACTCTTATGCTCAAATAAGGGTTACTTATGATACTTTATTTTTAAAAGAGATTTTCTTGATTTGGTTAAAGAGGTTAACTCTTTAATAAAAGTATTTACATAAGTAAGAAAATAGAAGATGAATGCTTTTATTTTAAAAGAGACTTTGTACTCATTTAAATTATGAAGTGATAACAAGTCCAAAGTATTTTTGAATAGATTAAAGAGAGTGACTCTTGAACTATATAGTTCACTTAATTTATAATTTATTTTCATATCAAGGTGAGTAAATATATGAGAAAATAATTAAGGAAAATAAGTTGAAATTTTCCTTCTCAAAGTGAAAATATGTTTTGGTGCACATATTGAGATTAATGCTTTGGTAACCTTACTTTGAGACATTTGAAATGCATGCATATCTAAAATAGGCATGTGTCTATGGTGTGTATTTATTTCATGCATGTTTGGATAAATATGCATGTTTTCATATTCTCTATACATTGTATTTAATGCATATAGATAGGAAAAACATATGCATATATTTAAGACATGTGAGATACAAACAAGATTTATCAACTAATGATATTACATTGGTAAAGATTAGTTATTCAATAAATCCATCGATAGTTTCATAAAACCATGGGTAGTTTTTCAATGGTGTTGACAAATATTAATTATTTCATAAAACCATGGGTAGATTACCATGGTATTTGCAGATATTAGTCAATTGATAAATATATGGATTGTTTACCATGGTGTTGGTAAAAATTAAGTTATTTAACAAATTCATGGTTAAAAGAACTAATCAGTTTTATTCCTTAGATGAATAAACTAAGAGACTATTTTATATTAACATGATTATGATGTTTAATTCCTTTTGGAGGAAGGTCCTGCATATACATGCAATATATATGTATTAGCTTTTATTGAAGAATAATATACATTTTTGGTATGTAGAAATATAGCTTGTAGTATTAAACTACGTTGAATATGATTTATGTGCTTCGTTGTGAAGGCACTCCTTTAGGGAGAGTTTTTTTTGGAATCAGTATGCATTCACATGCATGGAAGAGACAATCATTATGTTAATTTGCATTTCTTGCACTAAAGGTAATAGCTT
Organism: Pinus albicaulis; assembly: GCA_034641835.2. NCBI lineage: Eukaryota > Viridiplantae > Streptophyta > Pinopsida > Pinales > Pinaceae > Pinus > Pinus albicaulis. Next base: position 470,892,119 of record CM076575.1, read on the forward strand.
AAGGGTTAGCTATTTTTATTAAATGTATGTCAAGCACATGCATAAATATCTTAGCTGATGTATCAGTTTATTTTTAAGAAAACTTGGGAGATGTAGCCATTGTCTTGCAGCAATGTGTGCTTATGCGACGTAAGCATTAGTTATTATGATGACCTATAACCAGCACATATGAGGTATGTGTTATTAAAAAGAGAATAAAAAGGTACTTTACTTACTGGTCATGATTATACATGAGTAGATGGAGAAACTACTATAGTGATTGATTAATACGTTATGAATCTTGACATCATTTTATGTTGAAGGCATCATAGCAGAGAATGATGGTGACATGTACAAAGGAAGATTATGCTTGACATGGTGGCAGGTAAATGATTAATGTTCGTGCGGACGAGCGCGAGTTGCAGGAAGGTCCAATGTATGATGCTCCATTGTAGGTACATCCATGCCACCAAAATGTGAAGATATGAAGACCAGAGGGTAAATGGTATCATATTTATTGAATGGTTGAAAGCTAGATATTGTATATTTCCTTGTAAGATTATATAAACGATGGTTAAGGGATGGTCTCCCTTATCATCCATTGAGTGATGGGCTGAACACCCTCACGAATGTTTAATAATAAAATTAAACATTTGCTCGTTTTCACCCTACGGGGTTTCCAGGGTATATTGGTGTCCAATGATGTGATTGATTATTGTGTCCAGATGATGGGGTTGATTTCTTTCTTGTTATGATGTTCATAATGGCAATTATGTGATGACTATATGAGTAATGAGATGAGTGGATGGTTACATCATATAGTATTAAGTTAATATACTGTAATGGAGGTTGTTAAGGGTTAAAGAGTTTACTATTCTTATTTATAAATTACACTGTAAACTGTTAAATACTCTATGTAATGATGAGTAACTTGTATAAAAAAAAATTTAACTCCTTACATTTCCCTGTGAAGTTAATGGTGTATGTTACAATTAATACACAAAATGCAACATATTTCATTTACTGTTAATTTCATTGATATCATGCATAGTTGATAACTATGTAAATGTGCTTATATGATGTTTTTTAATTTTAATGGTGTTCATTGAATATTTTATTTTGTGTCTTATTTGTTTATTTTTTTATTTAATTATTCCTTAATTCCTCAATGAAAGTTTAGAATACTATGTGTTTTGAAAACACTTAAAAAAAAAATTAGGAGTAAGTTCATTTTATTATTATTTATAGTATTTTAAATTATGATAAAATATATTTAAGTAATTTCTTTAAACTATTAAACTAAAATTGATACATTGTTATAATCTATTTCTTTTGACATGAAAATTAGTTTTATTTTCCATTAAATATAATTTTTATATACTTAATTATATTATTGTGATGGTAATAGATTCTCATTATTATAATCTGGTTTATTTTATCTCATGTTATTTTATAGATTACAATGCCTTATTATCTTTATTTATATTATTTTTATATTTTTTAAAAGAAAATTTATTAATAGATTTTAATCATAAATTGTATAAGTGTCTGGATTAGATGTTTGTATAAAGTTAAATTTAAGTAAGCCTCTAAGTTATCATAACAATGCATTAGTTATGACTTCAACATGTTATTTGTGAGAATTTAATCTAAATGACTAGAATAATAATTCTTCTTAGGCATTATTTAATATAAATCTAATTAACATAATAAACATATCAATATTTTTTTTATATATAGAGTTATAAAAGAAAAAATTTAAATTTCCCCAATTATTTAATTTTATATTATCTATTAATTCCTTCCAATTAAATAATTAATACATTATATTTAAATATGTTTATATATAGAAATGAATAATAATACTCTTCTTTCATTTTAAAATAACATTTTTCTCACATTAAATATTTCAATTACTTTTTATAAATCGAAATAATTTTTTTTAATTATAAAATTTCTCAAAATATTAATAATATAATATATTTTTTATTAATACAATTTTATTCATTCATTTTTCTAAAATCATTGATATCAATTAAATAAAATATCATATATTTTATTATGTATTTATCATTTCTTAAGATAAAATTATTTTTAAGAAAGAATTTTAAAACTTTCCTAAAAATTATTTCAACATTTCTAATTTCAAATACATCATATTATTATTTCATTTGATTTATTTATTTATTTATATTAAAATTTAGATAAAAATATGGTAAACAATTTATTTATTTTCTATTTAAATTTAAAAAAATGAAAATAGCAAGTTTCATTAAGATGTATTTTATTTTTGGGTGATAATATTCAAACAGTGCTTTAATGCACACGCCACATATGCAGAGATGCATCTATTGTCTCTGGTCTTCTAAGTAATTTAACTAGGTTTACTAAATATACTTTTCAGTTAACTCAGTTTTCATATATTGAACCTATTCAATTTTTGATTAGCCTAGTGGCATTATGATTATTAAAAATCAAATTTTTTGTGTTAGTTTTATTCCCCTAGCTTCTTTTGCACTCTCCTAATAGATTAGCCTTAATTTATTAAGCGATTTCTTGATTAATTTAATTGTCCTATTTACATCATATATGTGAGTTAAACCATCTTGTTTGTTCTTTCAATTGCATGTTATGCTCTACCTTCTTTGTCTGAATTTTGCAGGCCCATTTTGACCAATCAAACGGAAATTTCTTGAGTAAAAAATTCAAAATATCAACATAAAGTGTTGTGACATATTTTTTTCATATAGTGATCTTTAGAATGGTGTAAAAACCACCCTAATTTTAATTGCATGTTTTGTTCTACCTGAATAGAAACTCATATATGAAAATTATTCCTCCAACTACAATTGGAGCTACTTTGTTGACCACCATTGTACTAAGTAGATAACACACGTGGATCTGTCTACTTATAGAATTATTTTCCATGCTTTTTCCGATAAAAGATTCTATACTTTCCTTTTTCTTTCTTAAATGATTCACAAAATTTTATAGGATTAAATTATTTTATTCAACAATTCATGAAAAAATTATAGATAGTATATAGAATTTTTATAAATATGAATATTTTTAGAAGAATATGGCTAAAATAATTTAAGCAGCTAGTAGGTTTTTCCAAAATTTCTATAATTTGAGATAAATTTCCATGTTTAAATTTTTTCCTAATGTAGACTTTTAAGAAGATTCTAGATAATCTAAAACCTAGTACTAAATGGGGGTAGAGGAATGCAAAAGCCTTAAATGTAGATGGCTATTAGGTTATATTAAATATTAGGCCACTTGAAAGATATTGTATTCAATTATTTTAGCTTTTTACTTGTTTCATAGTTGTGGAAAGTATAAATGGGTGATATGTTTGGAAATAATAGATGACAAATAAGATTTTGTAGTAGCCACTTAGGCCATCATGTGAAAGGAAACTTGGTAATAAGTGCCTTTTTTTGTGTTTACATTCCATTACTAAATAAAATAAAACAATGCAAAGACCTTATATTCTAGCTAGGTTTACTCCCATTTTAGGTTCCCTAACAAATATATTGTATTCATTTAAGTAAACTATTTATTGATTTACCTTGTTTCCAGTAATGATAAGATATTTCTAACAATTACATATTATATATAACCCCTAATCTTTATTAATCATAAGCAATATAACCTAAAACCTATTATTTTAATATATTTTGTATTAAATTTAATATACATTTTTAAAAATAATAATTTCATTTACTATTTTTAAAAACTACTATAAACTTTCATTATTATTATTAAATCTAAGAATCCCTCATTTCATACTTTTCTGTGTTATTTTACATTTTATATCTTTTATTATAAATATTTATAATCTTATAATAAGAAAATGATGACACCATAAAGAGTTGTTGGTGGCATATGAAGATTTCTCGTTGGCATTTTACTATTTGTTAACTTGGTCCATTATAACTAGGTGCCACATCACAATCAACCATCAATATGTTGATGTATTTACCAAGACAATAATAAAAAGTGCCATATTCCATTATTTTAACAGTGATGTTGATACAACTGCTAAAAATGACCTGACACAAACTAAGTGGCACCATACTCCCAATGGCTAGAAATGATCTAGCACGTGATGTTTATACAACGTCTAGAAATGACCTTACACAAACAAGGTGGCACTATACTCCCAACGACTAGGTCATACAACGGCTAAAAATGACCTTACACAAAAGACGTGGCACCATACTCCCACCTGGCACAATCTTAGCCGTTTCTTAAAAAAAGATATGAGTAAGAGTTTGAGTTTAGATTTTTCTTATTGAATTCCCTAGAAAATTCTTTTCCATTACATTAAAATTTATGTTTAAAATTAACCCAAAGAATTATTTTCCATTCATTAAAATTTAATTTGAAAATTTATTAACCATTATGACTTATCCATACATCATTAAAAAATTGCAAATTGTGAAACATGAGTTATCCATTGCATGGTGAAAGGTTAAAACAAAAGCTAATTTGAATTTTTATATTAAAGAAATTTCAATATATATATATATATATATATATATATATATATATTTCAACCTGCTTCAATTGATATCCACTTCAGCGTCTCTGCTAGACTGTGAATCTCTGTCCACAATGCAGAGAACACAATATAAGATTAAAGTTAAATTAAAAAGCTAAGAAAAGAAAAAAAATTGAAAAATAAAAAGCATGAATTTAAACGGAAAAAAAATGAACGAAAAGCACTGTGTTTTTTTTATAATGTAAGTCGTTGGTAATGGTGGTTCAATTATCCGTTGAAAGAGAGTGTATATATACCTCAAATATCACACAATTTATACATATTGTTGCTCATCTCTCCTTTGTCCATGGCCTGCTATGTCTCTTGGGTTAGTGTGTGTGTTTGGTGGTTTGGTGTTCTAGTCTCAATCTATGTGTTTAGTGGTTTGGATTTTATGTGTTTCTTTGTGTTTGAGTCTCAGTCTATGTGTTTGGTGTTGGATTGGTATTATTCTTTGAAAGAACAATTTGAAGGGAAGAGTAGCTGGATTTGGTTCATCCTCTAGAGTTATTTGAAGATTTTTTATTAGAGAAACATGATATTATTATTTCAATTGGAATCTTACATGTAAATTTCTTTATTATCTAATTTTTTTAAAATTTCTTTATCATCTAATTTATTTTTTATTGATTTTTTTTATAATGATGAGAATAGCAAGTTCCATTTGACATCTCTTTTATTTCTTCTTCTTGATAATGTCTTAACCTTGTTATAATTTCCAACTTCAGGTATGCAAAGATGGCTCTGCTCTCTTCTGGTCAGTAATTTACCCAGATTTCAAAAGCAACTTCAAAGGAAGGGTAGCCCCATTTGGTCCATCCCCTGGCATTATTTTGACAGTTTCTGACTTTCAGGTACATGATATTCTTACTTCATCTGATTTCTTGTATAAGAAGCAATTTATTTATTACAGAATTTCTTTTTTTCTTATTATATTGAATTTCTCTAGACTGATGAAGATTGCAATGGCCATTTAATGTACAAATCTAGGTGTATAGAGATAGCTCTTTCTCTCTTGTCACTGAATTAACAGTATGTTTACTAAATATAGCTTTTTTTTCCATTCCATTTTTTAAATCAAATCTTCTTTAACCCACTGTGTTAGGTTTATTCCTATCACATAGGAATGACTAGAGCACTCTCTCAATAGATTAACCCTAATCTGGTCCACGTATTTCTTGATTACATTTAATCTGCCCATGTCTATCACTTAATCCATTCTTCTGTTTAGTAGCATGTTCTGCTCTGCGTGAAGAATCTTATTGACGGTGCCCTATAATTTTACGGGGCATCTCCTCGCTTACATATCACTGGATGCTCTTTCACCTTCAGTTGGGGAAGTGGGCTCTGTTGCCATTTTTAGAACCCGACTTCAGTGTACTTGTTTGGATACTATTTTTTTTTAGCTTTAGTTTCACTCTCATCAGTTCTCTTTCATATGTGTCATGTTTATGTGTCATGGTTTCCTCCCACGCCTAATGGCTTTTCACTAGTTTGACCTCAACCCTGTCGTGTCATATGAGATTAATCTAATGAATATGTGAATATGTGTCATGTTTATGTGTCATGGTTTCCTCCCACGCCTAATGGCTTTTCACTAGTTTGACCTCAACCCTGTCGTGTCATATGAATTTAATCTGTAAATTTTTAAATTAAATATTTTGAAATGCAATATATTTCATTTATCATTAGTTGCATTTATATCATGTATAGTTGATAACTGTGTAAATGTGTTTATATGATGTTTCTTAACTTTAATGATGTTCATATAAATGTTTTATTTTGTGTTTTATTTGTTTTTTTTCTTTATTTAATGAATGTATATTTAGACTGTAATGTGTTTAAATTTTTTTTTAGATGTAAATTTATTTTATTATTATTATTAGTGTTTTAAATTAGAAAAAAAAATATTCAAGTAATTTTTTTTAAGTATTAAATTAAAATTAACTATTTATATTATTATAATTTATTTATTTTTTAAATGAAAATTAATTTTATTTTCTATTAAATATAATTTTTATACAATTAATTATATTATTTTCATGGTAATAGATTCTTATAATTATAATTTATTTTATTTTATCTTATGCTATTTTATAAATTACACGGTATTATTATTTTTATTTATATTATTTTTAGGGTTTTTAAAAAATAAGTATTAATCATAAACTGTAGAAACTTAAGGTTAAGTAAAACTCCAAATTATCAAGACAACACATTAGTTATGACTTCAACATGTTATGTTATTTATAAGAATTAAATCTAATTCACAAGAATAACAAAAAATTTTAACAATTCTTTCTAAAAAATATTTAATATAAATGTAATTAATATAATAAATATATCAATTTTTTTTAAGTTTATAGACCTATAAAGAAAAATTATAAAATTTATTCAATTTTATATTATTTAATTTTATATTATGTATTAGTTCCTTCTAATTAAATAATTAATATATTATATTTAAATATGTTTATATATATAACTGATTGATTATATTCTTCTTTCATTTTAAAATAACATTTTTTTACATTAAAGATCTCAATTATTTTATAAATTAAAATAAAAATTTTCAATTACAAAATTTCTCAAAAATTTTTATAGACAAAATCTATCTTATTTTTGTTTTGATAATTATTAAATAATATAACATATTTTTTAATTATTTTTTCCTAAAATCATTGATATTAATTAAATAATATAGCATATATTTTATTGTGTATTTTTCATTTCTGAAAATAAAATTATTTAAAAAAAAAAAATTAAAGCCTTTCTACAAATTATTTGAACATTTCTCATTTCAAATACAGAATAATATTATTTCATTTGAATTATTGTTCCATTTCATATAAAAGTCTTTTTGAATTATTGTTCTTTGTTAAAAATAGCAACGGTCATTAAGGACCAATTCCTTCATGGCTCTGGAGTCTCCCCAAACTTGAGAGCTTATATCTTGAGAGTGCAAGCTTTTGTAATCCATAACATTTTAATTATAACTCTTCCGGGATATCACATAAGAATTCTAGGGAACAATTCCCTAAAATTCTTATGTGATGTCCAGAAAAGTTATAATTAAAAGACTTATACCTTACACACAATCAGTTGAAAGGGCCAATACCAACACAGTTGTATAACTCGTCGACTTCTTTGGAGCTGGTGGACCTACGAGAGAATCTATTTCATGGAAGCCTTCCCCGTCCACGAAGTTCCGTCTCACGCTTCCCGTCAGTAGTTGATCTGTTAGTTAATAACCTTACAGATGTTGCATAGTTCAATTTTCTTATCTTTAGCAGCAAATAAACTCGATGGTCGGATTCCTCTTACAGATGTTGCATAGTTCAATTTTCCTATCTTTAGCAGCAAATAAACTCGAGGGTCGGATTCCTCTTACAGATGTTGCATAGGTCAATTTTCTCATCTTTAGCACCAAATAAACTCGAGGGTCGGATTCCTCTTACAGATGTTGCATAGTTCAATTTTCTCATCTTTAGCAGCAAATAAACTCGAGGGTCGGATTCCTCTTTCCATCTTTTGAAGATATCTTCTTAAATCAAAGCTGTAAGTCATTTCTCTGATTTCTCATTTCTCTGATATATTAAATTAATAGAATATTAAAAATTATCCTTTGAAGTTTTCAAGAATAGGTCTCAGCTAATCCAACCGTTACTCTGTTTCATTCACATCATTCCATCTGTTCATTATGTGCTTATTAAATTAAGCTTAGCCATGAGAATGCGGGAAACCATCTATGGTGTAATTTTTTTTCAAACTTGTAATGAAAAATAATGTTTGAAAAATTAAACCAAATCCATCTAGCTAAGAATGTATACACATATCTCAAATCGTATTCCATTTTTGAGCCGAAAGGCTCATTCTACAATCCAATATGAGGGAGATGTTAAGTATGTCACGTCCTCAAAAAATAATAAAAATAATTTAAACAATTAAAAATCTATTAACCAAACAATTAAGTGTTGATACTATAATTGAGCCAAAAGGCTCATTCTAGAATCCAGTACAAGGGAGATGTGTAAGTATGTCACGTCCTCAAAAAATAATAAAAATAATTTAAACAGTTAAAAATCTATTAACACAACAATTAAGGGTTGATATTATAATTTTATACAACTTTATAGAAATAAAATATATATATAGAACTTAAAGAAAGTGTTTGAATATCCATATTAACTAATATATTTCAGCATGGATTTTCTCTCTCTACAGAAACTGTGTATATATATGTGTGTGTGTATGTTAACCTTAGCTTGAAAGGAAAACTTAATTGAAGGTAATGTAGAGTAGTTACTTTTTAATAAGAGGAAAATGTGAGACTAATTCAATTTTTAATATAAAATATTAATAATGATAAAATATAAAATTATGCAATTTAAACAATGAAAAATTACCACATAAAACTATATTAATCACAAATTTACGAAGCAGTAAAATGTATTAATTGACATGTAATTTAAAAAAAAGTTTGATATTGGATCTCTCAAGGCCCTTGGTAGATATGTGGTTAAACTGCATCTATATTTTTTCTACATCCCAGTGTGAAGGCTACATTAAGTATGTTCATTCCTCATAAAATAAAAATAAAATATTCTATAAATAGAAAAACAATGTTTCCTATAATAAAAATGAAAAAAAAAATATATGCTATGCATTTTTAATTAGTTGTCCATATGACCTAATATCATGTAAAGTAATTAGAAGTAAAAAAAATATGTGAGTAAGATGCTTAAATCTTACGTTTTTAAAAAATATTTTAATAAGTGATATCAACTTTATATAAATCTATATATAGAAAAAAATTTTAAAAGAAAATATTTTAATGTATGATAGAATCAAATATCCAATGTGAGTTATGAATAAAATAATTTAATATGAATTAATATAAAATGTTTCAATACACGTGTTATGTAATCTCTATAACAATCAAAAGTGAAATTTAAACAATAACAAATTTTTGTATTCTAAAATAAGTTTGCAACAAAAGGAATTTGATCCCTTTCGGCTCATGTTAGATCCATGTTTTAGATGGATCTATGCTGGTAATATTATCTGCTCTTATTTTCTATTTTAATATTATATATTGAGAAGAGAGGGGTATTTTTTGTTATTTTTATGAGTAGTTTTGGCGGATTTGCTAGCTAGGCTTAATTCATTAATGTAGTTGTTATCCATCTTAATTCATCACTGTAGTTATTATCCATCCAATCACGATTTTCAGATCACTCTTTTTATTCATGGATGTAGGATGTAGTTTAGTTGTTGTAAACAGTTTTATTTAAATTAGTTTCTCATCTCTGTAATTTTGTGTCAGTGGTTTTTTTCAATTATAAATATTAGTTTTATTTAAATTTGTTTTTTTATTTTCAATATAATATATATTTTTTCAATTATAAATATTAGTTGATTCTATAAGTGGTTTTTAAAATCAATTTTGATAGTTCTTTCAATAAAAGTTTAATTTCTCTAAAAACTTATTTTAAATTAATTGGATTTTTCAAAATGATTTTGCATTTTTATTTTCACATTTTACATATATGTTTTTCATTTATGTTTTATAACTCATGTTACAATATTACTATGGTTAAAGTTAATATATTTTCTCTCTTAAATTATATATTAATACATTTAATTTGTTTCAAATAAATTTTTTTATATTTAAACTTTAATGAATAGTATTTAATTTAATCTGTTTTCTAATGATTTTTTATTGATATTGTTTAGTTTAATTTATTTTTTTAAATGACTAAGATTTAAAGGCTAGGTTAGGTTATGTTAGGTTAGGTTGGGCTAGCTTAGGCTAGGTTAGGTTAGGTTTGGCTTAGCTTGGTTAGGTTAGGCTAGGCTAGGCTAGGCTAGAGTAAGTTAGATTAGAGTAAGTTAGGCTAGGTTAGGTTTAGCTATGCTAGAGCATGTTGTGAAACCAGCCCCAAAAATAGAAGAAAAGAGATATCAACGCCTTAGAAATAAGCCACTTCGAAGGGGCAACCTCCAATACATTACATGAATGAATAAGTCTTGGATGATACAAATTACAAAACCTCCTTTTTATATAAAAGAGTCCATGGGGCCACAATGTAATCCTAGTGTGGCCACAATGTAATCCTAGCTGACCTAAAAATAATAATTTAAGGGCACAATAATAACAATATGGGGGCTACACGGGTACAATAATAACAATAAGGGGGTTACCCTAACAACAAGAAGGGACTATACTAGTAATATAGGGACCTAGCATGCCCCTCTCCTTCAAAAAAGTGGTGTCCTAAACACTTGAGTAGCTCTAGGTGATTCTATATAAAATTCTCATCCTCCCATGTAGAATCTTCAGTGGGTAAGTTCTTCCACTTGATGAGATACTCAGAAATTGATCAATTTCATAGCTGTCGAGTTCTTGTTTCCATTACTCATTTAGGTTCCAATATGATTTTCCTTTCTCATCAAGCTCTGGCAATATTGTTTGAAGTGGAAGATTTTCACCTATAACCTTCTTTAAGCATGAAACATGGAAAACTGGATGCACCCATGAAGAAGTAGGAAGCTCCAATTTGTATTCCATAGTACCAATATTTTGCAGCACCTTGTAAGGACCGTAGTACTTTGGCGATAATTTATTATCCTTCTTAGCTTGCTTGAGGGACATTTATTTGTACGTTTGTAGCCGTAAAAATACCCAGTCTCCTACATCAAAACTTTTCTCTCTGCGATGTTGATATGCCTATTGCTTCATTCGATTTTCTGCCAAATTAAGGTTATCCTTTAAGAGTTGGAGAACTTATTGTTGATGCTCGATGTGATCTTCCACTGCTTGAACCTTCTAATTTTCTCTTAAATATGGTTTGATGGACGGTGAATGATATCCATAAAGTTCCATAAATGGGGTCATTTTTGTTGCAGTATGGAACAAAGTGTTATACCACCATTCAGCGAGAGGTAACCAATTGACCCATTGTGTTTGTTTATTAGATACAAAAAAATGAAGATATCATTCTAAACATTTATTTACTATCTCAGTTTGACCATGAGATTGAGGATGATAAGATGAGCTATGAGCTAATTGAGTACCCAAATAAGAAAATAACTCTGTCCAAAAATTTCCAGTAAAAATGGGATCTCTGTCACTCACAATAACCCTTGGGTTTCCATGTAGCTTTTGAATTGTGTCTATAAATGTATTAGCAACTGTACTTTCTTTAAATGGATGAGATAATGTACAAAATTGTGCATAGTTGGTAAGTCTATCAACTACCACCATGATGACACTCTTTCCTTCGGACTTAGGTAAACCTGTGATAAAATCCATTGAAATCTCCTCCCAATGTTGACTTGGAATGGATAAAGGTTGTAGAAGACCCGGGGTATTAATTGTCTCAAATTTATTATGCTAGCAAACCAAACATTCCACCACAAAATTTTGAATATCAGATTTAAGGCCATACCAAAAAAAATCTTTGTTCACCCTGTGGTAAGTTTTTAAAAATCCTGAGTGTCCTCCTAAAGGAGAAGTGTGCAATTCCAAAAGAATCTTTTGTTTTAGTTTGGAATTCTTACAAATATATAAACGATCTTTGTACCATAAGGAATCATTTTTCCAACTAAACGTATCAGCTGTACTAGGATCTTGCTGTAACTTTTGAATGAGTGTCCACACTTCTTCATCCTTCTTCCATTCATCCCTTGCTTCGGTTATCCAATCTAGTTGGATAATAAATATGGCACAAAGAAATTCTTCCACCTCTTCATTCTTTCTTGAGAGTCCATCTGCAACAACATTTATCTTCCCTTTTTTGTATATTATTTCAAAGTCATAACCCAACATCTTTGTGACCCATTTTTGCTGCTCTTTTGAAGATAGTATTTGTTCCAAAAAAGTGTTTAAGACTAACATGATCATTTTTTACCTTGAAGTGTCTTCCCATTAGGTAAGTTCACCATTTATTTAGTGCTTGCAGTATTGGTAACATATCCTTCTCATAAATACCTTTCTGTAAATACTTTCCTTTGATTGGAAGACTTTCAAAAGCAATGGGTCTTCCTTCTTGCATTAAAACAACACCAATTCCATTTCCTGAGGCATCACATTCCACAATAAAGGTTTTTGCGAAATCTGGCATAGCTAAGACCGGTGCTAGGCACATTGCTTCTTTAAGATGTTCAAAGGCCTTAGTTGCTTCAGGAGTCCATGAAAATTCATCTTTCTTCAATAATGTTGTTAGAGGTGCTGCTATTCTCCCATAATTCTTAACAAAATTGCGATAATACCCTGTTAACCCGAGAAATCCTCGCAACTGCTTTATGGTTGTGGGGAGTTTCCATTCCTTAATGGCTTTAATTTTGCTAGGGTCTACTTTAACACCCTCGTGAGATACAATATGACCTAGATATTCCACCTCTTGTACTCCAAAGAAACATTTGGATGTTTTTGCATATAATTGTTTCTCCTGCAATAGTTTGAGCACCCTGTCAACATTTTGAACATGATCCTTCCAAGACCTGTTGTAGATTAGTGTATCATCAAAAAATACTAGCACAAATTTTCTAAGGAAGGGTTTGAAAATGGAATTCATCAACCCTTGAAATGTAGAAGGTGCATTGGTAAGGCCAAAAGGCATGACCAAAAATTCATAAAGACCCTCATGAGTTCGAAATGCTGTTTTTGGAATATCTTCAGTCTTCATTCTAATTTGATGATATCTTGAACGAAGATCCAACTTGGTAAAATAAATTGCTCCATGTAATTCATCCAATAATTCATCAATCACAGGAATGGGAAATATATCTTTAATGGTGAGCTTATTGAGCTCCCTATAATCCAGACACATTCGCCATGATCCATCCTTCTTGTGTACCAATACTACGGGAGCAGAGAAAGAACTTTGACTAGGTTGAATTATACCCGCCTCTAACATTTCTGCAATCATACGTTCAATTTCGCTCTTTTGGAAGTAAGGATATCTATAAGGCCTGATGTTTGGAGGAACACTTCCTGGAATCAAATGAATAGCATGATCCTGATCACGAATAGGTGGGAGTCCTTTGGGAGTTTCAAACACCTTGGAATGATTGTCCAAGACTTGTTGGAGATCTGCAGAAATAGATGATTTTGATGTCGGAACTTCTAGTGAGCATAATTGTGCAATTACGCCTCGTTGTTCTTTCTTTAAAAGCTTTGTCATGACATTAGAGCTTATTATCCTTCCCGGCTTCCCTTCAATACCCCGTAATTCGACTTCCTTTCCTTCTGAAAAAAATTTCAAGAAAAGTTCTTGAAAATTAAAAGCTACGGTCCCCAAAGATTGTAACCATTGTACTCCTAGTACAACATCAACACCTCCCATAGGAATGGAAAGCATTGGACTAGTCAATACATATTCCCCCATGGTTAGCTTGATATTATGGCATTTTCCAGATCAATTTATAGTTCCTCCATTTGCAACCATCACTTGACATTCTGGTGTTGGGTATAGGAAACAATTCAATTCCTTGGCTACCTTACAATGAATAAAATTATGGGTACTACCTGAATCAATTAACACTATTACCTTTTTCTTCTTGATATGTCCTTCTATCTTGAGAGTTTAAGGAGTGGTAATTCCTACCAATGCATTACACAATATGGTCGGACTCATTTCTTCCTCTTCTAGGGTTTGTTCGTGGTGTATACCCTCTTCTTTTGAAGATTCTTGTTCATTTTCTTCTTCCTCTTCAAAATCTATGTAAAATAATTTCTTCTCAGCACACTTATGACCTTTAGTGTATTTTATATCACAACTGTAGCAAAGCCCTTTTGCTACCAGCACCAAGGCAAAAACAGGTGTTTCTGATGGTCTGTTAAGGAAATTGTCAACAGAAGGAATGTTATGCTCATGGAAAGGGATGTAATGATGGTATTTGCAAGACATGACACTTTAGTTTGGTCACAGAAATGAGCCTACAATGTTCAGGATGGGGATTTTAGAGAGAGGAAGGGGTGAAATGCTTTACGAGAATGTGTTCCAACCAAACACCATTGTTTGAAGACCTACAATTAAAAATAAAACTGATATCTCTGAGACATGAGCATGTGGCATGGGCACAACCATCCATAATAAAGTATATATAAACAGAGATCTGAGTTATGGACACAGCCATCCAACAGTAAGGATCAACAAATAAACTCATATATGGTCACAGCCACCCAATCAAAAGAGTCATGTAATAAATTCTTGATAAACCACAATATCCCTCAGCTTGGATTTCATCAGTAAAAACCTAGGGTCTTGCACTCCATCTCAACCCAAACAAGTACAAATTCAAGCATGCAGATATTTGAGTTGAAGTCGAACATGAAATAAAATCACCTGATTACCAGCCAATGATGAAATCTTTTAACAGGCGCAAGGGAAACCACCAATAATGACAATTTCTATCGAGGTACAACAAGCACAATCCATGGAATGTGAACAGTGATATGACATCGAACACTCGTAGAATCACTCAATCTAAGGCCAATGATGTGGACCTGTCATCGAATGCGAAGAACCTGCCATTGAGGCATGCAGGCTCCAAGCTACCACTAGGGAGTCTCTTTGTTACTAGACCCACTCTAAGGCTAGAGGGATCATCTTTGTTCGCAGAGAGGATTTACCTTCATAATAAATTGGCGACTCCACTGGCGATCAATGTGATTTTGTCTTTTTTCCCTTGTCAAGTTGACTTCGGTTGTTTTCCTAATTTTCTGTCTTTTATGTCTTGTTTGATTGTTTAGAGTGCTCTTGTTCAGCTCCAGAGTGTCAAGATTGACCTCTATTCATTGGTTTTCCTATTCTTCCATAGATATCTGGGTTGGCGCTTTTTTTGATTGAACAGTCACGCTGATTAGCACATTTTCTTGTGTTTTAGTAGCACCAACCCTTGTTTGGTGCGGATTACCACCTTACAGTTGTGGTGAATCCTATAGGGTTTGGTTTCACCTCCCTCTTGAGTTTTTGGTCAGTTGTGCTTGACACTGGGTTTGTTTTCTGATTTTTAATTGCTTTCTTGAGATTTTTTTGACTGTCTTAGGCTTTCTTTTCTCAATTGTTCATCCATTTTCTTATCAGTGCCTTTTATGGCCTTAGTGTTTCTAAGTGTCTTAGCTCATTGAGCCTTCTAATTGGAGGTCAAGTATTTTGATTCTTGTCAGTCTCATCCTTTGATAAATTTCCTTTAAGTCTTTCTTGATCCTTTGAACATTTGTTTGGTTGAATGATCATTTTGAGTTTCATTTGATTCTTCTTCCCACCATTCTGTGCATAGATCACATTGATTGTTTGGATCATTTTGAAAGCTTTCTCTTTGTTTGGAAGAGTGCATCATTGGTTTGAGTGTATTTTTGTGTTTGTGTTGCTTTCATCGAATCATTCGGTTTAGCTCTTTACATTCACAATCGTCAAACTAGTGGTTTTTTTTTTCATGTAATTAGTGCATTGTGTGCTTCATTTCATTGAAAAAATAAAAAAAAATTTGTGTTCTTTCATTTTCATGAAAAAGGAAAATTTCTATTGCATAACTAGTGCCTGATAGACTAAAAAAGAGTTTTTTGTTTTTCGCTTGATTGTGTTAGATGCATTAGCGGATTTCTTTGTGTGATTTCATTGATTGCTATTGTTTGAAAGATCTCTATCCTTCTCTTAATTAGCGTTCATTAAATGTAAAATGGTGTTCATTTTCATATAGGTTGCATTTAGGAAATTGGAGATCGAAATTCAACAAGGCCTTGAAATTGAAACACTAATTCAAGATCAACTATAAAATCAATTGAATTAACCTAAGGAAACATTGGAACCAAACGCGAACATTTTAGTGGTCTAGGCTAGAGACGTGTTCTGGCATCCTTAAACCTAGTAGTTGTCGTTTTCCTTCTAGCTTTAGATAGCGCTAGTATGGACTTTTTCTCCCCGTACCGTCGAGTATATAAAGGGAGACCCCTATAGGTTCAAATCCTTTATCCATAGGAAGCCGAGTCTGCCACCCTGTAACTGTGATACACTGAACACAGCATTCGGGGAGACTACCTACACGTACATTAAGTCCTTGGCCATTTCTATTTCATTCGATCACTAAGGTGTGTATGGAATCTCACGAAAACTTGGTACACCCTCTTTCTTAGATTACCTGAGTACTCATTTTAATATTTTCGTGACTCCTTAAAAAGAGAAGAGATCATCGAGCACTTGTCCTTTCACGCTCGTTTAAAATTGAAAGTGACTAGAATCATCTTTTATCTGTTTGTCGACTCTTAAAACATGAAACAACAAAGTTCTGTTTCAATGTCGTAAAATTAATTACCCACAATCACATGTCTGTTAAAGGTTTGTTACTTGGCTTGTTTTTGTTTTTCCTTAACTTTGATCTTGAAGCCTTTGTTTGGCTATCTATTTTTCCTTTCTGTTTTGAAATACGGTCATAGTGGCGGAACCAATAGTTTCGTCGTCTTCTTCATTGTCTCCTAGTGGTAGCTCCTTTCCTGAAGTTTCTTATGAAACCCCTCAGTCCACTAGGTCTGTTGATTTTTTTCATGATATTCTCCCAACTGTTTTACCTCTCGCTATCCGATCTCCCCCTGAAGAGACATTTGTGTTCAATTGGCCTCCTCCAGGTGCTTGGTCTGGTTTTGGGGATGAGGAAGAATTTCCTCATCTTACTTCAAGATCACCATTTATAGCTGTTACTATACCTCCTAGTCCTTGTCGTCTCTTTGACGATCTTATGGCTTCGTTAGATATGGATTCTTCAAGTCCTTTTGGCAGTGAAGAAATGTCTGTTTCTACAGGGTAATATCAACTTTTCCCATAATATATCCCACATGTTTCTATTCAATATTCTCTGAAATTGGTGTCACTTCCACATGGTTATTGGATTTTGAGTCAGATTATGTTTGGTGTTGCATCCATTGCACAATCCAGTACATAAACTCCCCTAAGGAGTTTAGTCCTCCCTTCGTTGGGACTGTCACCTTCGACACTAAGTTTGTTGGTCACTGTTATGTCTATCTCGGTGTAACACCCCCAATTCATGTGTTTGAATTTCAAAGTCAGATATTTGAACTTTAAATCCTAAGGGGAGTGGACCCCAAAGGATAAATATTTTGTGAATGTAATTAAATATTTAATTGAGGAAATGAATAAAATAATGTGGTGCAGATTGAACAAAATGAGATTTATGAGATCACTTGCTAAATCCATGAGGATGGATGAGGCAAATATTTCCCCACAATCTTTCAAAAATCCTTGAAAGAAATTAATTTTAAATTTAGATTTTTGAGGAAAAATATGAATTTCCCCAATGATGAGGAAAGTAGTTGGGAAGAGGTAAAAAGCTAGAAAAGCTGAGGAAAAGCATAAAACAGCTTTAAATAATCCCTAAATTTGGAAGCTTAGGAAAACAGGAAGAAAAGCATCCTGAGATTCTGGACGAAGAATTAGAAACATGCTTTGGGGAACAATAGCTTAAATAATTTGCTCTTGTACATATTAGAGGTTGATCTGTTTCAAGGAGAAGATCTCAGCTCGGGGGTGAGTTCTGGGAGGCAAAAGGACTCTAAGGTTGGGAGGTTGGTCGACTGCATGAGTGGTATGTCTTTAAATTTATTGATGTGTTTACTTCCTATAGTATGAATTGGCTACATATAAAAATTGAATTGTATATTAGAATTATAAATGCTACCTTTAACAGCATAAATCACAAGGAATTCACCTTCTTAATTTTATATAGTTGCAGAAAAGAAAATCTGTAGAGTAGAATCCAAGAGAATATATAAACCCGGGTTGGTTTAAATCTGAGGATACATACTCCTCTACAGATAATTTAAATAAACTACTCCAATTTAATTTACGATACTTACATATATTTTTAATAGTTGAACAATTAATTGTGATAGAACCAATTATAGTTTATTATAATATTTTCTGAAATTTGAAGGTTGTCCCATACATTTACAGATTTAAAAAGGAAATTAACCTTCTCAATTCTACCTAGTTGTTGGAACAAAAAAAAAAAATGAGGAGAAATCCACCAGAATCTCTAAACCAGTATGTGGATTAGATCTGGGGATTTATAATACCTCATAATTCAGAATTTGTACTTTAATATGGTTCTGTTAACGATGAGATTCTATTAGTGTACAATAATGCAATTATATGAACAGTAAAGAATATATTCAAATGTCTGAGCACAGTATAGACTAGTATACGTCTAAGCCAGCAAAACAGGACTATCTATTAGCTGCCAGCTACAGTAGTTAACAAGAAAAAAAAATATAGTATAAGTAGATCCCTTGCTTTGCACAAATCCAGCCAATGCAGAGATCTAGCTCGTTAATATTACTCATTCCTGTATCACATGCTAGTTGACAAACATACAAATAGATATTAAAGGTATGCCAGAATTCTATAAGAAGCCAGGATTGCAAAGTAAAACGAGTATGTAAAACTTTATAAAAATCCATACATCTTGACAGAATATAAAACATAGCTATGAAAATTAATACACACTTTTCTCGTTATAAGAACCAAAGGTTTAGCAGTGTAGTTAACCGATACACATATTGAAGAAGTGGCGACAGTATTAATTATAGTTATAGGGAACCATGACCACTGTTGCCAAGATGGAATTCTCAGCAACCGAGAGAACTCAGATAGAGGTATATAGTACAACTAGAAATATAAATTCTGTATAAAAAATATATATATATATATCCTCAGGTATTGTGCAAACTTCACTCTTAGAAATGCCTATACCAAAGAAAATTCATATCTGGTGATATTAATCCCACGAGGAAAAACTAAGAATCATAAATGCAGTTATTAAACATATCTCTTTCTTCATTGTCGTTAGGAAAGTCACTGGTTAAAAGAGGCGTACCATGGAATGTAACAAAACGAGAGACAATATACAGCTATAGGCATATCGAGGGTAGAAGCCATATCTAAATTAGATTCACACAGTTCTACATGATGTTACAGAATCGATTTTTTTAGAAAGTTTGGCCATCGCCGTAAGGAAATTATTTCGGCCAGGAACCGGAGAAAAAAAATATATTGTAGCATTTCTTTTTGAAGAAATCTATGGATTAACGTAAACAGAAATCGAATGCAAACATCAACGTGGACAGGAGGTAAATGCCGACCTGTGTCATGAAAAAAAATTACAAGGGTTATAAGAATCGTATCGCGAGAAGGAGTATGAGACCCTTGAAAATCCTATGCATGAGGAAGTAGTGTACCTGCAACAACATTTCGGGAACCAAGTCAACATCCATGGGGAAAAAAAAAATTTCTAAAAGGAACGTTATAAGAGATTTCGGTAGCAAACGCAGATTTTACTTACCCATAGGAGAGACCGACCCCTTCTATAGAATGCCTGGAAGAGGCTGAGACGAATTAGTAATGGTATAGATAGAGTAGGGGCTTAACCATTCAAGAATCCCAAAAATTACAAGGTAGTACCTCCAAAATGATTGTTAGCTCGATGCAGGAGAATAATACGGATACAAAACACGACCCTCTGCATACCATACCAAATTGTCGAGTTAAAGCCACTGCCTGGATAAATTATTTGAAAACCAAGTTGAACAGGAAGTTAAAATAAAACCTCACATCCCTGGTTAAGAGAAATCCCATTACCTCAAAAGAACAAATCACGGCAAAGTGAGACGTAGAAATAAAAACGATAAGCGCGTCGGTGTGAGTGGTACGCCAGAGAATTGCTAAAAAGAAATGAATCTACAGTGGCTGAGACGTAAGGTCAGACCAGCTGCACACCCCTACGCTTCTGACGCAGTCCTGATGGAAATTATACATACAAAGTTGAACTCAGTCAGAAAGATGAAACACATATTGATCAAAAATCCGAGGAGCCCTCTATGTCGTTTTTCCAAGACTAGAGATGAACTCAACCAGTAACGTAAAATGGAAATATAGTAGGGATTTTTACCTTGCTAGATAACCTTCCTGCACATGAAGGATTGACGCGGAATGGCATAAGTGAATGCCATTGCTAGTCTGAAAAACTCGGCTTGCACTGTGAGCAGTCGCTAACCTTGCCAAATGAAAGTTACAGACAAAAACCAATCGATCTTATAATGAAGTTAAACCCTAACTATCTCAGATTCTCAACCGTCCACGTGTAGCACGATCGCCACCCCAAACAGTAACCACAGAGGCCAGGACCTCCAGGACGCGTCAAAAAAAATAAATGACTATGTACGAGGGTAAGATTTCTTAAACGATTTCATAACATGAGTTCGTATCAAGCACTATACGAACGCACAGAAAGGACAGGCCTCATTTAATACAATGGAAGGAAAGCTACATAAGTACTCAGAAAACCGTAGCAGGAATAAATGAAAATCTCTGAGGAAAATCCTAAGCATTAAAACGATACTTAAATAAGAACGAGCAAGGACGCAATCAGTAGTCGTTCACAAACACGCAATAAAATTGTATGACAAGACAAAATTGTTTACCATAACACCAACCACGAGAAGGTTTGATTCATACGTGGCATAAGAATTAAATGTGTAACCTTGTAAAACATTCATGGGCGTATACATTTCCTTGTTGTACTACATTATTGACCAGAGAAATCGTCATGCTATATCATTTCGGTGACAAAGTCAAGAAAGCATAAGTGTTATGATATCGTTGAAATTGACATAGTACAAAGATTTTGATTAAGGTTGGAATAGCATACTATGCGATTACATTACTATTGCACTAATGTATGAAATATATATATATATATATATGTGTGTGTGTGTGTGTGTGTGTGTGTGTGTGTGTGTGTGTGTGTGTGTGTGTGTGTGTGTGTGTGTGTGTATGTATAGGCTGTAGTGCGCTATAGTAAAACAAGTAAATCTATAAGTGAAGCTATACAATTTTACATAGAAAAAAAAAATTTATTTAGTGATATTTAGGGACATGACACCCGGTCCAACCTATCATCTGTGTGGCTTCATCGATGTCGGTTGTTACGATTCAATCGTCAGGATATTTTCACACTCGTAGGTCTATCTTTCTTAATCCCACGTGGCCTGTCAATCAGGTTGCGAGTAGATCACGAGCTCGCACTCCAAAGACTGCACCTTCTCGTGCATCTACAATTACCCCTATGGTTTCTACCTATTCTTTTGATGAGCACATGTTGGAAATTCACCGACGCTATGCTTCTTCTCGGGATGTTCATTCTCTTGAGGCTACGTCTATTTCTAGTATGAATTCGACTATCCCTATGATTCTTGGCGGCCTTACTTTTGAAGAGTATTTGCTGGTTGTTCAACAACAGAACTTTCAGGGTTCTCAGCAGCCCAAATCTCTTGCCAATCCTCCCCATCACTATGATGCTGTCGGTAACCCCATATATTTTCTTCCTGTCAGGATGTCTATTTGCCTCCAGCAAATCCTCATCAAACTGTTACTCATCAAGGACCTTTGTTACAGGGACAACCCTCATCCTTACAGGGACAACCTTCAGCTCAACAGGACAACCCATTAGTCCTCAGGGACAACCTTACAGTCTTCAAGGTCCACCTTCAGTCCAACAAGGACAACCCTACGGTCCTTCAAGTCACCCTCAACTAGGAACGTCTTATGTTGCTAGGGAGAAAATGTATCCACCGTAGGGAAAACCTCTTATACAACAGCAACAACCGTACATTCAATATGGCCAAAAATTTGGGCAAAAAGGACAACCCTATGATCCTGTTCTGGGTCAACCTGGTCATCAGGGACAACCTGTTCCATCGCAACCATCGGGCCCACCTCCTGCATAATGGAAACCCGATGGCCCTCAATATCCAGGCCAAAATGCCGCAGGGGCACCCTACTCAACCATCTCAACAGCCAGTTCAACCTGTTTATCCAACTCAGTAGGGTCCACTTGTTCAACAACCCGCTCAACCTTCTCAACAAGGTCGACCTGCTCAAACCCAAGGCGCTTATTACGCCCAAGGTCAATATCAGCCGGTATATAGTGCGCCCCAAGATCTCACTTATTACCCTCAAAATCAATCTCAGTTGGTGTATAATCAACCTCAAGATCATGCTTACATTGCGCAACAAAATCCATACGTTGCTCATTAAGGACCTCAATGGTATGCTCAGAATTAGTATAATTATCAGCATAATTATCAGGCCTACAACCCCTATGGTCAGAATCCTCCGAGACAAAACATATGGGGGTACAATTTATTGCAGACTAGGTGGAATATTAACACGGGTCCTCATCAGAGACCTCTAATTTATTTTAATCCTCAATTACCATTTCTCGTTACGTTGGAACTATCAGATGTGTCAAAGTTAACGAATGATCCAAATATTCATAACCTGTATTGGCCTCCAGTTCCAACTAAGATTCATGGTGATTGTGTTAAGTTTGAGTGCAAGTCCGGAGAAGACCCCCAAGCACAATTTATGACTTACCACTTGTGTTGTTCCTCTAACTCTTGGGTTGATGATTCCATCCAAATCTGTCTTTTTCAATGTACTCTTACTGGTGTCGCTGCAAAGTGGTACATTGAGCTATCTTGTGGCATTTTTCAAGACTTCAAATCTCTCGCCATGGCATTCCTTACGCATTTTCAGTTACTAGTTTGCTATGAGACCGGGATGCATCTCCTTACATTCTTGAAATAGGACTGAGCTACTCATATCTCAAATCATATTCATGAATGGAGGTGTCATTTTCACTTGATCAAGTTTGATATTCCTGATCAGCTTCTAACTAGTTGGTTCACTACTTCCTTTGTCAATCAGATCGTAAAAGGCATAGCTATGGGAGCATGTGTAACCAAGGAACAAGATATTTCTCGTGCCCAGTACCTTGATATTGTGTACTCTTAGTCTGGAATGTTGTATGATATCTTTCATGACGCCCCTCGACCTGGAAATTCTAAAGCACCAATGACCCCCTCTGTTGATGGTATTATTGGTTCTGTGTCTTAGACTTCTCAAAATTCTTCTCCTTCAAATCCTAGGAAGAGAAAGTCTAATCCTTCCAATGATGCTGCTTCTTAGCCTACTCCAAATCCTGGTAAAACCTCGAAAGTCAATGTCATTCAGGCCAATCTAGCGGATAAAAATTCCAAGGGGAAAAATAAGGGTAAAGGTAAGGCCAAAGTCGATACCCTGAAACGAGATTCTCCCAAATCTCGTGCTGATGATGGTTCACAGTGCAAGCTGAAGTACCCTTGTTTGATCTTTGATGAAGAGCACTACACCAAGGACACTCCTCGATGGGGTGAAGTAAGTAGATTTCTCAAAGTCACCCAGGGGACTACAACTATCCTTAACGAACCTTTTCCATCTCAGTAGACCCATATGGTAGAGCAACCACAATCCCCTACCCCATTTGGCTCTTAGATGTTCATCATGAATGGTTTTGCATCTGTTTCTATTGCTACTTGATTGAAATATTATATCAAATCACGTCAGGCAGCGAGGAAAGAGATCGTTGATGGTCCTCCTCCTCTTCCTGCTTCTCCCCCTTTTTAGATTGAAAGGCCCAGTACTAAGCCCATTATATGGCCACCTTCCAAAGGTGTACACTACAAGTTTTCGTACAATCCAAACGCCCGTGCTGCTCAACATTACAATATTGTTGAGGATTTGGCTCAGGCGCCATTTGCAATGTCTGCACTAGAAGAACTTCAGAGTTGTCTGTCTCAACGGAAGGCTTTGCTATCTGCGATTGGTGGGGTTGATCCTTCTGATACTAGCCTTCTCACTTTTGATTTAGAGAATTTCGTTCGACGATTCCCGCACCAGATTGCACTCATTATACAAGTTTTCATTAATGGTCTCGATATCCATCGAGCAGTTGTGGACGAAGGTGAATCTACGTGCATCATGTCGTCATCTTGCTACAAATCCATTGGTTCTCCGGTCTTGAACTCATCACCAAATGCCCTTGAACCATTTTATGGAAGGGAATCGAAACCTTTTAGTGTTCTCGCTAGTTTATAGATTACCTTGAAAGGTAAGACAATCAATGTCAAGGTAGAAGTAATTGACACCAAGCTCAATTACAATATTCTCCTCGGTCACAGTTTGACTCACGCCATGTTGTGCATTCTGTCCACTCTCTTTCATGTCCTAAAATTCCCACATGAAGGAAATATTGTTACTATTTATCAATTGTCATTCTTCACCTCCTCTTTCGAGAACAATGTTCCATATGTGGATCAGTTTCCTACTCCCTACGAGACCATTGGGTCGGGTATCTTCAAAGATCCTGCCCTCATGGGTATTTTTCTCCTTCCTCTACCCTACACTGTTCATATCAATATGATCTCTCAGTTTGATGACCCATGGATCATCCCTTCGCCTGAAAAAATCACTTCTTTTGGAGATTCGATGACATTAAGTCCAAACGAGATTGACTCTTCTGAACTTCTTGCGACTTCGGATCCTCCGCCTTCTGATCATTCTCCTTTGAGCATGTCTCTCGATGCTTATTCCTAATCCCTTGGCTCAGAAATTTGGATTCGTCCGATCCCTTGAAAGAGATACTTCCCTCCGATGAAGCCATCGTTGAAATTATTTCTCTCAAGGATTTACTGTGGGACGATGGTCATTATCGTTCCTCATTCATGCCCGACCTCGGGGCCATGTTTACGTTTCTTGAGAGGTTTGCACCTCAGGTTCCTTCTCCTCTGCTTCAAACTCCTATCCTGACACATGATTTTTTTACGGAGGGTAACTTGAGCAACATTTCACAAATGATGCGTATTGAAATTTCTGTCAAACAAGGAATTGTCGAGAACATCCATCTTGGGGTCACCTATTCTTCAGATGAATTTTAGGTTTATACAAGCCTTTTCTGTGAGTTTCGCAATGTCTTTGCATGGTCCTATAACAAAATTTCTGACATTGATCCCATTATAGTGGTGTATGAGATTCCTACCTACCGTGGTTCGAAGCCTGTTCGTCAGCGCCTTCATCCTGTGCACCCTCAAAAGGCTGCCACCATTAAAATCGAAGTTGAAAAACTTTTCAACGCTGGTTTCATCTACCTGATCCCCTTGACAGAATGGGTGTCCAACATTGTCGCTGTAGATAAGAAACAGGGTACCATTCGAGTTTGTGTTGATTATAGTGACATCAATCGGGCCTGTCCCAAGGATAATTGTCTTACTCCCTTTATTGATAAGATCATTGATGAGTGTGCTGGGAGTGAGATATTTTCCCTCATGGACATATTTTTTGGCTATAACCAGATTAAAATTCTCCCAACTGATCAACATAAGACTTCCTTCATCTGTCCTTGGGGTACTTTCACGTATAATAAGCTTCCTTTCAGCATGAAGAATGCTACGGCCACGTTTCAATGAGCGATGTCATATGATTTTCATGATATTAAGCACATCATTCAGCCTTATCTGGATGACCTTAAGGCTCATTAAGCTAAGCATAAGGACCATCATAACCATCTTCTTCAAATATTTCTTCATTGTGGACGCTACAACATCTGGTTAAATCTGCAAAAATGGGTCTTCTACGTCAATTCTGGTAGACTCTTAGGGTTTATATTGTCCAAAGATGGGATTCGCCCTGTCCACTCAAAGTCGAGGCTATCATTAATCTCCCCTCTCCATCTTCATTACATGAGCTACAGAGTTGACAAGGGAAGCCTAATTTTTTACATTGTTTTATCCCTAACTATGACGAAGTGGCTAAAGGATTCATGACATTACTAAAGCAGGGTGTCCCTTTCCTTTGGGATGAGACTGTCCAGAATTATTTTGATGATTTGAAGACATTGCTTGTCAATTCTCCTATGTTGCGTCCTCCGAACTATCATCGTGATTTTTCCCTCTATTTAGCTTCCGCTTTCAGCATGATTTCCATGGTTCTAGTTCAAGATGATGATGAAGGTTATGAGCATGTTATTTACTATCTCTCTCGTAACCTTCTCGATATAAAAATTCTTAATGCCCATGTCCAAAAGTTAGCATTAGATGTGGTTCAAGCAGTTCAACGTTTTCATCATTATATTCTATTGTGTACTGTGACAGTGATTTCTGAATGCAACCCCATGACCTATATATTTTCTCGACAATTGCTGGGGGGAAAATACTCAAAGTGGATTTTTATCCTCCAAGAGTTTTATTTGGAATTTACTACTACTAAGTCAAAGAAATCGTTAGTATTTTATAATTTGATATGCTCCCTTCCCTCTAACTCTGCTCCGTCTGGTTCTGAAGAACGAATTTCAGACGATACGCTTCTTCTGATTAGCACCCTAAATCCTTGTTACGGTGATATCATCGTATATCTTCATACTTCCACTTTTAGATCTGAGTTGACGAAGGATGCTCGTTGACGCATCCACCATCAATCACAACCTTATCGTATTATCAAAAATACACTCTACCGCATCGGAGTTGATTCCATTCTCCACCGGTGTTTAACTCTCAAGGAGGCTAAGAAAGTTCTAAATGATTGTTATAGTGGGGCCTGTGGTGGCCACATGTCTAGTTATGCCACTACACATAAGATTCTTTGTGTTGGGTATTTTTGGCCCTCTATCTTCAAGGAATGCATTTTTGTTGTCCGTAAATGTTATGAATGCTAGATCTATCAGTGCAAGATATGTGTGCCCCCTGCACATCTCCACCCTATCATTACCATTGGTCCCTTTGTGAAGTGGGGCATCAATTTTATGACGTGTAACCATTACTTGGCCAGGGGGAATTCTTATATTATTGTAGCCGTTGAATACTCAAAGTAATGCCTACACTTGATGCCGATGATAAGACAAAAATTCAGTTCATATTCAATCACATAATTTCTAGGTTTGGTGTCCCTCAAGCCATCGTTACCGATCATGGTTCCCATTTTCAGCATTATATGGTGGCAGATTTGACTTCTAGGTTGGGCTTGCATCAGGACAACTCACGCCGTACTATCCTCAGGCTAATGGCCAGGTTGAAGCTGGGAACAAATTTCTTGTCACCATGCATCAACATACGATTGGGATGCACAAATCCAATTGGAATCTCATGTTATTTTCAGCTCTCTGGGCATAACGAACCTTAGTCAAGGATGTGACTGGATTCACTCCATTCTAGCTTATTTACGGTCTGGAAGCTACCCTTCTGATTGATTGTGAAATACCTTTGCTCAAGTTAGCCATTGAATTACTTCCCAACACTTCACCTGAAGAAGAGCATCCTTTCTACTTAGAAAGGATGGATGAAACTCGCTGCTTTACTACTTTGGTCATCGAGGCACAAAAGAAGCGGGTCAAAGCCCATTTTGACTAGTCAGTTTCCCCTCGCTCATTCGTAGAGGGAGACTTCATCCTCCTGTACAACCAAGCTCATGATAAGCTAGGGGTAGGTAAATTTCAACCCATGTGGCATGGGCCTTACATTGTTAAACACGTTTTGAAGAATGGGGCCTATGAGCTCATTGATTATGAAGGTCATCCTTTAGATCAACCCAGAAATGGGTTGTTCTCAAAAATTACTATGCATGAGTCATTCGTGCATGTTTTGTGTACATAGGTTTTCTTTTCATTTTTGTACATTTTTTGGCCTGGTGTGTTTTGCGAGTGTTTTCCTTATTATTGGGTCATTGCTTATTGTGCAGATATCTTTACCCCTTATGTCGGTTTCACGGATGGTGTTTCCCGTAGTACCCAGAACTTGTCTTCAGTAGCCTAGGTGATTTATGATCCTACTGGTGAGTTGATAGACCTGCAAGGTATTTTTCTGGGACGAACTACAAACAATGTCGCTGAATACAGTGCTCTCATTGAACTGTTAACCGAGGCGATTTCCCTTGGCATTAGTGCATTGGTTGTAAATCTAGACTCACAGCTTGTTGTTCTTCAACTTAATGGGCATTATTTAGTTAGAAACCCTCACATTTTAAGATTGTATTTACATGTTCGTTTGCTAGAAATACATTTTTATTATAAAAAATATCAACAGATTCCTAGAAAAAGGAATGCATTAACTAATACAGTGGCTAACATTGTATTGGATAGACATTTGTGTAATCTGTAAGATAATAATCACATGAGAGACTCATATCAAATACGAAAATAGATGTATAAATATATATATATCGAATGTTTGCATCAGTGTGCACCATAAGTTCCAAAAAATATGTGTGTTTTTGTTACATCATGAGACATCATGTCTCTCAAAAATATGCAGAAATAAAGCCTACATGTTTAATTGGCATGATGATCATGATAGCATGTCACTTCTCAGACAAGTTGCCTCAGCAAGCGGTGGACTCATTTTGACACCCTTACAGTGTGTCTCTAATACGTACGAGGAACATCATCGAATCGTGCATATTCTAGGACCCCACAGGAGATTCCCTCCAAGTTGTGCATGATCTCCTCCTCCTCACCCTAAGGGGCAACACTGAAATCATGAGGTATTCGCCTCACTATCGAAGACATCCTTGTAGGTCTCTCTAGCCCTACATCCACAAATTCATGGATAAATTGTCAGAACATACATACCAAAAAAAAATCATAATACTCATAAAAATTAAAAATGAGTCTTACTAAGTGCTTCATCCCAATCCCCTCCTTCCAAGAGTGGGAGGTCTGTATCAGCAGTGAAATCTATGCCAGAGTAGGTCCAGTCCTCCACGACAATCAACTGTCCGCAGAGCCAATCGAAGAGTTCCGATCTCCAGGACATCTGTTGACTGTCCCCTAATCTTGGCATCAAATCTTCCCATCGGGCCATCCGTGGTTCCAGTGCTAGTGGTGTCGAGACTATCACCTCCTGACACTGAAATATTGGTAGTCATTCCAGGAAGAACGATACCAGGATAGACCCATATCCAAATTGTTTCAATTTGGTCTTCTTGCACTTTTTCAGCTGACCTTTTACATTGATTGTTACTACCTCTACCCCGTTGTAGATGGTACGTGTCAAGCAGTCTACAACAAGAGGTAGCTGTGTTTTTATTGCTTCGTGCGGTGCTTGTGATCTCGTAGCTCATGTGATTGTGTGTAGCACTACCTTTATTGCTAAATCCGGGATAGTCCGAATGTCCACCTTCCAGTTTTTTGATCCTTTCCGTGCCCCTAGACATACCCTGCAATTACCATGCTCATGTTCTCCATTGTCACATCTCCTAATTTCACACCCAACAAAAAATTTTCGTCATGAACTCAGACTTGTAAGTATGGATTTATTATGACATTTCACCTTTTTATCATTATGCTTGTCATCATCATATACTATCGCAATTAAATCCTCTGCTCTTACTTCTTACCTTATCTAAATTTCATCTCAAGGGTGAACATATTTATCATGTCTTGGACTTTTACACATTTTCGCCTACCCTTGCAATTTCACCTTGGTCTTGAGGTTTAACTATTTCATTTATCGAATTGGTAAATATAACGGTAAATTATATGGCACGTATAATCAAATAGGAATCAAACAATCTTTCGGTCAACCACAAGTTCGACCCTTCAACACATAATTATGATTACTCCGCTATGTGTTTTGGTATAGCCTTGAGGGAATTGATTTTTGTTTTATGTTTATATGGTTCGACATAGTATTGTTTGGCATCACTCCTCATGTACGTTGATTGATATGACACCTATCACGTTACATAAGATTTCCAATCGCCTTCAAATATTGTACTGCGAATTGAGATCCATGTACACGTAAGGTGTATGGTCAAAATAGATTTTTTTGTTGTTTGGTTATCACTGCGTAGCCACTTGTGACCACGTCAGGCGTTATAGCGAACAAATGGGAGTGGGATAGTTGTGTAGGTTGCCACACCCCTCTACTCGCTGGTCTGGTGAGTCCACGTCAATGTGCCAGCTCACTACGCTGGATGTACAGCAACCCTACCCACACAGGTGCCGGACATTTCGACTGGAATTTGGATTTGAACTCCATTAATGCGACACACAAATCTTAACTCACCTTGACTACTCTCGATCCGTGGCTTGGCCTCCACGATTCCGCCAAGTGGACGATGGTGATCTTGTTTGATTAGGGTTAAGGCGGTTATTCATGAGTTATAAAAGTCTTCTGGATAACGCTGAGTCGGGTTTCTGCATTCTTTCGCTCGTGGTGCATCTCTGCGTTTGCCAATTTCTACATTTGGCCGAGGGTTTGTGACTTCTCTGTTGCAGAGAAAGCCATGGCGCTTCAGTCTGTCTACCAAAGCTCAGGTAATTATCTCAGCGTTCAGTTTAATGTTGTTGTATTGCTTAAATCATTCAGGACGATTGTTCCACTCTGGTCATGCGCTAACTCTGAGTATGTGTTCAGTCCTTAGTAAAGGATATGCCTCTTGTTTCAGGCTACACGTCGCATACTCTCAGCGCTAATTGTGATTGAGTTTTGATTTCAGGGATTATCATCAACCCTACTCCTGCGAGCTCATAGGATGAGACTCATTCGGGTTGTCCCTCTGGTGTAATGGCTTCGCGTCCTATCCAACAGACGTCTAACATTTCGAAGGTTTTCATGAGGTACTTTGTCATGCGTCTCGCCTCTGCTTAAATTGCAAATTCCTCTTTATTCTGAAGATATGGCGTAGTAATCCCTCTCTGCGCACACAAATTTGTTTCAGGAATCTACGTATCTGTACCTGGCGTTTCACAGGTATAGTTTTAACCGCTTTCATAATTTCATTCTTCGCTTATGTTCCCTACGCTATTTCAAGTTGAATAGTCCCTTTTGGTTTTGGTTGCATTTGTTGTGAACAGGTAACCAAATGATTATGGCATGTTCGTAAACATAGAACTTACTCTTTTTCACCGTGAGGGTTACTAACGTGGACCTCTTGGCCATCCAGGTCGGTATTATTGTGGGATTTATTGCTCTTCTCCTGTTCCGTCATTCTCATGGTGTCGAAATCTGATATCGACCTCATGTCTTGTTGCGTAGAAGGCGCTTGTTTACATTTATTCTGTTGAAGTAGGGATTGCACGTTTAATACTCTAGCCTGAAAGGCTCCTTATGTATTTTGACATTTGGGATATATTTATATATTCTAGGCTGTTAGACGAAATTTCGATATACTATGCCACTGTATAATGTTACCGGGACTGTATAAATCGTGCATATATTCTCATACCATGTTAATTGGCTTTTAATTTGCTCGTCTGAACTTATTTTGTTCTCTGGAAATGCTACTGACATTTCCGATTTCTAAATTGCATACTTCAGAATTTATAGGGTGTTATGTATGATATTTATTTATTCCTCTAATGTGCTTTGTTCACTCCTTTTCGTGTAATTCTATACTCTGGTATTTATAGCAAACTTACAATTGCCTCTGCTCCTGGTTATACTGAACTGGTTTTATGCCTGACTGTCTAGACATATGAACAGCTTATTGGACATTTATGAGACCATTTTATCCATAGATGATTACTATATATGAAAGTTTATAATTTATAATTTCTCAAATGTATGCCAGCATAGTTCTATTCTCCAGTTTCTTCTCATTTTATTTTACATCTAGTTACAGCTCATGTTTACCTGTGCTCATGGTAATAACTGTATCTAAAGGCTGGTTAAGGGATTTGAACTCATTCCATTTTCTTTTCTGTTGCTAAATGGAAATAGTGGTTACATAAAGGTATTGTACATACAGTTTGAAATAGTTTAACTCTTTACCAATGTAGTTCTCAACTGCTTACTCATAGTTATTACCTTATATGGAATCCATCCCTGTGATATAATATTAGAGTGGTTATCAGGAGGCTAGGGTTTCTGTGTCATGTTGTTTATAAATAGGTACTACTTTCCTCCCCTAGGCAAAGTCACTCATGCACAACCTGGTTGATTTGAATTATTAAATGCTCTGGAATTATAACAGAATTTCTTGGCTAAACTTTAAATCAGTTTACTTATTTTCTCTCTCTGTTTCTTTCATCAACCATATAAGTCTTAATTTATACCCTACTATAGTTCTGGTATACTATAGTGAATTTCATTTCTCTCTAGGGTAGCTGTAAATAAAATTATTCTATGAAACAGAAGCAGATTAAAAATAAATTCACAGTGTTTCTTGAAAGAACAAGTACAGCCGATTTAACCTCCCACTGATTAAACATTCTGGAATTCCACTTTACGTTGCAGTTATTCTTCTACAACTACATGTGATGACCCCTGTGTTACTACACCGTCACTACATTATGTTAAATGTAGACTAATAATATGAACTAACTTAGAAGTAAATTTTGTTTTTATATGTACCCAATTCATACTATAGAAATCAATAAGACAAATTTTCTCAGAGACATACCACTTGTGCAGTAGACCAACCTCCCAACCTTAGAGCTCTTCTGTCTCCCAGAACTCACCCCCGAGCTGAGATCACCTCCTAAAGCAGATTAACCTCTAATCTGTACAAGAGGAGCTTATTTAAGCTATTGTTCCCCAAAGCCTGTTTCTAATTCTGCGTCCAGAATCTCAGGATGCTTTTCTTCCTGTTTCCCTAGGCTTCCCACTTAGGGATTATTTAAAGTTGTTTTATGCTTTCCTCATCTTTCCAGCTTTTTACCTCTTCCCAACTACTTTCCTCCTCATTGGGGAAATTCATATTTTTCCTCAAAAATCTAAATTTAAAACTTACTATCTTCCAAGGATTTTTTTTTGAAAGATTGTGGGGAATATTTGCCTCATCCATCCTCACAGATTTAGCAAGTGATCTAATCATCTCATTTTTGGTCAATTTGCACCACAAAAATTCATTCATTTCCTCAATTAAATGTTTAATTACATTCACAAAATAATTATCCTTTGGGGTCCACTCCCCTCAGGATATAAAGTTCAAGTATCTAACTTTAAATTGCAATCACATGAATTGGGGGTGTTACATATTCCCCCTCTGAAAATAAACACCGTCCTCGGTGTTGTTATTCAACTACTAGAGTTTATTTTGCAAACAAAATTGGATATTTTTCCATCATTTCAGTCTCTCGTTCCCAGGTAGCTTCTTCAACAGTAAAGTGCTTCCACTACACCTTTACTCTTGCTACCGTTCTTCTTCTCAATTCAATTTCTTCCCGCTCCAATATTTGAAGCGGTTCTGGCAGAAACTCCCCTTCTGGTTCCACCTGTACCACATTCCAATCAACTATGTGAGAAGCATCATGCAGATATATTTTTAATAATGAAACATGAAAGACATCATGAACTGTAACATGGGGTGGTAAGGCCAACTTGTAAGCCACTGGTCCCACCCTTTCTAATATTTCAAAGGGACAACAGTATCTAGGGGCCAATTTTGCACAACTCCCAGCATAAAGGGTGCTCTTTTTGGGTTTAATATGCAAATACACATGCTCCCCAACTTTAAATTCTCTATGCACTCTTTTCTGATCTGCATAACTCTTCTGGCGATCTTGTGCTATCCTAATGTTCTTTTGTATCTGTTTGACAATTCCTTCCATTTCTTGTAAAGCATCTGGTCCCAACATTAGTTTGTCTTCTGGCTGACTCCAGCTCAAAGGAGTATGAAACTTCCTTCCATACAGTGCTTCAAACGGACTCATTTTGATGGAGGATTGATAGCTGTTATTATAAGAAAATTTAGCTAAATGTAAGAAATCTTCCGACTTTGTGGGTCTATCCATGACATACATTCTCAGCATGTCCTCCAAAATTTTGATTAGTTCTCTCCGTTTGACCATCAGTCTGAGGGTGGTAGGCAGTGCTAAAATTCAATTTAGTGCCCATTCCTCCAAATAACCCCTTCCAAAAGGTTGTTGTAAACTTAGCATCCCTATCAGACACAATCACCTTAGGAACCCCATAGAGCCTTACTATCTCCTTCAGGAACACATTCGCTACTTGAGCTGTCCCAAAGGTGGATTTCACTGGTATAAAGTGAGTAGCTTTGGTTAAAGTGTCTACCACTACCATTACAGAATCATGCTGGTATTTGGTTTTGGGTAATCCAGTAATGAAGTCCATGGAAACGGTGTCCCACTTCCATTCGGCAATGGGCAAAGGGTTTCGAAGACCGGCAGGATGCTGATGTTCCACCTTAACTAATTGACATTCCATGCATCTACTTAAATATTCTGCTACCTCTCTCTTCATTCCTGACCAGAACAACTTCTTTTTTAGGGCTTTTATCATTTTCTGATACCCTGGATGGCCTGCATAGGGTTGTTTGTGGTACTCATCCAGAATTTCTCTTTTTAGAGTCTCTACATTGGGGATATATAATCTATCCTTATAAAAAATCAGCCCTTTTTGGTTTTGGGTGATATCAGTTTTCTCACGTTTCTGTAATTTCACCAAAAGTGTTTCATAATTTGGGTCTTGGTTGGCTACTTTATGCACCAATTCTTCTATATCAATCTGAGCACTACTTCCAATATTATTGACATGTTGACAAGCATTTCTGCTCAATGCATTAGCAACCTTATTCTCCTTCCCTCTAATATGTTTTATGTCCATGTCAAATTCACTTAAAAAGGACAGCCATCTAGCTTGTCTGGCATTTAATTTAGTTTGAGAAAAGAAATATTTGAGACTAATATGATCAGTCATCAATGTAAATCTCTTTCCAAGAAGATAGTGCCGCCACATTTTCAAAGCATGAATAACAACTGCTAACTCTAAGTCATAGGCACTATAATTCTGTTCATGTATCTTCAGTTTCCTGGATTCATAGGCAATCACGGAATTTTCATGCAAAAGAACTCCTCCCAATCCTTCTCCACATGCATCCCTACATACCACAAATTCCTTATCAGGATCTGCAATCTTCAGTATAGGGGCTGTAGTAAGTTTCAATTTTAATTTGTCGAAACTGTTTTGGCATTTTTCAGTCCATTCAAACTTGACACCTTTCCTCTGTAAGGAAGTGATGGGATGGGCTATGGTAGAAAATCTTTCCACAAATATGCGATAATAGCCGGCAATCCCCATGAATGATCTAACTGCTGAAACATCAGTGGGCACGGGCCATTCTTTTATCGCCTTTATCTTCTCTGGGTCAACAGCAAGGCCTTGTTCAGAAATAATATGACCCAAGTATTGGATCTTGTCCTTGTAAAACTCACATTTGCTAAATTTAGCGTACAACTGATTTTCCTTTAGAGTTTGCAATACTATCCTCAGGTGTTCTTGGTGTTCCTCCTCACTGTTTGAGTAAACTAAAATATCACCTATGAAACAAGGACAAATTTATCCAAATACTTGTTTAACACACTGTTCATGAGGCACATGAATGTGGCAGGGGCGTTTGTCAAACCAAAAGGTAGAACTACAAATTCGTAGTGGCCCGGGTTCTAAAGGTTGTTTTGCTGATGTCTTCCTCTTTAATTCTGAGCTGGTGGTAACCAGTTCTTAAGTCAATTTTTGAGAATACTGGAGCTCCTCTCACCTAATCAAAAATATCATCAATTCTAGGCAAAGGATATCTATTTTTAATGGTCAACTTGTTTAGTTGCCTATAATCAATGCACATCCTGAAAGTTCCATCTTTCTTTTTCACGAACAGCACTGGTGATCCCCAAGGAGACACACTTGGTCTAATATATCCTTTGTCTAGCAGTTCCTGCAGTTGCATCTTCAATTCTATAAGTTCAGAGGATTCATTCGATAAGGTGTCGTGAAATAGGCCTTCGGCACCGCATCGATCAGAAAAGTCAATCTATCTTTGGGGGAAGATGAGGGATTTCCTTTGAAAAAATTCTTGAATTCTCTTATTACTCTGGCATGATCTCAAAGAATTTCCTCCTCTCGCTCGTCTGTCACATGCAAACATAAACCTCATATCCCTTCCTAGTTGTTCTTTTCAATCGTAAGGTCAAATTTGTCCGAATATTTAAATTGGTTTTGTTTCCTTGATGAATGAAAGGTTTCCCTTCCTCATCTACACAATGCAAAGTCTTATCCCAGCAGTTCATCAAGGCTTTCTTCTTTTCCAGCCATTCCATTCCTATAAGTAGATCATATGACCCTAAGGGTAGAATGTTCAAATTCACTTCTGTTCGAAACTCATTTAATTGGATTTCTGTTCTGGGCAGTTTATGTGTTACCCTTTTTTTAGTTCCAGTGGCCAGCTGTACCAACCATGAATATTGAAATTTTTCAGTTCTTAAGTTACATTTTTCTACAATATTTGGACTAATGTAACTCAAAGAAGCACCTGGATCAATCAGAACAGTAACAGATAGGTCAGAAATCTTACCCTCCATTTCCATCATGGTTGCTTCGATGTTGCTCCGCTTGTTTACTCTTCTAGGCTGCACCGATAGCTGGTATGCCGTTGTCATTTACCGTTGTCGCTTCCCGATCCCTTAGGAGCATATGAACATTTCTATGGGGGCAGTCCCTCAAAAGATGGGGTTCCCCACAGCCCCAACATTTCAAGGGCTCCTTCATTCTGACTGTTCCCTCTTTTTTACTGTCTCCCTCCATTGGTTTCGATGCCACTTGAGACTATGCAGTTTGACTTTCTTTGGGCTTTCCAAATCTTTTCCGCTGATGATCTCTGCCAAAATTCTTCAAATAGGCAGGTTTCGGTTTTCTCCCTTTGAATTCATTTTTACTTACCCAACTTTTTCCTTGATCAATTTTTCCTTTGAACTGTTGGTAACACAATCTGGCTTTCCTAACAGCTTCGTCCATTGTTTTTGGGTTGTCAAACTCAATTTTCTCTTTGTATATCAGAGGCAAACAATTCAGAAACCTCTATACCTTTGCCTTTTCTTCCCTTATGTAAGGTACATATCTTAACAGATTGGTAAATTTAGTGACAAACTCATTGATAGTGAGCTCTCCCAATCTAAGCTCATGAAATTCTTTTGCTTTGTCATCATAGTACCATTCATTCAAGTAGCGATTCTTGAATTTTCCCTGGAAATCTTCCCAAGTAACTGTCTTTTCATCTATGGCATGCACCATCTTTGTCTCCTCCCACCACAAGGTAGCCTTACCTTGTAGCTGGTAGACAGCTAATCTGGCCCTCAGATTTCTTTCATATTCATAAACCTGGAAATACTTAATCATATTCAGCAACCAGGCTTCTGCATCCTCCTCCTTTTCTCCATCATAGGAGGGAGGTTTGATTTTTCAGAATTCCCCCTGTAATTCCTTTTGATGCTTATTCTGATGTCGAATAGCATATTCCTCATCAGATTCATCAATTTTCCTCTTCCCGGAACCTTCGCCTCCGTGGCTGTTCCGTGAGGTTAATTCTCTTATGAGCCTTTCCTACTCCTCACTGGCTAATGACAATCTGTCATTCTGGCTTTTTATCTCAGCCAATTCTTGTTGCAAATTCTGCAACATGGCCATCATGGCCGCATTAGGATCTGGCTTACCCTGCAGATCTACATAAATTCCACCACCTTCTTCCATTCTATCACCTCACTGTACACTACATAGCACAGGTCAGTGAACAGAAAAACAAAACAATAAAAAACAAAACTTTTGCTACAACAATAAAATTACACAGTGAGTACACAACAATCGTGAGCACAAAGTCACCAGCCCAGTTTTCTAACTTGGGCTCTGATACCATTTGTCACATCTCCTAATTTCACACCCAACAAAAAATTTTCGTCATGATCTCAGACTTGTAAGTATGGATTTATTATGACATTTCACCTTTTTATCATTATGCTTGTCATCCTCATATACTGTCGCAATTAAATCCTCTGCTCTTACTTCTTACCTTATGTTAATTTCATCTCAAGGGTGAACATATTTATCATGTCTTGGACCTTTACTCATTCTCGCCTACCCTTGCAATTTCACCTTGGTCTTGAGGTTCACCTATTTCACTGATCGAATTGGTGAATATAATGGTAAATTATATGGCACGTATAATCAAATAGGAATCAATGATCTTTGGGTCAACCACAAGTTCGACCCTTCGACACATAATTATGATTACTCCGCTATATGTTTTGGTATAGCCTTGAGGGAGTTGATTTTTGTTTTATGTTTATATGGTTCGACATAGTATTTATTGGCATCAGTTCTCATTTACGCTTGGTTGATATGACACCTATTACGTTACATAAGATTTCCAATCGCCTTTATATATTGTACTGCGAATTGAAATCCATGTACACGTAAGGCGTATGGTCAAAATAAATTTTAATTGTTTGGTTATCACTGCGTAGCCACTTGTGACCACGTCAGGCGTTATAACGAACAACTGGGAGTGGGATAGTTGTGTAGTTTGCCACACCCCTCTACCCGCTGGTCTCGTGAGTCTACGTCAATGTGCCAGCTCAATACGCGGGATGTACAGCAACCATACCCACATAGGTGCCGGGAATTTCGACTGGAATTTGGATTTAAACTCCATTAATGCGACACGCAAATCTTAACTCACCTCGGCTACTCTCGATCCGTGGCTTGGCCTCCATGATTCCGCCAAGTGGACGATGGTGATCTTGTTTGACTAGGGTTAAGGCAGTTATTCATGAGTTATAAAAGTCTTTTGGATAGAGCTGAGTCAAGTTTTCTTGTATCTGCCGTGCAGCCCCAGCTTGCCACTTCCTACATTCTTCTCACGTAGGTTTGTGACTTCCCTCTCG
Organism: Pinus albicaulis; assembly: GCA_034641835.2. Classification (NCBI taxonomy): domain Eukaryota; kingdom Viridiplantae; phylum Streptophyta; class Pinopsida; order Pinales; family Pinaceae; genus Pinus; species Pinus albicaulis. Next base: position 470,931,201 of record CM076575.1, read on the forward strand.
CTGTGCAGAGCCATGGCGCCCGCCCGTCTCCTTACCAAAGTCGGGGGACCATACCCGCCGGCTCGCCTAATGTGTTGCTGTGTTGCTTAAATGATTCGAGACGATTGTTCCACTCGTCATGCGCTAACTCGAGTATGTGTTCTTAGTAAAGGATATATGCCTCTTATTTCATGCCACCGGCCGCATACTCCCCACTGTGATTGAGTTTCGATTTCAGGGATTATCGTCAACCCTACCCCTGCGAGTTCATAGGATGATACTTCTTCGGGTTGTGCCTCTGGTGTAATGGCTTCGCGTCCTATCCAACAGACGTCTAACATTTCGAAGGTTTTCCTGAGGTAATTTCTCATGCGTCTCGCCTCTGTTTACATTGCAACTTCCTCCTTATTCTGAAGATATGGCGTAGTAATCCCTCTCTGCGCACACAAATTTGTTTCAGGAATCTACGTATCTGTACCTTGCATTTCACAGGTATGGTTTTAATCGCTTTCATAATTTCGTTCTTCGCTTATGTCCCCTACGCTATTTCAAGTTGAATAATCCCTTTTGGTTTTGGTTGCATTTTTTGTGAACAGGTAACCAAATGATTATGGCATGTTCGTAAACACAGCACTTACTCTTTTTCATCGTGAGGGTTACTAACGTTGACCTCTTGTCCATCCAGGTCGGTATTATTGTGGGATTTATTGCTCTTCTCCTGTTGCGTCGTTCCCATGGCGTCGAAATCTGATATCGACCTCCTGTATTGTTGCGCAGAAGGCGCTTGTTTAAATTTATTCTGTTGAAGTAGGGATTGCTCGTTTAATACTCTAGCCTGAAAGGCTCCTTATGTATTTTGACATTTGGGATATATATATATATATATTCTAGGCTGCTACACGAAATTTCGATATACTATGCCACCGTATAATGTTACCGGGACTGTATAAATCGTGCATATAATCTCATGCCATGTTAATTGGCTTTGTTTAATTTGCTCGTCTGAACTTATTTTGTTCTCTGGAAATGCTACTGACATTTCAGATTTCTAAATTGCATACTTCAGAATTTATAGGGTGTTATATATGATATTTATTTATTCCTCTAATGTGCTTTGTTCACTCTTTTCCGTGTAATTCTATACTCTAGTATTTATATCATAATTACAGTTGCCTCTGCTCCTGGTTATACTGAACTAGTTTTTATGCCTGACTGTCTAGACATATGTACAGCTTGCTGGACATTTATGAGACCATTTTATCCATAGATGATTACTATATATGAAAGTCTATAATTTCTAATTTCTCATTTTTCAATTGTGTGCCAGCATAGTTCTATTCTCCAGTTTCTTCTCATTTTATTTTACATCTAGTTACGCGCTCATGTTTACCCGTGCTCTGCGTGGCTGAATCGTATCTAAAGGCTGGTTACATGGGGATTTGAACTCATTCCATTTTCTTCGTTGCTAAATGGAAATAGTGGTTACATAAAGGTATCAGAGCATACATACTTTGAAATAGTTTAGCTCTTTACTACTGTAGTTCTCAACTGCTTACTCATAATTATTACCTTATATGGAATCAATCTCTGTGATATGATATCAGAGTAGTTATTCAGGAGACCATAGTTTCTACTACATGTTGTTTATAAATAGGTACTCCTTTCCTCCCCTAGGCAAAGTGACTCATGCACCACCTGGTTGATTTGAACTATTAAATTTTCTGGAATTATAACAGAATTCCTTGGCAGATCTTGAGATCAGTTTATTGATTCTCTCCCTCCGTGTCTTTCATAAATAGTATAAGTCTTAATTTATATCCGGCTATAGTTCTGGTATACTATAGTGAATTTCATTTCTCTCTAGGATAGTTGTAAATAAAATTATTCTATGAAACAAAAGCAGATTAAAAATAAATTCACAGTGTTTCCTGAAAGAACAAGGTTTCATCATATTTAACCCCACCCTGGGTTTAAACAGTCTGTGGAATTCCACTTTACAGGTTATTCTTCTACAACTATATAGGATGACCAGGTCACTGCCTGGTGACTACATTCTGTTAAATGTAGACTAATAATATGAACTAACTTAGAAGTAATTTTTTTTTTATATGTAGCCAATTCATACTATAGCAATCAATAAGACAAATTTTCTCAGAGACATACCACTTGTGCAGTAGACCAACCTCCCAACCTTAGAGCTCTTTTGTCTCCCAGAACTCACCCCCGAGCTGAGATCACCTCCTATAGCAGATTAACCTCTAATATGTACAAGAGTAGCTTATTTAAGCTATTGTTCCCCAAAGCATGTTTCTAATTCTACATCCAGAATCTCAGGATGCTTTTCTTCTTGTTTGCCTAGGCTTCCCACTTAGGGATTCTTTAAAGCTATTTTATGCTTTTCCTCAGCTTTCCAGCTTTTTACCTCTTCCCAACTACTGTCCTCATCATTGGGGAAATTCAGATTTTTCCTCAAAATCTAAATTTAAAACTTACTATCTTCCAAGGATTTTTTTTGAAAGATTGTGGGGAATATTTGCCTCATCCATCCTCATAGATTTAGCAAGTGATCTCATCATCTCATTTTTGGTCAATTTGCACAACAAAAATTTATTCATTTCCTAATTAAATGTTTAATTACATTTACCAAATAACTTCCCTTTGGGGTCCACTCTTAGAGGAAAGGCACGAACTTTGAATTGCAATCACATGAATTGGGGGTGTTACATCCATGGTAGGCCAAGTGCCCGTCAATATTGATGTTGCTCCCCTCCACGACAGTCCTGTTATGAAATAGACATATGAAACATCAATATTGAGTTCCTGATCTCGAAGAATGAATTTTTCCTGATCCTCGTCCCAGATACTTATTAAGTATTGCAGCAGCTCTGGTTGAGCTCTGAGGCATGGTGTCATGAAGAATTTTTTCAATCCACAGTCTCTGAGAGCATCCATGCATCTCTCATTATCCATGGTAAGCTCATATTCTTCACTTTGTTCCCTTTCATTCCACTCGATCATCATTTTTCTTCTCTTTCACCTACAAACATGTTCATATGGACATTATTAGTTGACTAAAAAGCTAAAATTTGTAAAATTTAGGCTCATAAAACTTGCATTATGAGTTTAAAAAATGTTGCGTGATTGGTACGACTATTTGGGAAACAGTCGCGCCTTCATTTAGGAAATCGAGTGGTTGGTGCGAGTCTGTGCCAGAAACTCGCATCGAACTCCATGCCCTGGTTTTCACAATTCCCCCCTTAGAAATTAAAACTGAAGGTTACAGGTAATGAAAGAAGATTTAAAGTGTGGGGAAGGATGTCGGCTCTTACCTCTCACTAATGGATTCGATATTGGTCTGCTGGACTACCCACTATCGTCGCCACAAAATCGTACTGTAAAATGGGTAACTATTGCTCCACAAGAAGTAAAACTGAAAAGTAATTGGTTTTTACCATTTTTGGCATTTTAAAACTTTTCAAAACCCTAATTAGGTTTTAAGACATGTTTTTTGATTATTACATTATGTTATTTTGAGAAATGGGTCTTACATTTATTTCTTGTGCAGTGACAAGTCTTTAATGAGATAGCGATGAAGTAACGAGTTGTATTTTATACTTTTTCAGACTCGGTAAAAACACGAAAAGGTCAATACTCAAGTCATCTTTCAGCTATTTTCTGACTCTCTAAAACTGAAAATATTTTCGAGACTCTTGTCGCTTTGAACTTGTTAAATGGCTGCAAAATGATATCTACCCAGTATACGTTCTTTTCAAGCTGGGATAGATTATTTATGAAAAAGGAATACCTTAGCCTATCATGACTAAGAGGTTCTTTCAGATATTTTTTTCTACCTTTTCATATCTGAGGACTATTTACGAAAAGGGACTTGTTGGAGTTTTATTTTCCACTTCTTTTCAAACTCTCTAAACATGAAAAGACGTCCATTTCTCCCTTTTTCAAACTCGTTAAACCCTAATGACACTGGATATCATCACCATGATGTTCACACAAGTTCCTCCTTCCTAGTACTCATAAAATGTACTAGGAAGTATTTTTTCGAAACATACTTACAGCGCAAGCATATGCTATCCCCTTCAAGCTTGTTTTTAAAAATAATTGGGGTACTCACTATAAAAGCTGGGGGAAAATTGAACCAGTTTTTAGTTATGTCAGAAGTATGTTTCTCTTGAACATGACACTCGTCAGCATTTGTCTTGGGTTGGGGACATCTCATTTCATCATTTTTTTCCTTCACAGGTTTGGTTAATCTATTTTGACCTCTCATCTTCTCTTTTCCACGTCATCATGACCTCAGATCCCTTGATGTCAAATATTAACAAATCCAGAGTCATGTTGCTAATATGTTCAAGAGAAGTTTTTCTCTGCAGTTTTCAACCACCCCTCTGATGCTTTATTGGTCCTGATTCACTATCATCATATTCCTCTATCTCGTGTCGATGATGTGGGAAACATTATGGCCCTCCTTCGACTAGGTCACTTCCTGTCGACCTCAGCTCATTATCCGAGAAGTTGATCTAGAAACTCCCTACTGATACCTTGGAGCCTGCATGCCTCAATGGAAGGTTCTTCACATTCGACGACATCTCCACATCATTGGCCTTCGATCGGGTGATTCTGTGGTTGTTCGATGCCAGATCATTGTTCACATTCCGTGGATTTTACCAGTTGTACCTTTAGATCCATTGTCATTACTGGTGGTTTCTCTCACGCTTGTTAATAGCTTTCATCATTGGTTGGTAATCAGGTGATTTTCTTGCATGTTCGAATTCTCCTCATATTCTCATGCTTGAATTTGTACTTTTTCGGGTCAAGATGAAGTGCAAGACCCATGCTACATGCTCATGTCATAGAGATATCAGCTGTATTTGTAATTGCAGGTCTTCCAATAGTGGTGTTTGGTTCGAACGCGTTCTCATAAATAATTTCACCCCTTCCTCTCTCTTGGACCTCATGCTTTAGGGGGCATCTGTTACACAAATTTTTTTCATTGTCCCTACAGTCCCCATCCAAAACATTTGAGGCTCATTTCTATGACCAAAATAAAGTGTCATGGATTCCAAATACCATCATTGCATCCCTTGCCATGAGCACATCGTTCCTTCTGTTGAAAATTTCCTGAATAGACCATCAGAAACACATGTTTTTGCCTTAATGCTGGTAGCCCATTATTCCCTCGTGCCGATGAGGAAAATTAACACTGGCCCTACACCAGCTGGCGCTCTATCTCCATTAGCTACCCGCGGAAATATGTTTATGGAATTTTTTTTTTAAATAGAGGCGGAGTTTCCATCATAACAACTTTGTGGGCGAGTCATCAAGAGTGGTTTGACTGCATAACCATGGCCTTCCTCCTTTGGCCTCTTGTTTCCAGCTTTTGTGGAAAAGTCCCAAAGGGATAAGGCCTCCCTTCCACCATAGTAGGGATGCCAACCTCCTCCTCTCCCTCTATAAATATATCCATCTTCCATTGATGTGCTATCTGAACTTAACATATTGTTGCAGAAACACTGAAGAGATTTCTATTCACTTTGCTACAAAAAGATAGAATGGAAGAGACCCTTATTGAGAGAGCCTAGGCTGGTGTCTTCATCCCGTCTGAATTCCCTGACATTCATCCAGATGCACTTCAACTGAACCCCACTGAAGGAGGCTGTGACGCCAAGGCTTGGTTGTATCTCTTTCTTCTATTAATACATATTCATGACTATTGTCTGGTTCCCATTTTGCGTTGATGTATTTTATTTGATGAAATATGCTTAACCCTCCTTGAATGGTTAGTAGTTATGGATGAGATTGTTGTTTCGTATGCTACTCTTAATTTTTGATCTTCGTGTAGGTATCTAAGCATCGTTGTGAAAGGATCATGACCCGCCAAGATAGGAATCAAGAGGCTACCACTACAACAGACATGACAACAACGTTAGACTCCAGGTAAGTTGATCTACCTTGTCTATTTCATTCATTAATTAGGAACCTACACTCTAGCGTATATATTTGTTACTAGGCACACTCTAGGGCTAGAGGGATCATCTCTATCCGCAGAGAGGATTTACCTTCATAACACCTATCCTTACCTAGCCTAGCCTAGCCTAACTTAGACTAGCACCCTCTAGCCTAGCCTAACCTACTCTATCTTATCCTACTTTAGTCTAGCCTACACTAGCCTAGCCTAGTCTACTCTACCCTCTTCTAGCCTAGCCAAAGCTACTCTAGCCCAACCTACTCTAGCCTAACCTACTCTAGCTTAGCCTTGTCTAATTTAGCCTCTTCTAGCCTAGCCTAGCCTAGCCTAGGATATTGTAGCCTAAACTAGCATAGCCTAGCATATTCTAGTCTAAAATGGCCTAGCCTAATCTAGACTAGCCTACTCTAGCCTATCCTAACCTAGGCTATCCTAACCTAGGATAGCCTAACCAAGGGTAGCCTAACCTAGCCTAGTCTAACATAGTCTAACTAGCCTATTCTAGACTAACGTAGCCTAACCTTGCCCTGTTTAGTATAGCCCGGTGTAACCGAATATACCCTAGCCTAGCCTAACCTAGACTAGCCTACTCTAGCCTAGCCTACACTAGCCTAGCCTAGTCTACTCTAGCCTCTTATAGCCTAGCACAAGCTAATCTTGCCCAGCCTATTCTATCCTAACCTACTCTAGGTTAGCTTAGTCTAATTTAGCCTCTTATAGCCTAGCCTAGCCTATTCTAACCTACTCTAGCCTAGCTTAACCTAACCAAAACTAGTCTAACCTAACCCACTCTAGCCTAACCTAACCTACCCTGTCCTTGCATAACCTAACCTAGCCTAGCCTAGCCTAGCCTATCCTAGCATAGCCTTGCCTAACCTACCCTAACCTAGCCTAGCCTAGCCTAGTCTAGCCTAACCTAACGTAACCTTTCCTATCGTAGACTAGGCTAGCCTATCCTAGCCTATCATAGTGTTACCCACCCTAACCTAGCCTAACCTAGCCTAATCAACTCTAGCCTAGCCTAGCCTAACCAACTCTAGCCTAGCCTAGTCCAACCTTACCTACCCTAGCCTACTCCAGCATATCATAACCTAGTCTAACCTAATCTAGATTATTCTAAACTTGCCTAGCCTAACCTACTCTACCCTACCAACTATAACCTAGCCTAATCTACTTTAGCCTATGATATCCTACCCTAACATAGTCTAACCTAGCCTACTCTATCCTAGCCTAGCCTAGCCCACCGTAGGCTAACCTAGCTTATCTTAGTATAGCCTAACCTAACGTAGCCTAACTCAGCCTTTGCTAGCATATCATAACCTATCTTAGCCCAGCCTATCCTAACTTAGCCTAGCCTAGCCTAGCCTAGCCTAGCCTAACCTAGCCTAACCTAACCTAGCCTAACCTAGTCTAGCCTAGCCTAGCCTAGCATAATTTACCATAACCTACTCTAGGTTAGTCTAACCTAGGCTAGTGTAACCTAGCCTAACCTACTCTAGCATAGCCTAACCTAGGCTAGCCTAACCTAGCCTAGCCTATCCCATCCTATCTTACCCTATCGTTCCCTAACCTAACCTAACCTTGCATGGCCTAACCTAACCTAACCTTTTGTAACCTAACCTAGGCTAACATAAGCTAGCATAGCCTAGCCTAACCTATCCTGACGTGACCTAACATTCCCTAGCATAGCCGAGGCTAGCCTAGCCTCACCTACTCTAGCTTAGGCTTGCCTAGCCTAGCCTTGCCTAACCTAGCCTGTCCTAACCTACTATAGCCTAGCCTAGCCTAATGTATCCTAGCCTAGCATAGCCTAGCCTAGATTAGCCTAGCTTAGCCTAGCCTAGTCTAGCCTAGCATAATCTAGCATAGCCTAATCTAGGCTAGCCTAACCTAGGATGTCCTAACCTAACCTAGGCTACTGTAGCCTAGCCTAACCTAACCTATTCTATCCTATCCTAACCTAGCCTAGTATGCCCTAACCTAACCTAACCTAACCTAGCCTAACCTCACCTAACATAATCCTCCCTACCATATGCTAACCTAGCCTAGCCTAACCTACTCTAGTCTAGCCTATCCTAAGCTAGCCTAATCTACTCTAGCCTAACCTTGCCTAACCTAACTTGACCATTCCTAGCATAACCTAGCCTCACCTAACCTAGCCTATTCTAGCATAGCCTCGCCCATCCTAGCCTAGACTAACCTACTCTAGAATATTCTAGCCTAGCCTACTCTATTCTAGCATAGCCTAATCTAGCCTAATCTACTCTAACTTAGCCTAGCTTACTCTAGACTAGCCTAGCCTAGCCTAGCATAATGTACTCTATCTTATTTTAGCCTAGCCTAGACTAGCCTAGCCTACTCTAGCCTAGCCTAACTCAGCCTAGCCTGAGCTACTCTAACCTAGCCTACTCTAGCCTAGCCTAACCTAACCTAGCCTAATCTACTCTAGCCTATTCTAGCCCAGCCTAGCCTAGCCTAACCTAGCCTAGGGTAACTTACTCTAACTATCATATTCAAGCCTAATCTAACCTAACTTAACCTAGCCTAACCTAAATTTCCCTAAGCTAGCCTAGCATATCCTAGTCTAACCTAGCTTAGCCTAGCCTTTCAAGGCATACCCTATCCTAGCCTTACCCACCTACCTAGCATAGCCTAGCCTAGCCTCGCATAATATAACTTAACCTTTCCTAGCCTAACCCAGCCTAACCTAACCTAGCCTAGCTTACCCTAGTCGAACCTATTCTAGCCTAGTCTAGGCTAACCTACTCTAGCCGAGCCCAGCCTAACCTAGTCTAGTGTACTCTATCCTAATCTAGCCTAGCCTAATCTAGTCTAATCTACTCTAGCCAAGCCTATCTTACACTAGCCTAGCATAGTCTAGCCTAGCCTAATGTACTCTATCCCATTCTAGCCTATCATTGACTAGCCTAGCCTACTCTAGCCTAGCCTAACCCACCCTAGCCTCACCTAGCCTAACCTAGCCTACTCTAGCCTAGCCTAACCTAACCTAGCCAAGCCTAGCCTAGCCTAGCCTACCTTAGCCTAACCTAAAATAGGCTAGACTAGCCTAGCCTAGCTTAGCCTAACCTAAACTAGGCTACCTTAGCATAGTATACTCTAACCTATTTTAGCCTAACCTAGTCTAGCCTAGCCTAGCCTAACCTAGCCTCGCTATCCTACCCTAGCTTACCCCACCCTAGCCTAACCTAGCCTAACCTAGTATAACCTAGCGTAGCCTAACCTACTATAGCCTAGCGTAGCCTAACATAGCCTAGCCTAACATAGCCTAGCCTAGCCTAGCCTAGCCTAATCCGGCCTAGTCTACTCTAGCATAGCCTAACATAGTCTACTCTATCCTATTTTCGTCTATCGTAGACTAGCCTAGCCTACTCTACCCTAGCCTAACCTAACCTAGTCTAACCTAGCCTACTCTAGCGTAACCTAACATATATTAGCCTAGCCTAGCCTATCCTAGACTAACCTAGTCTATCCTAATGTAACCTATCATAATCTAACCTCACCTAGCTTCACCTATCCTAGCCTATCCTAGCCTAGCCTAGCCTAACCTAACCTGGCATAGCCTAGCATAGCCTAGTCTAACCTAGCCTAGGCTAACCTAGCCTAGCCTAGTCTAGCCTAGCCTAACCTTTCCTAGCCTAGCCTAGCCTAGCCTAACCTAGTCTAACCTAGCCTAGGATAGCCTAGCCTAGCCTAGCCTAGCCTAGCCTAACCTAGCCTAGCCTAGCCTAGGATAGCCTAACCTAACCTAGACTCATGTAGGGCAGCCTAACCTTACCTAACCTACTTTATGCTAGCCTACTCTGGCCTAGCCTAGCTTAACCTAACCTAGCCTAACCTACTCTAACCTAACTTACTCTAGCCTAGCCTAGCCTACCCTAACCTAACCAACGAGATATGTGCAGTTTTCCTAAAGAGGATTGTTGTGAACTCTGTCAAACCACATACTGCTCCCTTTTATTGAAAATCCCATTTTTCCATCACATGAGAGCACATATTATTATCCAAATGATTGTTGTTAAAGGTCTGTATTGGATAGATGAAAACTTGTCACAAGGGAAGCATGATCTGCAATTATTTCTTTTGATGAAGAAAAACATAATAAAAGAATAAGAAGCCAACAATACTCAGAATCAATTGTCAAGTAAGAGAAATCTACCCTAATTTGCTGCCCTATTGATTTTTCAACATGGTATCAGAGCTAAGGTGAGGAGAAGGTAGCTTGAAGATCACCCTTGTTGGCACACTTGAAGGAATTTCTACACATTTACATCATCTACATTGGAGGACACAATATTTGCATCTACTACACCTAAAGAAGAAAAAGGAGGAGACCCAAAGATCATCCTATCTCTAGCAATCATCATCTACCATTGAAGAAGATACTTGTAGTAACTTTATTTGAAAAGGGGAAGGCTCTAGGATAATCATCATTAGCAATCATCATCTTGAAGAAGACCATCATCTTTGTAGCAGCAATCTCATCACTCTTGAAGCACTCTTATAACAACATACTCTCCTTTGACAAGTAAGTATTCCAGCATACTTTATGTCTCAAGCTCCTACTCAAATGGTATCTAAGGAAGGCAAAAAACTTGATGGAGCCTCAAATTTCAAAGCTTGGAAGAAAAGAATTGATTTGGTTCTCAAAGAAAATAATGTCATGATTTTTGTTGAGGGTAAGGCTCCAGCACCAGCCAAGAACAATTCTCAAGAAGTGGCCAAATACGATAAGGGTGAAATAAGGGCTCAAAGAATTATGAATTATCTTTGAGTCTATCAAAGATCACCTTATTCCTTTTGTTGTAGATTTGACCACATCAAAATATGTATATGAAAAACTGGTAAATCTATACTCTGTTAATAGTACAGGGCAGAAAATATCCTTGAGGAATCAACTTTACAAAACAAGGTTATCAAAAGATGAAGACTCGGGCTCATACCTTGTGAACATTTCGAAATTGAAAGATCAACTTCAAGGACTTGGAGAAGTCATATCTCACTCTGAGATAACTACTTGTGTACTCAATGTTCTACCCCCAGATTGGAGTAGTTTTGTGACTATCATCTATTCAAGAAAAGATATTCCGACATTTGAGGGACTAGGGGCTTAATGTGTTCTAGAAGAAACAATATTAAAAGCTAAGGATGACACGGAACCTAACAATGAACAGTCCCAAGATTTTTCTACTAAATCAAGGAAGAAGTTTGGAAGATATGGAAGATTTGAACCTCGCCAAAGGTACAACAACAAAAACAATAACAATCAGCCACTTGGAGATCGAGACATGTCCAAAATACAATGCTATGGTTACAAAGAATATGGGCATTATAAAAGAGATTGTCCCAAGGATCCTAGGAACAAGAAGAACAATAAGAGGAAAGAAAGAAGTGGAGCACATGTTGCCAAAGAAGAGGAACTCGAGAAGAAACCAAAGATTGAAGATAACAAATATCTCTACTATGGAAGTATTTGGCAAAATTCTAGTTTGCAAGTAATTTTTTTATCAGGAGAAGGCAGATAGAGTAGCAGTTGCAGTTACATTAGAATTTTTTGAAGTCATGTAGTGAAGGAAACATTGTCTACAATTACATATAGTCACCAAAGTAGTCACTATTACATTTGAAAGAAGAGGATTTTGGGGACTCGCAAATCATAGAGTCATTTGAAAAAGTGTACAGTTTTAGAAGGAATAAGAGTCTACATGAAGGAATACTACTTTGAAGGAGTACTGCTCAAAGCAACCATCATCTAGTCAACATTCTATGTCACTATAATGAATAAAATAATGTAAATAGTGATTAATTAGTTAATTAGTAATTAGTTCGAAAGGCCATGTCTGATAAGACATGACCTTTCGTGAAGAGGCTCCTGCGTAGATATATAAGCAGGACTCATTTCTAACATTCAATCATCTATCTCAATCTCATATCATTTATAATATAATATTTGTATCCTCATGGATATCTTTTTATTCCAAGTTTTTTGGAGTATTTAACTTAAGAAGGAACTTTGTTCACTTCATTTGGTATCAGAGCAGTTCGATATTCTGGCCGCTCATTGCTACACAGAGCTATGCTCCTTGGTCCAAGCCTTTGGCCATCAAAAATTCGTCAACATTGTTGTCGTCGAATCGTTTCACTACCAGTCTTGGAGTTTCTCCATTTTCACCAATAGGCCTTTGGCCAAAATTAAAAATTTGAAGGAAAAAAAAGGGGAAATTTTTGAAAAAAGAAGAAGCAAAAGGAATATATATATAGTCAATATATATATATAAGTGAAAAAAAAGAAAAAAAGGGATATATATAAAGTAGTACATATATGTACATACCAAGACAATTTAAAAAAGAAAAAGAAAAAAAAAAGGAAGTGAAAAAAAAGAAAAAAAGGGATATATATAAAGTAGTACATATATGTACATACCAAGACAATTTAAAAAAGAAAAAGAAAAAAAAAGGAAGAGTAGATAAGGTTATTTTGATTATTCTTTAAGTGGTTTACAAGCTCGTGGTTTTAGAAGCCCATGGTAATTGGCCATGGTATTTGCAAGGTACGATATGAACAAAATGAATAAAAATCTTGTGGTGAATGGTAAGCGATTTTTTACGTGGAGAACATTAACTAAGTCAAATACACACACATAAGTGGACATATTTTATAGGTGAATATATGTGTGAATAGCCACATTTCACTAGGTTTGTAACCTTTCAACAAAAAAAAGAGTTAAAAAAAAATCAAGCTATAAATATATATATATATATATATATATATATATATATATATATATATATATATATATATATATATATATTATGAAAGTCAAACATCTTCTTAGTAATTATATAATATTTCATAAAAAGAAATCAAGGAAGTAATTTTCAAAAAGAACGGAAGGAAAAATATTATTAAGAATTTCTTAAAATATTAAGGAATCATTACTAAAGCTCGAAGGTATATAATGGAAAAAGAGGTTATTAAAGGTTTAAGTATATTAAAAGTGGAAAAGGAGATAAAACATTATATTCTAAAGATTTTATTTAAAAAGGGAATATATACATATATAAAAGAATTTGAGCCTCTTTTAAAAGACAATATTAGTGAAGGATTCATTACCAAAGATTGAAGGAATAATAGTAAAGGATATTGGAAAGATTAATTAAGCTTGAGGGTTTATTAAAGGGAAATAATAATATTTTATTATAAATATTAGGAAGGGTCACCTTTAAAAACCCTGAAGTTATCTAACAAAATGGCATCCAAAACAAAACTAAAAGAGGGGAGATTTCTTAAAAATTATAGTATGTGCGTTGATGCGCTAATTGAAATCAAAGGGTCACTTGCGGGAAAAGAGGTTCTCATATCTATCGACTTTAATCGAAAGAATAATTATATTAGTACCGAATGTGCTAACCAATTAGTGATCCCTGAATCAAATATAACTGAAGCAAATTCATTTAACGCAAATGACAAACAAGACAACATAGAGAATTTACACCTAAGTATTGGGGAGTATTCCTTTGTCTCGCAATTCACTGTTAAAACCTTATTTTCGAATAATAGTGATATATTTATGGGTTCGCTCTGGATGGAATCACTAGGGTCATTCATCCATAATACGAAAAAGAAGTTTTTGACATTTTATTACAAAAAGAAAAACATAATGTTACAAGATGTCATGGTGAAGCCGAATTCACTAACACCGGAAGACACATTAGATATCACAAGAGTAGTTCTTCCAGAAAGTAAAAAAACAATACAATATTTGCAAAGAGAAGTTGACGAAATCACAACTAACAAGAATGAAGAATTTTCTCGCCTCAAGGACCACAATGATAAATTACTAACACAAATTAAGAAGCTGAAGAAAGATAAGAAGTTGTTGGAAAACAAGGTGCAACAACTTGTCGAAAATGAAGCATCGAAATCTTCAAATATAGAAGTTAAAGTTGAAGAAAAATCGAACGTTGATCTAGTAAATGTCTCAACTAAAGAAGATGACAAGAAATTTGTAGAAGAAACAAACTTAGATGCCGGATGAATGAGGAACATTCTACGTGAAGATTCTCTAACCATCTCCATAACATTCTCGCCAGGTGAAAATCAAAGATGTCAAACCAAAACAGTTCCCTATCGACATCCAAATCATGGGAGCAGACAACTCAACCAAGCTATGTATTCAGAATAGAAACAGGGTGATATTCTGAAGAATACTAATGAATCATCACAAGTTGCTAGTCATTGTAATATTCCATAGAAGATTGATTTAGGATGGTCTGATCCATTCTTAGTGTGACAATTTTTTTTTTGTCACTTAGAGGATCATATCAACTTGTATCAACAAGGATAACTGCCCCGAGACGAGAAGATATTCATAGCAGGAAAAGAAATCGAGGCCTTTCATAGACAAGCTTTGAGGACAAATATTTTTGAGGGGAAGGCAATGTAATAAATAAAATAATGTAAATAGTGATTAATTATTTAATTAGTAATTAGGTTGAAAGCCCATGTCTGATAAGACATGACCTTTCCTAAACAGGTAGGTATATAAGCAGGAGTCATTTGTAACATTCAGGCATCTATCTCATATCTCATTCATCATACATTTTATATAATAATATTTGTATCCTCATGGATATTTTCATATTCCAAGTGTTATGGAGTATTTAACTTGAGAAGGAACTTTGTTCACTTTAGTCAATTTAGCAGTTTCACCATGAAGATTCGGAAGCAATCATTTAGCAAGGAGGTATTACAGGGTCCCACTATAGAAGCAAAATCATTTAGCAGAATGAAGGCCTTTATGCAGCATCATAGAAGTTCCTACAGCATTATATTATGTTTCAAAACATGTAAAAGTCTAACATCTGAATGGAACAATCAGAGTAACATAACAAAAGTCTACAAAAGGAGCAGGTAGCCAATATGCACTAAAGAACAGGTTAGGTCCGTAGGAGCAACATGAAGGAAGTCAATCAATCTTATCTTATCAATATTTTGATGACAACAAGGAAAAATTCATACTCTAGAAGTAGTTTTATGATCAACTATCTCATGATTAGACTCATACATTTAGAGGGAGTTGAAAGAAGAACATGATGCATATAGATCAATAATATACTTGGACATAAATTTTATGGATAAAGCATAATTTGTCTTGATAATTTGAGAGGATATCCATGATGGTTATTAAACACATGAAATAAGAACAGGTTACTAATAGAGCCTATGATGACATCACTATTGATTGAAAAAGTAATGAAGAGGAAGTAAACATAAACCTCAAAAGGAGCTAGCAGTAGTTGTTGACATGATAGATTCTACACCTCGACTAGAGGTCACTTTTATCGATTTGGAAACTATGATAATGTTATTCATGGTGCTTGGAATATAGTATGACTTCTTGCCACTTGGAAGGATATATATAGCAGAAAAAAAGGCAGAAAAATGCAACAAGATTATGCAAGATGTCATGAGATAGTTTAACAATCACTTAATATTTTCGATGTTGATTAAGGAAGAATTTCATCCACCTCAGTTGGGAAAAGGGAGAAAAACTTGATTTGATTCAGGAATGCATTGATTGGATTAAAAGAATTGATAGAAATATCACTAATGATTAGGACCTGACATGATTTCTTGGAAAAGCATGAAAAGAACCTTATTACGAAGAAAGAAGATCTGAAGATTTGAATAATTAGATGTGAAGAAGTTTGGCTCCATGAGATATTTGATGAAATTACTTGATGACATGTTGAAGATTGACAAAGATCTAGGAGGGCCAAAGCTCACGTTAATATAATACATATTGGAGCCTAGCAACTACAACAAGATTTTCATAAAGGAGCCATTGTTGCCAAGGTTTGTTACTGTTAGAATTTGTTATAGCGGACAATGGCTTCAACAGACGTAGATATTATTCTCGTTCCCTCTGGTGAGGGTTCCAGCTCGCAAGCCGGACCAATCACTTCCACCAAGAAGGCCAAACGTTTTAAAATCAAGAAATGGAATGCTATGGCCCTTTGGGCATGGGCAGAAGGTGGACTCTTGCCAAAAAGAGACTTACTTGGCTAGAAGAATCACGATGGCTTGAATTCTCCGGCAAAAATGACAACTCCAGTCCAAAATAACAGCTTTAGTTTAGCAAAAACGACAACTACAGAATGAAAACAAGAGTGAAAAATGTTGGGGGAGATGGGAATTTTTGGGTTTTTTATAAGAATAAAACTCTCAGAAGAGAGTTAAGTAAACTCTATGCCGAGAGTTTTATAACTCTCATGTTGGAGTTTTACAACTCTTGTCCTAGAGTTTTACCCCAGATTTTATGTCAATACAACTCTCGGACGAGAAAATAATTAACTCTCGTACGAGAGTATTTTAACTCTGGTTAAGCCCAATCAAACTCTCATGCAAAACATTAAAAATCTCTCGAACGAGAGTTTTAAAAACTCTCGGTCAAGAAATTTTTAATGTTGACTATTTTCTCGGATGAGATATTAAAAATTTCACCCAAATTCTAGCCATTTGCCAAAAATTGTTTCCCAACATTCGGATTTCACCCCAAAGAAAGAAAAAATTTTCTAATTGTTAAATGAGATCAGGATAATTCTTTCATGAGAAGGATTCTAGATAATTTTTAATGGACAGGAGAGAAAATCCATTAAATCACTTAGTCAAAGAAAGATGCTAATATTTGATAAGCATAGAGTGCCACGGGAGAGAAAGGAAGACTTTTATGGAAAAGCCAAGGAAAGTGGATAAAAATGACCACAAAAGTAGGACACTGCTAAAGGAAAAAGTGTCATGAAAGAAAGGAGTAAAATACCTATTGAAAGGATCAATAAAGTTTGTTGATACCTTGGCAAGAACATCTCAGCTCACGGGTGAACTGGGAGGTTGCAGTTCAAGGTTGGGTGGTGAAAAGTGTGAGATTCCCAAGCTTTTCCCTATCATTGATTATGGTCGAATTATTTTTTATTATGTGAATTTACTTCATTTATTTTATTTTATTCAATTTTTTTGTATTGTCTTAATACAACATACTTAGGTAGATGTTGTACCCCAAAATTATTAATAGCACAAATTTAGTTGTTGGAAAATTGAGTTTATCGTAAATATGCAGATGATTCTGTGTGAGGAAAAATCTTACTAATTTATTATAATGCATCCACTTACTATCATAGTTGTAGCCATATGGATTTATATACTGGCTGCTATATTGCATGAAAATAATCGCAATAGTTTAGCTATTGTTGGAAAGACTATAATGCATGAACTTATCATCATAAATCTAGTTATGTGGAATTTTTAATTTGTTAGCGATGTTCCATGTAAACTACTCGTAATAGTTTAGTTGCTATTGAAATTAGGAAAAAAAACAAAAAAAAACAAAAATATAGGAATTCAGGTGTGAAGCCAATGTGTTGAGTGTATACATAATATGTACACAATTACATTTTCTTATTGTATGTGGAAAATTATCCTTTATAGTTATAAGTGATAACTATTATGTAAGTATTCTAGAAGAAGGTGAATACGAAATGAAAATGAGAATAAAATTGGTAAGAAAAATTATAAAGAAATTATTGGAGTCTGTGATATACAACTCTTAGACCAATATTTTCTTTTAAATACAGGATAAATTCAATTCTAGCATTATATAATCAATCTGGCGTTAAATGCCAGAAGTCATGTGCATAAATAGAAATAAAAAGTAACACACGAAACTCTAGAGGGAATCAGTTAAGCATAGTTTTCTAATACTTATATAACAATCTTTATCAATAGTCGAGGATCAAGTGCTACGCATAGGCATATAGATTATTATAAATAAAGTGATATCTAGGATTGTTCATGAAGTGATTAATGAATCAAGAACACAATCAAACACCAAGCTAGAATATCTCAACAACTGATTTTACATGTTCAGAATGATTATCTAAAGAAAACAACTACTAAGGAAATAAGGAAGACATGAAACGCTTAAGAAACATCAATAAAAATATAAGGTTTCCTCCTCTTAATTAGCAATAAAGGAAATACATATTAAAAATAGATTACAAGTGATAATTTAGAAATTCAATGATTATAATTGTATTGCATAGAATGGAGTGGTGAATTCCATTATTATAATTGTCATAAAAATAGATGCATAACACACATATTTAATTCATGGAAACACCCATTGAAAATGCACAATACGAGGAGTAAGAATAGACATTTGAATATATGTTTATACTTGTAAAACATTAGGGGAAATATTACATCATTGTCACCCTATTCAAACAAAAAAGAAAATTTCCTAGAGCAGGCCACATTTAAAATACAGTCATTAAATACTCAAGAATTGATATTGTGTTAATACTAAAGAGCGCATTGTTCTCGGCACATAATATATGAGGATTACTGCATGTTTTGGAAATCATGATGGATGGTAAAATAGTGTTAGGTCTGCGACAAAATAATGAAGGGTCTCCATTACTGCAGGCCTGGAAAAAGGAAAGAAACAAAAAACTAAGTAAACTCGGAGTGGACTAGGTGCATAGAATTATCGAGAACACAGGACCTGCACAATTCAATAAAAATTAACTTCCAAAAGCTCACATGAGTCATGCATGGGTCAATCGCATACCCACCCTCGCTCCATCAAAAATCCCCTTGACACGTGTAAACAGTTCAAACCATAGAGGCAAGTATTTTACCAACCTGAAAGATAGAGGGATTACATGTATGTCATGATGGTGTCGACCCTTTTGGACAAGAAGAATATTGACGCAAGAAGTGAAATGCACACACCTACAAGGCAGAGGAGACCAGAGATCAGATTAACATTTAAAATTCTTATAATTTTGCAAAGAAAAGTGGAAAATATAGTTATTCCATAAAATTTTAGAAAACAAAATTTGGAACCCTTACCCATTTTCTAAAAGGCGTATTAGAGGAAGGAGGTGTGCATCCCCATATATGCCCGAGAGATGCTCACTTGCAAGGCCATAGTTGAAGAGATGAAAATTAGGCACAACTAAAATAATGCAGAGAAAATATGTTTCATAGTAATTCCTAGCTACATAATTGTAGCATAATCACAATGTGAAAAGATACGTTTTTGCCAGAACCTCACAAAGACGAGAAATTTGTAAATACCTAAGAGTATATTGCACATTATTCCATAGATTGAGGGACTTGCATCATGGAGTTTGTACATCAATACCCTTATACGGACAAGGAGAAAACAATAACATAGTTGTCATGCATAGATAGAAATTTCAAGTCGTGATCAAAATTAAATCAAAAGCAGTCTAAAATACAAGAACCATGCCTTATCTTTTCTCCAATAAATGGAGGCCACAAATGCGAGAGGAAAAAATTCCTATGATCTTTGTATAAGACACAATGAAACCAAAATTGGTAAATATCTGGCCAATGTGAGGAAAAATTAGTTGCAGTAGTGGAAAATAATTCATTCCAAATTGAACCCATGAAAACAGTTTGACGGAATACATCCTTGAAGTCGAGCTTTCCAACTGAAGATGGTACTAAGCCTATCTTTGGCGTCCCTTCAAAAAAACTCAAAAAATGAGTGAAGTGGTTAGAATTCATACACAGGAAAACCAAAGTAGAGAGGAAATGAAACCAATAAAAAAAATACATGTAGGAATTTCGAAAGTCACAGGTGGTGGAGGCATACATAGTCTATTTGTTTTCATGGAATTTTCGCATTAGTAGTGGGAAAGATTCCGAGGAGGAAAAAATGGTGATGTGGTGATGCCATGAGGTGAAGGAGGTCACACTGAAAAAGACACATATACTTAGCAATTAAGTTTAAAATTGGTCTAGGGTTGCATATATTAATCGTGACCATTGATCGCAAACTGCTCATCCCAACCATCCATATGCTACCACCGATGAGTCTCAATGCTACCACGATGGTCACATGGTCTCCATGTGATGAAGGCAGACGTGGCAGAAGCCAATTGCACGGTTAGTCACCCAAGGACAGATGGAACAAGAAGTATGGTTATTAGTGAAGGATTTTTAAATATTGTATTTATTTTGTACACCGGAAGTTAATTCATTTGTATCACATGGTTAACCAATATAAAGAAAATTGAAATTAATGTATGGTATAACTTATATGAAGTCTATTTTATATATATTTCATCCAAATGAAATAATGTTACCTTTTCAAAACATATAGAATATAGTCTTTAATTGAGCAATGGGGGAGGCAGGGGGTACTCGCCTCATACATAGTTGGATAATTATGCTATACCCAAAATTTGGATAAATTCCCTAAGTGTAGAGTAAAAGAAATAAATTTTTCTACAGACAAAGGTAACCATATATACTTTGTAAAACAATAGTGGCAATGTTAGAAACAAACTTAGAAAAAAATATATTTCCTTGTAGTGTACACGAAGAGTTGTGACATGGATCTACCAAGGGCAAAGAGGGAACACATGTCTTTTAACTTTAAAAGAGGTTCGCATCTCAAGATATTTGATCTCTCCCGATGTTTCATAGATTTTGAGTTAAGATGGATCTATGATGATTGTCTATATTATTGGATTAAAATAACAGTGAGTTGGTTTAATGATGTTTCATAGATCTGGAGTTAAGATGTATCTAAGATGATTATGTATATTCTTGGATTAAAATAACAGTGAGTTGGTTTAATGTTGGCCTGAGAGTAGATGACTCCAATAAATTATTGATGCCCATAGTTTAAAAGGAAAACACCCTAATTATAACACTAATTATAAAGCTAACCAATAAACCTTAAATGTTCCTTTCAAAATCCAATATTAATAAAACTACCATAACCATATAAATTAAATAACTACCAAGAAAATCTATCAATTCATAATAAATACCAAAACACTTATTTCATTATACTTAAATTGCTAAAATTTAAAAAACATAAAAACTAACTAAATTATAATTTATTTTAAATTATTATTCGTAATGTTAAAATAGTAAAAAAAATATAATTATATAATTAATTAGAAATCAATATTTAACTTTTAATTTGTATATTTGACTAAGAAAAATTAAAATATTATATAAATTATACCATGTAACTATAAATAAAATTAATATTATGAAATCGTATAACAAAATAAACATAACTATGGGTGTAATTAATTTCATAAAAATTAAAAATATAACCAACTTTTCATAAAAATAAAAAATATAGCATACCTTCACCCCAAGCCTAGTCCATAAATATGTGTGAATGAAGGGCACTTCTCCTTAGGCTGTGCATCTATAGGCGATGAGATGTACCTTGAATGCAATAAAGAAGGGTCGATGTCACCCAACAACTCATGCGTTCAGAAGAAAAACATGGGAATGTGTATGGTTGGTCTAAGTCAACTTATATTGATTGGGTCTAGTCTAAGAAATTGTGTTTTAGTAGATTTCAGGCCACATTTATCTGTATTGAGATTCACCTTTTTAGCTTCCCCCTTTTTGAGTGGGAAATTTTGCTCAATATGACCATAATTATTACATGATGAGAAAGTTGGATCAAACTTATCCAAAGGATCAAGAGAATTGTAAGTCTTAATTTTTCCTTGCTATTTAGGACCATGTAGTTTGTTTTTTTTATCTTTAAATCTTGGTGCTTCATTCTTATGAGCCTTGCAATGCTTAGCTTGATGACGAAAGTTTTTGCAACAGTAACAATACCCAAGAAAGATAGTTTGGTACCTCTGGTAATAGCCATAGCTTGAATCAACATTCTTCCTTGGAGTTTCTCTTCCTTCATTTCTTGGATTTGAGATGGGCCTTTCTTCTTGGTGAGATGACTTTTATTTTTTTGAATGGAAAGAAAGTATGTTAGCATAACTCTTTGCATTATCCTTAGCACTTGATGATTCTCCTTTGAAGCCATTCTTGGTTTTGTCATATTGAGGTTTTAGAGTATTAAGGTTTTTAAGTATTAAGGATGTTATCAAGTGCTTTAGAGCTTTGAAAACTCCTTTTGAATTGCTCCTACTCCTTTCTTACAGATACTATTTCAACTTCACGATTTTCACAAATCTCTTCGTTTTCTTTTAGCCTATTGTTCAATAATTCTTCCCTTCTTTTTGCTTCCTCCTTTTCTACTTTGTGAGAAATGATCTTATTTCGTAAATTCTCATTTTCTTCAATGTCACTTATTAGCAATTCATCCACATTTCCTTCGCCTTCTAGTTCTAAATCATCATCATTTGTGAATTCCATGAATAACACTTCTTTGCTTCCAACATAGTCATTTTCTTCATCTGATTCATCATCACCTCCCTTGTGATGAGGGATATTTCTAGTTGATTTCTTCTTGATGACTGCAAATTCATATTCATCAAACTCATCTTGTTTGGATAAGAAGTTCTTCATATTAAACACTTTATTTTTGTACACTATCCTTTTAGAATCCTCTTCATCATCACTATCATGTTCATGAGGACATTTTTTAGCATAATGACCTATTCTTGAACATTTGAAACAAATAAGAGGGTACTTACCTTTTAGCTTGGATCCCTTATTTAATCTTCGTACAAATTGTGCTAATTTGGTTTCAACATCGGAGTCATCACTGTTGTTATTCCATCCTTTTCATCTTTTTGTTAACTTTGACACTTTGAATGTTGCTTCTTTGGAATTTGGGATTCCTTTCCTCATCTCATAGGCAATGAGAATTCCATGAAGTTCAACCATCTTGAGTGTATGTAGGTGCTTCATTTCTTCTATAGAACTTACTTTGGAGTCAAATCTGTCACGAAAAGATCTCAGATTTTTTTGAACAACAATGCTTTCTTCAACATTTTCTCCTAACCCTTTAAGAGAGTTGACCACTTTAGCTACTCAGAGAAAGTGTGTTGCAATATATTCTTCGTCATCCATTTTCATACTTTTGAATTGTCTTCTATGAGTTTGAAGCTTTGCCTTCTTAACCTTGGAGTACCCATCATATAGGGAAACCAGCTTATCCCATACTTCTTTAGTCGAGTCACAATGCATGACTTTTGTGAATTCAGAATAATAGATTCCACTATTAATGGAATTCAGAGCTTTGGCATTAGCAATGTAGGCTTTTCTTTCCTCTGGATCAGTTAGAAGAGTGGAGGGAGCTTTGTGCCCATTCAAAGCAGAATTCCACACTTAAGGTCCAAGGGACATTAAATAGTAGGAAATCCTCTCCTTCCAAAAACCAAAGTTTTTTCCATCAAACATAGGCAACTTCCTTGTCACTGCTATATTTTTCATTGTGTCTAAGAATCATTCTTCCAATTGTTAGGCTGATAATGAAGAAGTTGGCTCTTATTACAATTGTTCGAAATACTGAGAGGGGGGTGAATCAGTATTTCTTTTTAATTATTATTATAACTGGTTAGATTGTACACAAAAATCAAAGAAATGAATAAGTTTATTATATAAATAAGGATAATGATACTTTTTCAAATGAATGAGTACAATGATGTTTAAAGGCACCAACCCTTAAACCTTCCATGATCCAACCTATTGCCAAGCACCAACTTGGAATTTAGTGGGGCTCCAACCTGTAGGGCTTTGACCCTATCCTTCTCAAGGCTCCACCCTTTTTTTTAGAGGCACCGACCCCTAGGACACCAATCCTTCATTCTTCAATAGAAAATGTGTGATGTACTTACATGAGAGTCAACAAGATTCTTCATTGTTCAACTATTGAATCAACTCCAAAAAGGAACTTGTGCTTGACTTCATTGTACCTTGTGCTTGACTTTACTTGAGCTTGATTTCAATGAGCTTCACCAAGAGACTTCACTATAGTGTCACCAAAATAAGATCAATGTAGTAGCATTGAAACTAGGATAGCACAGAATATGAGCTAGCATTGAATCATTGAATTATATCACTAAATTCTAGCTCCATCATAGCATCATACAAAAATATTCATTATAACACCGAACTGTGGGTTCTTCAAGGCATCGAGCTATAGAATATACACTTATGTCCAAAGGTGTTCCTCTCCTATAGCACCGAGATCTTTTTCCATAATTTTTAAGTTAATTCTCCACATCAAACTTCCCTGTCTGAGTCACAAAAAAAATGTACAGGTCCGAGCTGATATGAACTAGATCCGTTGTATGTTTGATTGCCTCTCTCCACAGAAACTACCATATCTGAGTCACTCTAACTATGTATAGGTCCTAGCTAATATGCACTAGGTCCTAGGTATGTTTGTCTTCACAGAAACTGCCCTATCCGAGGGTGTAATTTTACACAGTTATGTTGTGTATAGGCTCCCTCTCCTTGATACTTGAAATTTCATGAGTTGTGAACTGTTTTTCATTTTTCATGTGTTTCTTGACCAAAAAGAGTGAATGGAACACGACAAATGAACCTCATATATATAGACATTTTTCTAGGTAAACGAAAAGAAATGATTAATGGAAGGAGGCTGGCATGTGAGCATAGGTGTAGGTCGGCTAGACTGCAAAAAAAATTATTATTTTTAAAGTTGAAAATTCATTTTCTCACAAACTACAAGGGGTTTCAGGGCATGTAAGGTTTAATTGGAAAGAGGAAAAAATCCTCTTTAAGATGGTCTAGGTCCCATTGAGAAAATATGCCTTTAGGGTGGAAAAAAATAATTTTCTTTGTGACTATCCTTTATTTTTCTATGTATAAGGTATTTGGGATAGAATGAGATCATTAGGGCTTTAAGCGAGGTCTCCATTCATCATACAAGTGTGTCATATGTGGTCTCCACTCTCATGTCCTAAACTATGTCATTATATCATCTCCAACCATGTCATCATATGTCATAATGCAGCATCCATCAATTTCCATCAAGAGAGCTCATCAAGAGATCTTATATTTCATCAATGACAATTATTGGCCAAGATAAATTGTGTTAGTCCTTGCCATTATTATTTGGATAATAATTTTTAATTAATTTAAATTAAATATACTCCCTATTATGGGTGCCCAATGACTAGGACAAGTGGGAGGGGGGTAGTTGAGGCCCGCCCGGCCCCAATCCATGTGCCTGCTGACTCAACACCCTACCACACGTAAGTCATAAAGAGCCTCGGTGCAGGCATTCTCATAGAAGGTTATTTTATGGTTAAACATGGGATGGACGTCGCTAAGAGTAATTCGTCTCAGCGCACGATGGTGAAGGTTGATGCAATGGTCTGTGCAGAAGAAAATGTGTTAGCTCTCAAGCACTGGTTTGAGCTCCACCGACCTGGGACAAGAAGGGTGACATGCCTATTTGGCAGTGGTGGTGAGAGGTTGGGAAATTAGAAGCTTCCTAGCACCAGGAGGATCGTGTGTTGCACCCGGAGGAGGACGAGGGTGGTGGTGGTGAATTAAGAGTGGAGGTTGTGTCTTCCATTGGGAGATTTGGGTTTGCAGCCTTGCCATGTGCTCAGACTCTATGGACTGCGCAACAACAATCCCTTCATGGCTCGGCCCCTGGGTGGTTTTTCCTTGGGCTCGTGGAGCATTCCAACTTTCATGCAATTCATATTTGTGGGTAGTGGAGCCTTCGCAACTCCCTGGACGATAGGGTGAAGACTGGTGGTAGCTGAGCGTCCCTCGTCTACAGGACTCATGACGCGGTCAAAAAAGCTAAGCTAAGGATGCAGGGGTGGAGCGTGGGTTTCACAGGTGGAAGGAATTGGGGAGACCTGGCGTGGAAACCCTGCACAACAAGCAGAAAATAAAGGTGCCTGTACGATGAGAGAACGGGTTCAGGCTTAGCGTGGTGGTTTTGGCCAAGGCATGGAAAATCGCGAGGTTCCAGGAGACCCGAGCTCCCACTCAGAGTGTCCAGAGAGCCATCATTCAACAACAACCATGATAGTTTCTTCGGCCCAATTTCTAGCCAATATTGAGGCCTCGGCCACCCTTGAAGCCATTTCTGCTCAGTTCCAACAAATCCATCTCAATCTAGACACCCTACGTGATCAAAGGTACGAAGACCACAATGAACTATTGGCTTACATCAATGTTTTCTAAAGCCTACAGAGGGATACCCAAGACCACCTCTGAGCCATGGAGACCCAAGTGGATCACATAAACTATCACCTCACCATCAGGATCATCTCTTCGTGGCTCCTCTGCTTGCCCCTGTACCCACCCCCATGATGCTAGTTTCGATAAATAAAAAAGGAAATCGCAAATGTACTATGTTGTGTTTCAAAATGGTTGTGCCGAAAACTCTATTGTCCCATTTCCCGAACTACACATTGGCTGCCATAAGAATGGTAATCCTACTTATTATAAAATTTTCGCACAGGTAGAAATGTGTTTCAGCCGCCAAACCCCTCGTAACGTATTTATTTTCCAACGTCATAATAATAATATCTTTAATATTTTGTGGCATTAGATCCTTGGAGGTTGATATATTTTTAAAACATTTCCTATTACACTCCTTTCAAACCATGCAAAGTACAAAACCTAACACCAAGGACCAAGCTCTAGTAACGATTTGGATGTTGAAGAGCATGACATGGCAGTTCTTGAGAGTCTCGCTCAAACTATTAGGGGGCTAATCCTAGTGACCCAACAAGTGTAGAACTTAGCTTTAGATATGCTCAAAAGGTTCTCTAATGTTTCTTCTCGTTCCCTACAAAGAGTTCTTGAGAGTCTTGGTCAGACTATTAGGGGACCGATCCAAGTGACCAAATAGGGGTAGAACTAAGCTTTAGATATTCTCAACATGTTCTCTAATGTTTCTTTATGTTCCCTACATAGATAATATAACAATAGGAAGGTCCTAGGAACCTCTTATTCTAGATGTCATCCCATGTAAGGATTTTTCCCTATAGATGAGCTACAAAATGTGAGCTGCTTTTTGGCATAGTTTTTGCATCCAAATCCTACACTATTGACGATCTTGTGCCAAAATTGGCCATAAATTTAACACTTGATGCCCCCCCCAATGTTTCAATGATTTTAATTCCTAGTGCACTCAATTAATCTTTTACTTTATTATTTTCTTACATTTCGTATAGACTTGGGATATTTTTTCCATGCTTCATCCTAAAAAATAGTTTTTCTTTAGTCTCATATATCCAAGAAGGCATGATCTTGTATCAATTGTTTATTATCCTATGTGAAGTTCCAAATGGATGTTCCACATAGATATAGGCAAGCCCTTACTTTATCTGCCCCGCTAACTAAATTGACTGTATTTTCTCTTCCATAATTGCTTTAAAAGCTCTTGTTTACCTTATAATCAATGCCACCATAGTTTGGATCTCAAATCCTTATTAGGAATTTAATAATCTAGCAACCCAAGGCCCCTAACCAACTTTGCTAAGCACACCATCTCCTTTGGTAAGCACACCTTATCCCAAGCCACTAATTCCCATTTACTAATAGGCTTAGATCCTTTCCACAAGAAATCACAAAATTTAGAGGTTATAGCCTTATAAATTAGTTTGGGGATAGGGTAAAAGTGACAATTGATATCTTGACAAGGATTGCAGGTTAAATTTGATCAGGGTCACTTGGCCTACCAAATTCAATAACTGAAAATCCCAATTATCCAATTGGTTAGTTATCATTTATAGGATTTCTTTGAGATAAAAATTGCACAGTGAATTACTAGTAGGATTCCTACATAATGGGCTGGAAGACCCTTATATACAAACCATCTAAATGTGAAATATGTGTTTTTACTGGTTTATCGGATTTCTCCCTATTTATCATTAATCCATAAGCATCTATAAACTTTTATAATGTAGAACTCAACCCCCTAATTAATTTCATGGAGGGAAGGGTCCCTCAATAGCATGATATGATAAAGAAATTGTTGGTGTGTAATAGGAATTGTTGGACCATGTGCTTTAATACCTTTAAGGATACCTTGGTTGATATCAGCTTTGATGTATCTTCCAATACCTTATGTAGCTAGGATAAAGAGGAAATGGGAGGGAAGGTTACCTTTTCTAAGACCCCAAGAAGCCTGAAAAGTGTGGGTAGGGGATCCATTGAGAATAATAGAGAAGAGGGGGTGGAGATGAGTGATTTGATGCAATCAATCCACTATTGGGAAGAACCAAAACAATAAAAATCCTGGTCGAGTTAAGTCTATCATAAGCCTTCAATATATCCAATTTAATCAACATCCTAGACCTTTTAAGTTTTCTAAAAGAATGAATCACTTCATGAGCTATGACTATCCCATCTAGGTTTTCGAAACCTTCTACAAAACCTTTCCTTTTGGAGATTTAATATGGTTGATAAGAGGTTTAAGGAAATTGACCATGGTGCATGAAATTATTTTATAAACCACACTGCATAAGGTGATGAACGATCATTATATTTAGATTTCTTGGAAATTAGAGTGAGAAAAGTAGCATTGAGGATGTATGGTTTAAGTCTCTAAGATTCTTCAATTAAAGCATGCACTTCCTCTCTAATGAATGGTTAACATGCTTTAAATAAATACAAAGTAAAATTGTCTAGGCTTAGTGCATTGTTACAAGGAATACATAGTCTTCACCACCTCCTAAACTTTCGAAATTGTCATCTCATGTATTAAACAAGTGTTTTGATCATGGCTTATGAGTTGGGGGTTATGAGTTGTTATGCGACTCATAGTGTATTCCCTATCTCTATTGGTATAGCTAATAATATCCTAGTGGTACGAGGGTTAGTTATTCTTCTAGTCCGGTGCTGAATAAGTATTTGACTTTCGCTTGTTGTGAGAGAGAAATTTTGATTATGGTGGTGATGCTTTATCATGGTCTTATGGAAATTTTTTGTCTTTACGCTCCCCCTCCCTTAGCTATTTTATTCCTTATTTCTATCTTGATTTATATCTATGCATGATTTCTCCCTGTTAAAGTGGTTTCTCCATTATGTGGACCAAATTCTCCTCTTCTAAGATCAATTCTTTAGAGAAATAGTCCTAAATATTTTTTTTGATGAACCTCTTGTATGAATTCCATGTGTGATTTTATTGCAAAGAATATTATGAAACTATTGTATACTCTATTATTTTATTTTGGTTTTGAGCTTCTTCAGCTTTACCCTAAAATTATTCACTTTATTTCTCCCTTAATTGGTGATTTCCTTCAACCAAGATTCCACTTTAGATAGGAAATTTAGGTTCTATAGCCAAAATATTTCAAAGTCAAAAGGTATTTTTATTAGAGTTGTTTTTAGGTCCACCTCTAGCCATATGGGCCAACGGTCATACCCTAAGCATGGAAACATGACTACCTGTACAAATATGTCTCTCCCTAATATTTTTTCAGAAAGTAGAAACTGGTCGAGCCTATTGGCTATTGGATGATTCCCTCCTTTATGATTATTCCAAGTAAAATACCCATTATTTGTATCGATATATGTAACCCTCGTATCTTGAAGAGTATCCATAAAAATATGTGGTTATGGGTCCACATGAGGAACTCCACCCTTTTTCTAATCCAAACTTTTTATGAGGTTGAAGTCCCCTTAGACTATCCAAAGTTCCTCATTGGTATATTTCTAATTTCTTGCATGTAAAATAGAAAGGTTGTTTTTTCAACTAGGATGAGTGGTACATATAGTGTTGTGAGACTAGCAATATCCTTCACCCCTACATATTGGAATTTCCAGGATAAACTGGGTTAGCACACTACCCAATCCCAAAATATAATTTCCTTAGGGTTCCACACTATTCTAATCCTTCCTACACATCCTTTAGCATCCAAAACGATAAATTCACAACATCTACAACATCAATACAAAATCCCATAACTCATTTAATATAAACTTTTGCTTCTTGTAATATGAATATCTCAATATTGCGCTTATTTGATCTCATATGTAGAGCTACTTACTTCTAATATGAAGGCCTTGTATATTCTTTGGGATTATTTTTATTGAGAAGGGGGTTGAGAGGGGAAAATACAACCACTTGCCATGAACTAATGAGAAATTATCAGATATTCTCATAAGCTTAACTAGTTGTCACCTTTTCCTTCTTGTTGTTTTCCCCTATTATCTCCCCTTTCCCTTTAGATATTTGGGAATATCCTCCCACATCCTAATTGGGAAATAAGTGTTTCCACCATTGTCGATAAAATTGGTGACAATGAAGCTTCTCTTCCATCAATATATTTTCTGATTCACTTCCAACCCATGCCTTAATAATTTCAACCATCGT
Source organism: Pinus albicaulis (assembly GCA_034641835.2). Taxonomy (NCBI): domain Eukaryota; kingdom Viridiplantae; phylum Streptophyta; class Pinopsida; order Pinales; family Pinaceae; genus Pinus; species Pinus albicaulis. Next base: position 470,961,315 of record CM076575.1, read on the forward strand.
GTGTTCATCGACACTTAGGGCTTCATAGTTGTCTTCCATAGCCAAATGAATTTACATCTTTGATTTCTAGTGTTTATGAGGGGGATTTTAGAGATTTTCGTTTTGGGGTGGGCCTATCTCTAGGGTTTCATTTTTCCACTTCCACTTCCATAAGATTTTCTGGCCATTCAACATTCTCTTCATAATATGTTAATTCTGAGAATAGGGTAGCTATTTGAGGCTATTGGTATATTTCTAATTTCTTCCATGTAATATAGAAAGGTTGTTTTTTCAACTAGGATGAGTGGTACATATAGTGTTGTGAGACTAGCTATATCCTTCACCCCTAGATATTGGAATTGCCTAGATAAAATGGGTTAGCACACTACCCAATCCTAAAATACAATTTCCTTAGGGTTCCACACTACTCTAAGCCTTCCTACACATCCTTTAGCATCCAAAACCATAAATTCACAAGATCTCCAACATCAATACAAAATCTTCATAACTCATTTAATATAAAATTTTGCATCTTGTGATATGAGTATCTCAATCTTGTCCTTATTTGATCTCATATGTAGAGCTACTTACTTCTATTATTAAGGCGTTGTATATTCTTTGAGATTAGTTTTATTGAGAAGGGGGTTGAGAGGGGAAAATACAACCACTTGCCATGAATTAATGATAAATTATGAGATATTCCAATAAGCTTAACTAGTTGTCTCCTTTCCCTTCTTGTTGTGTTCCCCTATTATCTCCCCTTTCCCTTTAGATATTTGCGAATATCCTCCCACATCCCAATTGGGAATTAAGTGTTTCCACCATTATAGATAAAATTGGTGACAATGAAGCTTCTCTTCAATCAATATATTTTATGATTCACTTCCAACCCATGCCTTAATGATATCAACCATCATGTGTTCATCCTGACTTAGGGCTTCATAGTTGTCTTCCATAGACAAATGAATTTCTACTAGTATATATTTGATTTCTTTGGTTTATGAGGGGGATTTTAGAGATTTTCTTTTAGGGGTGGGCCTATCCCTAGTGTTTCATTTTTCCACATCCACCTCAATAAGATTTTCTGGCCATTCAATGTTGTCGTCAGAATATGTTAAGCACATTTTGGAACCCTTCCAAATAGTTTAGTGGGGCATTCTCATGATTTATTTTCTAACACCAATGGGAAATTTCTAATTAGATGGCCATATTCATGTCATCTTGGAATTTGAATGGAAATTTTTCATCATTCAATGACTGTGTCTAGATGTCATCATGGTATTCAATGTCAATTAACTAAAAGAGAAGCTTAGAAATTACTTTATTACTTATATTTAAATTTAGTTTATATTTAAATTAGATATCCAACTAAAATATACAAGTTTCATAAACATATCCAAACCCTACTTAATTTCAAACAATATTTATAAAAAACAATTATTGAGCCGAAAGGCTCATTCTACAATCCAATATGAGGGAGATGTTAAGTATGTCACGTCCTCAAAAAATAATAAAAATAATTTAAACAATTAAAAATCTATTAACCAAACAATTAAGTGTTGATATTATAATTGAGCCAAAAGGCTCATTGAGCCGAAAGGCTCATTCTACAATCCAATATGAGGGAGATGTTAAGTATGTCACGTCCTCAAAAAATAATAAAAATTATTTAAACAATTAAAAATCTATTAACCCAACAATTAAGTGTTGTTGAGACGAAAGGCTAATTCTACAATCCAATATGAGGGAGATGTTAAGTATGTCACATCCTCAAAAAATAATAAAAATAATTTAAACAATTAAAAATCTATTAACCAAACAACTAAGTGTTGATATTATAATTGAGCCAAAAGGCTCATTGGTAAGGCTCATTCTACAATCAAAAGGAGGGGAGATGTTAAGTATGTCACGTCCTCAAAAAATAATAAAAATTATTTAAACAATTAAAAATCTATTAACCCAACAATTAAGTGTTGTATTCTAATTGAGACAAAAGGCTCATTCTACAATCCAATATGAGGGAGATGTTAAGTATGTCACGTCCTCAAAAAATAATAAAAATAATTTAAACAATTAAAAATCTATTAACCAAACAATTAAGTGTTGATATTATAATTGAGCCAAAAAGCTCATTGAGCCGAAAGGCTCATTCTACAATCCAATATGAGGGAGATGTTAAGTATGTCACGTCCTCAAAAAATAATAAAAATAATTTAAACAATTAAAAATCTATTAAACAAACAATTAAGTGTTGATATTATAATTGAGCCAAAAGGCTCATTCTAGAATCCAGTACAAGGGAGATGTGTAAGTATGTCACGTCCTCAAAAAATAATAAAAATAATTTAAACAATTAAAAATCTATTAACACAACAATTAAGGGTTGATATTATAATTTTATACAACTTTATAGAAATAAAATATATATATAGAACTTAAAGAAAGTGTTTGAATATCCATATTAACTAATATATTTCAGCATGGATTTTCAAAGTGTGTATTTATATATGTGTGTGTGTGTTAACCTTAGCTTGAAAGGAAAAATTAATTGAAGGTAATGTAGAGTAGTTACTTTTTAATAAGAGGAAAATGTGTGACTAATTCAATTTTTAATATAAAATATTAATAATAATAAAATATCAAATTATACAATTTAAAAAATGAAAAATTACCACATAAAACTATATTAATCACAAATTTACAAAGTAGTAAAATGTATTAATTGACATGTAATTTAAAAAAAAAAATTGATATTGGATCTCTCAAGGCCCTTGGCAGATATGTGGTTAAACTGCATCTATATTGTTTCTACATCCCAGTGTGAAGGCTACATTAAGTATGTTCATTCCTCGTAAAATAAAAATAAAATATTCTCTAAATAGAAAAACAATGTCGGCTATAATAAAAATGAAAAAAAAATATATATGCTATGCATTTTAATTAGTTGTCCATATGACCTAATATCATGTAGAGTAATTAGAAGTAAAAAAAAATATGTGAGTAAGATGTTTAAACCTTATGTTTTTAAAAAATATTTTAATAAGTGATATCAACTTTATATAAATCTATATATAGAAAAAAAATGTTAAAAGAAAATATTTTAATGTATGATAGAATCAAATATCCAATGTGAGTTATGAATAAAATAATTTAATATGAATTAATATAAAATGTTTCAATACAAGTGTTATGTAATCTCTATAACAATCAAAAGTGAAATTTAAACAATAACAAATTTTTGTATTCTAAAATAAGTTTGCAACAAAAGGAATTTGATCCCTTTCGGCTCATGTTAGATCCATGTTTTAGATGGATCTATGCTGGTTGAGCCGAAAGGCTCATTATGTCACGTCCTCAAAAAATAATAAAAATAATTTAAACAATTAAAAATCTATTAACCCAACAATTAAGTGTTGATATTATAATTGAGCCAAAAGGCTCATTGAGCTGAAAGGCTCATTCTACAATCCAATATGAGGGAGATGTTAAGTATGTCACGTCCTCAAAAAATAATAAAAATAATTTAAACAATTAAAAATCTATTAACCAAACAATTAAGTGTTGATATTATAATTGAGCCAAAAGGCTCATTGAGCCGAAAGGCTCATTCTACAATCCAATATGAGGGAGATGTTAAGTATGTCACGTCCTCAAAAAATAATAAAAATTATTTAAACAATTAAAAATATATTAACCCAACAATTAAGTGTTGTATTCTAATTGAGACAAAAGGCTCATTCTACAATCCAATATGAGGGAGATGTTAAGTATGTCACGTCCTCAAAAAATAATAAAAATAATTTAAACAATTAAAAATCTATTAACCAAACAATTAAGTGTTGATATTATAATTGAGCCAAAAGGCTCATTGAGCGGAAAGGCCCATTCTACAATCCAATATGAGGGAGATGTTAAGTATGTCACGTCCTCAAAAAATAATAAAAATAATTTAAACAATTAAAAATCTATTAACCAAACTATTAAGTGTTGATATTATAATTGAGCCGAAAGGCTCATTCTAGAATCCAGTACAAGAGAGATGTGTAAATATGTCACGTCCTCAAAATATAATAAAAATAATTTAAACAATTAAAAATCTATTAACACAACAATTAAGGGTTGATATTATAATTTTATACAACTTTATAGAAATAAAATATATATATATAGAACTTAAAGAAAGTGTTTGAATATCCATATTAACTAATATATTTCAACATGGATTTTCTCTCTCTACAGAAACTGTGTATATATATGTGTGTGTGTATGTTAACCTTAGCTTGAAAGGAAAACTTAATTGAAGGTAATGTAGAGTAGTTACTTTTTAATAAGAGGAAAATGTGTGACTAATTCAATTTTTAATATAAAATATTAATAATGATAAAATATAAAATTATACAATTTAAATAATGAAAAATTACCACATAAAACTATATTAATCACAAATTTACGAAGCAGTAAAATGTATTAATTGACATGTAATTTAAAAAAAAAGTTTGATATTGGATCTCTCAAGGCCCTTGGTAGATATGTGGTTAAACTGCATCTATATTTTTTCTACATCCCAGTGTGAAGGCTACATTAAGTATGTTCATTCCTCATAAAATAGAAATAAAATATTCTATAAATAGAAAAACAATGTCGCCTATAATAAAAATGAAAAAAAAATATATATGCTATGCATTTTTAATTAGTTGTCCATATGACCTAATATCATGTAAAGTAATTAGAAGTAAAAAAAATATGTGAGTAAGATGTTTAAATCTTACGTTTTTAAAAAATATTTTAATAAGTGATATCAACTTTATATAAATCTATATATAGAAAAAAATGTTAAAAGAAAATATTTTAATGTATCATAGAATCAAATATCCAATGTGAGTTATGAATAAAATAATTTAATATGAATTAATATAAAATGTTTCAATACACATGTTATGTAATCTCTATAACAATCAAAATTGAAATTTAAACAATAACAAATTTTTGTATTCTAAAATAAGTTTGCAACAAAAGAAATTTGATCCCTTTCGGCTCATGTTAGATCTATGTTTTAGATGGATCTATAAGTGTTGATATTATAATAATAAGTGTTGATATTATAATAAGTGTTGATATTATAATTATAATAAGTGTTGATATTATAATTGAGCAAAAAGGCTCATTGAGCCGAAAGGCTCATTCTACAATCCAATATGAGGGAGATGTTAAGTATGTCACGTCCTCAAAAAATAATAAAAATAATTTAAACAATTAAAAATCTATTAACCCAACAATGAAGTGTTGATATTATAATTGAGCCAAAAGGCTCATTCTAGAATCCAGTACAAGGGAGATGTGTAAGTATGTCACGTCCTCAAAAAATAATAAAAATAATTTAAACAATTAAAAATCTATTAACACAACAATTAAGGGTCGATATTAAGGGTCGATATCCATATTAAATAATATATTTCAGCATGGATTTTCTCTCTCTACAAAAAGTGTGTATATATATATGTGTGTGTGTGTGTTAACCTTAGCTTGAAAGGAAAAATTAATTGAAGGCAATGTAGAGTAGTTACTTTTTAATAAGAGGAAAATGTGTGACTAATTCAATTTTTAATATAAAATATTAATAATGATAAAATATAAAATTATACAATTTAAACAATGAAAAATTACCACATAAAACTATATTAATCACAAATTTACGAAGCAGTAAAATGTATTAATTGACATGTAATTTAAAAAAAAAGTTTGATATTGGATCTCTCAAGGCCCTTGGTAGATATGTGGTTAAACTGCATCTATATTTTTTCTACATCCCAGTGTGAAGGCTGCGTTAAGTATGTTCATTCCTCATAAAATAAAAATAAAATATTCTATAAATAGAAAAACAATGTCGCCTATAATAAAAATGAAAAAAAAATATATGCTATGAATTTTTAATTATTTGTCCATATGACCTAATATCATGTAAAGTAATTAGAAGTAAAAAAAATATGTGAGTAAGATGTTTAAATCTTACGTTTTTAAAAAATATTTTAATAAGTGATATCAACTTTATATAAATCTATATATAGAAAAAAATGTTAAAAGAAAATATTTTAATGTATGATAGAATCAAATATCCAATGTGAGTTATGAATAAAATAATTTAATATGAATTAATATAAAATGTTTCAATACACGTGTTATGTAATCTCTATAACAATCAAAAGTGAAAGTGAAATTTAAACAATAACAATTTTTCGTATTCTAAAATAAGTTTGCAACAAAAGGAATTTGATCCCTTTCGGCTCATGTTAGATCCATGTTTTAGATGGATCTATGCTGGTTCTATAGATTTTATTTCAAACAACTCATTTAAATATTGAAATGATTGAACTGGAAAAAAAAGAAAAAATCACTAAAATAATTACAGTATAGGCATGGTTTATATTAGATTTGGGCTTGATGTATTTCAAATATGTATTGAAAAATCAAAGTTATGTGGTTGTTTACCTTAAAAATGATCCAAATTATTATAACCCGTGGTTGTTAACCTGAGCCATGGTCTAAATTATTAAATCCCACATCCAGTCAAAGTATTCACGGCTGACGTGACAGTCATGTATGCGCGTGCAGGGAAATTTTATCGGGACCTTAGGTCGCTTTTATCCAACATAAGGTAGAACTTAAGGTTGTTTTCCAACATAAGGTAGAACTTAGAAGGGTTAAATTTGGGCAGGTCATGATGGCGCTCCACGGTGGCATCCACATAACTTTGATGTTTCTACCGTCTACTCATCGTGGTTAAAATCGAAGTTAAATTAAAAAGCCAACAAAAGAAAAAGTATTGAAGAATTCAAAAGCACGAATTTTATGGAAAAAAAGGATGAACCAAAAGTAGAGTGTGTGGTTTTTTTGGATAATGTAAGCCGTTGGTAATGGTGATTCAACTATCCGTTGAAAGAAAGTGTATATATATCTCAAATCTCACACAATTTCAAAATATTGTTGCTCCTCCCTCCTCTGTCAGAGTCCGTGTGTGGTTTTGTGTTCGAGTTTCAATCTGTGTGTTTGTGTGTCTGTCTGTGTGTTTGAGTCGCCCTGTTATGGGATGGATGGATTGGTATCATTCTCTGAGTCGCGGGTTTATGCGATAGAGGAAGAGGAGGCAATTGGATAGGTATTATTCTTTGAAAAAACTATTTTAAGGGAAGAATAGCTGGATTTGGATTTCAGGGCTTCTCTGTGGAGGAACATGGTATTATTATTTCATCTGATTTCTGGTATGAGATGCAATTTCTTTATTATCTAATTTCAATTTTTATAGACGAGAATATCAACGGCCATTTGAAATCTTTTTTATTTCTTCTTGCTGATAATGTCTGAACCTGGCTTCTGGGCAGTAATCTAATCAGCAAGCAACTTCAAAGGAACTGTAACCGGATTTGGTTCATCCTCTCGAGTTATTTGAGGGTTTTTGAATTTAGGTACATGATATTCTTACTTCATCATATTTCTGGTATGAAAAGCAATTTCTTTATTTCCGAATTTCCTTTTTTCTTGTTATATTGAAAATTATTTTTTATTTCTTGATATATTGAAAACTATTTTATAAAAAAAAACTATTTATTTTATTTATTTTAATGTACAACTCTAGATGTAGAAAGATGGCTCTGGCTCTCTTAGGAATGATTAGGGCACTCTCCCAATAGAAGAACCGGACGACTGTACCTGAGGCTGCCTTTTCAAACCCTACTAGTTCAGTTTCACTCCCATAAGTTCTCTTCGATGAAATTAATATAATGAATATGTTTCATATTTAATAAATCTATGGTTTCCCTCGCAGGCTTAACCGATGGTTATATGAATTCCGCTGGTAAATTTTTAAATTAAATATTTTGAAATGCAGCATATGTGTTTTGCTTTTTTAATTATTTAATGAATGATTGCTTAGATCGTTATTTTCTAGGTGTAAACTTATTTTATTATTATTTTTAATATGGTAACAAATATTTAAGTAATTTTTTAAAGTGTTAAATTAAAATAAATTATTTATATTTATATTTTTATAATTTATTTATTTTTAAATGAAAATTAGTTTTATTTTTTATTAAATATAATTTTTTATATAATTAATTATTAATAGAGTTTTATTATTATATTTTTATTTTATTTTATTTTTATTTTTATTTTATTTTTATTATCGGAGAACACTGTATAGAGAACATTGCATTATTATTATCTCATGTTCTACTCTACCTGGAAAATCTTATTGATTGGGCATTCTTAGCATGACAACTACTAACATCTCCATCTGCATTTTGGAAGCTAAGAGGCATCAAGATATCTTCTTACATCAAAGCTGTCAGCATATTGTCATTTCTATAATATCTTCTAAATGTGTGAGAATTTTGATTATATAAACTATATCTCATATCAATATTGATTAATTTTTAATTTATTTTCATATAAATTTTTTTGAAATATTTATAAATTAATAAAATATTAAATATCATCCAAGTTTTCAAGAATGACAACCTGCTTCCCAAGTCAAGTCAAACCATAAGGATAGGGGATTTTCTGAGCATTTTAGGTTCATTCCTTTTGCACAGCTATCCTTCAATCGAACATTTACTATGTTCCATTCACATCATCCCGTGCTTATTAAATTAAACCTAGCCAGGAGAAAGTGGGAAACGGAAACCATCTATGCTGTAAATTTTTTTCAACCCTGTAATGATGACAAAAACTTTTGAAATAGTAAACCATATATCCATCGAGCTAAGAATGTATACACACATCTCAAATCATATTCCATTTTACTATTATTGGCTTTTATTTTAATATTATATATTGAAGCTTTTTTTTTTTTTTATTATGAGTAGTTTTTGCTGATTTCTTAGCTGGGCTTAATTCATTAATGTAGTTTTTATCCATCTTAATTTATTATTGTAGTTTTTATCTACCCAATCACTATTTTACATGGATGTAGTTTAGTTGTTGTAAATTTATAGTTTTATTTAAATATTTTTCTTATCTTTGTAATTTTGTGTGTTTTTTTTCAATTATAAATATTACTGTTATTTAAAGTAGTTTTTTACCTTTATAGGTTTGTATAGTTTTTTTTTTTCAATTATAAATATTAGCTGATTTTACATGCGTCTCTTAAAATCAGTTTTGGATATCTCCCTCAATAAAAGTTTAATTTCTCTAAAAATTTAGTTTAGATTAATCTAATTTCTCATAATGATTTTTCATTTTTATTTTCACATTTCACACATATTTTTTTCATTTATTTCTTATAACTTATGTTACAATATTACTATGGTTAACCTCAATATATTTTCCCTCTTAAATTATATATTAATACAGTTAATTTGTTTAAAATAAATTTTCTTATATTTAAACTTATATTAATAGTATTTAATTTATTTATTTTTTGAATGATTTTTTTACTAATATTTTTTAGTATAATTTATTTTTTTAAATGACTTTAAAATTTAAAGCCTAGTTTAAGTTGGGCTAACTTAGGTTAGGTTAGGTTAGGTTGGGCTTGGTTAGGTTAGGCTAGGCTAGGCTAGGCTAGAGTAGACTAAGCTAGGATAGGCTAGAGTAGACTAGGCTAGGCTAGAGTAGACTAGTATAAAGTAGGCTAGGTAATGTTAGGATACACTAGGCTAGGCTAGGTTAGGTTAGGCTATCCTAGCCTAGGTTAAGTTAGGCTATCCTAGGCTAGGCAAGATTAGGCTAGGCTAGACTAGGTTAGGCTAGGCTAGGTTTGACTAGGCTTACTAGCTAGGCTAGGCTAGGCTAGCCTAATCTAGGCTATGCTAGGTTAGGTTAGGCTAGAGAAGGCTAGGTTAAGTTAGAGCTAGAGTAGGCTAGGTTAGGATAGCTTAGAGTAGGCTAGGTTAGGTTAGGCTATCTTAGGTTAGGCTAGGTTAGAGTAGGCTAGGCTTGTTTAGGCTAGTGTAGGCTATGCTAGGCTAAGTTAGGCTAGCCTAGGCTATGTAAGGCCAAGCTAGGCTAGGCTAGGCTAGGCTAGACTAGGTTAGGCTAGGCTAGGCTAAGCTAGGTTAGGTTAGGCTACTCTAGGCTTGGTTAGGTTACGCTAGGCAAGGCTAGGTTAGAGTAGGTTAGGCTAGGCTAAGGTAGGCTATGCTAGGGAAGGTTAGGTTAGGTTAGGTTAGGTTAGGTTATGCTAGGCTAGGCTATGGTAGGCTAGGTTAGGTTAGGCTAGGATAGGTTAGGTTAGGGAAGGTTAGGTTAGGTTAGGCTAGGCTAGGTTAGGTTAGGCCAGGTTAGGGAACTGTAGGGTAGGCTAGGATAGGATAGGCTAGCCTAGGTTAGGTTAGCCTATAGTAGGTTAGGCTAGGTTAGGATAGACTAGGTTAGGCTAGGTGGGAGTAGGCTAGGCTAAATTAGGCTAGGTTAGTTTATGCTACGCTAGCCGAGGCGAGGCTAGACTAGGTTAGGCTACGCTAGGCTAAGTTAGGTATGGTTAGGCTAGGCTAGGATAGGCTAGGATAGGCTAAGCTAGGCAAGGCTAGGATATGCTAGATTAAGATAGGTTAGGCTAGGCTAGGTTATGTTACGTTAGGATAGGCTGAGCTAGGCTAGGTTAGGTTAGGCTATACTAGGATAAGTTAGGTTAGGCTAGGTTAGGCTAGGCTAGAGTAGGATAGGTTAGACTAGGTTAGGCAAGGATAGAATAGGCTAAAGTAGATTAGACTAGGCTACAGTAGGCTAGGCTAGGCTAGAGTAGACTAGGCTAGATTAGGCTAGACTAGGTCACCATAGTGTCGAGGAGGCTAGGGTAGTTAAGGTTAAGATAGGTTAGGCTAGAGTTGGTTAGGCTAGGTTAGGCTAGGCTAGGCTAGACTTCGTTAGGCTAGGTTAGGCTAGGTTAGGGTGGGCTAGGATAGGATAGGCTAGGCTAGGTTAGACTAAGCTATGTTAGCTAGGCTAAGAAAGTTTAGTTTAGCTTAGGATAAACTAGGCTAGGGTAGGTTAGGCTAGGCTATGCATGGCTAGGATAGGATAGGCTAGGCTAGGATATGTTAGGTTAGGCAAGCCAAGGCTAGGTTAGGTTAGGCTAGAGTAGGTTAGGTTAGACTAGTTTAGGTTAGGCTAGGTAAATCTAGGCTATAGTATGTTAGGCTAAGCTAGGCTAGGCTAGGCTAGGCTAGAAGAGGCTAAAGTAGACTAGGCCAAGCTAGAGTAGGCTACGTTAGAGTAGGTTGGGCTAGAGTAGCTTAGGCTAGCCTAGAAGAGGCTAGAGTAGACTAGGCTAGGCTAGAGTAGGCTAGGCTAGCCTAGAGTAGGTTAGTCTAGGTTAGGCTAGGCTAGGCTAGGTAAGGATAGGCTAGGCTACGTTAGGTTAGTCTAGAATAGGCTAGTTAGACTAGGTTAGGCTAGCCTAGGTCAAGCTAGGCTAGAGTAAGCTAAGCTAGATTAGGCTAGGCTAGTTTAGGCTAGGCTAGGCTAAGCTAGGTTAGGTTAGGTTAGGTTAGGCTAGGCTAGGTTAGGTTATGTTTTTCTAGGTTCGAGTTGGCTATGCTAGGCTAGGCTAGGCTAGGATAGGCTAAGACATGCTAGGCTAGGTTAGGCTAGTCTACGCGAGGTTAGGTTAGGCTAGCTTAGGTTAGGGAAGTTTAGGCTCATATAGGCTAGGCTAGACTAGGCTAAGTTAGGTGAGGCTAGGGTAGGATAGGCTAGGACAGGCTAGGCTAGGCTAGGCTTGGAAAGGTTAGGTTAGGTTAGGCTAGGCTAGGCTAGTCTAGTCCAAGTTAAGTTATGCTAGCTTAGGTTAAGGAATTTTAGGCTAGACTAGCCTAGGCTAGGCTAGGCTAGGTTAGGTTAGGGTGGGTGAGGATAGGATAGGGCATGCTAGGTTAGGTTAGGCTAGAATAAGCTAGTTAGAATAGGTGAGGGGAGGCTAGGTTAGGTGGGTAGGTTATGCTAGAATAGACTGAAGTAGACTAGGCTAAGCTAGATTGGTTTAGGTTAGACTAGGATAGGCTAGAGTTTCTGAATTCAGGTACATAATATTCTTACTTCATCTGATTTCTTAGATAAGAAGAAATTTATTTATTACCTAATTTCTTTCTTTCTCGTTATATTTCTGGTTGATAATGTTCAAACACCACTTTAATGTACTAACACTAGATGTACAAAGATGGCTCTCGCTCTCTTCTCTCCCTCTTTTCTGGTCGGTAGATTAACCATGTTTACTAAATATAGCTTTTGGTGAATTCTTTTTTATATGTTTAAAATATTTAATTGCATCATGATTATTAAATCGAGTGTTCGTTTAACCATCACTCTGTAAGTTTTATTCGTCAAGAATGATTAGGGAACTCTCCTAATAGAAGAACCGGAAGGCAGTGCAATTGTACCGGACCCTGTTTTAGCTTCTGTTGCCGCTTTTCAAACCATACTTCAATCCACCTAGATACTAGTTTTTTTCGTTCAATTTCACTCCCCTCAGTTCTCTTATAAATATGTTTCATAATTAATACATCTATGGTTTCCCTCCCACGCTTAACCGCTCTTCACTAGTTTCACCCCAACCATGTCCTGTCATATCAATTCACGTGGTAAATTTTTAAATTAAATATTTTGAAATGCAACATATTTCATTTACTCTTAATTTCATTGTGTCTTATCTGTTTTGTTTTTTTGATTTAATGAATGTATGTTTAGACGGCTATGTGTTTTGAAAAATTTTAAATGTTTTTTATTTAATGAATGTATGTTTAGAAGGTTATGTGTTTTGAAAATTTTTAAATTTTCTTGGTGTAAATTTAGTTTATTATTATTTTTAATATTTTAAATTATGATAAAAATATTTAACTTTTTGAAAGTGTTAAATTAAAATAAACTATTTATATTTATGTGGTTATAATTTATTTATTTTTAAATAAATATTAGTTTTATTTTTTATTAAATCTAATTTTTATATAATTAATTATATTATTAATTTAATACAGTTAATGTAATACAATTTTATTTAGATTATTAATTTAATATAATTAATTAATTTAATATAATTTAATTATATAATTAATTATAATTAATTTAATACATTTAATTTGTTTTAAATAAAATTGGTTATATTTATATTTTTATTAATAGTATTTAATTTAATTTGTTTCTGAATGATTTTTTTATTAATATTGTTTAGTTTAATTTATTTTTTTAAATGCCTTTAAAATGTAAAGGCTAGCTTAGGTTAGGTTAGTTTAGGCTGGGCTTGATTAGGTTAGGCTAGGCTAGGTTAGAGTAGGTTAGGCTAGGCTAGGTTAAGCTAGGCTAGGCTAGGCAAGGTTAGGCTAGGCTAGGCTAAGTTAGGCTAGGCTAGGCTAGGTTTGACTAGGCTTAGCTAGGCTAGGTTAGGTTAGGTTAGGCTAGGCTAATCTAGGCTAGGCATAGGCTAGGATAGGCTACACTAGGCGAGGATAGTCTAGGAAAGGCTAAGTTAGGCGAGGTTAGATTAGGCTACGTTAGATTAGGATAGACTAGCTTAGGCTAGGCTAGGCTAGGCTAGGCTATGTTAGGTTAGGCTATAGTAGGCTACTTTAGACTATGTTAGGCTGGGCTAGGTTAGGTTAAGCTAGGGTAGAGTAGACTAGGCTAGCCTACGATAGACTAGAATATGATGGAGTAGACTATGTTATGCTAGGCTAGCGTAGACTAGCCTAGGCTAGGCCATGCTAGACTAGGTTAGGCTAGGTTTGGTTATGCTAGGTTAAGCTAGGTTAGGTTAGGTTAGGGTAGGCTAGGATAGGGTAGCGAGGCTAGGTTAGGTTAGGTTAGGCTAGAATAGGCTAGTTAGACTATGTTAGGCTACACTAGGTTAGGCTAGAATAGGCTATATTAGACTAGGCTAGGCTAGTTTAGGTTAGGCGAAGCTAGGCTAGGCTAGCCTAGGATAGGCTAGCCTTGGCTAGTTTAGGTTAGGCTAGGCTAGAGTGGGCTAGGTTAGACTGGGTCAGGCTAGGTTGGGTTAGGCTAGGCTAGAGCAGGCTAGGGTAGTCAAGGATAGGTTAGAATAGGATAGAGTACATTACGTCAGGCTAGACTATGCTAAGCTAGTGTAAGCTAGGCTAGGCTAGAGTATATTAGACTAGATTAGGCTAGGCTAGGTTATGATAGAGTAGACTAGGCTAGGTTAGGCTAGGCTAGGGTATATTAGGTTAGCCTAGTTTAGCCTAGAGTAGGTTCCGCTAGGCTAGGCTATGTTATAATAGGCTAGGATAGGTTAGGCTAGGAAAGATTAAGTTAGGTTAGGTGAGGCTAGGCTAGAGTAGATTAGGCTAGGTTAGGCTAGGTAGGTTACATTAGGGTAGGCTAGGATAGGCTAGGCTTAGAAAGGCTAGGCTAGGCTAGACTAGGCTAGGTTAGAATAGGATAGGCTAGGCTAGGCTAGCATGCCTTAGGGAGGTTTAGTTTAGGTTAAGTTAGGTTAGGGTAGGCTAGGATATGATAGCGGGGCTAGGTTAAGTTAAGTTAGGCTATAAAATTCTAGGTAGAGTAAGTTAGCATAGGCTAGGTTAGGCTAGGCTAGGATATGCTAGGTTAGGCTAGAATAGGCTAGAGTAGACTAGGCTAGGCTAGCCTGGTTTAGATTAGCCTAAGCTAAGCTAGGCTAAGATAGGATAGGCTAGGCTTGGCTAGGTTAGGTTAGGCTAGGGTAGAATAGGCTAGGTTAGACTAGGTGAGGGTAAGGTAGGTTAGGCTAGGCTAGAATAAGATAAGAGTATATTAGGCTCGGCTAAGCTAGTCTAGAATAGATTAGGCTAGATTAGGCTAAGATAGGCTATGATAGAGTAGAATAGGCTAGCCTAGCCTAGAGTAGGCTAGGCTAGGCTAGGCTAGAATAGGCTCAGCTAGGCTCAGTTATGCTAGGTGAGGCTATGCTAGAATAGGCCACATTAGGTTAGGCTAGGAAAGGCTAAGTTAAATTAGGCGAGGTTAGGCTAGAGTAGACTAGGCTAGCTTAAGGTAGGCTAGGCTAGGCTAGGTTGGGCTACACTAGGGAAGGTTAGGTTAGGTTAGGTCACGCTAGGCTAGGCTAAGTTAACCTATGCTAGGCTAGGTTGGGTTATGTTGGGTTAGGTTAGGTTAGGTTAAGGAAGTTTACGTTAGGTTAGGCTAGGTTAGGTTAGGTTAGGTTAGGGTAGGCTAGGCTAGGCTAGGCTACCATAGGATAGACTAGACTAGGTTAGGCTGCCCTAGGTTAGGTTAGGCTAGGTTAGGCTAGGTTAGGTTCGGCTAGGTTAGTTAGGCTAGGTTAGAGTAGGCTAGGCTAGATTAGGCTAACATTGTTTAGGCTAGTCTAGGCTATGCTAGGCTAAGTTAGGATAGGATAGGCTATGTCAGGCCAAGATAGGCTAGGCTAGGATAGGCTAGGCTAAGCTAGGTTAGGTTAGGATAGGCTAGGTTAGGCTAGGCTAGGTTAGGCAAGGTTAGGCTAGGAAATTTAGGCTAGGCTATGCTCGGCTACACTAGGGAAGGTTATGTTAGGTTAGATTATGCTAGGTTAGGCTATGCTAGGCTAGGCTTGGTTAGGTGAAGTTAGGTTAGGTTAGGGAAGTTTAGGTTAGGTTAGGTTAGGTTAGGTAAGGGCACGATAGGGTAGGCTAGGGTAGGATACACTAGGCTAGGTTAGGCTAGGCTAGGGTGGGTTATGCTAGGTTAGGCTAGGTTGGAGTAGGCTAGGCTAAACTAGGCTAGGCTAGTTTATGCTAGGCTAGGCTAAGCTAGGCTAGGTTAGGCGAGACTAGGCTATACTAGCTTAGACTAGGCTAGGCTAAGCTAGGTTAGGTTAGGCTAGGCTAGGTTAGTTTAGGCTAGACTAGTAAATTCTAGGATAGGCTAGGTTACGATAGGTTAGGTTAGGCTAGGATAGGTTATGCTATGCTAGGATAGAGTGAGCTAGGCTAGGTTAGGTTAGGTTATACTAGGATAGGCTAGGTTAGGTTAGGCTATACTCGTTCCCAGTACCTTGATCTTGTGTACACTCAGTCTGGCATGCTGTATGATATCTTGCTTGATGCCTCTCGACCTAGAACTTCTAAAGCACCAGCAGCCCCCTCTGTTGATGGTGTTATTGGTTTCATGTCTCAGACTTCTCGAAAGTCTTCTCCTTCAAATCCTAGAAAGAAAAATTATAATCCTTCCAATGATGTTGCTTCTCATCCCACTCCAAATCCTAGTAAAACCTTGGAAGTCAATTTCGTTCAGAACAATCCGGTAGATAAAAATTCCAAGGGGAAAAAGAAGGGTAAAGGTAAGGCCAAAGCTGATACCCTAAAACCAAATTCTTCCAAATCTCATGCTGATGATGGTTCACAGCGCAAGATGATGTACCCTTGTTTGATATGTGACGAAAAGCACTAGACCAAGGACTTTCATCGATGGGCTGAAGTAAGTAGATTTCTCAAAGGCACCCAGGAGACTATCTCGGCAGACCCATATGGTAGAGCAACCTCAGTCCTTTGCCCCATTTGGCTCTTAGGTGTTCATGATGAACGGTTATGGATTTGCTTCTATTGCTACTCGATAAAAATATTATATCGAATCACATCAGGCAACGATGAAAGAGATCACTGATGGTCCTCATCCTCCACCTGCTTCTGGCCCTCTTCAGATTGAAAGGCCCAGTACTGAGCCCGCTGTACGACCACCTTCCAAAGTTGTACTTCGCAAGTCTTCATACAATCTAAAAGCTCGTGCTGCTCAACATTACAGTATTGTTGAGGATTTGGCTGTAATACCCCAATTTGTGTGTTGAATTTTTTTTAAAGTTAGACATTTGAACTTTAAATCCTAAGGGGGTGGACCCCAAGGGACAATTATGGTGTGAATGTATTTGCATATTTTATTTGAGGAAATAAATAAAATGATTGTGCATTTTGACCAAGATGAGAATTAGAGATCACTTGCTAAATCGATGAGGATGGATAAGGCAAAAAATCCCCAAAATCTTTCAAAAATCCTTGAAAGAAATTAATTTAGATTTGAGGAGGAATCTAAATTTCCCTAATGAAGAGGAAAGTAATTGGGAAGAGGTGAGAAAAGCCGGAAAAGCTGAGGAAAAGCATAAAACAACTTTAAAGAGTCCCAAAATGGGAAGCCTAGGCTAAACATGAAAGAAAGCATCCTGCTATTCTGGACGTAGAATTAGAAACATGCTTTGGGGAATTATGAGCTTAAATAAGCTGCTCCTAAACAGATCAGGGGTTGATCTATTCTATGAGGTGATCTCTGTTTGGGGGTGAGTCCTGGGAGACAAAGAGGACTCTAAGGTTGGGAGGTTGGTCAATTGTAATTGTGGTATGTTCCTGAAATTTTGTTTATTCTGGTGTATTATGGTATGAATTGGCTACATATAAATTTTAAGGGAAATTGTATTATTGATTTTAGTACTACATTTAACAGAGTCCATGCTAAGGCATTCACCTTCCAGATTCTGTTTAGTTGTAGACCAGAGATCTATAGAGTAGAAACTACAGAAACTCTAAACCAAGGTTGGTTTAAATCTGAAGTTACTTAGTCCCCATAGATAATTAAATATTATTTTGTTTCCTGTAGATACAAATGGGATATTTTATGCTCTTATGTATGCTAGGAAATTATTATAGCAGCACTGAAGTATACATGGTACATAGCGGAAAGGAAGAAAGCAAGATATTAGAATATGACATTCAAAATTGTGCTAGAAAAAGAGTAATTCTACTCTATATGAGCATTATAACATTTATAAGGGTATAGATTGCATCTCTAAATCTATTCTTACTCCTTGAAAACCAGTAGCATAGCAAAATACTTGACTTATAATTAAGGTTCTCTAGTCAAGCACCATTGAATACATATAGGTATACCTCAAAAGAAAAATAGAAGTTACGAGCAAGGATTCTGGAATATGTAGTTGAACTCTTGTTAAACCACAAATAAATCTACACTATAGAAGGGTTTTATAAATCAGGATGAGTAGGTAAGACCAGTACCAGACGTTAACCTTGCAGAGTTCCTCGCCTCTGCATGGGACGCGTGTATTCTTCTGTCCATGAAAATTGATCCGAAACGATATGTGAAGTACAGAAGACAGAGGAGAATGCAGACCGCCGCCGCCTCTGGTGCACCACTTGAACACTCCAGCACATAATCGATCTCAGAAAAAACCTTACGTGGTAAACAGACGTGCAATCTTACCTCTGGCGGTTACACGCACATATTTCGGCAAGATCGCGGGTATAATGCATATCACTATATATGGTACCTGCACTGTGCATGGCAGAGGTTAATTATCAGTGGTAGCACGCCGACGTTAAAAACTGTAACACACACACGCCACCGTAATTCACGCGTATCGTGTAAGTTCTCCATAATAATAATTTACGCCAGCTCAATTTCTCATTACATATTCGACCTTCACCTGTATGTGGCGGAAAACCATAATAACACAAACCCTGCTATTCGAATTACAAGGGAATAAAATCATGGTATGTTATGTGACTTTTAAAAGTAAAGAAATGAATTAAAACTTACATCATGCGATGGGTTAAACATCATATAGAATGAAATGACCCTAATGGTTAGGAGATTAACCACCTATATAAATATATATGTGTATATAGGTCGGGCATATAAACATCTATGAAGTGGAATAAAGTTGCACTTTAGATTTTTTATGGGTAGAATAGTAAATACCTATTTATTTATATATATATATAAATATATATACATAAATAAACCTTTATATATATATGTTGGATTTAATAAAGTTGCACTTTAGATTTCTATGGGTAGGATATCGAATATCTATATATATATATATATATATATATATGTATTGGATTAATAAAGTGGCACTTTAATTTGAAATTATTAAATTGCACTTTAGTTGAATTTAATAAGTGAATGGGTGTGAACTTTGGTGTTGAAAATCAACCCATATGGATCAATTGTATTTAAACTAGAAGTGGAAAATTTGCTAGTAGAGAAAGAATACGTTGTCTAAAAAAATATATATATATATATAATTTTTTGGAGGTGTGAAAAATGGTATCGGAGCACCAGTTACAACAATTTGGGCTGTCAATGTGGTGCTCACTGAGTATTACATATTTTGGTTTTCTGAAATTTTATAAATTTTTGCTAATCTGTGTTGTAAGTGTGTACAGTTGAAATGGCTGAAGGAGAAGGAATTTATGTGGATCTGCAGGATGAGTTTGCTACTCCAGATCCCAATGCCTTGGTAATGGCTATGTTGCACAGGCTGCAATGAGAATTGGCTGAACTGAGAAGTCAGAATGATATGTTGTCATCAGCCAGTAATGAGCAGGAAAATCTCATCAGAGAACTCACTTCCCGGAACAGCCAAGAAGGCGAAGGTTCCGGGAAGAGAAAGATGGATGAGTCTGATGATGATGATGCTGTGAGACAACAGCATAAACAGAAAAGAGAACTGTAGGGGGAGTTCCGAAAGATCAAACCTCCCTCCTATGATGGGGAGAAGGAGGAAGATGCTGAAGCTTGGTTGCTGAACATGATCAAGTATTTCCAAGTATATGAATATGAGAGCAATCTGAAGGCCAGATTAGCTATGTATCAGCTACAAGGAAAGGCTACACTTTGGTGGGAAGAGACAAAAATGGTGCATGCCATAGATGAAAAGACAGTTACTTGGGAAGACTTTCAGGCTAAGTTCAAGAATCGTTATTTGAACGAACAATATTATGATGATAAAGCAAAAGAATTTCATGAACTTAGACTAGGACAGCTCACTATTGATGAGTTTGTCACTAATTTTACTAATTTACTGAGGTATGTCCCTTACATTAGGGAAGAAAAGGCAAAAGTGCAAAGGTTTTTAAATTGTTTGCCTATTGCGTACAAGGAGAAAATTGAGTTTGACAATCCAAAGACAATGGATGAGGCTGTTAGAAAAGCAAGACTATGCTATCAGCAGTTTAAAGGTAAAGCTGAACAAGGGAAGAGCTGGCTGAACAAGGATGAGTTCAAAGGTAAAATACCAAAACCAGCATATCTAAGAAATTTTGGTAGAGATCATCAGCAGAAAAAATTCAATAAACCAAAAGAAAGTCAAACTGCTCAGTCCCAAGTGGCTTCAAAACAAGTAGAAGGAAACAATAAAAAGGAAGGGACAGTCAGAATGAAGGAACCTTTGAAGTGTTGGGGCTGTGGAGAACCCCATATGATGAGGGATTGCCCCCATCGAAATATACACATGATCAGCAGAGAGCGAGAGGCAACAACAGTAAATGACATAGCCAGAAATATACCAACTATCAGTGCAGCCTTGGAAAATCGGCAAGAAGAACATCAAGCAACCATGGTGGAAATGGAGGGTAAGATTTCTGACCTACCTATTACTGTTTTGATTGATCCGGGTGCTTCTTTGAGTTACATTAGTCCTGGAATTGTAGAAAAATGTAAAATTAAACCTGAAAAATTTCAGCAGTCATGGTTGGTACAGCTGGCCACTGGAACTAAGAGAAAAGTCACACATAAGTTGCCCAAAATAACAATACAATTAAATGGTTTTCCAACAGAAGTAAATTTGAACATATTGCCATTAGGATCCTATGATCTGCTGATAGGAATGGATTGGATGGAAAAGAAGAAAGCTCTGATGAACTGCTGGGATAAAACCCTGCATTGTGTGGATGAAGAAGGGGAACCTTTTACACTAAAAGGGAAACCAAAATCCATTTCAGTAAGACAAATATCAGCCCTACAATTGAAAAGAACAGCTAGAAAAGGATATCAAGTCTATGCAGTGCATGTAGAAGAAATAGAACAGAAAACTGAGGAAGAGGTTCTGGATGCTATACCAGTCATCAGAGAATTTAAGGAAGTCTTTCCCAAGGAAATCCATCATCTTCCCCCCAAAAGAGAGATTGATTTTTCAATCGATCTGGTACCAGGAGCAACACCTGTTTCCCGAGCACCTTATCGAATGAGCCCTCCTGAATTAATAGAACTAAAAATGCAATTACAGGAATTGTTAGATAAAGGATACATTAGACCGAGTGTGTCTCCATGGGGAGCACTGGTCTTATTTGTGAAAAAGAAGGATGGAACTTTTAGGATGTGCATTGACTATCGTCAACTGAACAAGTTGACCATCAAGAATAGATACCCTTTACCTAGAATTGATGATCTTTTCGATCAAGTGAGAGGAGCTTCAGTCTTTTCAAAGATTGACTTAAGAACTGGTTATCACCAGCTCAGAATCAAGGAAGAAGACATCAGCAAAACAACCTTTCGAACCAGGTATGGACACTACGAGTTTGTAGTCCTACCTTTTGGTCTGACAAATGCTCCTGCCACCTTTATGTGCCTGATGAATAGTGTGTTGAACAAATATTTGGATAAATTTTTTTTGGTGTTCATAGATGATATTTTAGTTTACTCCAAAACCGAAGAGGAACACAAGGAACATCTGCGGATAGTGTTGCAAACTCTGAAAGAAAATCAGCTATATGCCAAGTTCAGTAAATGTGAATTTTACAAGGATAGGATTCAATATTTGGGTCATATTATTTCTGAAAAAGGGCTTGCAGTTGACCCTGAAAAGATAAAACCAATTGAGGAATGGCCAGTCCCCACTGATGTTTCAGCATTAAGGTCATTCATGGGGATGGCAGGCTACTATCGTAGATTTTTGGAAAGATTTTCTGCCATAGCACATCCCATCACTTCATTGCAAAGAAAGGCTGTCAAGTTTGTGTGGACTGGAAAATGTCAACAGAGTTTCGAGCAGTTAAAACAAAAACTTATTTCAGCCCCTATATTAAAAATTGTTGATCCTAATAAAGAGTTTGTTGTATGTACATATGCTTGCAGAGATGGGCTGGGAGGAGTCCTATTGCAGGAAAATTCAGTTATTGCATATGAATCTAGGAAACTGAAAATGCATGAACAGAATTATAGTGCATATGATTTGGAATTTGCAGCTGTTATCCATGCTTTAAAAATGTGGAGGCATTATCTTCTAGGGAAGAAGTTCACATTGATGACTGATCATATTAGTCTTAAATATTTCTTTTCTCAAACTGATCTGAATGCAAGGCAAGCCAGATGGCTGTCCTTTTTAAGTGAATTTGATATGGACATAAAACCTATCAAGGGAAAAGAAAATAAAGTTGCTGATGCATTAAGTAGAAATGCTTGTCAGCATTTAAACAGCATTGGGAGTAGTGCCCAGATGGAGATAGAGGAATTGGTGGGAAAAGCAGCAAATCAAGATCCCAACTATGAAGCACTCTTGGTGAAACTACAGAAAAGGGATAAAACTGATTTCACTAAAAACCAGAAAGGGCTGCTCTATTACAAAAACAGGTTGTATATTCCAAATATAGAGTCATTGAAAAGGGGAATTCTAGACGAATATCACAAACAGCCCTATGCAGGACATCCAGGATACCAAAAGATGTTAACAGCCTTGAAGAAGAAATTGTTCTGGCCAGGAATGAAAAGAGATGTGGCAGAGTATTTAAGTAGATGTATGGAATGTCAGTTAGTCAAAGTTGAGCATCAACACCCAGCAGGGATTTTAAACCCTTTGCCGATTGCAGAATGGAAATGGGACACAGTTTCCATGGATTTTATAACAGGATTACCCAAAAAAAAATATCAGCATGATTCGGTAATGGTAGTAGTAGACACTCTCACCAAAGCTGCCCACTTTATACCAGTAAAATCTACCTTTGGAACAACTCAAGTAGCAAATGTTTTCCTAAAGGAGATAGTAAGGCTTCATGGAGTTCCCAAGGTGATTGTCTCAGATCGGGATGCTAAGTTCACAGCAGCGTTTTGGAAAGGATTGTTTGCAGGAATGGGTACTAAGCTGAATTTTAGTACTGCCTATCACCCTCAAACTGATGGGAAAACAGAAAGGACAAATCAAATTTTAGAGGATATGCTGAGAATGTATGTGATGGATAGGCCATCACAATGGGAAGAGTATCTGCATCTAGTTGAGTTTGCTTATAATAATAGTTACCAATCCTCTATTAAGATGAGTCCGTTTGAAGCACTCTATGGGAGAAAGTGTCGTACTCCCTTGAGCTGGAGTCAACCAGAAGATAAACTGGTGTTGGGACCAGATGCACTACAAGAGATGGAAAGAATTGTCAAACAGATACAAAGAAATATCAAGATAGCACAAGATCGCCAGAAAAGTTATGCTGATAAGAAAAGAGTGCACCGAGAATTCAAAGTGGGGGATCATGTCTATTTGCGCATCAAACCCAAAAAGAGCACACTTTATGCAGGAAGTTGTGCAAAACTGGCTCCTAGATATTGTGGGCCTTTTGAAATTTTAGAAAGGGTGGGACCAGTGGCTTACAAGATGGCCTTACCACCCCATGTTAAAGTGCATGATGTGTTTCATATTTCATTATTAAAAAGATATGTACATGATGCTTCTCACATATTTGATTGGAATGTTGTACAGGTGGAACCAGAAGGGGAGTTTCTGCCAGAACCGCTTCAAATATTGGAGCGGGAAGAAATTGAATTGAGGAACAGAACAGTGGCCAGAGTAAAAGTGCAGTGGAAGCACTTTACTGCTGAAGAAGCTACCTGGGAAAGGGAAGCTGAAATGATGGAGAAATATCCATTTTTGTTTAAGTGAACTCTAGTAGTTGAATAACAACACCGAGGATGGTGTTTAATTTCAGAGGGGGAATATGTAATACCCCAATTTGTGTGTTGAATTTTTTTAAAGTTAGACATTTGAAATTTAAATCCTAAGGGGGTGGACCCCAAGGGACAATTATGGTGTGAATGTATTTGCATATTTTATTTGAGGAAATAAATAAAATGATTGTGCATTTTTACCAAGATGAGAATTAGAGATCACTTGCTAAATCCATGAGGATGGATAAGGCAACAAATCCCCAAAATCTTTCAAAAATCCTTGAAAGAAATTAATTTAGAATTTAGGAGGAATCTAAATTTCCCCAATGAAGAGGAAAGTAATTGGGAAGAGGTGAGAAAAGCTAGAAAAGTTGAGGAAAAGCATAAAACAGCTTTAAAGAGTCCCAAAATGGGAAGCCTTGGCTAAACAGGAAAGAAAGGATCCTGCTATTATGGACGCAGAATTAGAAACATGCTTTGGGGAATTATGAGCTTAAATAAGCTGCTCCTAAACAGATCAGGGGTTGATCTATTCTATGAGGTGATTTCTGCTCGGGGGTGAGTCCTGGGAGACAAAGAGGACTCTAAGGTTGGGAGGTTGGTCAATTGCAATAGTGGTATGTTCCTGAAATTTTGTTTATTCTGGTGTATTATGGTATGAATTGGCTACATATAAATTTTAAGGGAAATTTTATTATTGATTTTAGTACTACATTTAACAGAGTCCATGCTAAGGCATTCACCTTCCAGATTCTGTTTAATTGTAGACCAGAGATCCATAGAGTAGAAACTACAGAAACTCTAAACCAAGGTTGGTTTAAATCTGAAGTTACTTAGTCCCCATAGATAATTAAATATTATTTTGTTTCTTGTAGATACAAATGGGATATTTTATGCTCTTATGTATGCTAGGAAATTATTATAGCAGCACTGAAGTATACATGGTACATAGTGGAAAGGAAGAAAGCAAGATATTAGAATATGACATTCAAAATTGTGCTAGAAAAAGAGTAATTCTACTCTATATGAGCATTATAACATTTATAAGGGTATAGATTGCATCTCTAAATCTATTCTTACTCCTTGAAAACCAGTAGCATAGAAAAATACTTGACTTATAATTAAGGTTCTCTAGTCAAGCACCATTGAATACATATAGGTATACCTCAAAAAAAAAATAGAAGTTACGAGCAAGGATTCTGGAATATGTAGTTGAACTCTTGTTAAACCACAAATAAATCTACACTATAGAAGGGTTTTATAAATCAGGATGAGTAGGTAAGACCAGTACCAGACGTTAACCTTGCAGAGTTCCTCGCCTCTGCATGGGACGCGTGTATTCTTCTGTCCATGAAAATTGATCCGAAACGATATGTGAAGTACAGAAGACAGAGGATAATGCAGACTGCCGCCGCCTCTAGTGCACCACTTGAACACTCCAGCACATAATCGATCTCAGAAAAAACCTTACGTGGTAAACAGATGTGCAATCTTACCTCTGGCGGTTACACGCACATATTTCGGCAAGATCGCGGGTATAATGCATATCACTATATATGGTACCTGCACTGTGCATGGCGGAGGTTAATTATCAGTGGTAGCACGCCGACGTTAAAAACTGTAACACACACACGCCATCGTAATTCACGCGTATCATGTAAGTTCTCCATAATAATAATTTACGCCAGCTCAATTTCTCATTACATATTCGACCTTCACCTGTATGTGGCGGAAAACCATAATAACACAAACCCTGCTATTCGAATTACAAGGGAATAAAATCATGGTATGTTATGTGACTTTTAAAAGTAAAGAAATGAATTAAACCTTACATCATGCGATGGGTTAAACATCACATAGAATGAAATGACCCTAATGGTTAGGAGATTAACCACCTATATAAATATATATGTGTATATAGGTCGGGCATATAAACATCTATGAAGTGGAATAAAGTTGCACTTTAGATTTTTTATGGGTAGAATAGTAAATACCTATTTATTTATATATATATATATATATATAAATATATATACATAAATAAACCTTTATATATATATGTTGGATTTAATAAAGTTGCACTTTAGATTTCTATGGGTAGGATATCGAATATCTATATATATATAAATATATATATGTATTGGATTAATAAAGTGGCACTTTAATTTGAAATTATTAAATTGCACTTTAGTTGAATTTAATAAGTGAATGGGTGTGAACTTTGGTGTTGAAAATCAACCCATATGGATCAATTGTATTTAAACTAGAAGTGGAAAATTTGCTAGTAGAGAAAGAATACGTTGTCTAAAAAAAAAAAAAAAAAAAAAAATTTTTGGAGGTGTGACATTGGCTCAGGCGCCATCTGCAATGTCTGCAGTAGAAGTACTTCAGAGTTTTCTATCTCAACGAAAGGCTTTGTTATCTATGATTGGCGGGGTTGATCCTGCTGATACTAGCCGTCTCGCTTTCGATTTAGAAAATTTCGTTCCACAACTCCCGCACTAGATTACACTCATTATACAAGTTGTCATTAATGGTCTAGATATCCATCCAGTGGTTGTGGACGAAGGTGCATCTACATGCATCATGTCATCTTCTTGCTGGAAATCCATTGGTTCTCCGGTCTTGAACTCATCACCAAATTCCCTTGAAGAATTTGATGGAAGGGAATCGAAACCTTTGGGTGTTCTTGTTGGTTTACCAATTACCTTGAAATGGAAGATGGTCAACGTAGAGGTAGAAGTAGTTGACGCCAAGCTCAATTACAATATTCTCCTCGATCACAGTTGGACTCACGCTATGTTGTGTGTTCCGTCCATTCTCTTTTTTGTCTTGAAATTCCCACACGAAGGAGAGATTGTTACTGTTGATTAATTTTCATTCTTCACCTCTTCTTCCGAGAACAACGTTCCATATGTGGATCAGATTCCTACTCCCTACAAGATCGTTGGTTCAAGTCTCTTAAAAGATCTTGCCCTCATGGGTATTTTTCCCCTTCCTCCACCCAACACAATTCAGATCAATATGATCTCTCGGTTTGATGACCCATGGATCAAACCTTCACCTAAACAGATCACTTTTTTAGGAGATTCGATGCCATTAAGTCCAATCGAGATTGACTCTTGTGAACTTCTTACGGCTTCAGATCCTCCACCTTCTGATCATGCTCATTTTATAATGTCTCCCGATGCTTATTCTCAAACCCCTTGGCTTGGCAATTCAGATTCATCAAATCCCTTGAAAGAGATATTTCCCTCCAATGAAGCCATCGTGGAAACTATGTCTCTCGAGGATTTACCCTGGGACGATGGTCATTATCGTTCCTCGTTCATGCCCGGCCTTGGGGTCATGTATACGTCTCTTGAGAGGTTTCCACTTCAGGTTCCTTCTCCTCCACCTCAAACGCCTATTCTGACACATGAAGTTTTTACGGAGGGTAACTTGAGCAACATTACACAAATGATGCCTATTGAGATTTCCGTCAAACCGGGAATTATCGAGAACATCCATATCTGGGTCACCTGTTATTCAGATGAAGTTCAGGTTTATATGAGCCTTTTCCACGAGTTTCGCGACGTCTTTGCATGGTCCTATGAAGAAATGCCTGCCATTGATCCCATTATAGTGGTGCATGAGATTCCTACCTACCCTGGTTCGAAGCCTGTTCATTAGCACCTTCGTTCTGTATACCCTCGAAATCCTGCCGCCATTAAAAGTGAAGTTGAAAAAATTCTCAACGCTGGTTTCATCTACCGGATTCCCTTGATAGAATGGGTGTCCAACATTGTCCCTGTAGATAAGAAACAGGGTACCATTCGAGTCTATGTTGATTATCGTGACATCAATCAGACCTGTCCCAGGGATAATTATCCTACTCCCTTTATTGATCATATCATTGATGACTGCGTTGGGAGTGAGATATTTTCCCTCATGGACGTCTTTTCTGGCTATAACCAGATTAACATTCTCCCGACTCATCAGCATAAGACTTCCTTCATATGTCCTTGGGGTACTTTCGTGTATAAGAAGCTTCCTTTCGGCTTGAAGAATGCTGGGGCCACGTTACAATGAGCGATGTCATATGCTTTTCACGATATTAAACACATTATTTAGCCTTATCCGGATGACATTCCGGCTCATTCAACTAAGCATAAGGACCATCCTAACCATCTTCATCAAATATTTGTTCGTTGTAGATGATACAACATCTGGTTAAATCTGCAGAAATGCATCTTCTGCATCAATTCTGGTAGACTCTTAGGGTTTATCGTCTCTAAAGATGGTATTTTCCTTGATCCGCTTAAATTCAAGGCTATCATTAATCTCCCCTCTCCATATTCATTACATTAGTTACAGAGTCTACAAGGGAAGGTTAGTTTTTTACATTGTTTTATCCCTAACTATGCCGAAGTGGCTAAAGGATTCACGCAATTACTAAAGCAGGGTGTCCTTTTCCTTTGGGATGATACTGCCAAGAATTATTTTGATGCTTCAAAGATGTTGCTTGTCAATGCTCCTCTGTTGCTTCCTCCGAACTATCATCATGATTTTTCCCTCTATTTAGCCACTGCTTTTAGCACGATTTCCATGGTTCTGGTTCAAGATGATGATGACGGTGACGAGCATGTTATTTACTATGTCTCTCATAACCTTATCGATACCGAAACGCACTATGCCTATGTCGAGAAGTTAGCGTTAGCTGCGATTCAAGCGGTTCAAAGTTTTTGTCATTATATTCTATTGTGTACTGTGACCGTGATTTCTGAATGCAAACCCATGACCTACATATTGTCTCGACAATTTCTGGGGGGCAAATACTCTAAGTGGATTGTTATCCTCCAAGAGTTTGATTTGGAATTTACTACTACCAAGTCAAAGAAATTGTTAGTCTTTGTTGATTTGATCTGCTCCCTTCCCTATGACTCTGCCTCGTCTAGTTCTTATTAGAACCCTCGATCCTTGGTACCGTGATATCATTGTATATCTTCAGACTCCCACTTTTAGATCTAAGTTTACAAAGGATGCTTGCCGATGCATCCGCCATCAATCGCAACCTTATCGTATTATCGAAAATACACTCTACCGCATCAAAGTTGATTCCATTCTTTGCCAGTGTTTAACTCTCGAGGAGGCTGAGAAAGTTCTAAATGATTGTCACAATGGGGCTTGTGGCAGTCACATGTCTAGTTATGCCACTGCACAGAAGACTCTTTGTGCTGGGTATTTCTGGCCCTCTATCTTCAAGGACTGCATTTTTGTTTTCCGTAAATGTCACGACTTCCAGATCTATCAGTGCAAGATGCATGCGCCGCCTGCACATCTCCACCTTTTCATTACCATTAGTCCCTTTGCAAAGTGGGGCATCAATTTTATGACGTGTAACCCTCGCTCAACCAGGGGGCATTCTTATATTATTGTAGCCATTGACTACTCGAAGCAATACCTACACTTGTCGTCGATGGTAAGACAACAGCTCAGTTCATATTCAATCACATCATTTCTAGGTTTGGTGTCCCTCAAGCCATCATTACCGATCATGGTTCCCATTTGTCGCATTATATGCTGGCAAAGTTGACTTATAGGTTGGGATCGAATCAGGATAGCTCAACGTCGTACTATCCTCAGGCTAATGGCCAGGTTGAAGCTGTGAAAAAAGTTCTTGTCACCATGCTTCAACGTATGATTGGGATGCACAAATCGAATTGGCATCTCCTTTTATTTTCAGCTCTCTGGGCATAACAAACCTTAGTCAAGGATGCAACTAATTTCACTCCATTCTAGCTTGTTTATGGTCTGGAAATTACCCTTTCGATTGAGTGTGAAATACCTTTGCTCAAGTTGGTTGTTGAATTACTGCCTAACACTTCACCTGAAGAAGAGCATCTTCTCTACTTAGAAAGGCTGGATGAAACTCGTTGCTTTACTGCTTTTATCATCGAGGCATAGAAGAAGCAGGTCAAAGCCCATTTTGACTAGTCAGTTTCCCCTCGCTCCTTCGTAGAGGTAGACCTCGTCCTCTTGTATGACCAAGCTCACGATAAGCTAGGGGCAGGGAAATTTCAACCCATGTGGCATGGGCCTTACATTGTCAAATGTGTTTTGAAGAATGCGGCCTATGAGCTCATTTATTATGAAGGTCATGCTTTAGATCAACCCAGAAATGGGTTGTATCTCAAAAAGGACTATGCATGAGTCATTCGTGCATGTTTTGGGTACATAGGTGTTCTTTTCATTTTTGTACATTTTTTGGTTTGGTGTGTTTTTCGAGTGTTTTCTTGCTTATTAGGTCATTGCTTATTGTGCAGATGTCTATTACCCCTTATGTCGGTTTTGCGGATGGTGTTTCTCGTAGTACCCGGAACTTGTCTTCGACATCCTAGGTGATTTATGATCCTACTAGTGAGTTGATAGACCTGGAAGGTATTTGTCTAGGCTGAACTACAAACAATGTCACTGAATATAGTGTTGTCATTGAACTATTAACTGAGGCAATTACCCTCGGCATTAGTGCATTGGTTGTAAATCTAGACTCACAACTAGTTGTTATTCAACTTAATGCGCATTATTCAGTTAGAAACCCTCACATTTTAAGATTGTATTTATGTGTTCATTTGATAGAAATAAATTTTGATTATATCACATATCATCATATTCCTAGACAAATAAATGCATTAAATGATATAGTGGCTAACATTGTATTGGATAAACATTTTTGTAATCTGTAAAATCATCATCACATTAGAGACTCATATCAAATAGGAAAATACATGTATATATATATATATATATATATATATATCGAATGTTTGCATTAGTGTGCGCCGTAAGTTCCAAAAAATATGTGTTTCTGTTACATCCTAAGACATCATGTCTCTAAAAAATATGCAGAAATAAAGCCTAGGTGTCTAATCAGCATGATGATCATGATAGCATGTCACTTCTCAAACAAGCCGCCTCAGCAAGCGGTGGACATGGTTTGACACCCCTATAGTGTGTCTTTGATATGCACGAGGAACATCGTCGAATTGCACATAGTCTGGGACCCCATGGGCGATTCCCTCCAAGTTTTGCACGATATAATTCTCCTCAACTTGAGGGGAAACATCGAAATTGCGAGGTATTCGCCTCACTATCAGAGACATCTCTACAGGTCTCTCTGGGCCTACATCTGAAAATGCATAGATAAATTGTCAGAACATACATACCAAAAAGAAATCATAATACTCATGAAAATTAAAAATGAGTCTTAACAAGTGCTTCATCCAAATCCTCTCCTTCTAGGAGTGGGAGGTTTGGATCACCAGTGAAACATGTGCCACAGTAGGTCCAGTCATCCTTGACAATCAACTGTCAGAGGAGCCAATTGAAGAATCCAGTCTCCAGGACATCTGCTGACCACCCGCTGATCTTGGCATCAGATCTGCCCATTGGGCCATCCGTGGTTCCAGTGCTAGTGGTGTGAGGACTATCATCTCCTGATTCTGAAATATTGGTAGTCATTCTAGGAAGAACGATGCTAGGATAGACCCATATCCAAACTGTTTCAATTTGGTCTTCTTGCACTGTGTCAGCTAACATTTTATATTTATTGTTACTGCCTTTGCCCAGTTGTAGCTGGTCGATGTCAAGTAGTCTACAGCAAGAAGTAGATGTGTTTTTGTTGCTTCGTGCAGTGCTTGTGATCTAGTAGCTCATGTGATCGTGTGTAGCACTACCTTTAGTGCTAAATCCGAGATAGTTTGAATGTCCACCTTCCTACTTTTGGATCCTTTTCGTGCCCCTTGACATACCCTATCAATTACCATGCTCATGTTCTCCATGGTAGGCCGGGTGTTGGTCAATATTGGTGCTCCTCCCCTCCGCGACAGTCCTGTTATGAAATATACGTATGAAACATCAATCTCGAGTTCCTGATCTCGAAGAATGAATTTTTCCTGATCCTCATCCCAGATACTGATTAAGTATTGCAGTAGCTCCGGTTGAGCTCTGAGGCATGGTTTCATGAAGAATTTTTCAGTCCACAATCTCTGAGAGCTTCCACGCATCTCTCATTATCCATGGCAAGCCCATCTTCTTCACTGTGTTCCCTTTCCTTCCACTCGATCACCATTTTGCTACTCTTTCACCTGTAAACATGTTCATATGAACATTATTAGCTAAATCAAAAGCTGAAATTTGTGAAATTTAGGCTCATAAAACTTGCATTGTGAGTTTAAAAAATGTTGCGTGGTTGGTGCGACTATTTGGGAAATAGTCGCGCCTTTATTTAGGAAATTGGGTGGTTCACGCGAGTCCGTTCTTGAAACTCGCGCTGACCTCCGTGCCCTATTTTTCACAATGCCCCCCTCAGAAATTGAAACTAAAGGTTATAGGTAATGAAAGAAGATTTAAAATGTCGGGGAGGATGTCGACTCTTACCTTCAAGTGATGGATTCTAGATTGGTCTGCCAGATTGCCTGTTATCATTGCCACAAAATTGCAGTGTAAAATGGGTAACTATTGCTCCACAAGAGTTAAAAGTGAAAAGTAATTGTTTTTTACCATTTTTGGCATTTTAAAACTTTTCAGAACCCTAATTAGGTTTTAAGACATGTTTTTCGATTATTACATTATGTTATTTCGAGAAATGGGTCTTACATTTGTTTCTTGTGCAACGACATGTATTTAATGAGATGGTGATGAAGTAACGAGTTTTATTTTATACTTTTTTAGACTTGGTAAAAACATGAAAAATTCACTATTGGAGTCATCTTTCAGCTCTTTTCTGACTCTCTAAAACTGAAAACATTTCCGAGACTCTTGTCGTTTTGAACTCATTAAATGGCTGCGAAATGATATCTACCCAGTATAATTTTACCCCTTTTTCAGGCTGGGATAGATTATTTATGAAAAAGGAATACCTTAGCCTATCACGACTAAGAGGTTCTTTCAGATATTTTTTTCTACCTTTTCAGATCTGAGGGACTATTTACGAAAAGGGACTTGTTGTAGTTTTATTTTCCGCTTCTTTCCAAACTCTCTAAACATGAAAATATGTCAAGTTATCCCTTTGTCAGACTCGTTAAACCCTGATGACATCGGACATTGTCACCATGATGTTCACACGAGTTCCTCCTTCCTAGGGCTCATAAAATGTACTAGGAAGGATTTTTCCGAATGACATACTTACAGCGCAAGCATATGTTATCCCCTTCAAGCTTGTTTTTAAAAATAATTAGGGTACTCGCCAGAAATGGAGGGGGGAAATTGAACCAGTTTTTAGTTATGTCAGTAGTATGTCACTCTTAAACATGACACTCATCAGCATTCATCTCGGGTTGGGGACATTCCATTTCTTCATTTTTTTCCTTCATGGGTTTGGGTAATTTATTTTGACTTCTCATCTTCTCTTTTCCATGTCATCATGAACTCAGATCCCTTGATGTCAAATACTGCCAAATCCAAAGTCGTGTCACTAATATGTTCAAGAGAGGTTTGTCTCTGCAGTTTTCAACTCCCCCTTTGATTCTCTATTGGTCCCAATTCATTATCATCATATTCCTTTGTCTCGTGTCGATGGTGTGGGAAACATTATGGCCCTCCTTCGACTAGGTCACTTCCTATAGACTTCAGCTCATTATCCGTGAAGTTGATCTAGAGACTCCCTACCAGTACCTTGGAGACTACATGCCTCAATGGCAGGTTCTTCGAATTTGAAGACAACTCCACATCATTGGCCTTAGATCAAGTGATTCTGCAAGTGTTCAATGCCAGATGACTGTTCGCATTCCATGGATTGTACCTGTTGTACCTTGAGAGCCATTTTCATTATTGGTGGTTTCTCTCGATCCTGTTAATAGCTTTCATCATTGGCTAGTAATCAGGTGATTTTCCTGCGTGTTCAACTTCAGCTCATATTCACATGCTTGAATTTGTACTTGTTCGAGTCGAGATAGAGTGCAAGACCCTGGGTTTTGTCTAATGAAATCCAGGCTGCGGGATATTGTGGTTTATCATGACTTTATTACATACTCTATTATGGATGGTTGTACCCATGCCACATGCTCATGTCTCAAAGATATCGGTTGTATTTGTAATTGCAGATCTTCTGATAGTGGTGTTTGGTTCAAACATGTTCTCGTAAAGAATTTCACCCCTTCCTCTCTCGGACCTCATGCTTTAGGGGGCATCTGTTACACATCATTTTTTCATTGTCCCTATAGTTCCCATCACAAACATTGGATTCTCATTTATGTGACCAAAATAAAGTGTCATGCCTTGCAAATACCATCATTTCATCCCTTTCCATGAGCACAACATTCCCTCTGTTGACAATTTCTTGAACAGACCATCAGAAACACATTTTTTTTCCTTGGCACTGGTAGCCTATTATGCCCTCACGCCGATGAGGAAAATTAACATTGGCCCCGCGCCAGCTGGTGCTCTGTCTCAATTAGCTGCCTGTGCCAATATGTTTATCGATTTTTTTTTTTAAAATAGAGGTAGACTTTCCATCATAACAACTTCGTGGGCGAGTCATAAGGAGTGGTTTGACTACATAACCATGGCCTTCCTCCTTTGGCCTCTTTTTTCCACCTTTTTGGGAAACCTCCCAAGGGATAAGGCCTCCCTTCCACCATAGTAGGGATCCCAAACTCATCCTCTCCCTCTATAAATATAGCCATCTTCCATTGGTGTGCTAGCTGAATTGAACATATTATTGCAGAAACACTGAAGATATTTCTATTCACTTTTCTAGAAAAAGATAGAACGGAAGAGACCCTTATTGATTCATCTCATCCAAATTCCCTCACATTCATCCAGACACGCTTTAACTAAACCTCGTTGAAGGAGGTTGTAGTGTCAAGGCTTGGTTGTAACTCTTTCTTCTATTAATACATATGCATGACTATTTTCTGGTTCCCTTTTTGCGTTGATGTATTTTATTTGATGCAATATGCTTAACCCTCCTTGACTGGTTAGTAGTTACAGTTCAGATTGTTGTTTCGTATGCTGCTCTTATTTGTTGATCTTCGTGTAGGTATCCAAGCATCATTGCGAAAGGATCATGACCCGCCAAGACAGGAATCGAGAGGCTACCACTACAACAGCCACGAAAATAGTGTTGGACTCCAGGTAGGTTGATCTACCTTGTCTATTTCATTCATTAATTAGGAACCTACACTCTAGCTTGTCTATTTGTTACTAGACCCACTCTAGGGCTAGAGGGATCATCTCTATCCGCAGAGAGGATTTACCTTCATAACACCTATCTTTACCTATTCTAGCCTAGCCTAACCTAAACTAGCATACTCTAGCCTAGCCTAACCTACTCTAGCTTATCCTACTTTAGCCTAGCCTACACTAGCCTAGCCTAGTCTACTCTAGCCTCTTCTAGCCTAGCCTAAGCTACTCTAGCCCAGCCTACTCTAGCCTAACCTACTCTAGCTTAGCCTTGTCTAATTTAGCCTCTTCTAGCCTAGCCTAGCCTAGCCTAGGATATTTTAGCCTAAACTAGCATAGCCTAGCATATTATAGTCTACACTGGCCTAGCCTAATCTAGCCTAGCCTACTCTAGCCTAGCCTAACCTAGGCTAGCCTAACCTAGGCTAGCCTAACCTAGCCTAGTCTAACATAGTCTAACTAGCCTATTCTAGACTAACGTAACATAACCATTACTTTTTTAGCCTAGCCTGATGTAACCAAATATAGCCTAGCCTAGCCTAACCTAGACTAGCCTACTCTAGCCTAGCCTAGCCTACTCTAGCCTAGCCTACACTAGCCTATCCTAGTCTACTCTAGCCTCTTCTAGCCTAGCCTAGGACAAGCTAATCTTACCCATCCTACTCTATCCTAGCCTACTCTAGGTTATCCTAATCTAATTTAGCCTCTTAGAGCCTTGCCTAGCCTAGCTTATTCTAGCCTACTCTAGCCTAGCTTAACCTAGCCTAAACTAGTCTAACCTAACCCACTCTAGCCTAACCTAACCTACCCTAGCCTTGCATAACCTAACCTAGCCTAGCCTAGTCTAGCCTATCCTAGCATAGCCTCGCTTAACCTACCCTAACCTAGCCTAGCCTAGACTAGTCTAGCCTAACCTAACGTAACCTTTCCTATCCTAGCCTATCCTACCCTAACCTAGCCTAACCTAGCCTAACCAACTCTAGCCTAGCGTAGCCTAACTAACTCTAGCCTAGCCTAGTCTAACCTTACCTACCGTAGCCTGCTCCAACCTATCGTAACCTATTCTAACCTAATCTAGCTTATTCTGAACTTGCTTAGCCTAACGTACTCTACCCTACCAACTCCAACGTAGCCTAATCTACTTTAGCCTATGATATCCTAGCCTAACATAGTCTAACTTAGCCTACTCTATCCTAGCCTAGCCTAGGCTACCCTAGGCTAACCTAGCTTATCCTAGTATAGCTAACCTAACGTAGCCTAACTCAGCCTTTGCTAGCATATCATAACCTAGCTTAGCCCAACCTAGCCTAACCTAGCCTAACCTAGCCTAACCTAGCCTAACCTAGCCTAACTTAACCTAGCCTAACCTAGTCTAGCCTAGCCTAGCCTAGCATAAACTAGCCTAACATAATTTAGCATATCATACTCTAGGTTAGTCTAACCTAGGCTAGCATAACCTAGCCTAGCCTAACCTAGGCTAGCTTAACCTAGCCTAGCCTATCCTATCCTACACTAACGTGCCCTAACCTAACCTAACCTAGCCTAGCCTAACCTAACCTAACCTTTTGTAACCTAACCTAGGCTAACATAAGCTAGCATAGCCTAGCCTAGCTTAACCTAACTTGACCTAAGATTCCCTAGCATAGCCGAGGCTAGCCTAGCCTCACCTACTCTAGCTTAGGCTTGCCTAGCCTAGCCTTGCCTAACCTAGCCTAACCTAACCTAGCCTAGCCTAACCTAGCCTATCCTAACCTACTCTAGCCTAGCCTAGCCTAATGTATCCTAGCGTAGCATAGCCTAGCCTAGATTAGCCTAGCTTAGCCTAGCCTAAACTAGCCTAACATAATCTAGCCTAGTCTGCTCTAGGCTAGCCTAACCTAGGATGGCCTAACCTAACCTAGGCTACTCTAGCCTAGCCTAACCTATGCTACTCTAGCCTAGCCTAATCTAGGATGGCCTAACCTAACCTCTAGCCTAGCCTAGCCTAGTGTGCCCTAACCTAACCTAACCTAACCTAGCCTAACCTAACCTAATGTAATCTTCCCTAGCATACGCTAACCTAGCCTAGCCTAACCTACTCTAGTCTAGCCTACCCTAAGCTAGCCTAGTCTACTCTAGCCTAACCTTGCCTAACCTAACTTGACCATTCCTAGCATAACCTAGCCTGACCTAACCAAGCCTATTCTAGCATAGCCTCGCCTATCCTAGCCTAGCCCAACCTACTATAGTCTAGCCTAGGCTAACCTACTCTAGCTTATCCTAGCCTAGCCTACTCTAGACTAGCCTAGCCTACTCTAGACTAGCCTAGCCTAGCCTAGCCTAGCCTAGCCTAATGTACTCTATCTTATTTTAGCCTAGGCTAGACTAGCCTAGCCTAGCCTAACTCAGTCTAGCCTGAGCAACTCTAACCTAGCCTACTGTAGCCTAGCCTAACCTAACCTAGACTAGTCTACTCTAGCCTATTCTAGAATAACCTAGCCTAACCTAACCTAGCCTAAGCTAACTTACTCTAACTAGCATATTCTAGCCTAATCTAACCTAACTTAACCTAGCCTAACATAAATTTCCCTAAGCTATCCTAGCCTATCCTACTCTAACCTAGTTTAGCCTAGCCTTTCAAGGCATACCCTATCCTAGCCTAATCCACCTAGCCTAACCTAGCCTAGCCTAGCCTAGCTTGGCATAATATAACTTAACCTTTCCTAGATATGAAAATTGAAAATTGATTTTAAAAGCCACTTGTAAAATCAACTAATATTTATAATTGAAAAAAATATATTATACTGAAAATAGAAAAGAAATTTAAATAAAACTGATATCTATAATTGAAAAAAACCACTAACACAAAATTACAAAGATTAGAAACTAATTTAAATAAAACTATTTACAACAACTAAACTACATCCTACATCCATGAATAAAAAGAATGTTCTGAAAATCGTGATTGGACGGATAATAACTGCAGTGATGAATTAAGATGGATAACAACTACATTAACGAATTAAGCCTAGCTAGGAAATCAGCCAAAACTACTCATAAAAATAACAAAAAATGCGCTTCTCTTCTCAATATATAATATTAAAATAGAGGCCGATAATATTAAAATAAAAGCAGATAATATTAAAATGGAATATGATTTGAGAACTTGAAAGGATAATTTTTAATATTCTATTAAAAATCAGAGAAATGACTAACAGTTTTGATTTAAGAAGATATCTTCAAGATATCTTGATGGCTCTCAGCTTCCAAAATGCAGATGGAGATGTTAGTCTCTGTAGGGATGTGGCTAAGAATTCCCATCAATAAGATTTTTCAGGTAGAGAAAAATATGCCATTAAAATTAGGGTGGAAACAAAGGAACTAACAATAGAGATTAAAGATTAACTCATATACATAGTGTAAATAAATTAAATTAATCAAGAAATCATTTATTAAACTAGGGCTAATAGATTAAGAGAGTGCCAGAATCATTCCTCAGCCAGGCGAGGAGAGGCTAATAAATCTAACACAGTTAAGTTAAAAGAAAAGATTGATTTAATGAAAAATTGAATAGATTCAATATATGAAAACTGAGTTGACTCAATTACTGAAATTCGAAAGCAACTTCCCGTCAAGATTATTGGCTGAAAGATCCAGAGCCTCTAGATACATACTCTGTTTGCTCACAGATGGAAAGAGCAATCCGGCCCTCTAGTTTATTTGCTGCTAAACATAAGAAAATTGAACTATGCAGCATCCTGCAGATTTCTGAAGGCACTGGACCTGTAAGGTTATTAACTGACAGATCAAGTACCGACGGGAAGCCTGAGACAGAACTTTGTGGACGGGGAAGGTTATTAAGTTATTAACTCACAGATCAAGTACCCACGGGAAGCGTGAGACAGAACTTCGTGGACGGGGAAGGC
The DNA here is from genome assembly GCA_034641835.2 of Pinus albicaulis. Classification (NCBI taxonomy): domain Eukaryota; kingdom Viridiplantae; phylum Streptophyta; class Pinopsida; order Pinales; family Pinaceae; genus Pinus; species Pinus albicaulis. The sequence continues at coordinate 471,000,011 of CM076575.1, forward strand.
TTCCATGAAATAGATTCTCTCGTAGATCCACCAGCTCCAAAGAAGTCGACGAGTTATACGGCTGTGTTGGTATTGGCCCTTTCAACTGATTGTGTGCAAGGTATAAGCTCTCAAGTTTGGGGAGACTCCAGAGCCATGAAGGGATTGAGAAAGGTTTTAAATTTTTTTCTTAAAAATAATTTTATCTTCAGAAATGATAAAGACATAATAAAATATATGATATATTATTTAATTGATATCAATGATTTTAGGAAAAATAAAAATAAAAAATAGGTTATATTACTTAATAATTATCAAAACAAAAATAAGATGGATTTTGTTTATAAAATATTTTGAAAAATTTTGTAATTGAAAAAAATTATTTTAATTTATAAAGTAATTAAAATTTTTAATGTGAGAAATATGCTATTTTAAAATGAAAGAAAAATATAATCATTTAATTATATATATAAACATATTTAAATATAATGTATTAATTATTTAATTAGAAGGAACTAATAAATAATATAAAATTAAATAATTAGGAAAAAATTTAATTTTAAAATTTCCCTTTATAGCGGTATAAACTAAAAAGTTATTGATATGTTTATTATATTAATTAGATTTATATTAAATAATTTTTAGAAAAAATTATTAAAAAAAATTGTTATTCTAGTCAATTAGATTTAATTCTCACAAATAACATAACATGTTGAAGTCATAACTAATGTGTTGTCTTCATAACTTGAAGTCTTACTTAACCTTAAATTTCTGCAATTCCTGATTAATAATTTATTAATAATTCTTTTTTAAAAAAACTAAAATTAATATAAATAAAAATAATAATACAATGTAATTTATAAAATAGCATGAAATAAAATAAAATAAATTATAATAATAAGAGACTATTACCATCACAATAATATAATTAATTATATAAAACTTATATTTAATAAAAAATAAAATTAATTTTCATTTAAAAAATAAATAAATTATAATAATATAAATAATTGATTTTAATCTAATACTTTAAAAAAAATTACTTAAATATTTTTTTTCATAATTTAAAACACTAATAACAATAATAAAATAAATTTACACCTAATTTTTTTTTAAATTTCCAAACACATTACCGTCTAAGCATACATTCCTTAAATAAATAAATAAGACACAAAATAAAACATTCATATGAACATAATTAATGTTAAGAAACATCATATAAACACATTTATACAGTTATCAACTATACATGATATAAATGGAATTAACCGTAAATGAAATATATTGCATTTCAAAATATTTAATCTAAAAATTTACAAATTGAATTCATACGACAGGACAGGGTTGGGGTGAAACTAGTGAAGAGCCATTAAGCGTGCTAGGAAACCAAACCATAGAAATTTTAAACATGACACATATTCATTAGATTAATCTCATTGAAGAGAACTGAAGTCAGGAGTGAAACTAAACCTAAAAAATAGTATCCAAACAAGTAGACTGAAGTCTGGTTCGAAAAGTGGCAATAGTAGCCAGAACAGGGAGAGGCCAGATCCCTAGCTGAAGGTGAAAGAACATCTAGTGATATGTAAGCGACGAGATGTCCAGTACAATTGCATGCCACTGTCAATAAGTTTCTTCAGGCGGAGCAGAACATGCTAGTAAACAAAAAAATGGATTAACTGATAGACATGGGCAGATTAAATGTAATCAAGAAATACGCGGACAAAATTAGGGTTAATCTATTGGGAGAGTGCCCCAATCATTCTTAAATTAGGGTTAATCTATCGAGAGAGTGCTCTAATCATTCTTAAGTGAGATTAATAAACCTAACACAGTGGAGTTAAAATAGACACTTGATTTAAAAAACGGAATGGACAAAAATCTATATTTAGTAAACATACGGTTAATCCAGTGACAAAATGAGAGCAAGAGCCATCTCTATATACCTAGAGTTGTACATTAAATGGCTATTGCAATCTTCATTAGTCTAGAGAAATTTCAATATAACAAGAAAGAAAGAAATTCGGTAATAAAAAAATTGCTTCACATACAAGAAATCAGATGAAGTAAGAATATCATGTACCTGAAAGTCAGAAACCGTCAAAATAATGCTAGTGGATGGACCAAATCGGGCTACCATTCCTTTGAAGTTGCTTTTAAAATCTGGGTAAACTACTGACAAGAAGAGCAGATCCATCACTCCATATAACCTGAAGTTGGAAATTATAATAAGATTAGGACATTATCAAGAAGAAGAAATAAAAGAGATGTAAAATGGCACTTTCTATCCTCATCATTATATGATAAAGAAATTAAAAAAAAAAAAAGGTAATAAAGAAATTTACATCTAAGATTCAAAATGAAATAATAATATCATGTTTCTTCGAGTGAGAAATCTTCAAATAACTCCATAAGATGAACCAAATCTCGCTACTCTTCCCTTCAAATTGTTCTTTCAAAGAATAATACCAATCCAATTTCCTCCTTTTCCTCTATCGCTGAGACTCAAACATAAACATGCAAACAAATGCCAAACCACCAAACACAGAGGACTAGAACACAAACATGTTGGAAATTAATTCTAGCTACTGACATCAATCAGCAGTAATTGCAAAAGGATTGGAAAGCGGTCGAAGTAACGACTGATGGAAATCAACAAAGTTGGATGAGTGCACAACTCCTGCACATTTAACAGCCGGACAAAGAAGCTGGCACATTGAAGCATTTCCTAAGATGGTAGCCAACTTCTGCAGCGAATATAAGACATTTGGCTCAAAGCTTATCAATAGCGCAGAGCATTGAAGAGTTTGTGGAATTAGGCTTTAAAGACTTACCAACATAACAACAGAGTTATTGACTTGAGTCGGCATAAGTCCGCTACACATAAAGAGCAGCGATGTGATGCGATGATATTCTTAAAACTCTCGCGTCGCAACAAACAACAAGTCTTAACTGTGTGCACCGATGATTTTCGGTGATGCAATGAGGTCCCACCTCCATCGCATCGCAACTTTGCCAAGATTGCAAACCGTCTGCTGAACCGAGAGTTCTTCCGATGTGATGTAGGCCCCACGTCTCATCGCATTGCAACTTCTCAAGCGATCGTCTGTAAGACAGTTGAACCGCCATCTGTCGATGTTGCGATGCAATGTGGTCCCCACCACCATCGTTCATCACACATCGCACATCGCAAAGCGCAAAGGGTCTTAAACCTTTGAACCGTTATTTCGACGATCACCGATGGACTGTTGGGCATGATGAAGATTTCAAGTGGATTTCATAAAGTTTTGAGATCCGGGTCTGTTGACTATATTGTCTGTTCGCACCTTATAAAAGGAGAAGAGCCTATAGGTTTTTGTAAGTTTTTTAAAAGCGTTATAATGTATTAAAATGCTGTTAAAAAAGGCAGAGACATAAACAGAGTGTTTTGCTGTGTAGTTGTAGAGCCTGCATGCTGAAAACATAGAGCACGCTTGTAAGCACTATATGTGCGTTTTTTTTTATTGGATAGAGAGTTTTTGTGAGCACTTCGTTTTGTAGCAGTCCATGTTTAGTTAAATGTAAAATCCCTCTCAAGGAGGAAGAATCAGTTTTATTCTGATTTTGTATTTGTTTTTCATTCTTTTATGAATTGAGAAACACTTGTCCAAAAATTTTTCTGTTCATTCTGCAAATTTGAGATATTAAATCTCTGTGTTGTAGAGGGTGTCTTCATTCTCTCTGTTGTTTAGGAATTATAAGAAATTCCAACATGGTATCAGAGCTAGTCTAGGCACTCAGTGAGACAAAACAGAGTTTTTTTTTCACTGTAGGAGCTGTAAGAAGCTTATTGAGCAGATTTCTCCAGCAAAGAAAGTTTTGCTTGTTTTACATAGTTAGTTTCTTTTCTTTACTTATATATTTAAAGATGGCGGATGCTGGAATTGGATTGACAAATTCCCAATTTCCACAGTTAAATGGGAAGAATCATAGTTATTGGGCTATAACTATGAGAGCCTTGTTTGCTTCTCAGGAATTGTGGGAGCTAGTTGAAAATGGCTACCCTGAACCTGCAGATGCAGTAGCGTTGGCTACTTTAACAACAAAAAAAAGAGATCTATTAAGGGATAACAAGAATGACTCCAAAGCCCTTTATTATCTCTTTCAATATATACATGAGAGTGTTTTCCCATGGATTGTAGCAGAAACAAAGTCTAAAGAGGCATGGGATATTCTCAAGACTTCCTATCAACGCATGGAGAAGGTGAAGACAACAAAATTGCAGATGCTGAGGAGAGACTTTGAAACTCTCTTAATGAATAAATCTGATACAATAGATTCATTCTTCACACATGTTAGTGGGTTGATAAACCAGATAAGATCTCATGGTGAAAATATTGAAGAAAGAAGGATTGTAGAGAATATCTTGAGAAGTTTACCCTCAAGGTTTGAAGCTATAGTGGTAACAATAGAAGAGACAAAATATCTCTCACAGTTCACGGTAGATGAACTAAGTGCTTATCTGATGTCTCATGAACACAGACTGATCAGAGGAACAGACTCCTCATTGGAGCAAGCACTCAAGACTCAGATGTCTTTTGGCCGAGGCAGAGGTCGAGGCAGAGAAAATAACAGAGGTCGAGGTAGAAGTCAAAACAGAGGCAGAAATAATCCTGCTAGCACAAGCGGAAGGAGCTGCAATCAGAACCAGGATGAAGGTTCAAGAAAATATCAATCTCATGGACAAAGGTATCATAAATCCCAAGTCTAATGTCATTATTGCAAGAAATTAGGCCATTATGCCAATGAATGTAGGAAAAAGAAAAATGACATGAATAATAGGAAAAATGTTAATTTTGCAAAAGAAGAAGATAAGAGCCCAAATATTGTGCTGTTAACATGTAACGTTGCACAAGACAAACAAGATGATGTTTGGTTCTTAGACTCAGGTTGTAGTAACCAGATGACTGGAAACATAGCAATGTTTGCCAATCTTGATGAAAATGTTAAATTTGAGGTAACAACAAGAACTGATAGTAAGATATCTGTCAAGGGTAAGGGAAAAGTCAGTATCTTGGCAAGAAATGGAGAACAAAAAATTGTGCCAGATGTATACTATGTACCTGGTCTGAAATGTAATATTTTGAGCATTGGACAGCTCATTGACAAAGGTTATAATGTGTTCTTCAAAGATGATGTGTGTACAATCAGAGACATACCTCCAAGCAAGAAGTTCATTGAAGAGGTGCAGATGACCAACAATAGAATGTTTCCTCTCAAACTCAGAGTAGATTTGGAAGAAGGAAGAAATATTGTAGCTGTAACACAAGAATTCTTTCAAGAGGAAGTGAAAGATGAGAACTAGTTATGGCACTTGAGATTTGGACATCTCAATTTTAGAGGCTTGAATCTGTTGCACAAAAAAGGAATGGTAAAGGGATTACCATTGATTGAAAAACTGGACAACCTTTGTGAAGGCTACATCTTGGGCAAACAACACAGAGAAAGCTTTCCAACAGGAAAGATTATAAGGGTAAAAGCACCCTTGGAAATAGTTCACTCTGATGTGTGTGGATCGATGAAAACACCATCGTTTGCTAGAAACAAATATGTTTTAACATTCATTGATGATTACACTAGAAATTCATGGGTGTATGTGTTGAAACGGAAGAGTGAAGTGTTTGATAAATTTCGCCACTTCAAAACTCTTGTTGAGAAGTAGTGTGGGCACTATATCAAAGTGCTTAGAACTGATAGAGGTGAAGACTACATCTCCAAAGTATTTCTACATTTTTGCGAAGAGAATGGCATACAAAAGAAATTCACCACGAGGTATACACCTCAGCAAAACGGTGTTGCAGAAAGGAAGAATAGGACCATTTTGGACATGGTCAAAAGTATGCTGAAGGAAAAACATTTACCACATGAGTATTGGGCAGAAGCTATCACTTGCGCAGTGTACATCTTCAATAGATGCCCAACCAAAGCTGTCATGAATATAATTCTAGAAGAAGCATGGAGTGGACGAAAGCAAACAGTCACTCACATGAGAGTATTCGGTTGTGTAGAATTTGCACATATACTAGATCAGCTAAGGAAGAAGCTTGACAGTAAGGGGGAGAAGTGTGTCTTTATTGGCTACTGTGATGATTCAAAAGAATACAAACTCTATAATCCATCCACCAAGAAATTAATAGTGAGCAGAGATGTGCAGTTTTGTGGAGAAGAAGCTTGGGATGGAAGCTTAGAGAAGACAGTGAACGTGAAGACAACTATGTCTCACGAAGAAGAAGAAGAAGGAACAGCCACAAATAATCCCTCTTTAGTGGTTCCTCCTCCACCACCGCAAGCACAACAAACCACACCACAAGCTGGAATTCGAATAGCCTTGAGAATTCAAGGAAGTGCTTCTTCAAGCACACCACAGGGATCAGAAACGCCCTCAAGTTCGAATGGAACTCCAAGCACACCAAGAAGACCAAGATTTAGAAATCTGAATGAGATTTATGAACAAGGAGAGGTAAGTAAAAATACCGGTCTGAATTCTTTATTCGCTTTGTATTTTCATGTTGATGACCTAATTCATTTTGAAGATGCTGTAAATGAAGATAAATGGATTGAAGAAATGAATGAAGAAATTGGTGCAATTGAGAAAAGTAAGACATCAGAGTTAGTGGACCTCCCTAAAGGCAAAGAATTTATTGGAGTTAAGTAGGTCTATAATACCAAAAGAAATGCTAAAGGCAAGATCGAAAGGCACAAGTCCAGACTTGTTGTTAAAGGATACAAGCAACAACAAGGGAGAGACTACGATGAAACCTTTGCACCAGTGGCAGGGATGGAAACAGTAAGAATTGTGTTGTCTATTGCGGCACAACACAAATGGAAGATTTATCAAATGGATGTGAAATCTGCATTCCTGAATGGAGTGTTGAAAGAAGAGGTTTATGTTGAACAACCTCTAAGCTATGAAGTTGAAGGCCAAGAGCATAAAGTATGCAAGCTGAAGAAAGATCTTTATGAGCTGAAGCAAGCTCCAAGAGCATGGTACAGCAAAATAGATGCTTACTTGATTAATAATGGGTTTGAGAAGTGCGATGGAGAACCCACACTCTACATAAAGGAGAATGATGGTAAGATTCTTATTGTTTTTTTATATGTAGATGATTTAATTTTTACTGGCAATGATGCTTCTCTCATTGTTGATTTTAAAGCAGTCATGAAAAGTGAATTTGAAATGACTGACTTGGGTTTCTTAAGATATTTTCTTGGAATTGAAGTAGAACAAAGTGAAAATGGCGTTTTCATTTCCCAAGAAAATATGTTGAAGCAGTGTTGAAGAGATTCAACATGCAGAACAACAAAGTAGTTGTGACTCCAACAATAATGGGGTTGAAATTGAGTAAAAATGACAACAACAAGGATTTGATCCAAAGATATATAAGAGCATAGTTGGCAGCCTCATGTACTTGACTACAACTATGCCGGACATTATGCACGCTGTTAGCTTAATCTCCAAATTCATGGAAATACCGAAAGAAATTCATTGGCAGGCAGCCAAGAGAATTCTAAGGTATGTAAATGGAACGAAGGGGTATGGAATTTTATACTCCTCTTCTGAAAATTTTGTATTGACAAGATACACTGACAGTGATTGGGCTGGAAGTGTTGATGATAGGAAGAGCACATCAGGATATGTGTTTCATTTGGGATTGAGAGCAGTTTCATGGGTTTCCAAGAAGCAACTAGTAGTTGCTTTATCTACAACAGAAGAAGAATATGTGGCAGCAACATCAGCAACATGCCAAGCAGTATGGTTAAGAAGATTTCTTAGAGATTTATGTCATGAACAAGAATAGGGCAGAACCATTTACTGTGATAATAGCTCGGCGATAGCTTTATCTAAAAATTATGTTTTTCATAAGAGAACAAAGCACATAGACACCAAGTTTCACTTCATACGCGAATTGGTTAACAATGGTGAGATTGTTTTGTAGCACTGCAGAACAAAGAATTAGCTTGCTGATATCCTCCAAAAACCATTCGCTCAGAAAAGCTTTGATTATTTCAGGGAATGCCTGGGTATGCAGAAAAACCCACCAGTTGAAATTAAAGGGGAGTGTTGGAAATTAATTCCAACTACTAACATCAATTAGCAGTAATTGCAAAAGGATTGGAAAGCAGTCGAAGTAATGGCCGATGGAAATCAACAGAGTTGGATGAGTGCACAACTCCTGCACATTTAACAGCCGGACAGAGAAGCCGACATATTGAATCCTTTCCTAAGATGGTAGCCGACTTTTGCAGCGAAGTTAAGACATTCGGCTCAAAGCTTATCAACAGCGCAAAGAATTGAAGAGATGGTGGAATTAGGATTTAAAGCCTTGCCAAAATAATGGCAGATTTATTGACTTGAGTCAGCACAAGTCCGCTGTAAAGAAAGAGTAGTGATGCGATGCGATGCCAGTCTTAACACTGTCACATCGCAACAAGCCACAGGTCTTAACTTTGCGCACCGATGAGTTTCAGTGATGCGATGAGGTCCCACCTCCAACACATTGCAACTTAGCCAAGATTGAAAACTGTCCACTGAAATGAGAGTTCCGCTGATGCGATGTAGGCCACGCGTCTCATCGCATCGCAACTTCTCAAGTGATCGTCCGCAAGACAGTTGAACTACCATCTGCCGATGTTGCAATTTGATGTGGTCCCCACCACCATCACTCATCGCACATTGCACTTCGCAAATCGCAAAGGGTCTTAAACCTTTGAACCACTATTTCACCGATCATGGATGGACTGTTGGGCATGATGAAGATTTCAAGTGGATTTCATAAAGTTTTGAGATCTGGGTCTGTTGACTGTTTTGTCTTTTCATGCCTTATAAAAGGAGAAGAGCCTGTAGGTTTTTGTAAGTTTTTTAAACGTTTTATAATGTATTAAAATGCTATTAAAAAAGGCAGAGACAGAAATAGAGTGTTTTGTTGTGTATTTGTAGAGCCCGCAGGTTGAAAACACAGAGTACGCTTGTAAGCACTGTATGTGCATTTTTTTTTATTGGACAAAGATTTTTTTTGAGCACTGCGTTTTGTAGCAGTCCACTGTTTAGTTTTGTAAAATCCCTCTCAAGGAGGAAGAATCAGCTTTATTCTGATTTTGTATTTGTTTTTCATTCTTTTATGAATTGAGAAAAGCTTGTCCAAAATTGTTTCTGTTCATTCTGCAAATTTGAGATATTAAATCTTTGTGTTGTAGAGGGAATCTTCATTCTCTCAATTGTTTAGGAATTATCAAAAATTCCAAAAAAACAGTCACACAAATACCAAACACACAGACTGAGACTCAAACACAAAGAAACACAGAAAAGCCAAACCACTAAACACATAGACTGAGACTCGAACACCAAACCACCAAACACACACACTCAGACTCTAACAACTAACCCAAGAAACATAGTAAGCCATGGACGAAGGAGAGAGAAGCAACAATATGTTTAAATTGTGTGATATTTGAGGTATATATACACTTCCTTTCAACGGATAGTTGAGCCACCATTACCAATGACTTACATTATCCCAAAAAACACACTGCTTTTCGTTCATCTTTTTCCGTTTAAATTCATGCTCTTTATTGTGTTCTCTGCATTGTGGACGGAGATTCACAGTCTGGTAGAGAGGCTGAAGTGGAAATCAATTGAAGCAGGTCAAAAAAGTAGCTGCAATTGTGGTCAAATCAATCTTTTTGTGTTAGTTTTATTCCCCTCGCTTCTCTCGCACTCTCCTAATAGATTAGCCCTAATTTATTAAGTGATTTCTTGATTAATTTAATTGGCCTATTTACACCATATATATGAGTTAAACCATGTGGTTTGTTCTTTTAATTTCATGTTCTACTCTACCTTCATTGTTTGAATTTTGCAGGCCCATTTTGAGCAATCAAATGGACATTTCTTGAGTAAAAAATTCAAAATATCAACATAAAGTGTTGTGACATATATTTTTCATATAGTGATCTTTAGAATGATGTAAAAACCACCCTAATTTTAATTGCATGTTCTGTTCTACCTGAATAGGAACTCATATATGAAAATTATTCCTAAAAATTTTAGTCTCTTCACTTTTTCAATTGAATAGACCTCATTTTGGTGATTATCTTTTCCTTTTTGTGTAGTTCTCACATGCTGCCAAAAATTGGTTTATCATCGAGTATAGAAGGACTTCTTATGGCATTCAATATTTCGAATAACGAGCCATTATGTCCACCTTCATTCCATTAGTCAGTGAGATGTATATTCCCACTTTTGTGTCACATACATTAGGTGTTTCTATTGGTGGAGTACCTTTTAAGTTAGTGTCACATCCCAATTAAGAGACTCAAGGTTTAAAATTTAGATGGTTCATTTTGAGCAATCAAATGAAAAAAAATTGAGTAAAAAATTCACAATATCAACATAAAGTGTTGCGACATATTTCTTCATGTAGTGCCCTTTAGAATGGTGTAAACACCACCTCAATAGGAGCTCATATATAAAAATTATTCCTCCCACAATTGGATCTACCTTGTTGGCCACCATCATACTAAGTAGAGGGCATAGGTTGACCTACCCACATCTATACCATGGGAAATCTTGGGAGAAAAATTTCATAGATGTACTTATTTTCCATGCTTTTTCCAATACAAGATTCTACACTTTCCTTTTTCTTTCGTAAATGATTCACATAAATTTTATAGGATTAAATTATTTTATGCAACAATTAATCAAAATTGTATAGATAGTATATAGAATTGTTATAAATATGAATATTTTTAGATGAATATGGCTAAAGAGTTTAAGGAGCTAGTAGAATTTTCGAAAATTTCTACAATTTGAGACAAATTTCCATATTTAAAATTTTTCCTAATGTATACTTTTAAAAAGACTCTAGATGATCTAAAACCTAGTACTAAATGAGGGTAGAGGAATGCAAAAGCCTTAAATGTAGTTGGATATTAGGCTATATTAAATATTAGGCCACTTGAAAGATAGCACATTCAATTCTTTTAGCTTTGCACTTGTTTCATAGTTGTGAAAAGTATAAATGGATGAGATCTTAGGAAACAATATATGACCAATAAGATTTCATAGTAGCCACTTAGGCCATGCTGTGAAACAAAAATTTGTAATAAATTCTTCTTTCTTTGTGTTTGCATTTCCATTACTAAAGAAAACATAGAAGTGCAATGGTCTTATATTCTAGCTAAGTTTACTCCCATTTTATATTCCCTAAGAGACATATTGTATTCATTTACCCTAAATGATTGGTTCATTTATATATTCTTTGATTTTCATATTTTAACTATTCTAAAAAAATTCCAATAATAAGATAGTTCTAACAATTACATATTATATATAACCCCTAATATTTATTTATTTTTGTAAGTTTGGTAGTACCTTTAATTTTTCTATTATATATAACCCCTAATCTTTATTTTTTTGGGTAAGTTTTGTAGTACTTTTCATTTTTCTATTTTTTTCACCTTTTTTTTTTTTTACTCTATCTTCATCAACATCTCCACATACATCACACCACCAGAAGGGAATTGAACGTATGATGAGTTCTATAAGAGCTCACCTCATCACCCACTTACATAACCCCTAATATTTATTAACCATAGGAAATATAACCTAAAACCTATTATTTCAATTTGTTTTGTATTAAATTTATTTCACATGTTTAAAACTAATGATTTCATCTATTATTTCTAAAAATTCAATAAAATTTCAATATTATTAAATCTACAAATCCATTATTTCATGCTTTTCAATTCAATGATAAACATTTATATTAAGACATCTAAGAATCCATCATTTCATGCTTTTGTAAATTGTCATGTTATTTTACGTTTTATTATATTTTTAATATAAATATTTATAATTCTATAATAAATATTTTATATTAGAAAATAATAACTCTATAAAAAAAGTTGTTATTGACATTTTAAGATTTGTTGGCTGACTCCATAATAACTAGCTGCCACATCACAATCACAATCAACATCTTTCATGTTTATGTACTTACAGAAACAATAATAAAAAGTGACATGTTCCATTATTTTAATAGTAAAGTTGATACAACTGGCACAAAGGACTAGAAATGACGTGGCTCTATCACTCCCAAAAGCTAGAAATAACCTGGCACAATCCTAGTGTTGGATAAAAAAAACTATGAATGAGAATTAGAGTTATGAGTGGATTTTGCTTGTCACCTTCACTCATTTAGAGATATATAATGAGTTTTTTTTTCATTGAAAAGAATATATACCATTTTACATAGTTGATAACAAGTAAGTAGCTCTTTTAATTAATTAAAAAAAAATCATGTTTGAAATTAATAACGAAACTCATATCCATTCCATTAAAATTTAATTGGTTAATTTATTAACTTCTATGATTTACCTATCTCAATTTTATTTGATTATCAACTTCTTATTACCCTCCAAATGCATTTTGCAAATTACAAAAAGTAAGAAAGCGTAAAGCAAAAAGATAAAAAGTGTAGAAAAAAAAACTAATTTTATATTTTATATTTAAACAATCTCAACTAAATTATATATAAAAAAAAAAAAACAAATTTTACACATGCTTCAACCGATTTCCACTTCAGCTATCTCTCTGCCAACTCTAGAGTCTAGACCCCACAATGCACAATGCAGAGAATAGAATAAATGATTAATTGTTGAAATAGAGGTTAAATTAAAAAGCCAATAATGGAAAAGGTATCGAAAAAGTTAAAAGCACGAATTTAAACCGAAAAAAGGTTGAACCAAAAGCATGAGTGTGCTTTTTTTATAGAATTTAAAGTTGAACCAAAAGCGTGAGTGTGCTTTTCTTTTTTTTTCTTTTCTTTTTTTTTTTCTTTTTTTTGATAATGTAAGCCGTTGGTAATGGTGTAATGGTGGTTCAACTATGCGTTGAAAGGGAGTGTATATATATCTAAAATCTCACACAATTAAAACATATGTCTGTTGGGTGGTTTGGTGTTGGTGTTGGAGTCTCACTCTGCCTGTTTGGTGGTTTGGAGTCTCAGTGCGATAGACGAAGATGAAGTTTGGATTTCTGGCTGGAGGAACATGATATTATTATTTCATCTCATCTCTGGTATGAGATGCAATTTCTGTATTACCTAATTTCTTTCTTATTAAATCTTTTTCTTTTCGAGTGATGAAGATTTCTGTATTAGCTAATTTCTTTCGTATTGAATCTTTTTCGTTTTTAGGATAACAACTCCCATTTGAGATCTCTTTAATTACTTCATGTAGATAATTTCTAGGTTAGGTTAGGCTAGGCTAGGCTAGGCTAGGCTAGGCTAGGTTAGGTTAGGTTAGGTTAGGCTACGCTAGGATAGGCTAGGCTAGATTAGGATACACTAGGATAAGCTAGGTTAGGTTAGGCTAAGATACGCTAGGCTAGGCTAGGTTAGGATACACTAGGATAAGCTAGGTTAGGTTAGGCTAAGATACACTAGGCTAGGATAGGCAAGGCTAGGCTTGGTTAGTCTAAGCTAAGATAGGTTAGGCTAGGTTAGGTTAGGTTAGGCCACGATAGGTTAGACTAGGATAAGATAGCTTATGCTAGGCTAGGTTAGGTTAGGCTAAGCTAGGCGAGAAGAGGCTAGGGTAGGCTAAGGTAGGTGAGGTTAGGTTAGTTTAGGTTAGGTTATGTCAGCAAAGGCTAGGCTAGGCTAGGCTAGGTTAGGTAAGGTTAAGTTAGGCTAGGCTAGTCTAGGCTAGGCTAGGCTAGACTAGGGTAGGCTAAGCTAGGTTACGTGAGATTATGCTAGACTAGGATAGGCTAGTATAGGCTACCCTAGACTAGGCTAGGTTAGACTATGTTAGGCTAGGCTAGGTTAGGCTAGGCTAGAGTAGGCTAGCCTAGTATAGGCTAGGATAGAATAGGCTATAGTAGACTAAGCTACGCTACAGTAGGATACACTAGACTAGGCTAGGCTAGAGTATGGTAGACTAGGCTAAAGTAGGCTACACAAGGCTTGGCCAAAGTAGGTTACGCTAGGACACGCTAGAGTGGATTAGGCTAGGATAGGTTAGGTTAGGTTAGGCTAAGTTAGGGTGAGCTAGGCTAGGCTAGTCTAGGCTACATTGTGCTAGACTAGGTTAGACTAGGCTATGTTAGGGTAGTTTAGGCTATGTTTGGAAATGTTAGGCTAGGCTAGGCAAGGTTAGGTTCACTTAGGCTAGGCTAGGCTAGCATCGGTTAGGCTACCTTAGGTTAGGGAATTTTAAGTTAGGTTAGGTTAGGTTAGCCTAGGCTAGGCTAGGTTATGTTAGACTAGGCTAGGATAGGCTAGGATAGGATAGGCGAGGATAGGTTAGCTCACGTTAGGATAGAATATGCTACCTACACTAGGTTAGGCTAAGCTATGTTAGGTTAGGTTAGGCTAGGTTAGGTAAGGCTAGGCTAGAATAGGCTAGTTACACTAGGTTAGGATATGCTAGGTTAGGAAAGGCTAGGCTAGGCTATGCTAGATTAGCTAGAGTAGACTAGGCTAGGCTAGGCTAGGCTATGCTAGATTAGCTAGAGTAGACTAGGCTAGGCTAGAATAGTTTAGGTTAGACTAACCTAGGCGATGCTAGGCTAAGCTAGGATAGGCTAGGCTAGTCTAGGTTAGGTTAGGCTAGAGTAGCCTAGGTTAGACTAGATTAGGTTAGGTTAGGCTAGGCTAGGCTAAAGTAGGCTAAGTTAGGCTAGATTAGACTAGGCTAGATTACGCTAGGACTAGGCTAGGCTAGAGTAGGTTTGGATAGGTCATGCTAGGCTAGGCTATCGCAGACTAGGTTACGTTAGGCTAATCTAAGGTAAGCTAGGAAGTGTTAGGTTAGCTTAGGCCATGCTATGCTAGATTAGAATAGGTTAGGTTACATTAGGATAGGCTAGGTTAGGGTAGCTTCTCTTAGGCTAGGCTAGGTTTGGCTAGGCTAGGCTAGGCTATGCTAGACTAGGTTAGGTTAGGCTATGCTAGGCTAGGCTAGGAAAGGTTAGGTTAGGTTAGGCCAAGCTAGGCTAGGCTAGGCTAGGTAAGGTTAGGTTAGGTGACACTAGGCTAGGTTAGGGTACACTAGGTTAGGATAGCCAAGGCTAGGTTAGGCTAGGCTAGGATAGGCTAGGTTAGGCGAGGCTAGGATAGGCTAGGTTAGGCTAGGCTAGCTTAGGCTAGCTTAGGCTAGGCTAGGCTAGCTTAGGCTAGGCTAGGTTATGTTAGGTTAAGCTATGGTAGGATAGTCTAGGATATGATATTCTAGGCTAGGTTAGGTTAGGTTATGCTAGAATAGGTCAATTAGAGTAGGTTAGGCTAGCCTAGAGTAGGCTAGGCGAGGCTAGGCTATGCTAAAATAGTGTGGAGTATACTAGGCTAGGCTAGAGTAGCTTAGGTTAGGCTAGGATAGGCTAAGGTAGGATAGACTAGGCTAGGTTAGGATAGGCTCAGCTAGAGTAGGCTAAGTTAGACTAGGCTAGGTTAGGCTAGGCTAGAGTATGTTAGGCTAGGTTAGAGTAGACTAGGCTACGTTACGGTAGGCTAGGTTAGAGTAGGTTAGGCTAGGCTAAAGTAGGCTAGGGTTGGTTAGGCTAGAGTAGGCTAGATTATATTAGTCTAGAATAGAGTAGTCTAGGGTGGAGCAGGCTTGGCTAGATTAAGCTAGAGTAGAACAGAGTAGGCTAGGTTAGGCTAGACTAGAGTAGGCTAGACTCGATTAGTCTATAATAGAGTAGTATAGGGTAGAGTAGGCTAGGCTAGAGTAAGATAGGGTAGAGTAGAGTAGGCTAGACTAGGCTAGAATAGAGTAAACTTAGTTAGGAAAACATAGGCTACCCTAGAAAAGAGTAGGCTAGGTTAGCAAATATTAGGCTAGGATAGGTTAAGTAGGCTAACCTAAAGTAGACTAGTCTAGGGTAGGCTAGGGTAAGCTAGGGTAGGCTATGATAGAGTAGGTTAATCTACATTATGCTAGGCTAGGCTAGGCTAAAATAGGTGAGAGTAAGCTAGGCCACATTAGTCTAGATCATTCTATGCCAGGCTAGGCTAGGCTATAGTAAGCTAAGCTAGCATAGGCTAGGCTAGAGGAGGGTAGGCAAGATTAGGCTATGGTAGGATAGTCTAGGATATGATATTCTAGGCTAGGTTAGGTTAGGTTATGCTTGAATAGGTCAATTACATTAGGTTAGGCTAGCCTAGAGTAGGTTAGGCGAGGCTAGGCTATGCTAAAATAGTGTGGAGTATACTAGGCTAGGCTAGAGTAGCTTAGGTTAGGCTAGGATAGGCTAAGGTAGGATAGACTAGGCTAGGTTAGGATAGGCTCAGCTAGAGTAGGCTAAGTTAGACTAGGCTAGGTTAGGCTAGGCTAGAGTAGGCTAGGCTAGAGTATGTTAGGCTAGGTTAGAGTAGACTAGGCTACGTTACGGTAGGCTAGGTTAGAGTAGGTTAGGCTAGGCTAAAGTAGGCTAGGGTTGGTTAGGCTAGAGTAGGCTAGATTATATTAGTTTAGAATAGAGTAGTCTAGGGTGGAGCAGGCTTGGCTAGATTAAGCTAGAGTAGAACAGAGTAGGCTAGGTTAGGCTAGACTAGAGTAGGCTAGACTCGATTAGTCTAGAATAGAGTAGTATAGGGTAGAGTAGGCTAGGCTAGAGTAAGATAGGGTAGAGTAGAGTATGCTAGACTAGGCTAGAATAGAGTAAACTTAGTTAGGAAAACATAGGCTACCCTAGAAAAGAGTAGGCTAGGTTAGCAAATATTAGGCTAGGATAGGTTAAGTAGGCTAACCTAAAGTAGACTAGTCTAGGGTAGGCTAGGGTAAGCTAGGGTAGGCTATGATAGAGTAGGTTAATCTACATTATGCTAGGCTAGGCTAGGCTAAAATATGTGAGAGTAAGCTAGGCCACATTAGTCTAGATCATTCTATGCCAGGCTAGGCTAGGCTATAGTAAGCTAAGCTAGCATAGGCTAGGCTAGAGGAGGGTAGGCAAGATTAGGCTATGGTAGGCTTGAGTAGGTTAGACTATGGTAGGGTAGTTTACGCTAGAACATGCTAGAGTATATTATGCTAGTTAAACTAGTTTAGGATATGCTAGGTTAGGCTAGGCTAAGCTATGCTATGCTAAAATAGGCTAGAGTATACTAGGCTAGGGTAGACTAGTTTAGGTTAGGCTAAGCTAGGCTAGGTTGGGCTAGGATATGATAGGCTTGAGTAGGCTAGGCTAGGCTAGGCTAGGTTGGGATAGGCTAGAGTAGGCAAGGCTAGTCTTGGCTAGGCTATAATAGGATAGAGTAGACTAGGCTAGGCTAGACTAGGCTTAGGGTAGAGTAGGCTAGGTTGGGTTAGATTAGACTAGGCTAGATTAGGCTATGCTATGGTAGACAACGCTAGGTTAGGCTAGGCTAAGCTAGAGTAGGTTAGGCTAGGCTAGGCTAGTTTAGGCTCGGCTAGGCTAGGCTACGATAGGCCAGGTGGGGATAGCCTAGGCTAGGCTAGGCTAATGCTACACTAGGTTAGATTAGGCTAATCTAGGGTAAGCTAAGAAACATTAGGTTAGGTTAGGTAATGCTAGCCTAGAGTATACTCATTTAGGTTAGGCTAATCTAGGATAGAGTAGGTTAGGCTAGGCTAGACTAAGGTATTCTAGGCTAGTTTATGCTAGGTTAGGCTAGACTAGGCTATCCTAGACTAGCTTAGGCAATATTTGGCTAGGATAGGCTAAGTAGGTTTACCTAGAGTAGACTAGGCTAGAATAGGCTAGGGTAAGGTATGGTAGTCTACGATATGGTAAGATAATTTACATTATGCTAGGCTAGGCTATACTAAACTAGGCTAGAGTAAGCTAGGCCGAATTAGGCTAGATCATTCTATGCTAGGCTAGGCTAGGCTATGGTAGGCTAGAATAGGCTAGGCTAGGTTAGGCAAGGCCAAAACAGGCTAGGTTAGGCTAGGTTAAGTTAGTGTAGGCTAGCCTAAGGTAGAGTATGCTAGGATAGAGTAATCTAAGATAGGATAGAGTAGGCTAGGCTAAGTTAGAGTAAGTGAGGCTAGGCTAGGCAAAGCTAGGCTGCAACATGCTAAACAACCATAGAGGTGGCTATGTCAAGTGAGAGTATGCTGGGATAGGATGGGAAATTTTAGAGTGAGATGGGAGTTACTCTAAGAATCTTAAAATGATTAAGGTACATCTTTATAGTTATAATATATCTTAAAATAAACTAGGATAGGTTAGAGTAGGTTGGGATAGGTTACATTCTGTAAGGATAGAATAGGGTAGGGTAGGGTATGTTAGGCTAGGGTAGAATAAACTATTCTAGGCTAGGCTAGAGTGGGCTAGTCTAGGCTAGAATAGTGTAGTATAAGCTAGAGTAGGTTAGGCAAGGATAGACTAGGTTACATTTTGCTAGAGTAGGCTGGGATAGGTTATGTTATGCTAGAGTAGGCTAATTTAAGCTAGGATATAAAAGGTTAAGATAGATTAGGTTATGGTAGAGAAGGCCACACTAGGTTAGAGTAGTATAGGGTAGGCTAGCATAGAGTAGGCTAAGCTACACCATGTTGTAGTAGGCTATGCTAGGCTAGAGTATGATAGTCTAGTCTAGACTAAGCTATAGTGAGCTACGTTAGTCTAAGATAGACAAGGAGATGTTGGAGTGAGTTAGGCTAGAGTATGTTAGGTTGGGTTAAACTCTGGCAGAGTAGATTAGGTTGCACTAGATTATGCTAAGTGAGAGGAGGCTTTGTTGTTCTAGGCCAGGCTATAGTACGCTAAGCGAGAGTAGGCTAGGTTAGCTAGATTAGGAAAAATTAGGCTATGCTAGGCTCTGCGAGAGTAGGCTAGGCTAAAGTAGGATAGAGTAGGCTAGGTTAAGCTATGCTAGGATAGGCTAGAGAATGCTATGCTAGCATAGGGTAGAGTTGGCCAAACTAGGGTATGATATGCTACAATAGGCTAGATTATTATACGATATGTTAGGCTAGAGTAGGCTAGGCTAGGGTAGAGTATGTTATGCTATGCTAGGATAGTCTAGGGTAGGTTACGGTAGCGCAAGATAAAGTAGCCACGATAAGGCTAGAGTAAGTTATAAAAGAGTAGGCTCTTTTAGAATGAGCTAGCTTCGAGTAGGATAGGTTAGGCTAGGATAGGTTAGGCTAAAATATGCTGGGGTAGGCTAGGCTAGGATAGAATAGGATAGGTTAAGATAAGATAGATTAGGCTAGGTTAGAGTAGGATAAGCTAGGCAAAAGTAGGCTAGGATAGGCTAGGCTCGACTAGGAAAGGCTAGGCTTGGATAGGTTAGGCAAGAGTAGGGTAGGATAGGGTAGGTAAAACAAGGCTAGGCTTGAATTCGCTAGATTAGGCTAGTCTAAATAGGTAAGGTATCCTATTGAAGGAAAGAAGATTTGGGTTCAGTTAGGAGATGAAAATTCACCTTCAACAGCCAAACTGATGGAAATTGTTGACAAATGTAGGGCATTGCAATTAGGTGATTTATATTTTTTATATAATTACTTGTGAAGTTTTTCTACTTCTTAGATTAGGATTTCCTTTTACTTAGGTTATTATAGTGTTCTTCTACATCAAACACCTACCAATGTATAAACCATAAAGAGACAAGAGACACAAAATGTAGGCAATCATCTAGGGCCAAAATCTCTCCCACTTGAGATGAAAACGTGAACAAATTTTTCTTCTTATAGAGACTTCAATTGAAAAATACCAAGACCAAGACCCTTGATCTATTTTCCACACCAAGAAAAAGAATCCCACTTGCCTCGCAGCATTCATACTACAAATTTGTGCTTCACTGTCTCTCAGTTACACTGCACACAACGTCAGCGAGCAAGTAGGAATAAGATCAAACATTGTCTCCTCTGACCAACAGCTCTACACTCACAACCCTTAGCTCTCATACTAGGTGTTAAGTATTAGATAAAAACAATGAAAAATCTCAGATTATTATATAAGCACACAAAGAGAACAAAAAATAGGAGACAAGAATCGAGAAACAAACTAATAAAACACATAGAAACTTGAGAAAAAAAAATTCTATTATAGGAGTCCTTTCCTTTCCTTGGCTTGTTCAGGCAGAGGGAGGAAATTCAAATTTATAGATCAAGGAGGAAGAGCTAAAATTTCCTTATCCTCCATGTGGATTACGTGGATGCACAAGAAAAATAATGTGGTGGTGGTTAGTGGAGCAGATGGGTGGCGTGTTAGGTTCGGCACCGATGTCTCTCAGAAATTCGGCGGGCACCAACCTTATTAATTGTAACATACATGATTAAATTTTTTTTACTTATTACCTTAACTATTAACATTTCCAAATTTATATTTCCAATTGCAAACTTGTTTACCATATATATAAGGTTTTGGAAATATATATTAATCCAACACCCATTAAAATTAGTCAAATCTAAAACACCATATCCCATCTACCAACCAAGTTATGGATTGTATGCAACACATTCTTAATAAATACCTCGGATTATGTTTTTTACTATTTGACAACATCAGGTAATGGCACATTAAAGTTGTGACAGTTGTATGATCTTCTTGGGATTAAGTTCCAGATTTAATGGGACACCTTGGATCTATTTTCCACTGTTCAGGCTCCGAGGAGTTATGTATTCATGATATACGATACTTCTTAAGACAGATGATTGTGCCCATATTGTGTCTACTTTTTATTGTAATGCCAAAATCATATATGTACTAGAACATTTAGATAGCTTTGTTTTGAGCATGGGAATGCCTACATTAGCGATGATATATATTTTCATTGAATGTTTTTATAGGTTTTTGACCGGTGTCTCTAATCCAATCCTTGGAATGATAAAGCACTCACTTTTTAGAAAACATTTCTCACACTTCACACTTTAGGGGGAAATATTTTACACGTCATTTTTTCACGATGAAATTTGAGTGTCGTTATGGGTCTATCACCATCCATATCATGTTCCCATAGAGGTAAAAAATAATCATGTTTCTAAACCAAGTCTTGGAAACTAGAGAAAATCTCTTTAAAACCTTTAAGAGATTACCTGCGTGATTTTTATAACCATTTCATGTGCGTGCAATGGTACTTCTTCTATTAACCACAAAAATCATCACTTTTTTCACCACTAAAACCTCTGCACCCCCGTAAAAAATAAGGAACTAATAAAATTAACTTCTAGAAGCCTAGTTGCTCGAATATTCTCCTAACTGGAAGCCTCTAGAGTCATGCTAGTTCGAGATTTATCCCTCTACTCATCGAGATTATCCCTTGGCCAAAGAAACCCAAATCCCTTCACGGGATGAACTCATCCCTCTCTTAATGGATTTGAAACTACCTCAATCTCTCTATAAATTGAGCTGAAGTTTCAGGTTGAATGCCAGATACAGACTTGTATATATTATAAGATGGAGAGAGTTCATAGAGTTCATAGATTATGAACTAGTGAGTTGTTGTTTTAACATTCAATATTACACCTTTGTGTACATGACTTTATGCTATTTATTCTAGAGAGGAAGGCTTATCAGACTAAAGGAAACGATTGCACAGACATACGAGAGAAATTTTTCTTTTTAATTTTTGATAATACATATGGATCTCTTTTTCTTATTATGTTGTTTCTAAATTCATGGAAATGATGTCAATACTTAGACTCCTTAATCCCTAAGTTAAACTAGTATTTATGACTATTATATATTGCAAGTGCTTCGATATTTTGCATTGTTTGTGATTGCAGGTTCTTCTGAGCATTGAATAATTTCTTTGGAGCGAAGGGAAAAAGGCTACATCAAACATCTCGGTTGAAAGGTAGGAGCATAACCTCCTTATTTTAAGGTTGTAATAATCTAAAATACAAATATTTTAGAGAAAGAGGAATTCAATGGATCTTTGCTTCTCGTTACTTGTTCAAGTACTAGGGAGATCTCTCTTGTTTGCAAGAGGGATTAACGTACAAAATACTAACCTAGTGTACTTTTTCCTAGCCTAACATAGCCTAGCCTAGTGTATCCTAGCCTAGCCTAGCTTAGCCTACCCTACCCTAACCTAAACATGTCTAGCTTATCCAAGTCAATTCTATCCTATTCTAGCCTAGCCTAGCCTCACCTAGCCTACTCTAGACTCACCTAACCTACACTAGCCTAACCTAGACTAGCCTAACCTTCTCTAACCAGCATATTTTAGCCTAAGCTAACTGACACTAGGCTAGTCTAACTATCCTATTCTTGCCGAGCGTAACCTAGCCTACTCTAGCCTATCCTGGAGTAGCCTAACATAACCTAACCTAGCCTAGGCTAGCCCATCCAAGTCTAGCCTAACCTACCGTACTCTAGCCCTGGCCTAGCCTAACCTAACCAAGTCTAGCATAGCCTAGCCTAACATAGCATAGCCTAGCCCATCCAAGCCTAGCTTAGCCTAACCTAGCCTACTCTAGCCTAATAGCCTAACCTAACCTAGTCTACACTAGCCTAGCCTTGCATAGTGTAATCTAGCCTACTCTACTCTATCCTACCCTAGCCTAGTCTAGCCTAGCCTAGCCTACTCTATCATATTCTATCATAACCTACTCTAGCCTAACCTAACCTAACCTAGCCTAGAATAGCTTATCCTAGCCTAGCCTAGCCTATCTTAGCCTATCTGAAACTATTCTATTCTAGCCTAGCCTAATCGAGACTATTCTATCCTTGCCTAGCCTAGCCTAGCCTTACCTAACCTAGTCACACTATCCTATTCTAGTATAGCCTAACCTAACCTAGCCTAGCCTATCCTATCCTAACCTACCTAGACTAACCTAACCTAACCTATCCAAGCATATCCTAGCCTACCCTTTCCTAACCCAACCTAACCTAACCTAACCTAACCTAAACTTCCCTAACCTAAGCTAGCCTACCCTAGCCTTGCCTAGCCTAACCTAGCCTTTCCTAACATAACCTCACCTAGCCTAGCCTAACTTGACCTCGAAGCCAAGCCTAGCCTAGCCTTTCCAAGCCTAGCCTAACCTACCCTAACCTAGCATACCCTAGATTAGCCTAACTGAACCTAGCTTATCCTAGCCTAACCTAGTTTAACTAGCCTATTCTAGTATAGCCTAACTTAACCAAGCTGGCCTACCCTAGACTAACCTAGCCTAACCTATCCTAGCCTAAGCCAAAATAGCCTAGCCTAACCTAGCGTAGAATAGCCTAACCTAACATAACCTAAACTTCCCTAACAAAATATATCCTAGCCTAACCTAACCTAAACATGTCCAGCTTATCCAAGTCAAATCTATCCTATTCTAGCCTAGCCTAGCCTCACCTAGCCTACTCTAGACTCGCCTAACCTACACTAGCCTAACATAGACTAGCCTAACCTCGTCTAACCAACATATTCTAGCCTAAGCTAACTAACACTAACCTAGTCTGACTAGCCTAAAATAACCTAGTCTAACTAGCCTATTCTTGCCTAGCGTAACCTAGCCTACTCTAGCCTAGCCTGGAGTAACCTAACATAACCTAATCTAGCCTAGGCTAGCCCATCCAAGCCTAGCCTAACCTAGCCTACTCTAGCCCTATCCTAGCCTAACCTAACCAAGTCTAGCATAGCCTAGCCCATCCAAGCCTAGCTTAGCCTAACCTAGCCTACTCTAGCCTAATAGCCTGACATAACCTAGTCTACACTAGCCTAGTCGTGCGTAGTGTAATCTAGCCTACTCTACTCTATCCTACCCTAGCCTAGTCTAGCCTAGCCTAGTCTACTCTATCATATTTGATCCTAGCCTACTCTAGCCTAGCCTAACCTAACCTAGCCTAGCATAGCTTATCCTTGCCCAACCTAGCCTATCTTAGCCTATCTGAAACTTTTCTATTCTAGCATAATCGAGCCTATTCTATCCTTGCCTAGCCTAACCTAGCCTAACCTAACCTATTCACACTATCCTATTCTAGTATAGCCTAAGCTAACCTAGCCTAGCCTATCCTATCCTAACCTACTTAGACTAACCTAACCTAACCTATCCTAGCATATCCTAGCCTGCTCTTTCCTAACCTAGCCTAACCTAACCTAAACTAAACTAAAATTCCCTAACCTAAGCTAGCCTACCCTAGACTTGCCTAGCCTAACCTAGCCTTTCCTAACCTAACCTCACCTAGCCTAGCCTAACCTAACCTCGAAGCCTAGCCTAGCATAGCCTTTCCAAGCCTAGCCTAACCTACCCTAACCTATCATACCCTAGATTAACCTAATCAAACCTAGCTTAGCCTAGCCTATTCTAGCATAGCCTAACTTAACCTAACCTGGCCTATCCTAGCCTAGCCTACCCTAGACTAACCTAGCCTAACCTATCCTAGCCTACGCCAACCTAGCCTAGCCTAACCTAGCCTATAATAGCCTAACATAACCTAACCTAAACTTCCCTAAAAAAATATATCCTAGCCTACGCCAACCTAGCCTAGCCTAACCTAGCCTAGAATAGCCTAACCTAACCTAAACTAAACTTCCCTAACCAAATATATCCTAGCCTAGCTTAGCATAGCCTAGCGTAACCTAACCTAACCTTGTTTAACAAACCTAGCCTAGCTTATTCTAGCCCAACCTTTCCATACCTAGATGAACCTAACCTAGCATAAAGTAGCCCACCCTAACCTAACCTAGCCCACCCTAGCCCACCCTAACCTAACCTAGCCCACCCTAGCCCACCCTAACCTAACCTAACCTATCCTAGGCTAGCCTAGGCTACACTAACCTAGCCTAGCCTACTCTAGACTATTCTAGGCTATTCTACCCTAATCTCGGCTCGACTATTGTAGCTTAGCCTAGCCTAGTCGAGCCTAGCCTATTATTTCCTAGCCTAACCTAGCCTAACCTATCCTACCGTAACCTAGACTATCCTATCATAACCTATCCTAGCCTTACTTAGTCCATCCTAACCTAACCTAGCCTAGCTTAACCTATCTTAGCCTCAATTAACCTAGCATAACCTAGCCTAGCCTTGCCTTGCCCATCATATTCTAGCCTAACCTAGCCTAACCTAGCCTAGCCTAGCCTGGCATAATGTACACTAGCGTAGCCTAGCCTAACAATTACCTAGCCTAGCCTAGGCTAACCTAGCCTACTCTCACCTAGCATAACCTAGTCTAACTAGCTTATCCTATCCTATCCTATCCTATCCTATCATAGCCTACCCTATCCTACCCTAGCCTAACCTAACCTAACCTAGCCTAGCCTAACCTAACCTATCATAGCCGAACCTAGCATAACCTAACCTAGCCTAGGCTAACCTATCCTTCCCTAACCTAACCGACCCTATCCCAAACCTAACTGACCCTATCCCTAACCTAACCTTACCTAACCTAACCTAAACCAACCTAATTGTGCCTAGCAGAACCTACACTAGCCTAGCCTAACCTAACCTAAACCAACCTCATTGTGCCTAGCAGAACCTACACTAGCCTAGCCTAACCTAACCTAACATTTCTTGGCCTATCCTTGCCTAGCCTAGTCTAGCTTAACCTTGCGGTGCCTAGCCTAACCTAGACTAGCTAGCCTAGCCTAACCTAAACTAACCTAACCTTGCCTAGCCTAAGCTAGCCTCACCTATCCTAACCTAACCTAGCCAACTATACTCTAGCCTAGTGTGGCCTAACATAACTTATCCTTTCTTAGCCTAGCCTATCCTAACCTAACCTACCCTAGTGTAGCCTAGCCTAGCCCACCCTAGCTTAGCTTAGCTTAACCTATTGTATCCTAGCCTAGCCTAACCTACCCTACTCTACTCTAGCCTAGCCTAGCCTATCCTAATATACCCTAATCTACTCTAGCCTATCCAAATTTACTCTATTATAGCCTAGCCTAATGTAGCCTAGTCTACTCTAGCATATCCTAGCCTACTCTAGCTTAGCCTAATCTAGCATATCCTAGTCTACTCTAGCCTATTCTAGATTAGCCTAGACTAGCCTAGCCTAATCTAGCCTACCCTAGTCTACTCTAGCCTATTCTAGATTATCCTAGACTAGCCTAGCCTAATCTAGCCTACCCTAGTCTACTCTATCCTATTCTAGATTAGCCTAGACTAGCGCAGCCTACTCTAGCCTAGCCTAGCCTCACCATCCCTATCCTAGCCTAGTCTATCCTTGCCTACTCTAGCCTAGTATAACATAGCATAGCCTAGCCTAGCCTAGCCTAGCCAATCCTAGCATAGCCTAGCCTAGCCTAGCCAATCCTAGCATAGCCTAGCCTAGTCTAACCTAAACTACTCTAGCCTAGCCTAGTTTAACCTAAACTACTCTAGCCTAGCCTAGTCTACTCCAGCCTATTCTAGCATAACCTAGCCTAGCCTAACCTAGCCTCACCTCACTTAATCTAGCATGATTAATCTAGCCTAACCTAGCTTAACCTTATTCTAGACAAACCTAACCTAACATAATCTAGCCTAGCCTACCATAGCCTAGCCTAACCTAGCCTAGCCTCACCTATTCTAAATAGCCTATTCTAGACTAGCCTAAGCTAACCATGCCTTCCCTAGCCTAGCTTAGCCTAGCCTAATGTAACCGAACTTAGCCTAGCCTAGCCTAGCCTATTCCATACTAGCCTACTCTAGCCTAGCCTACCCTAAACTAGCTTATCCTACTCTAGCGTAGCCTGGTGTACTCTAGCCTCTTCTAGCCTAGCCTAAGCTACTCTACCCCAACCTAATCTAGCTTAGACTAGTATAATTTACCCTATTCTAGCCTAGCCCTACAAAGCCTAGCTTAGCATATTCTAGCCTAAACTAGCCTAGCCTAATCTAGCCTAGCCTATTCTGTCCTAACCTAACCTAGGCTACTGTAACCTAGTCTAACTAGCCTATTCTATACTAACCTAATCTAAACCTCGCTTTGCTTAGCCTAGCCTAACCTAGCCTAATCTAACCAAACATACCTAGCCTATCCTTACCTAGCCTAGCCTAACCTAGACTAACCTACTCTAGCCTATCCTAGCCTACACTAGCCTAGCCTAGCCTAACCTAGACTAACCTACTCTAGCCTACACTAGCCTAGCCTAGTATACTCTTGCCTCTTCTAGCGTCCTAGCCTAATACAAGCTAACCTTGCCGAGCCTACTCTAGCTTAGCCTAGTCTAACTTTGTCTCTTCTAGCCTAGCCTAGTCTAACCTACTCTAGCCTAGCTTAACCTATCCTAACCTAAACTAGTCTAACCTAACCCACTCTAGCCTAACCTAACCTAGCTTTGCCTTGCCTAACCTAAACTAGCCTAGCCTAGCCTAGCCTCACCTGACCTAGCCTAACCTAGCCTAGCCTAGCCTAGTCTAGCCTAACCTAATGTAACCTAGCCTAGCCTAGCCTATCATAGCCTAGCCCACCATAACCTAGCCTAACCTAGCCTAACCAACTCTAGCCTAGCCTAGCCTAGCCTAGCCTAGCCTAAGCTAGCCTAACCAAATCTAGCCTAGCCTAGTCTAATATTACCTACCCTAGCCTACTCCAACCTATCGTAACCTAGTCTCGCCTAATCTAGCTTAGTGTGAACTTGCCTAGCCTAGCCTACTCTACCCTACCAACTCTAGCCTAGACTAATCTAATTTAGCCTATTATATCCTAGCCTAACCTAGTCCAATCTAGCCTACTCTAGCCTAGCCTAACCTGGCCTACCCAAGGCTAACCCATCTTATCCTAGTATAGCCTAACCTAACCTAACCTAACTTAGCCTCTCCTAGCATAGAATAACCTAGCCTAACGTCTCCTATCCTAACCTATCCTAGCCTAACCTAACCTAGCCTAGGCTAATCTAGCCTAGGCTAACCTAGCCTAGCCTAACTTAGTCTAGCATAGCCTAGCCTAACCTAGCCTAGCCTAGCATAAACTAGCCTAGCCTAATTTAGCCTAGCCTACTCTAGCTTAAGATAACCAAGTCTAGCCTAACCTAGCCTAGCCTATCCTATCCTAGTCTACCCCATTGTGCCCTAACCTATCCTTACCTAGCCTAGCCTAGCCTAACCTAACCTTCCATAACCTAACCTAGAACCTAATCTAACCTAGGCTAGCATAAGCTAGCATACCCTAGCCTAGCCTAACCTAACCTAACCTAACATTCTGTAGCGTAGTTGAGCCTAGCTTAGCCTAGCATAACCTAGCCTATCCTAACCTTGTCTAGCCTAGCCTAGCCTAACTTAGCCTAGCCTTGCATAGCCTAGGCTAGCTTAGCCTAGCTTAGCATAGCCTAAACTAACATAGCCTACTCTAGCTTAGCCTATCTACTCTAGCCTTGCCTAGCTTAGCCTATCTACTCTAGCCTTGCCTAACTTAGCCTAATGTAAACTAGGCTAGCCTAGCCTAGCTTAGCTTAGCCTAACCTAAGCTAAACTATCCTAGCCTTGTCTACTCTAACCTATTCTAGCCTAGCCTAACTTAACCTAGCCTCGCTATCCTACCCTAGCCTAAAATAACTTAACCTAGAGTATAACCTAGCTTATCCTAACCTACTCTAGCCTAACCTAGCCTAATCTAGCCTAGTCTACTCTAGCCTAGCTTAACATAGTATACTCTATCCTATTCTAATCTATTGTAGACTAGCCTAGCCTACTCTACCCTAGCCTAACCTAACCTAGTCTAAGCTAACCTAACATAGCCTAGCCTAGCCTATCCTAGCCTAACCTAGTCTATCCTAACGTAACCTCTAAGGTCACTTAACTTAGCCTAGCCTAGCATATCCTAGCCTATCCTAGACTATCCTAAGCTAGCCTAGCCAACTTAGCCTAGTCTAACCTAGCCTAGCCTAGCCTAGCATATCCTAGCCTATCCTAGACTATCCTAAGCTAGCCTAGCCAACTTAGCCTAGTCTAACCTAGCCTAGCCTAGCCTAGTCTAGCCTAGCCTAACCTTGCCTAGCGTAGCCTAGCATAGCCTAGCTTAACCTAACCTAGCATAGCCTAGGATAAACTAACCTAACCTAGCCTAGTGTAGGGTAACCTAACCTTACCTAGCCTACTTTATGCTAGCCTACTCTAGCCTAGCCTAGTCTACTCTAGCCTAGCCTATACTACTCTAGCCTAGCTTAACCTAACCTAGCCTAACCTACTCTAACATAACCTACACTAGCCTAGCCTTGCCTATCCTAACCTAACCAAGCCAAGCCCAACCTAACCTAACCTAGCCTTTAAATTTTAAAGTCATTTAAAAAAATAAATTAAACTAAACTATATTAATAAAAAAATCTTTCAAAAATAAATTTAATTAAATACCATTAATAAGAATTTAAATATAACAAAATTTATTTGAAACAAAATAAATTTATTAATATATAATTTAAGAGGAAAAATATATTGATATTAACCATAGTAATATTGTAACATAAGTTATAAGATATAAATGAAAAACATATCTGTAAAATCTGAAAATAAAAATAGAAAATCATTTTGAAAAATCCATTAATCAAAACTAAGTTTTTAGAAAAATTAAGCTTTGATTGAAAGAGCTATCAAAACCGATTTTAAGAACCACTTATAAAATTAACTAATATTAATAATTGAAAAAAAAAATATACAAAAATAAAAACAAATTTAAATAAAACGGTTTACAACAGCTAAACTACATCCATGAATAAAAGGAATGATCTGAAATCGTGATTGGATGGATAAAAACTACATTAATCAATTAAGCGGAGCTAGGAAATCAGCAAAAACTGCTCATAAAAATAACAAAAAATACCTTTTCTCTTCTCAATATATAATATTAAAATAAAGGCTCATAATATTAAAATGGAATATGATTTGAGATGTGTATACATTCTTAGCTGATGGATGGATATATGGTTTACTTTTTCAAACATTTTTTTTCATTATAGGGTTGAAAAAAAATTAGAGGATAGATGGTTTCCAACTTTCTCCTGGTTAGGCTTAATTTAATAAGCACAAAATAGAATGGACAGATGGAATGATGTGAATGGAACAGAGTAACGGTTGGATTGACAGAGACCTATTCTTGTTATGGTTTGACTTGGGAAGCAAGTTGTCATTTTTGAAAACTTTAAAATTTCTATTAATATTCTTGAAACCTAAGTTTTAATATAACTGAGTTAAATTACTTGCAAGAGGGAGCCACAACCATCTCTGCATACATGGAGTAGTTGTACATTAAAGCAAGGTTTGAATATTATCAGTCACAAATAAAAGAAATCTTAATGACAGTTGCTATTTTTATCCTTTCAGTTAACCTATTCAATTTTTCTTAATGACAGTAAGCGGAGCTTTGAAAGATCCGAGATCCATTCAGGGACTTTGCCTGATAAGATGTTTCCACTAAAATCCGAAATTTCCAACTTTCTGCAATTTCGGAGGGACGAGGGAAGATTTCCAATTAACCTGTTCTTATTGATCTGCAATACCTGGAGATTCTTCAATTCTGCAATACCGGTATGGGTCCTACAAAATTATATTTTGCTACATTCAATACCTTGAGAGCAGAGCAATTGCTGAATTGCTTATTGGCCGAAAGATCCAGAGCCTTTAAATACTCTGTTTGCTCACAGATGGAAAGAAGAATACGGCCCTCTAGTTTATTTGTTTACTGATAAATAAGCGTTTTTTTCATACTGAAAAAAAAAACATAGTGCAGATTTCTGAAGGCACTGGACCTGTAAGGTTATCAACTTACGGATCAAGTACCGACGGGAAGCCTGAGACAGAACTTCGTGGACGGGGAAGGCTTCCATGAAATAGATTCTCTCGTAGATCCACCAGCTCCAAAGAAGTGGACGAGTTATACAGCATTTTTGGTATTGGTCCTTTCAATGATTGTAGGAGAAAAAATTAAAAAATATATTATAGTATTTAATAATTATCAAATTAAAATTAAGATATATTTTGTTTATAAAATATTTTGAGAAATTTTGTAATTGAAAATAATTATTTTGATTTATAAAAAATAATTGAAATGTTTAATATGAAAAAGATGTTATTTTAAAATGAAAGAAGAATATAATTATTTAGTTATATATATAAACACATTTAAATATAATGTATTAATTATTTGATTGGAAGGAACTAATACATAATATAAAATTAAATAATTGAAAAAAAAAATATTTAAAATTTTCCTTTATAGTTTTCTAAACTAAAAAATATATTGATATGTTAATTTTTTTAATTAGATTTATATTAAATAATTTTTACTATGAATTGTAAAAAAAAGAAAATGTTATTCTAGTCATTTAGATTTAATTCTCACAAATAAGATAACATGCTGAAATCATAACTAATGCATTGACTTAATAGCTTGCAGTCGTACTTAACTTTAAGTTTCTGCAAACATCTAATCCACACATATACAATTCATTATTAATAATCTATTAATAATTCTTTTTAAAAAAACTTAAAAATAATAAATTGTAATCTATAGAATAACATGAAATAAAATAAACTAAATTATAATAATAAGACTCTACTACCCTAACAATAATATAATTAATCATATAAAAATTATATTTAATAAAAAATAAAATTAATTTTTATTTAAAAAATAAATAAATTATAACAATATAAATAAATAGCTAATTTTAATTTAACACTTTAAAAAATTACTTAAATATCTGTTTTCATAATTTAAAACACTAATAATTATAATATAAGTTTACACTAAAAAATTTAAAAAATTTCAAAACACATTATAGTCTGAGTATACATTCATTAAATAAAAATAAAAACAAACAAGACACAAAATAAAACATTCATATAAACATCATTAAAATTAAGAAACATAAACACATTTACACAATGATCAACTATACATGATATAAATGCAATTAACGATAAATAAAATATTCTGCATTTCAAAATATTTAATTTAAAAATTTACCGGTTGAATTCATATGACACCACAGCGTTGGGTGAACCTAATGAAAAACGATTAAGCATGCGAGGAAACCAAACCATAGATAGATTAAACATAACTGATGGGAGTGAATCTAAACCGAAAAAATAGTATCAAAACAAGTAGATTGAAGTAGGGTTTGAAAAGTGGCAACATAGCCAGGACAGGGAGAGCCCACTTCCCCAGTTGAAGGTGAAAGAGCATCCAGTGATATGTAAGCGAGGAGATGCCCGGCCCGGTACAATTGCAGGCCACGGTCAATAAGGTTCTTCAGACAGAACATGCTACTAAACAAAAGAATGGATTAACTGATAAACATGGGTAGATTGAATGTAATCAAGAAATACGCTGACTAAATTAGGGTTAATCTATTCGGAGAGTGCCCTAATCATTCTTAAATTAGGGTTAATCTATTGGGAGAGTAGCCTAATCATTTTTAAGTGAGACGAATAAACCTAACACACTAGGGTTAAAAGAGACACTTGATTTAAAAAAAGGAATGGACGAAAAGCTATATTTAGTAAACATACTGTTAATCCAGTGACAAGATTAGAGCAAGAGCCATCTCTATATATTTAGGGTTGTACATTAAATGGCTATTGCAATCTTCATCACTCCAGAAAAATTTCAATATAACAAGAAAGAAAGAAATTCGGTAATAAATAAATTGCTTCTCATACAAAAAAATCAGATGAAGTAATAATATCATGTACCTGAAAGTCAGAAACCATCAAAATAACGCCAGGGGATGGACCAAATCGGGCTACCGTTCCTTTAAAAGGAAATTAGATGATTAAAAAATTTTAAAAAATTAGATAATAAAGAAATTTACATCTGAGATTCCAAATGAAATAATAATATCATGCTTCTCTAGTAAGAAATCCTCAAATAACTCCAGGTAATGAACTAAATCTAGCTACTCTTCCCTTCAAATTGTTCTTTCAAAGAATAATACCAATCCAATTTCCTTCTCTTCCTCTATCGCCCAGACTCAAACATAAACATACAGACAAACGCAAAACTACCAAACACATAGGACTAGAACACAAACAATCACACAAACAAACACAAAGAAACACACAAAAGCCAAACCACTAAACACATAGACTGAGACTCAAACAGCAAACCACCAAACACACACACTCAGACTCTAACAACTAACCCAAGAGACATAGCAGGCCATCGACAAAGTAGGGAGGAGCAACAATATGTGTAAATTGTGTGAGATTTGAGGAATATATACACTCTCTTTCAACGGACAGTTGAACCACCATTACCAACGACTTACATTATCCAAAAAAACACACTGCTTTTCGTTCAACTTTTTTTCCGTTTAAATTCATGCTTCTTATTTTTCAAAACTTTTTCTTTTGTTAGCTTTTTAATTTAACTTCGTTTTTAAAAAATAATCCTTTATTGTTTTTTCTGCATTGTGGATGGAGATTCACAATGTGGCAGAGAAGCTGAAGGGAAATCAATTGACGCAGGTTGAAATTTTGATATATATATATATATATTATAATTTGATTGAAATTTCTTGAATATAAAAATTCAAATTAACTTTTGTTTTAAGCTTTCACCATGATGTATGGATAAGTCACGTTTCACACTTTGCAATTTCTTCATGATGTATGGATAAGTCATAAAAAGTGATAAAGGTTAATAAATTTACAAATTAAATTTTAATGAATGGAAAAGAATTTTCTGGGTTAGTTTTAAACATAAATTTTAATGTAAAGGAAAATAATTTTCTAGGGAATCCAAAAAGCAAAATCTACTGATAACTCAAACATTCACTCATAGCTTTTTTTAATCAACCGCCAAGATTGTGCCAGGTCATTTCTAGCCGTTGGGAGTATGGTGCCACTTCATTCGTGTAAGGTCATTTTTAGCCTTTGTATGACCTAGCCATTAGAGTATGGTGCCACTTTGTTTGTGTAAGGTCATTTCTGGTCGTTGTATAAACATCACGTGCCAAATCATTTCTAGCCATTGGGAGTATGGTGCCACTTAGTTTGTGTCACGTTTTTTTAGGCATTGTATCAATATCACTATTAAAATAATGGAATATGCCACTTTCTATTATTGGGTGGGTAAATACATCAACATCAACATATTGATGGTTGATGTTGATTGTGATGTGACACCTATTTATAATGGAGTAAGATAACAAATAGTAAAATGCTAACAAGAACTCTTCATGTGCCACCCACAACTCTTCGTGGTGTCATCATTTTCTTAATATAAAAGACTTATTATAAAATTATAAATATTTATAATAAAAGATATAAAATGTAAAATAACACTGAAAAGTATGAAATGAGAGATTCTTAGATTTAATAATAATAATGAAAGTTTATAGTATTTTTTAGAAATAGTAAATGAAATCATTATTTTTAAACATGTATACTAAATTTAATAGAAAATAAATTAAAATAATAGGTTTTAGGTTATATTTCTTATGATTAATAAATATTAGGGGTTATATATAACATGTAATTGTTAGAACTATTTACTTGAAACATGTAAATCAAAAAATCATTTACTTAAATGAATACAATATTGTAACCACAATGGTTAAGCTTTTAATAATTAAGGACTAATTATGACTGATGTTTTATTTTAATTGGAATATTTGAACAAAATTAATTTTGGTATTGAATAAAAGATTTACTGTGAAATTAGTTTTCATGAGTAAAATTGATGGTAAAAAGTAAATCAAAATCTGGAGTTAGTTGAATAGAAAAGCAGTTTCCAAAGTTACCCAAAGAAACTCTGGAATAAATAAGGATTCCAAGGAGAGTTTGGGGTTCTTCGTATGTGAAAAGAAAAGAAACTCTGTTATTCTCGAAAAAGGAAATTTTCAGAGCAGATTGTCTGCTGGGTTGGAGAATTGGACCAGATTGTCCCGAGTTCTCCCTAGAATTTTGTTCCTTTGGAGTTGGAGAGTTGGACCGGATAGTCCGGAATCTCTCCTCCAGAAATTTTGTGCTAACAATGACCCAGACTTGAGCTCGGGGGAGAGCTGCAGGACGTAATAGCCCAGCTCGTGGAAGGGAGGCACAAACCATCAAAACTCAGATTTGAGTACAGATGAGTAAAGTATAGTAGTAGTTGTGCTCAAAAGAAAAAGAATTATTTCTGTTGCAGTTAAGGATGTTCCTGATAAATAGATTAATCTGTTCCTGATAAATAGATTAATCTCTTTTCCTTCCTACTGTAAAATGAAGTGCATTTGTGGTAGTATATATATATATATATATATATATATATATATATATTATCTTTCGTTGTGAATGATAACCTTTAGAACAAAAAACAGGTTAGATGATTCTGAGACTGTATTAGCTAATTATCAGAACATTAAATTCTTGCAAGAATGAGTAGGGGCAGTCTAGAACAGAGAGCGTGAACACCGCAGCAGAGAAATGTATTTCAAACATATATCTCTTCTAGTTACAAACTGTAATAGTAAAATTGCTACCATTACTGACACGGAACAATAAGGAGACTGTTAGCCCATAATGTCTGCGAACAGAGCTTCTGGGCTGGTTGTCTTCCTGCCTATGATAAACTCGGACGAAACTGGTGGTCCGGACACCTGTAGTAACTTTTTATCTTAAAAGAAAATAAACAAAGGAAAGAAAACAGGCTTGTAGTTAAATTAGGCCTTCGTGGCAAAATGTGATGCGAACAACTGAGGAAATCTCCGCAGCAATTAAAATTTGAGAAACCATTGTAAGCTTAATAGCATGCAACACTGTAACAGATAATTTAGAAAAAACATAACAAACTGAATTCTGGCAGGATTACCATTTAAACTAGAGAAGCGGTGAAATGCCCATAAAACTTCATGACACAGCGCATACAGTCATTGAGAATATTGCGGCAGAACAAAGTACAGAGAAATTACAAATTCGAACTTATTATGCTGTATTGAGAACCGGAAAACAAGAAACAACCCATGAAGATAAATATAGTTAACACAGGCTGGCAATTTCATAATTTCTGTATATTTACTATACGATAAAAATGACCAGAATAGACAATTGCAAATCCCCAATCTGTTTGAGACGTACTCAGTCTTATAACATAAAAAAAAAATAGGCACGGCGGGTAATAAGCCCGGCCACTCTGCTAATGAGCAAAATACAACAACTTCTGGCACTGAAACCTTTAAACGAGAGGATTCTCGAAGAATAAATTAGCAGATAGCTGTGCAACCCTAGGTTACAATCAGTATTAGACAAGAAGCAGTTTAAGACTGCGCAATAAGAAGGTACAGGCCCTTAAACCCTAGCCATTCCCAACAGCTAGTTCCAATAACGAACTGTACCGGCCAGGCAAGGAGTGTGGAACTCAAAAACCGTCAAGGCATGGTACCTGTTAGAAGAGTCGAGGGTTAAACTTCCTCCGCAACCAGAGCCCTTGATGAACCACGAAATCTTGACCAAAAGGAGGAAGGGGAGAGTAATACCTGCGGCAGAACCCAAAGAATTTTGTTAGAAGAGTGCGTATTCAAAGCGGTTTAAAACTGTCTCTATAGCTAAACCAAAACCCAGAAGCAGGAGGGCCATACCTATAGAATTCGAGACAGAGTAAAAAACCCAAGAATGTCCGTTGTCCTACCAGCCATTGCATTAATATTAGCAAAGAAATAAGAGACAGAGAAACAAAAACCGAGGATTGACTTAGCTCTACACATTCAGCGAAAACAGAGAGCAAATCTGAGGACAAATGACTGTGTAAAACTTCCGGAAAAAAACTTGAGCGAAGGGCCGAGTACCTGTCAACAGGGAGAGTTGCATTGGTTAGGCGCCATCTACCAATGGTCGCCATAGTTCTGCTATCGGAAGTCCAAACCCTAGCATAGGCGTCCGGAGCCCCGCCGACGAGAGAAACAATGAAATGGAAAAATTCAGTTATTACCCAAGGTCAATAGAAACCCTAGAACGTCTCCACCATAGGATTGACTCTCAATCAACGATCTGGAGGAGACCACGTGTAAGGCGGTGGGTTCAAGACTCCGTATCATCATCCAGTCGAATACCAAGGAAAATCATAGGTGCAATTAAGTGTTGACAAAACCATATGATAAGAGCGCAAAGTTTCATAAGTCTTATATTCACCATAATGCCAAAACCACAATGATAAATGGTACCGAGTACACATTATTAAGTGTAGAAAATAAATGCTGACAACAGCAGAACTCAAACGTAAACCCAGTCGTGATGATTTGGTGATGTGAGTACAAGTAGGCTATCAACATCCCAGCTGTCACATTGATTTAGAAATCTATATTGATGGTAATTATGGTATAGTTTTAAGTTGTATTGACTGTAAGTAAATTTATTTTTTTATGGTGAGTAAATGTATAGGTAATTGGTTGTTACAAGTGGTATCAGAGCAGCATTACAATGCTGGGACCCCATTGGGTCAACTAACGTTAAAATTTTATGTTATGCATGCACAATTAGATAATTAGTTGGAAAGACAAATGAGACGGACACCTTCAAAACCGCCACAGCGAAATGTCGGAGAGATGCAGCCTCCACCAGATGGGAACCCCCAAATCTGGGTTCAGTTGGGGATAGAACAGCATCAGCGGTCTAATAGATTGATTGAGGAACAACAACATCAGACTCGCATTTTATTACACACAGTACAACAGTTGCAGGAAGAAATGGAGAGAGTACGAAGGGAAAATGCAAGGATGATGCAGGATCAGGAGAGGATCTTAAAAAGAATCTCCGATAAACAGTATCAAAGGAATGAAAATCCCAGTGCTGGCAAAGATGAACAGCAAACATATGAACAAGATACAGGCCGAAAAGAAAGAAGTGTGTCACAGCGAAGTAATCCCAACAGAAATTTTAATGAGGCTAAATCTGAAAATGAAACTGAGCAGAAGGGAAGTAAAAGGAAGAGGGTGGAATTACACGGAGAATTCAGAAATATAAAGCCACCAACGTTCGATGGAGAAAAAGAGGAAGTGGCAGAGGCATGGTTGATTAACATGAACAAGTACTTTCAGGTGTATGATTATGACAATGGTCTTAAAGCACGGTTAGCCATTTACCAGTTAAAAGATAAAGCCACCTTATGGTGGGAAGAAGTGAAGAACGTGTGAGGGATAGAGGATCAGGATGTGACATGGGATACGTTTCAACAATACTTCAAGGACAAGTACTTGACTGAGCATTTTTATGATGAAAAGGCTCGAGAATTACATGATTTGAGGCTAAGACAATTGACCATAGACGAGTTCATCACTAAGTTTACATCATTACTGCGCTATGTACCGTACTTAAGAGATGAGAAAGCCAAAGTTCAAATATTTCTGAGCAGTTTACCCGCCCATATGAAGGAGCGTATCGTGTTTGTAAATCCTAAGACAATGGATGAGGCCATTAAAAAAGCAAGGTTGTGTTATCAGCAAGCGAAAACCAAGATAGACCAAGGAAAAGGGTGGCAATCAAGGAAAGAAAATAGAAACAGTGTTGTTTCCAAAAGAGGTAAAACCAGTAATTTCAAAAGCACATCCAAGAACTCAGTTAATAAGCAGTTCGGTAGGAACCATCAGAGGATTAGATGGCCTGGGGAAGATAAAATGGTGGAAGCTTCAAGTAAACCTGAGCAACCTCAAAATCAGAGGCCACCTTTGCAGTGTTGGGGCTGCGGGGCAGCGCATTACTATCGAGATTTCCCACAGTGGGGTAAAACCGAAGCAGTAACCAATTTGCAGGAGGCCTCTACTGTGGGAGATATTTCCAGAAGCATACCCAGAATTAACGTAGCATTGGAGGACCGGCAAGCTGATTTTCAACCTACTATGATAGAGTTGGAAGGTAAATTGTTATCCCAAACTGTTTCTGTTTTGATAGATCCGAGAGCAATTCTAAGTTATATAAGTCCTAAATTAGTAGAAGACTGTAAATTTCCAAGTCAAAAATTTAAAAAAACTTGGCTGGTCCAGTTAGCTACAGGAGCTAAAAGAAGAGTTAGTGCCAAAATACCGGATTGTGCACTGCAAATCGGCGGACAACAATTAATGGTAGACTTAAATATTTTGCCCTTGGGATCCTATGATGTGTTGCTGGGTATGGATTGGTTGGAAAAGCACTGGACTCTCATAGACTGCAAGGAAAAGATAGTTTACTACAGAGATCAGAATGGTAATCGCCAAGAAATTCAAGGCATAAAGAAGCCTGTACATCTGCGTCCAATTACAACTTCCCAAATGGGAAAATGTATAAGAAAGGGATGCCAACTGTACGCTATAAAAGTTGGACTATCTGAGTCTAAGGATAAGGCTGCCATGCTAGAGAATATACCTGTAGTACAGGAATTTAAGGATATATTTCCTGAAGAAATACCAGGATTACCGCCTAGACGAGATGTTGACTTTACAATAGAATTGCTGCCGACATCATCACCAATTTCGCGAACTCCCTACCGTATGAGTGTGCCAGAATTGACTGAACTGAAAACGCAGCTTCAGGAATTATTAGATAAGGGGTATATATGACCTAGTGTGTCACCCTGGGGAGCACCTGTACTGTTCGTTAGAAAGAAGGATGGAACCATGCGCATGTGCATGGATTACCAACAGTTAAATAAGCTGACTATTAAGAACAGGTATCCCCTACCCCGTATTGATGACCTGTTTGACTAGGTAAGGGGAGCTAATTTGTTCTCAAAGATTGATTTGTGGTCTGGTTATCATCAGATCAGAATTAAGGATGAAGATATACACAAAACTGCTTTTCGCACAAGGTACGGCCACTATCAGTTCGTGGTATTACCTTTTGGGTTGAATAATGCACCAGCCACTTTTATGAGACTGATGCATAGTATTTTCCACCCTTATTTGCACAACTTTGTGCTAATCTTCATTGATGACATACTGATTTATTCTAAAAATGTGGAAGAACATAAGGAGCATTTGCGAATGGTACTGGAGATGCTAAGGAAGCACTATCTGTATGCAAAATTGAGTAAATGTGACTTCTTCAAATAAGAAATACAGTATTTTGGACATGTAATATATAAAAAGGGGATAGCAGTAGACCCAGAGAAAATAAAAACTATTATGGAATGGAAGGTACCACAGAATGTGGCAGATATACGGTCTTTTATGGGTCTTGCTAGCTATTACCAGCGATTTATAAAAGGGTTTTCAAAGATAGCTTTTCCCATTACTTCTTTGCAAAGAAAAGGGAAAATTTTTAAATGGACAAAAGAATGTCGGGATAGCTTTGAAATATTGAAGCATTTATTGACAACAACACCTGTGTTAAGTGTAGCAGATCCGAATAAGGAATTCGAGGTTTGTACGGATGCATGCAAGGAAGGTGTTGGGGCTGTATTATCACAAGAAGGGAAGGTAATTGCATATGAATCCCGCAAGCTGAAAGATCATGAGCAACGATATTCAGCTTATGATTTAGAGCTGACTGCAGTTGTGCACGCTCTCCGAGTATGGAGACATTATTTACTTGGAAAGAGATTTGTATTAAAAACTGATCATAGTAGTCTAACCAGCTAATTTAAACAAGCTGACTTAAACTCCCGACAAGCAAGGTGGAATGCTTTTTTGAGCGAGTTTGATATTGATCTATAGCACGTAAAAGGAAAGGAGAACAAGGTTGCGGATGCATTGAGCAGAAAACTGCATAATATTTATGGGTTATATGTTAACCAAATTGAAACCAAATTCTTAGAACAAATCAGAGAAGAAGAAGACAAGGATCCTGAGTATAAATATTTGTGGCAGAAAACACAAGAATCTGGAGGACAAGGTGGACAAGGGGATTATGAGATTAATCAGGACGGGTTGCTTATTTTCAAAAAGAGGATAGTCATTCCAAACATAGTGGAATTAAAAACTGCGATACTGGATGAATATCATAGAAGTAATTATGCAGGACACCCGGAATATCAAAAGATGCTGACAACTATAAGAAAGGACTATTGTTGGCCAGGCATGAGGAAGGATATAGCAAGCTATCTAAACAAGTGTTTAGAGTGCCAGTAGGTGAAAGTAGAGCATCAGCATCCAGTTGGATTAATGCAGCCTATACCCATTCCCGAATGGAAATGGGAGGTGATCTCATTGGACTTTATCACTGGATTACCAAAATCAAAACGAGGCAATGATTCCATAATGGTAGTTGTGGATCGACTAAGTAAGTCGGCACATTTCATACCTGTCCAATCCACCTATAAGACAGTGCAGATAGCATATTTATTTATGCGTGAGATCTTCAGACTGCATGGCATTCCTAAGACTGTTATTTCAGACAGAGATGTAAAATTCACATCAGCTTTTTGGAAGGCACTATTTACAGGATTAGGAACTCAAGTACATTTTAGTACTGAATACCACCCGCAAACAGACGGTCAAACCG
The DNA here is from genome assembly GCA_034641835.2 of Pinus albicaulis. Classification (NCBI taxonomy): domain Eukaryota; kingdom Viridiplantae; phylum Streptophyta; class Pinopsida; order Pinales; family Pinaceae; genus Pinus; species Pinus albicaulis. The sequence goes on from CM076575.1 coordinate 471,041,246, forward strand.
AGCGAGTAAATCAAGTACTGGAAGACATCCTGAGAATGTATGTCATGCAGCAACCAGTTAAATGGGAGGAGTATCTACACTTGATAGAGTTTGCCTACAATAATGGTTACCAAGAATCATTAAAGATGAGTCCGTTTGAGGTGCTATATGGGCGGTAGTGCAGAACTCCCATTAATTGGAGCAGCCCCGAGAATAGACTCATGCTAGTACCAGACATGCTAGCAGAAATGGAAGCAGAGGTGAAGAAAATTCGACAGAATTTGAAGGCAGCACAGGACAGGCAGAAAGTGTATGCAGATAAAAAGAGGTCATACTGTGAATATGAAGTTGGAGATCATGTGTATGTCAGAATTAAACCAAAGAAGAGCACATTAAGATGGGCATCTTGTGTGAAATTAGCACCCTGGTTCTGTGGCCCTTTCCAAATACTGGAAAGAGTAGGACCGGTAGCATATCGTTTAGCTCTTCCTAGTCATATTCGGGTGCATAATGTCTTTCATGTGTCGTTATTAAAATGATACATTCATGATCCAAGACATATAATCCATTGGCAGAATATTCAGGTAGTGGGTGAGCATAATGGTTAAAAATAATAGCATGATGATAAGGCTTATATAATTAACATAAGTCTTTTGTGTGCAGGTAGAACCGGACGGAGAATTTCTGGTGGAGCCTCACAGTATAATCGACAGGAGGGAAATCATGCTTCGGAAACGAGCCATCGCCCAGGTTAAAGTGCAATGGAGGCACTTTGGATCGGAGGAGGCCACCTGGGAGGATGAAATTTTTGTCTGAGAATCCTATCCTGAGCTTTTTGCTGAATAAAGTAAGAACACCGGGGACGGTGTTCATTTCCAAAGGGGGAAAACTGTAACCACTATCTTAGCTGCTCACAAATAGTTAAGCTTTTAATAATTAAGGACTAATTATGACTGATGTTTTATTTTAATTGGAATATTTGAACAAAATTAATTTTGGTATTGAATAAAATATTTACTATGAAATTAGTTTTCATGAGTAAAATTGATGGTAAAAAGTAAATCAAGATCTGTAGTTAGTTGAACAGAAAAGCAGTTTCCACAGTTACCCAAAGAAACTCTGGAATAAATAAGGATTCCAAGGAGAGTTTGGGGTTCTTCCTGTGTGAAAAGAAAAGAAACTCTGTTATTCTGGGAAAAGGAAATTTTTAGAGCAGATTGTCTGCTGGGTTGGAGAATTAGACCGGATTGTCCCGAGTTCTCCCCAGAATTTTGTTCCTTTGGAGTTGGAGAGTTGGACCGGATAGTCCGGAATCTCTCCTCCAGAAATTTTGTGCTAACAGCGACCCAGACTTGAGCTCGGGGGAGAGCTGCAGGACGTAATAGCCCAGCTCGTGGAAGGGAGGCACAAACCATCAACACTCAGATTTGAGTACAAATGAGTAAAGTATAGTAGTAGTTGTGTTCAAAAGAAAAAGAATTATTTCTGTTACAGTTAAGGATGTTCCTGATAAATAGATTAATCTCTTTTCCTTCCTACCGTAAAATGAAGTGCATTTGTGGTAATATATATATATATATATATATATATATATATATATATATATATATATATATATATTATCTTTCGTTGAATGATAACCTTTGAAAAAAACAACGGAGTTAGATGATTCGAACTTTATTATTATTTGTATTAGCTGATTATCAGAACATTAAATTCTTGCAAGAATGAGTAGGGGCAGTCTAGAACAAAGACGTGAACACCACAGCAGAGAAATGTATTTTAAACATATATCTCTTCTAGTTACAAACTGTAATAGTAAAATTTCTACCAGTACTGACACGGAACAGTAAGGAGAAATGTTAGCCCATAATGCCTGCGAACAGAGCTTCTAGGCTGGTTGTCTTCCTTCCTATGATAAACTCGGACGAAACTGGTGGTCTGGACACCTGTAGTAACTTTTTCTCTTAAAATAAAATAACCAAAGGAAAGAAAGTAGGCTTGTAGTTAAATTAGGCCTTCGTGGGAAAATGTGATGCGAACAACTGAGGAAATATCTATAGCAATTAAAATTTGAGAAACCCTTGTAAGCTTAATAGCATGCAACATTGTAACAGATAATTTAGGAAAAACATAACAAACTGAATTATGGCAGGATTGCCATTTAAACTAGAGAAGTGGTGAAATTCCCATAAAACTTCATGACACAGCGCATACAGTCATTGAGAATATTGCGGCGGAACAAAGTACAGAGAAATTGCAAATTCGAACTTATTATGCTGTATTGAGAACCGGAAAACAAGAAACAACCCATGAAGATAAATATAGTTAACAGAGGCTGGAAATTTCATAATTTCTGTATATTTACTATACGATAAAAATAACCAGAATAGACAATTGCAAATCCCCAATCCGTTTGAGAATTACTCAGTCTTATAACATCAAAAAAAAATAGGCACGGCGGGTAATAACCCCGGCTACTCTGCTAATGAGCAAAATACAACAACTTCTGGCACTGAAACCTTTAACCGAGAGGATTATCGAAGAATAAATTAGCAGATAGTTGTGCAACCGTAGGTTACAATCAGTATTAGACAAGAAGCAGTTTAAGACTGCGCAATAAGAAGGTACAGGTCCTTAAACCCTAGCCATTCCCAATAGCTAGTTCCAATAACAAACTGTACCGGCTAGGCAAGGAGTATGGAACTCAAAAATGGTCAAGGCATGGTACGTGTTAGAAGAGTCGAGGGTTAAACTTCCTCCGCGACTAGAGCCCTTGATGAACCATGAAATCTTGACCAAAAGGAGGAAGGGGAGAGTAATACCTGCGGCAGAACCCAAAGAATTTTGTTAGAAGAGTGCGTATTCAAAGCGGTTTAAAACTGTCTCTATAGCTAAACCAAAACCCGGAAGCAGGAGGGCCATACCTGTAGAATTCGAGACAGAGTAAAAAACCCAAGAACATCCATTGTCCTGCCAGCCATTGCATTAAGATTAGCAAAGAAATAAGAGACAGAGAAACAAAAACCGAGGATTGACTTAGCTCTACACATTCAGCGAAAACAGAGAGAAAATCGGAGGACACATGACTGTGTAAAACTTCCGGAAAAAAACTTGAGCGAAGGGCCGAGTACCTGTCAACAGGGAGAGTTGCATTGGTTAGGCGCCATCTACTGATGGTCGCCATAGTTCTGCTATCGGAAGTCCAAACCCTAGCAGAGGCGTCCAGAGCCCCGCCGACGAGAGAAACAATGAAATGGAACAATTCAGTTATTACCCAAGGTCAATAGAAACCCTAGAACGTCTCCACCGTAGGATTGACTCCCGATCGATGATGTGGAGGAGACCACGTGTAAGGCGGTGGGTTCAAGACTCTGTATCATCATCCAGTCGAATACCAAGGAAAATCATAGGTGCAATGAAGTGTTGACAAAACCATATGATAAGAGCGCAAAGGTTCATAAGTCTTATATTTACCATAATGCCAAAACCACAATGATAAATGGTACCGAGTACACATTATTAAGTGTAGAAAATAAATGCTCACAACAACAGAACTCAAACATAAACCCAGTCGTGATGATTTGGCGATGTGAGTACAAGTAGGCTATCAACATCCCAGCTGTCACATTTATTTAGAAATCTATATTGATGGTAATTATGGTATAGTTTTAAGTTGTATTGACTGTAAGTAAATTTTTTTTTTATGGTGAGTAAATGTATAGGTAATTGGTTGTTACAAATATGTTTGTTAGGGAACTTAAAATGGGAGGAAACCTAGCTAGAATATAAGGTCATTGCATTGCTTTGTTTTCTTTAGTAATGGAATGCAAACACACACAAAAAAAGCACTTATTACCAATTTTCCTTTCACATGATGGCCTAAGTGACTACTACAAAATCTTATTTGTCATCTATTATTCCCAAACATATCATGCAGTTATAATTTGCACAACTATGAAACAAGTACAAAGCTAAAAGAATTGAATACAATATCTTTCAAGTGGCCTAATATTTAATATAGCCTAATAGCCATCTACATTTAAGGCTTTTGCATTCCTCTACCCCCATTTAGTACTAGATTTTAGATTATCTAGAATCTTCTTAAAAGTCTACATTAGGAAAAAATTTTAACATGGAAATTGATCTCAAATTGTAGAAATTTTGGAAAATCCTACTAGCTTTGTAAATTGTTTTAGCCATATTATTCTAAAAATATTCATATTTATAACAATTCTATATACTATCTATAAATTTTTCATGAATTGTTGAATAAAATCATTTAAGCCTATAAAAATTATGTGAATCATTTACGAAAGAAAAAGGAAAGTATAGGATCTTTTATTGGAAAAAGCATGAAAAATAATTCCATAAGTAGATAGATCCACCCGTGTTATCTACTTAGTACAATGGTGGTAAAAAAAGTAGCTCCAATTGTGGTCAAATCAATATTTTTTGTGTTAGTTTTATTCCCCTAGCTTCTCTGGCACTCTCCTAATAGATTACCCCTAATTTATTAACTGATTTCTTGATTAATTTAATTGGCCTATTTACACCATATATATGAGTTAAACCATCTAGTTTGTTCTTTTAATTGCATGTTCTACTCTACCTTCTTTGTTTGAATTTTTCAAGCCCATTTTGAGCAATCAAATGGACATTTTTTGAGTAAAAAATTCAAAATATCAACATAAAGTGTTGTGACATTTTTTTTTTCATATAGTGATCTTTAGAATGGTGTAAAAACCACCCTAATTTTAATTGCATGTTCTGTTCTACCTGAATAGGAACCCATATATGAAAATTACTCCTAAAAACTTTATTCTCTTCACTTTTTCAATTGAATAGACCTCATTTTGGTGATTATCTTTTCCTTTTTGTGTAGTTCTCACATGCTGCCAAAAACTAGTTTCTCATCCAGTATAGAAGGAATTCTTATGGAATTCAAAATTTAGAATAACTAGCCATTATGTCCACCTTCATTCCATTAGTTAGTGAGATGTATATTCCCACTTTTTTGTCACATACATTAGGTGTTTTTATTGGTGGAGTACCTTTTAAGTTAGTGGCACATCCCAATTAAGAGACTCAAGGTTTAAAATTTAGATGGTTCATTTTAAGCAATCAAATGAAACATTCTCGAGTAAAAAATTCACAATATCAACATAAAGTGTTGGGAGACATTTCTTCATGTAGTGACCTTTAGAATGGTGTAAACACCACCTCGATAGGATCTCATATATGAAAATTATTCCTCCCACAATTGGAGCTACCTGGTTGGCCACCATCATACTAAGTAGAGGGCATAGGTTGACCTACCCACATCTAGACCATGGGAAATCTTAGGAGAAAATTTTCATAGATGAAATTTCTTAGGCAATAATAGATGACCAATAAGATTTCGTAGTAACCACTTAGGCCAGGTGTGAAAGGAAAATTTGTAATAAATTCCTCTTTCTTTGTGTTTGCATTTTCATTACTAAAGAAAACATAGAAGTGCAATGGTCTTATATTCTAGCTAAGTTTCCTCCCATTTTATGTTCCCTAAGAGACACATTATATTCATTTACCCTAAATGATTGGTTCATTTACATATTATTTGATTTTCATATTTTAACTATTCTAAAAAAATTCCAATAATAAGATAGTTCTAACAATTACATATTATATATAACCCATAATTTTTTATTTTTTTGTAAGTTTGGTAGTACCTTTCATTTTTCTATTATATATAACCCATAATCTTTATTATTTTTTTTGTAAGTTTTGTAGTGCCTTTCATTTTTCTATTTTTTTTCACTTTTTTTGTTTTTACTCTATCTTCATCGATATGTCCAATATATCACCACGGGAAGGGAATTGAACCTGTGATGAGTGCTATAAGAGACCACCTCATCACCCACTCACATAACCCCTAATATTTATTAACCATAGGCAATATGTTGCGGAAGAACAATTCAAAAGAAATTCAGTATATGGTGAAGAGACTTATCCAGTATTTTAAGCCAAAACCTTCTGGTTCAATGATGAAATCATGGATAATATAATGGTGAAATCCAACAATTGGTTATGCATAAATGTAGTTTTAGTCACAACAACTTCTTTATGGCTTTATGGCTTTGATTTTGGTTTATTTAATCTGACTTAGACCTACCTAAGTGAACACTAAAAGGCGTAAATGTGCTTACTGCTTCGGTATGATGTACTGTAGTGGCTGGAAAGAGATTGCGGATGAATGGATGAAGACCACTGAAAATATTGTTGTAGTTGCAAGTGAAGGTATGGTATTGTGCCAGAGAATTTACCTAAGTTTGCCCTATGTTCTACTACCAAGGCTTTTGTTTTTAAATATTTTTTTTTTTTCATATACATTATTTTGCATGTTGCAGTTACCTTGCCAGATTTTGTTTCACCTGTAATTGCAAATGATGAAAATGGACTCCCTTCACCCCCACTTGATGAGTGGGCCTTTCTGTCGACCCAAACAACTTCAATATAAATATCTCATGTAGTCTTCAAATATGTGTAGAGTTTGGTATCTTCCTCAACGTGCTTGAAGCTGAGATATATCATATGAATTGGTCATCGAAGAAATTGGGTTTTTTCCATGACCAAGTGATATCTGAGCTTCTAGAACATTGAGGAAGAGACAAACCCTGAATATGAAAAGGCGATAATGGTTAGTCTTTGGAAGAAATTGATGTGTGATTGCAGTTTCTAATTTTGGTATCTATACTTTGATTATGAGCTTGTTGTGAATAAATTGTTTTCTGCTTGTTTTATGTGCTTGGAAATAAAGATCTTCGATGTCATGGATGATAATGGGAGTAAGTTACTCTTGCATTCCAACTTCTTAATATTCTCGTGGCTTTATTCCATAATGCATACTCTATTTTGTGGCTATTAAGTTATTTGTTATGATTTTTGAATTGTAATAATTCATGACATTCTTTTCTGTCGATGTAGACCCTCATGCAGTTGAAACATCTAAGAACGATGGATATGATGATTATTACGATGCTGGTGTAAAAAAATGTACAATAAAACGATCCAATAAAATAAAGCAATCAGCTCAGTAGAGGAATCTGGCGAGGGATATCAGTGCTTTTTGTGAGCCAGAAACAAAGAAAGAGAGGGGGGATTGGAAAGGAATACTCAAATTCAGGTTATCAGGGAGCAGGGACATAATTCGAGCAGCTCAAGTCGTATGGTGGCCAATTATAAATATAAAGTATCTACAGACAATGTGCAACAGCACCCATATTTGGACAAGAATCAGACCAAGCCTGATTCCTTTCCTCTCCCAAATGTGAGAAAACTAGAATATATGTGGATAATCCACTATCAATAGAACATCCTTATGACAGCACTGAAATTAAGTGTAAATTGGGAAATCAATTGTACATTCGGATGCATATACATTTTTGCTATTTTTTGTTATCAAGGAAGCCAATTCCAATTATACAAAGGTGTTGAAATGGTGGAGCTAACCACTGGATATGAATTTATTTTTTGAGCATTTAATGTGATTCAACCTTTTCGATTTATATGTCAGAGATTCAACTCTCTTTGTAAGATGGAGAAATATTGTACATTTTTCTTTTACCTCATAATAGTCATGAAATGAAGTTCCAAATTATGAGGATCTTGCATGTTCAAATTTAATGGCATGAATTTATTTTCAGCGAATATAAGTGTGATGCCTTATTATTTGCAAGGTTGCTTTCCAAAATTGTTAATTTCTGGGAAATTGTTTATTCACTTAGATTTAAAATGACTGTTGTTAGCTTTAAAAAAAATGGAATTTATTTTTTCTTTCCATAAAAAACAAATTTTAAGGTAATTAAAATCACTATTTGGGAACTTGAAATGTTGAAACCACCTTAAAATAACATTTAAAATGATTTTTTTTTTTTTTTAAATATTTTTTCATATCATCTCTAGAGAGACAATAGTTTGAATTATGGACCTATAGTCTCTATAGAGACAATACATTTTTGATCTCAGCTGTTGTCCATAAAGATACAAATGTTATTGTCTCTACAAAGACAAAAATGAAAGTGTCTCTACAGAGACAAATTGTAGACAAATGAAATTGTCTCTAGAGAGACAAATGAAATTGTCTCTTAAAAGACAATAACGCCTATGTCTTTATCGAGACAATAATAATATGTGTTCTATATTGTCTTTATAGAGACAATTGTTTGAGACACTAATTTTGAGACAATTGTTTGAGACACTAATTTTGAAACACTAAATTTGAGACACCCGCTTAAAGACAATATTTAAGATGATACAAAATTTTATTTTTGTCTCTAATTAAGACAATTCACTGTAAAATTGCCTTAAATATTGTCTTACAACACCCCCACATGTAGTAGTGTCATTTACTTAAATGAATACAATATGTTTGTTAGGGAACTTAAAATGGGAGGAAACCTAGCTAGAATATAAGGTCATTGCATTGCTTTTTTTTCTTTAGTAATGGAATGCAAACACACAGAAAAAGGCACTTATTACCAAGTTTCCTTTCACATGATGGCCTAAGTGACTCCTATAAAATCTTATTTGTCATCTATTATTTCCAGACATATCACACATTTATACTTTGCACAACTATGAAAGAAGTACAAAGCTAAAAGAATTGAATACAATATCTTTCAAGTGGCCTAATATTTAATATAGCCTAATAGCCATCTAAATTTAAGGCTTTTTCATTCCTCTACCCCCATTTAGTACTAGGTTTTAGATTATCTAGAATCTTCTTGAAAGTCTACATTAGGAAAAAATTTAAACATGGAAATTTATCTCAAATTGTAGAAATTTTGGAAAATCCTACTAGCTTTGTAAATTGTTTTAGCCATATTCTTCTAAAAATATTCATATTTATAACAATTATATATACTATCTATAAATTTATCATGAATTTTTGAATAAAATAATTTAATCCTATAAAAATTATGTGAATCATTTAAGAAAGAAAAAGGAAAGTATAGGATCTTTTATTGGAAAAAGCATGAAAAATAATTCCATAAGTAGATAGATCCACCTATGTTATCTACTTAGTACAATGGTGGTCAAAAAATTAGCTCCAATTGTGGTCAAATCAATCTTTTGTGTTAGTTTTATTCCCCTAGCTTCTGTGGCACTCTCCTAATAGATTACCCTTAATTTATTAAGTGATTTCTTGATTAATTTAATTGGCCTATTTACACCATATATATGAGTTAAACCATCAAGTTTGTTCTTTTAATTGCATGTTCTACTCTACCTTATTTGTTTGAATTTTTCAAGCCCATTTTGAGCAATCAAATGGACATTTCTTGAGTAAAAAATTAAAAATATCAACATAAAGTGTTGTGACATATTTTTTTCATATAGAGATCTTTAGAATGGGTAAAAACCACCCTAATTTTAATTGCATGTTCTGTTCTACCATAATAGGGACTCATATATTAAAATTATTCCTAAAAACTTTAGTCTCTTCACTTTTTCAATTGAATAGACCTCATATTGGTGATTATCTTTTCCTTTTTGTGTAGTTCTCACATGCTGCCAAAAACTAGTTTCTCATCCAGTATAGAAGGACTTCTTATGGCATTCAAAATTTAGAATAACTAGCCACTATGTCCACCTTCATTCCATTAGTTAGTGAGATGTATATTCCCACTTTTGTGTCACATACATTAGGTATTTCTATTGGTGGAGTACCTTTTAAGTTAGTGGCACATCCCAATTAAGAGGCTCAAGGTTTAAAATTTAGATGGTTCATTTTGAGCAATCAAATGAAAAATTCTTGAGTAAAAAATTCACAATATCAACAGAAAGTGTTGGGACACATTTCTTCATGTAGTGACCGTTAGAATGGTGTAAACACCACCTCAATAGGAGCTCATATATGAAAATTATTCCTCCCACAATTGGAGCTACCTTGTTGGCCACCATCATACTAAGTAGAGGGCATAGGTTGACCTACCCACATCTAGACCATGGGAAATCTTAGGAGAAAAATTTCATAGATGAACTTACTTTCCATGCTTTTTCCAATACAAGATTTTACACTTTCCTTTTTCTTTATTAAATGATTCTTATAAATTTTATAGGATTAAATTTTTTATGCAAGCATTAATCAAAATTTTCTAGATAGTATATAGAATTGTTATAAATATGAATATTTTTAGATGAATATGGTGAATGAGTTGAAGGAGCTAGTAGAATTTTTGAAAATTTCTACAATTTGAGACAAATTTCCATATTTAAAATTTTTCCTAATGTATACTTTTAAGAAGACTCTAGATGGTCTGAAACCTAGTACTGAATGAGGGTAGAGGAATTCAAAATCCTTAAATGTATATGGCTATTAGGCTATATTAAATATTAGGCCACATGAAAGATAGGAGATTCAATTCTTTTAGCTTTGCACTTGTTTCATAGTTGTAAAAAGTATAAATGGATGAGATGTTAGGAAATAATAGATGACCAATAAGATTTCGTAGTAGCCACTTAGGCCATGGTGTGAAAGGAAAATTTGTAATAAATTCCTCTTTCTTTGTGTTTGCATTTCCATTACTAAAGAAAACATAGAAGTGCAATGGTCTTATATTCTAGCTAAGTTTCCTCCCATTTTATGTTCCCTAAGAGACACATTGTATTCATTTACCCTAAATGATTGGTTCATTTACATATTCTTTGATTTTCATATTTTAACTATTCTAAAAAAATTCCAATAATAAGATAGTTCTAACACTTACATATTATAAATAACCCCTAATATTTTTTTTTTTGGTAAGTTTGGTAGTACCTTTCATTTTTCTATTATATATAACCCATAATCTTTATTTTTTTTTGTAAGTTTTGTAGTACCTTTCATTTTTCTATTTTTTTCACTTTTTTTGTTTTTACGATCGACATGTCCAATACATCACCATGGGGAAGGCAATTGAACGTGTGATGAGTGCTATAAGAGCCCACCTCATCACCCACTCACATAACCCCTAATCTTTATTAACCATAGGCAATATAACCTAAAACCTATTATTTCAATTTGTTTTGGATTAAATTTAATTCACATGTTTAAAACTAATGATTTCATCTATTATTTCTAAAAATACAATAAAATTTCAGTATTATTAAATCTACAAATCCATTATTTCATGCTTTTCAATTCAATGATAAACATTTATATTAAGACATCTAAGAATCCATCATTTCATGCTTTTGTAAATTGTCATATTATTTTACATTTCATTATCTTTTTACTATAAATATTTATAATTCTATAATAAATATTTTATATTAAGAAATTAATAACTCCATGACAAAGTTGATATTGGCATTTTAAGATTTGTTGGCAAACTCCATAATAACTAGCTACCACATCACACAATCAACATCTTTCATGTTTATGTACTTACTAAAACAATAATAGAATGTGGCATGTTCCATTATTTTAATAATAAAGTTGATACAACGGATACAAAGGGCTAGAAATGACGTGGCTCCATCACTCCCAAAAGCTAGAAATAACCTGGGGCAATCCTAGTGTTGGATAAAAGAAACTATGAATGAGAGTTAGAGTTATGAGTGGATTTTTCCTGTCACCTTCACTTCACTCATATATATAATGAGGTTTGCACATGTTGAGAGTTATATAATGAGTTTTTTTTTTTTTTCATTGGAAAGAATATTTACCATTTTACATAGTTAACAACAAGTAAGTAGCTCTTTTAATTAATTTTTTAAAAAAATTATGTTTGAAATTAACCACAAAACTCATATCCATTTCATTAAAATTTAATTGGTTAATTTATTAACTTTTATGATTTATCTATGTCAATTTTATTTTATCATCAACTTCTTATTACCCTCCGAATGCATTTTGCAAATTGCAAAAAGTAAGAAAGTGTAAAACAAAAAAATAAAAAAGTGTAAAACAAAATAACTAATTTGAAATTTTATATTTAAGCAATCTCAACTAAATTATATTAAAAAAAAAACAAATTTTACACATGCTTCAACTGATTTCCTCTTCAGCTATCTCTCTGCCAACTCTAGAGTCTAGACCCCCACAATGCACAATGCAGAGAATAGAATAAATGATTAATTGTTGAAATAGAGGTTGAATTAAAAAGCCAATAATAGAAAAGGTATTGAAAAAGTTAAAAGCACGAATTTAAACAAAAAAAAGGTTAACCAAAAGCAAGAGTGTTTTATAGAATTTAAACAGCAACAGAAAAAAGTTAACCAAAAGCATGAGTGTTTTATAGAATTTAAACAGCAACGTTTTGGCTTAGAAGCCGGCAAAGATTTTTAAAAAATTTGGCAGAGATTTTATTAGAATCAGGTTTACAGTTGTTAAACTTTAGTATTTTGAGTGTCCTGAGGGTTTTTGGTAGTGCTGAGTCCATTTACACTATCAAAAATGGATTCCAAACACTCCAACTACCTGATTTCTTGAATTTTAGTTGCCTAGATTCTAACAAAAAAACTGCAGTCTAGGCTATTTGGTTGCCTAGGTAGACAACTCCCAAAAAAAGTTGAACCAAAAGCATGAGTGTGCTTTTTTTTTTTTTAAATAATGTAAGCCGTTGGTAATGGTGTAATGGTGGTTCAATTATCCGTTGAAAGGGAGTGTATATATATCTCAAATCTCACACAATTTAAAGATATGTCTGTTGGGTGGTTTGGTGTTGGTGTTGGAGTCTCACTCTGCCTGTTTGGTGGTTTGGAGTCTCAGTGCGATAGACGAAGATGAAGTTTGGATTTGTGGCTGGAGGAACATGATATTATTAGTTCATGTCATCTCTGGTATGAGATGCAATTTCTGTATTACCTCATTTCTTTCCTATTGAATCTTTTTCTTTTCGAGTGATGAAGATTTCTGTATGAGCTAATTTCTTTCTTATTGAATCTTTTTAGTTTTTAGGATAACAACTGCCATTTGAGATCTCTTTAATTTCTTCGTGTAGATAATGTCTAAACCTTGCTATATTTTTTTGTCAGTAGTTTAACCAGATTTCAAAAGCAACTTCAAAGCAACTGTAACGGGATTTGGTTCAGCCAGTACAGTTATTTGAGGGTTTTTCACTTCGGGTACATCATATTATTACCTCATCTGATTTCTTGTATAAGAGGCAATTTCTTTATTACCGAATTTCCTTTTTTCTTGTTATAATGAAATTTCTCGAGTGATGAAGATGGCAATTGCATTCCATATCTCTTCTCTTTGTAGTTGATATTGTTCATTGTTGAAACCCTACTTAAACGTACAACTCTAGGTATACGGAGATGGCTCTGGCTCATTTTTTTTCAATAGATTAACCATATGTTTACTTATAAATATAGGTTTTCGTCGACATATGTCTGTTGGGTGGTTTGGTGTTGGAGTCTCACTCTGCCTGTTTCGTGGTTTGGAGTCTCAGTGCGATAGACGAAGATGAAGTGTGGATTTGTGGCTGGAGGAACATGATATTATTAGTTCATCTCATCTCTGGTATGAGATGCAATTTCTGTATTACCTAATTTCTTTCCTATTGAATCTTTTTCTTTTCGAGTGATGAAGATTTCTGTATTAGCTAATTTCTTTCTTATTGAATCTTTTTAGTTTTTAGGATAACAACTGCCATTTGAGATCTCTTTAATTTCTTCGTGTAGATAATGTCTAAACCTCCTCCTCCACTGACATATCACTGGATGTTCTCACACCCTGAACTGGGGAAGTGGGCTCTGCCCTGTTCTGGCTACTGTTGCGGCTTTTCAAACCCTAGTTCAATATACCAGTCTGGATACTCATTTTTTTTTATTGAGTTTCACACCCATTGGTCATCGATGAGATTAATTTGAAAGACACATCATAATTTTTGTTTTCAAAGATTTTCGAACCACTAAATACGGTTCATGGTTCATCATAAGATCTTGATATTTCGTATTTAATCCATCTTTGACTTCCCATCTTTGACCTATTCAAATTTTTCATGATTATTAAATCAATCTTTTCATTTAACTCAACTGTGTTAGTTTAATTAGTTTTCATATATTTAATCTTTTAGTTAGTGTAAGCTTGTAGTTTTTATTTAAATTAGTTTGGTGAAGGGTGGAATGGGAACGGTGATTTAACGCGTTATAAGAGCCATTGAGATGGGGTTTTGACAAATCGTATCCTGAACGGAGGCAGCCTGAACTGAACTTCACCGTAAGTTTTTTGTCACGAGGCTGAAAAAGAACTTCTCCGTAAGTTTTTTTTTTTTTTTTAGAAATTAGTTTTCATTTTTTTTATAGTTTTGTATGTCATTTTTTTTTCAATTATAAATATTAGTTAACTTTATTTATACTTTTCAAAATCAGTTTTGGATACTGCCTTTCAATTAAAAAAAAATTAATTTCTCTCAAAATTTAATTTAGATTAATATTCTCAAAATCATTTTGAATTATTATTTTCAGATATATTTTTTCATTTATATCTTATAACTTATGTTACATTATCACTCTCATTAAGTTCAATATATTTTCTCTCTTAAATTATATATTAATACATTTAACTTGTTTTAAATAAATCTTGTTATATTTATCTTTTTATTCATAGTATTTAATTTAATTTGTTTTTGAATGATTTATTTATTAATATTGTTAAGTTTAATTTTTTTAAATGATTTTAAAATTTGATATGTTATTTAAGTCTTACACCATATTTTATTAAAGGTATAATGTAGTATGGTAAATTTTTTAATTAAAATAAAATAATGTACAAATAAAATAAGCTAGTTTAGGTTAGGTTAGGTTAGGTTGGGCTATGCTAGGTTAGGCTAGGTTAGGTTAGGTTAGGCTAGTTTAGGTTAGGTTAGGTTCAGTTAAGCTAGGTTAGGTTATGTTAGGTTATGTTAGGTTAGGCTAAGCTAGGCTAGGTTAGGTTAGGCTAGGCTAGGCTAGGTAAGGCTAGGCTATGGTAGCCTAGGTTAGGCAAAGTTAGGTTAAGCTACGCTAGGCTAGGATATGCTAGGTTAGGTTAGGCTAGGCTAGGCTAGGTAAGGTTAGGCTAGGTTAGATTAGGCTAGACTAGGATAAGGATAGGCTAGGTTAAGGTTAGGCTAGGCTAGACCAGACTAGGTTAGGTTAGGCTAGAATAGATTAAGGTTAGGCTAGGTTAGGCTAGACTAGATTAAGGTTAGGCTAGGTTAGGTTAGGTTAGGCTAGGTTAAGGTTAGGTTAAGGTTGGGATTGTATGCAAAACATTTTTAATAAATACCTCAGATTATGTTTTGTACCATTGGCAACGTCAAGTAATCGCACATTAAAGTTGCGACAGTTGTATGATTTGCATGGGATTAGGTTCAAGATTTAATGGGACACCTGCCCCTGCAATCGGCGTTCGATCCATTAAAATCAACAATGGATTTTCTCGGCGGGAAAAATGTCATAGTAAAACCCACTTACCTATCACCTATCTGCTACCCTCATTTTCACTACTCCTTCATTTTCTTAGGCTGCAACTGGTTAAGGGTTTTTAGGCCACCTACCTGATGCCTCCGGTGTTTACAAAGGAACGAAAGAATTCCTGAACCAATTTCACCCTTGGGTTTGATCCGGGAAAGGATAAATCTCTGTGGTCCAACTCACATTGGAATCGACTCCACCATTTTCATCTCACTGGGGTTTTGGCTTGTTCATGCCCACACAGGTAACAAATTTCCAAGTTTGATTTCTCTTTAGTTAAGTATTCGTTCCTCTGGTTTTTCTTCACAACTAGACAATTACGTCTCTTTACCTCTCTCAATTCTTGTTGTTGGACTTCCATGTTTATAGCTTGGCATTAAGATTATCTTGGGGAAGATTTTCAGTTTCAGGTAACCATGGTTGTATATTTTTCATCTTTTATTTATACTAGATTTGAAACCTTGGTTATATTCATTATGCCTCCCCTTCAGTAATTTTTCTTCCTTGGTGTTTGCAAGTACCCTCTCATCTGGAAACAGGTTCCGTTCACATATCGAGAGCCTGAGCTTTCTTTGCTAACATTATAATACCCTTATTCCAGGTATTCTATGACAATCCACTTGTCCACCCGGACTAATTTTCGTTGTGCTTAGATTTTTTTACCAGTTGGCTTGGTTTTCAAGTTTACAGAGCCTGCTAAAGCTCGAGTACACTTCTAGTTTAGGAAGGTTGTGGACGTCTTCCTTGCATTTTGCTGGGAATTTATTGTATTTATAGTTTTATTTACAACCAATGGTATTTTTTTCTGGGTTTTCTTTTGAGCCAATACTGTTGGTCTCGGTCGATGCTCCAAGTCTCCGATTATGTATTTTGTAGATTTAGAAATATGAAGTTGTAAGTTCTTATTTTCATTCATTTCATGGACTGTCTGTACCATTTTCTCATTTGAACTAATGCAATATAACTCCATCAAGATGTTTATAATTGTTATATATATCTGTGGTCTCTTTATGGTTATTAATATGCTCACTTCTTATATTTAGTAAAAGATATTTCTTGTTAACTGTTTCGCTGGGAAACTACTTAGCGTTTGGCCAGTTTGTTTATTTTTGCTTCTCTATTGCATATCTTTTAATGACTCTTATCATGTTTTATCAATGCTTAAATTGTCGAAGTCTATGTGTGTACCATTTAATTCTGAACATGTTAAACCTTTATCTTTGAATTTTAATTTACCACCACAAGGCTTTTTCTCTATTCTTTCTTGTTTGGTGAACGGACCACTGCATTACTTGTCCGAGTATAGTTTTTTTTCATAGGAGGAATGACATGTTTCGGATTGAGGTTCCACCTCATGTTTAGAACAAATAGTTCACTCGTAAACAATTTTTATAGACAAGGTTCTACAAATTTAATTTTTGTTGAAAGCTTAACTTTAGACAACATATATACAATAGCCATTTTGTCCCTTTTCCTACTATTCATGTTTTCTCATTTTTAAATAGGAATATATCCTTACATTGTAGTTTTCTAAGCAGTATGCTACTTCTACAACAACTTAATTCAGTTATCCCTTTATTCCCTTAAAAGATTCTTTCTTGCAAGCCTTATTACCAAAATCAGATTTGGTTTGTAAATTTTTCATACGTAATTTACAAAACTGTATTTAAATTACTAAAATCATAAATAATTCACAAAACCCTTTTAACTCATAAAGAATCACAAAACCTTTTAATTCATAAACCCTTTTCTTTTCAACATTTGTTCACCACAGTATAGCCCTCAAAGAGGCTGGAAAAACACATATTGGTATACGTATATCGCGATATTAATCACTGTTTAATTTACCAAAAAGTATGAACATACACTTATCTGATTATGTAAACTACTGATTATGTCCACCATACGGTCAAGAGAGGAGATTACATCCTTCTCTTTCCCCTGTGTTTCACACCTGAGAGGTACATGTTGACAGTGTTTTCTTTTGTGACCTCAGGACCCCAAGTCCAGTCAGTACCAGAAATTTTTAGGAATGCTGAGTGGTTTCCATTGGTCTCTACCAGCTCAAGAAAATCCTCACACTCTCCCTAGTTTATGAACAGAACCCCCATTCCTCACTGGGATATTCTATTTATCCTCAAAGGAGCATGTAAGTGTTCAAACTTTCCAACCACCTCTCAGTTCTTGGAATATGTTTACCATCAACCTTTTTACTTTTTATGAAAAAAAATTTCCATAACCAATTTTTATTTTTCATAATAACAACAAAAATAAATAAAATTTTCGAGAAAACAATAAATTTTTCAATATTTTCTTTAAAATAATAACTAAAATGTCATATTACTAGTTAAAAACTAGTTAAGACCAAATTCAGCTGTCACAACTCCCCCCTAGAAGTAACACCATTCTCGGTGTTTCACTCCACTTCAAGATATAGCTCTGGGTAAGCCTCATGTACAAACCCCTCGTCTTCCCAAGTAGCCTCCTTTCGGTTGAAGTGATTCCATCACACTTTAGCCTTGGTGATGACTCGTTCCCAGAGCATGATTTCTCTCCGGTCGAGTATATGTTGAGGCTCGACTAGAAACTTATTGTCCGGTTCTACCTTCATATAGAAAATTTTTCTGTCAAATTCTCATAAAATTTTATGTTTCAAGTTAGGATTTTTCTAAAACTATCCTACCTGAATGTTCTGCCAATGAATTACATGTTTTAGATCATGTACATATCGCTTTAGTAGGGACACATGAAACACATTGTGTAACTGAATGTGACTATGTAAGGCCAACCGATATGCCACAGGCCCCACCCTTTCCAATATCTGGAAAGGGAAACAGAATCTAGGAGGCAACTTAGCACAAGAGACCCATCTCAAAGTACTCTTCTTTGGTTTGATCCACACATACACATGATCACCCACCTTGAACTCTCCACAAGTCCTTTTCTTTGAGAAGCTCTCAGGTTTTTCCTGATCTTCCTTACCTCTCATTCCATCTTAGCGAGTATTTCTGGTCCAAGAATTAAATTAGTTTCGGGGTTGCTCCAATTAATGGGAGTGCAACATTGCCGCCCATATAGAGCTTCGAAAGGACTCATCTTAAGCGATTCTCGATAACCATTGCTGTATGCAAACTCCACTAGATGTAAATATTCTTCCCATTTTGTTGGTCATTTCATCAAGTACATGCGCAGCATGTCTTCCAAAAATTGTTTTACCCGTTCTTTTTTACCATCTGTCTGGGGATGATAAGCAGTGCTAAAATTTATTTGGGTCCCCAAACCTTTAAAAAAAAAATTCCAAAATGCTGAAGTAAAATTCACTTCTCTATCTAAAATAATAGTCTTTGGGATACAATGCAATCTAAAAATTTCTCTCATAAAAATATCTGCTATCTCTATACTCTTGTAAGTAGACTGTACAGGTATAAAATGTGCAGACTTACTCAATCGGTCGATCACTACCATAATAGATTCATTGTGCCTCTTTGATCGTGGAAATATCGTAATGAAGTCTAGGGATATGACCTCCCATTTCCATTCAGGTACTAGTATGGGCTGCAACAATCCAGCTGGATGTCGATGCTCCACCTTGACCTGATGACACTCCAAACATTTGTTTAAGTATTCAGCAATGCTTCTTCGCATACCAAGCCAAGAATATATTTTCCTAATTGCAGTTAAAATTTTTTGGTATCCTTGGTGTCTTGCATAATTACTTCGATGATATTCATTCATGATTAGCTCCTTTAGATCCACACGGTTTCGTACATAATTCTTTCCTCTAAAGGTTATCATTTGTTCTTTACTAACTCCATATTCAGAAGTGTTTCCTTTCTTTCCGCCCTCTTCCATTTGCTGCCATAGGAATTGATATTTAGGATCCTTCTGTGCTTCCTCTTTCATTTGATCCAAAAATTTGCATTCAAGCTGGTTATAGAAAAGCTCATAAACACAATGAATTTTCCTACTTAAGGCATCTACCACACAGTTTTCCTTACCTTTGATGTGTTGAATATCCATACCAAACTCACTTAGGAAGGCATTCCATCTTGATTTTCGGGAGTTTAAATCATCTTTCTTGAAGTAAATGGTCAAGCTAATATAATGAGTCTTTAACACAAAATTCTTTCCCAACAGGTAGTGTCTCCATATCCGAAGTGCATGTACCACTGCTGTTAACTCGAGATAATAAACTGAATGTATTTTCTCATATATTTTAACTTTCTTGACTCATAAGACACTACCTTTCCTTGCTAAAATAAAATTTCCCCAACTCCCTCCTTACAAGGTTTGTACAAACCTCAAATTCATTTTTGGGGTTAGCTACCCTCAACACTAGTGCAGTGGTCAATAGTTGCTTCAACCTCTCGAAACTATTCTAGCACTCATTAGTCCACTTGAATACTTTTCCCTTTCTCTGCAAGGAGGTGATTAGAAAAGCAATTCTGGAGAATCCTTCAATGAATCTTTGATACTACCCAGTCAATCCCATAAAGGATCGAATATCTGCCATGTTTTGGGAAACTCGCCATTCCATGATTGTCTTAATTTTCTCTATATCAATAGAAATCCCTTCTGCTAAAATAATGTGGCTTAAGTACTGGATTTCTGTTTTGAAGAAATCACATTTGTTGAACTTAGCGTACAAAAGGTGTTTTCTTAAAATTTCCAACACTATTCTCAGATGTTCTCTATGTTCTTCCTAATTCTTAGAATATATTAAAATATCATCAATAAATATGAGTACAAATTTATCCAGGAAGGGCTAAAATATACCATGCATTAACCTAATAAATGTCACTGGAGCATTTATTAACCCAAAGGGTACCACCACAAACTCATAATTCTTGTACCTGGTACAGAAAGCAGTCTTATAAATATTTTCATCCTTGATCCGGATCTGGTGGTATCTAGACCTTAAATCTATTTTTGAGAATACTGTGGCCCCCTTCACCTGATCGAACATGTCCTCAATCCGTGGTAAAGGATATTTATTTTTTACTATCAATTTATTGAGCTGCCTATAGTCCATTCACATTCGCATGGTTCCATCTTTCTTCTTTATGAATAGCATTGGTTCTCCCCAAGCGGACACACTCATACGAATGTATCCTTTGTCCATCATCTCTTGCAAATGCATTTTTAATTCATTTGGTTTTGGAACACTCATTCTGTAAGGGGCCCTTGACACTGGTGATGCTCTTGGAATTAATTCAATGGTGAAATCAATATCTCTTCTTGGTGGTAATCTGGGTACATCTTCTGGAAATACATCTATGAAGTCTTGTACCACTAGTATGTTCTCCATCATAGGATACTTCTCCTTGGAATTGGCATATCCCACTTGGATATCATAATTCTGGCATCCCTTCCTTATACACTTATTCATTTGAGATGCTATAATAGGACACAACTATAATGGTTTCTTGATTCCCTGAATCTCTTTGTGTGTTCCATCTTGCATTTTGTAGCATATAATATTTTCTTTACAGTCCACCAAAGTCCAATGTTTCTCTAGACAATCGATACCCCGCAAAACATCATAGGACCCTAATGGCAGTATGTTCAGGTCCATGTTTAACTATTGGTCATCAATTTCCAATGTGTAGTTTGAAATTTTGGCACTTACTTTTCTTTTACCTCCTGTGGTTAGCTGTACCAGCCAAGGATTTTTTAATTTCTGACCTTTTAATTTACATACTTCTATTATTTTGGGGTTTACATAACTTAAACTTGCACCTAGGTCAACCAAAATAGAAACAGACCGAGACAGTAACTTACCTTCCAACTCCATCAACGTTGGCTAATAATCTACCTGAAGATCTTCCAATGTTGCATTGATTCGAGGTATGTCTTGAGCCACATCACCCACTGTAGAAGCTTCTTGCAAGTTAGCAATTGTTTCACTTCTCCCTCGCTGTCAGAAAATTTAATAATAATGCAGCTCGCCACACCCCCCAACACTAAAAGGGTGGTTTTGATATTTCTCCTTGCTCAGGTTTTCTAGAAGCCTCTGTAGGCCTCTCTTCAATAGACCATTTGGTTCTTTGATGATTTCTACCTGTCACGCCTCCCAAACCCATTTTTTTTTTCTATATGTCCTGGGATTCTGTTATTGATCACAGTGACTTCTGTGCCATCAGTATTATTATGATAGATTAATTTATTTGGAACTGAATGTTCAGGGGTACTGGTTTATTAACAGCTTCTGTTTATACACACAGCATTAAATACTCATTTAGAAGATAGCCATCTATACCTACACATAGTTATTATATTGGTTGCTCCATTAATCTATCATCTCAACCCCATTATTTCAATGTACTCGTCTCTACACCCAACCAATTGTCTCTACTGTCAATAGCTGTAGTTGCAATTACATAATGTACTGAACCATTAATCCATCTAACAGTGGCATACTGCAACTTAACATACAATTCATACATTCCCTAATGCACTATAGCATTGCAATTTCATAATTTGCCTAAAGGATTATAACATCACAACTTCATAAATTTCATAAAAGCCTATAATATCACAATTTCATAAATTGCATAAAGGAATATCATATCACAACTTCATAAATTGAGTAAAGGAATATAACATCACCATTTCATAAAAACAGAGATGATTAACACAGACTTACAGATATCTCCAAATTTATGCATGCACACCTCTACCATGACCAGTCCTCCCAACCATAGAATCCTCTTTATCTCCCAGGATTCACCCCCGAGCAGAGATCACCTCCCAGCACAGATCAACCACTAATCTGTCTAGGATCATCTTATTTAAGCTCATACCCCAAAGCATGTTTCTAATTCTGCGTCCAGAATAGCAGGATGCTTTCTTTCCTGTTTAGCCTAGGCTTCCCTTCTTGGGGTTCCTTAAAGCTGCTTTAAGCTTTTCCTCAGCTTTTCCAGCTTTTCTCACCTCTTCCCAACTTCTCCTCTTCATTGGGGAAATTTAGATTTCTCCTTAAATCTAAATAAATTTCTTTCAAGGATTTTTGAAAGCTTTTTGGGGATTTGTTGCCTTATCCATCCTCATGGATTTTGGCAAGTGATCTCAATTCTTTTTTTTTTGGTCATAGTGCATACATAATATTTTATTTATTTTTCAAAATTACAAAATTAACCACATCCACACAATAATCATCCACTGGGGTCCACTCCCCTTTGGATTTATGTTCAAATGTCTCATTTGAAAAGCATAGAACTTGGGGGTGTTACATATTCCCCCTCTGAAAATAAACACCGTCCTCGGTGTTGACAACTATCTACTAGTTGATTTTGAACCTAATTATGAATGCTTTTCCATCATCTGAGCTTCTCTGTGCCTTGTAGCTTTTTAGCAGTAAAGTGCTCCACTGCACCTTTACTCGAGCTACTATTTACTTCCGCACTTTCATTTCTTCTCGCTTCCATCTTTAAAGCGACTCTTGCAGGAAATTCCTCTTCTGGTCCCACCTGGACCACAATTCAAATCAATCATGTGAGAAGCATCATGTACAAAAATTATAACGTTTCCTTTCCAACAAGGAGACATGAAATATATCAGGAAATTTAATAAGCAAGGGCAGAACTAATGTATAAGCCATTAATTTCCAGCAGAGTATTCTCCTGCCTCCACTCTAATTACTGATGCCTTATGCAGTTGGTGTTCTTCCTACTTCTTTGCAAGAAGTCTGTATGGAAGATCTTTTATCCTGGTTTCTCTGTCCACAATTCATACCAAGGTAAGTAAGATCAAGTGCATATAATTGATAATTCACAACAGCATTCTGCATTCAATAACTTAAGAAATTCAGTTTTTAATCAAACCGTTCAGGTTCATAATAGTTTAGTGCACTACTTATCCTTCCTTGTTTTTTTAGTGAGATCCTTTCCTCACTCGACTTGATTCAGTTCAACTTTTCTGGATCTTCACCTCTTTGTTTCCAGAGTGTACAATTTCCTGTTACACACTTGGCCAAACAATTTGACAATTTTTCCATTAGTACTCATAAATGAATGAAAACAACTGTACTATATGCATGAGTATGCTTACCCTTTTTCAGTTGATCGCTGTACTTCCAGTACCTTCTCCTTTAACTCCGTGAGTATAAAGTTGGAGAAATAACTTAACATGTATGAAGATATTATATTCATACAACTCAACCAGGTTAACATTATAACATATAACCAGCTCGCCTATATTTATAATGTTACTTGTAGATTTTTAACTTATACCCCACGTGCAATTTGTTTCATTTTTTATTTATCCTCAATTCCCCCACAATATATATATATATATTCCAATAAAAGTGAAGCATATAAAATTTTCTTTATAAAGTTATTCGTTATATAAACCATTATATTTCATATTCTTAATACCTTCACTCTTTTTCATATATATATATAGAACCACTCTATATACATATAGTCCACAATATATATATATAATATAATTTCCATCATATCTATATAAAATCCACCTTATATATATATTCACCCGACATATATATACTATATATAATCCAAAGAGTTTACTTAATACTCCTTAATTTAATGTACCATACCTTCGTACCAACTTATATTTTTCCTTTGTGATGGACTTATAAAGTTTTAATTTGAATCAATACAAGGACAATTGAGAGGGTTTCAGCTATTGTTAAGTCCATAATTTATAATAGAGTTCATCTCTATTATTTCCAGCCAAGTAAGCGAATACCCAAATTAGAGGATTTTTTTATTAGGGAATAAATAAAATTTGCATAACTCTATGCATAACCTTTATTCATATAAGCACCCCATACACACTATATTTCTAATTTTCATATATATATAATGCACAGGTCAAAATTTTCTTTTATGAGTTGTATCCACTAGTTCAAAACTTACATGAATAAATTTGGATCTCCTGGTTTCCCCCACACCCAAGTCCAAATACAGCTCATCCTCTTTTCTCTCGGTTTGTAGCTGAATGATCCTCATAATTTCTCTGTCTTTGAATTTAAGACTCAAGAAATTTAAATTTTAATAAAATTTTCACCACAAATTTTTATAGTGTGACTCCATGTTTCCTTTTCTAGTGATATATGAAATTTCTAAAATTCATGATATTCACAATTATTAATTCTTGAAAATGTCAAAAATAAATTTGACACAGTTTCCCCTTTTTCCCTTTTTCAAAGACTTATCAGCTTATATAGAATTAATTAAAATGAAAAAGACTTCATAAATCATAAAAGTATTCCAACTTTTTCTTGAGTCATAAAAGAATTCCTTCTTTGCTAATGCATAAAAGCATTCTATTTTTTTTTTCTAACAAAAGCAACTCATAAAATATGTCCACTTGAAAACATAATTTATTTCCATGAATGAATATAAATTATTATAATTAAAATAACTAAGGAATCATTCTTCCACTAATTCAAGAATATTCCTCCTTAAGTAAATCATCAGGAAATTTTCAATGTATCCCTTTATTCATTCATGCCTAACTCAATATAATGGTTCAACAATTACTAAATCAACCATTTAAACTGTAATTCAAACTTGTACTTCACTCTTCTTTTCTTTTCTTTTTCAGTTTAATTACCTATACCCCTTTCTTAACCTTATCCTGAAGATAAATGGTTCTATAGATATATATATATATATATCTTTGCACACATAACCATCTAAATCCATTACCAATAGGCTATGCCCATATTCTTCCACCTTGTATATATATATTCAAATAAAGTGAAACTTATAAAGTATAAACTCTTTGTTATATGAGCCATGATATTTCATATCATTAAATCTTCCACTCTTTTTCCATATATATAGATTTCACCATATATAGATATATATATATATATATATATCCACCATACATATATATATAAAATCCACTTCTTCTAGAATTATTTTGCTATCTTCACTTTAATTTAAACTCCACCCTTTTTAAATTAAACTTTAAAGTCTGCTTTAATTAAAAGCCACCTAACCCAAAAGGAATACCTTACCCCATTTTAATTCACCCCTTCATTCATAAGTGAGTACTAATGAGTACTTTACTTCAATACACCCACATATATATATATATATATATATATATATATATATATATATATAGTACATTCAATTGATTAAAACCACATCCATATGTTACTTCCATTCTAATAAAACTATAGATATAGCTATGTCCATATCCATTTTAATAATACTTAGAAAAGGCACACTTCGATACTTATATATATATTTCATATAATTTTCGATACCCCTTATTGTTTCTGTGTTTCATTTCATGGAATGCTCAAAGGGTATATTCATTTACCCTAATGATATACGTGTGTAACTTTTTCTTCATCTACTAACATTTGACATTCCAACTAGAGGTGCATGTGATGGATGTTATAGTGCGTATGATTTGGAATTCATACCTCTCAATTCAATTTTTTTTTTTTTTTTTTTCTTTTTCTTTTATGTACTTATTTAAAGTAAAACTCAGTACTCCACTTGAATAACATTACTCCGGTTTGGTTGCTTTTCTTCAACATAAATGGGTATGCATATGTACATGCCTCCTCTACTTAACTCTAGAACCCTACCACACAACATCACACCGTACCTATATACATATGCATTGTGGAAGTACATATATCTAATTTATTGGTTCACACTCTTATATACTCTTTCAACATAGATATATATATACATGTATAGATTCCTAAGCATTGTGGAATACTATTGTCTACTTAATGGTTCACACATACATATATAACACTTTTCAAGCCACATATATATAGCTATGTTCATTGTGTATTAGATATATTAAACTTAATTGTTCAAACCCATTATACGATACATATGTGAATAGTTAGTAAGATATAATTATATCACCTTTGTTTATGTACACCATTTATAAAAAAACCGATTTTGTATAATTATAGTGGAATAAATTTCATTTATTCTACCTATTCACTTTTCCCATGATATCCGATGGAATTTAATTATCCATATACATAAATATAAATCCGCCGTGACTAATCGACATGTAAACCTGGTCGTAGCATTAGATATCATTATGGAATTTTGTATATATTCTTCACGTCTGGAACGTTAGAGAGCATATAGGCTACACATAACAGTAGATTTAAAATGGCGCTCTGATGTGTCGACCGCACGATCTTGAACCTAGCATAGTCGATACACGTGTCGTTGGTTATCAGCGTTGATTTGTTTTATCTTTATTTTACTCCGTAACTCACTTACATCCCTGCTGTTGACAGTATGCCGTGCTGATATTGCGCTGCATTTGTCAGAGTTTGGAGTATAGCGAGTAGCTGCTCCAGATCAACGCCGCTGAGCTTATCTGCAACCGTCGGCGAACAGCGGAGTATTCATTACCCTTGCGTCTGCCCTTTTGTTACTGATGAGACAGGTGACGACGAGTAGGTATTCACCCGATCAGTACTAGATAGGTGGACCGGAAAGGGTTGAAACTCTGCCGCTGCCGGCGCGGTTTAAAAAAATTCTGAGTGCCGGTCGAGTCGTCATATTATATTGATTTGTACATAGATATATATATTATTTTTTTTCATTTCAGGTAAGGGATCTCTCCCTTGTGGGAGGCCAACGACGGCGAGCCTGGTACTGTTCTCTGCAACGTATGGAATTCTCGTTCCGAGCTGCCCAATTCCAGTACGGTGCGCTGAGGTTTCTTGTTCTACCCGGGTGTGGTTTGCGATTTAAGTGCTGCTACCACACGTTACCAAGTACAGAAATTAGGGTTACAAGAGTTCAATCTCCTGGTGAGTTATACTGCCGCATAACCCCCAGCCCATCCCTATACTTACTATCCGCTTCCATTTCCAGCGCTCTACTCGCGCAGGAGTTCAAGGTTGCGGCCTGTTAGCAGGTTTCGAAGTATTCATTCTTTTGTGCAGTAAGACGAGACTGATATCTAGGCGTTTCAGTGGTTCTCGATCTCATGTGGACCTTACTGTACGTTTTAGCAATATGGAAAATCCTAATTTTCCTCTGTGCTATCGAGTTGGGGTTTTTTTTTTTTTTTTTTTTTTTTTTTTTTTTTTTTTACAGTATGGTCTATTTTTCTTTATGCTTGTATCACTCACCTCACTGAAAGAACTTCCCAGGTTTCATACCCTATACCGAGGTTGAATGGCTTGGGTTTTCCAATGCATCAGTTATTTCTTCCTCATTTAAATTTTCATGTATCACTGCGGAATGTAATATAAATGTTTCTGTTGAGGTTGTGACACCGATTTGTTGATATCGACCGTCTACCTCTAGGAACCACATACTCAGTCTTTTATTCTACGCGGCACGCGTGAGATTGGAAATCCCTAGCCGAGGTAGCCTGGATATGGCGGGGTTCGGCACCACCAGTCAATGAAACGCTGTGTTAGAAATTATATTAGTTCAATCGAAATTTTCTTGACTTGGTTTTTTTTTGCTGTTGATTACTGATCTATACGTCTATGAGTTTGAAATTTTGCTTCACGTGGGAGCACTTGGCACAATACGATCAGTAGGATCGGCTCACGAAAATTTGAATTTAATATATATATAGACCGATCATGGGTTCCGTGGCACTGTGCTTGCTCCTATACAGAGCTTCCTCGGACAGTTAAGGTCTTTTTTTTTTCTTTTTTTTTTTTTCTTGTTTGGACTTACTCTGCCCTAACCCGAGTGTTTTTTTTTTTTTTTTTGCAGTCATGCATTTCTATTCATTCACAGTAAGCTGAAATGTATATTCGCAGCATGGCGAATTGGTTTCGTGTATGGTTCTGGAAAATTTGTTTTATTATATGACTCACCAGTCATGCGTTATGCATTAATTAGTGTACACCCACCTATTTTTATATAAACCCTAAGACGTAAAGCAGTTGTTCCATGGCACTTTCGTGCTGCCGTCGTATTGACTTGCATGTATTTATATATATCAAAGATATAGTTATAATCTTTGCAATTCTGTAGGTCAGCGCCTATCAGAGCAGCGATTTGGTCGCTGTAGTAATCTAGATATTTCGGCAGGTGTTTTTTTCTCATATATGTATATGAAGTAGGGGTCGAGGTTATTTAAGCCCCAAAATAATGGGTTACTTGATACCGAGAGCTCTGTCTACTTTATTTGATTAAAACCATTTTGATGTTCATATATGTAAAGAGGGATACGCAATAAAACTATTATGGATCCATCTTGCTCATAAAGTTCTTTTTTCTCTTTTTCGAGTATTCTCTCATATTTTCTTCAAAGTTTATAATTGATGTTAAACCTGCAGAGTACCTTCTAATTTCTGTCAATAATCTAACCATTTCTATTGCAAGACTTCTCATAACTGTAATAATATTTTTTTTCTTCCATATTATAGTTATTATTGTAAGATTTCTCATAGATGCAATAATATTTTTGCTTCCATGTTCTAGTTATTATGGTAAGATTTCTCACCCGTAACTTCTAGTTTCTTTTATGAATAGCACTATAAAATTGAAAATTGTCACATGGTATTTGTATAGGGAGTGAATAATCATTAAGTGGTATAACTAACTTATGCATTCATATTGGACCATGGTACTTAGATCCGGGAGGGAAGATGGATTTCTTTTTGTTTACCTAGTGGCTCTCTCTTTGCTATCCACATGGGGTTTCTCTGTAGTATAGAATTTTTTTTTCAATTATTGAAAAGATTAACATGTAAACCCCTACATAGCTAGTTTAGTTCTAGGATGTTTATAGAACAGCTAACATCATTTTCAGCTTTCTATGAACACACCATTCACACAAGTGTACAATTGTATATGGTAGGAAATCTTCATTTTTTTTCCTACAGGAACAGAACAATAATTAATCGTCTGTAGCAGCTAAGTAACTACAGATTTAAGCCATCCTTGGTTCAAAGATTCTGGAGTTTCTATTCTATGAACTTTCTGGTCTCCAGCTAACCAGAGCTCTGGACGGTGAATACTGAAAGATAGCTTCAGTTTACCTGTAGTACTAAATCAATCATACACTTTCATTAATTTTTGTATGTAGCCCATCATACTAATTTAATTAGAGGAGTATCATCCCACTTCATACTTCTTATTTCTAGAAGTTTTTTCTAAGGACTACATATAAACTCATTTTTCTCTTTGTATTAAAAAAATTGATATATTGTTATGAACTTTCTGATGCTCAATAAGGCATATAGTCTGCGTGTACTATTTTTTTTTTTTTTTTTTTTAAGATATTTGTTTCCCCGATTTAAACCTATTATAGGTTTAACCATTCTGGTACATGAGCCTTCTCATATCACTTCCATATCAATGTTTCTATCTCATCACGTATAATTGAAAGTATATCCCAGATATTTGTATACTTGAAGTACTATTTTTTTATATTCATAAATTTTATAACAGTTAACCCTTTCCTTCGTGAGCGCATATCTTGCCCAAATTTTGAACTTTTGCTCCGATACCATTTGTCACGCCTCCCAAACCCATTTTTTTTTTCTATATGTCCTGGGATTCTGTTATTGATCACAGTGACTTCTGTGCCATCAGTATTATTATGATAGATTAATTTATTTGGAACTGAATGTTCAGGGGTACTGGTTTATTAACAGCTTCTGTTTATACACACAGCATTAAATACTCATTTAGAAGATAGCCATCTATACCTACACATAGTTATTATATTGGCTGCTCCATTAATCTATCATCTCAACCCCATTATTTCAATGTACTCGTCTCTACACCCAACCAATTGTCTCTACTGTCAATAGCTGTAGTTGCAATTACATAATGTACTGAACCATTAATCCATCTAACAGTGGCATACTGCAACTTAACATACAATTCATACATTCCTAATGCACTATAGCTGCAATTTCATAGTTTGCCTAAAGGATTATAACATCACAACTTCATAATCTCATAAAAGCCTATAACATTAAAATTTCATAAATTGCATAAAGGAATATCATATCAAAATTTCATAAATTGAGTAAAGGAATATAACATCACCATTTCATAAAAATAGAGATGATTAACACAGACTTACAGATATCTCCAAATTTATGCATGCCCACCTCTACCATGACCAGTCCTCCCAACCATAGAATCCTCTTTATCTCCCAGGATTCACCCCCGAGCAGAGATCACCTCCCAGCACAGATCAACCACTAATCTGTCTAGGATCAGCTTATTTAAGCTCATACCCCAAAGCATGTTTCTAATTCTGCGTCCAGAATAGCAGGATGCTTTCTTTCCTGTTTAGCCTAGGCTTCCCCTCTTGGGGTTCCTTAAAGCTGCTTTAAGCTTTTCCTCAGCTTTTCTAGATTTTCTCACCTCTTCCCAACTACTCCTCTTCATTGGGGAAATTTAGATTTCTCCTTAAATCTAAATAAATTTCTTTCAAGGATTTTTTGAAAGCTTTTTGGGGATTTGTTGCCTTATCCATCCTCATGGATTTTGGAAAGTGATCTCAATTCTCTTTTTGGTCATAGTGCATACATAATATTTTATTTATTTTTCAAAATTACAAAATTAACCACATCCACACAATAATCATCCACTGGGGTCCACTCCCCTTTGGATTTATGTTCAAATGTCTCATTTGAAAAGCATAGAACTTGGGGGTGTTACACTACCAAACTGCTTGCTTACTGAACTTCGCATAGAATTTTTAAAATTGTTACCTCTTGCACCCTTGAAGTTTGAACTGCTTTTCTGTCCTTTTCTTGGCTGCCAACTTTTTCCCACTTCCCCTTTTGCCTTAGACAACTGGTAGCACATTCAAGCCTTACGAATTGCTTCATCCATGGTCCTAGGATTTAAAAATTCAATTCATTCCTTCATGTGGGTTGTCAGACTACTCAGGAACCTTTGAACCTTAGCCTTTTCATCTCTAAGATAAGGAGCATATCTCAATAAGGAGGTGAAATTCGTAATATACTCGTCCATAGTCATATGAGCTAGCTTTAAGTCATGAAATCGTCTGGATTTTTCGACATAAAAATGTTCTATCAAATAGTTATATTTAAAGTATTGCTAGAATGAATCCAAGGTAACATCTTGATATTCAATGATGCGAAAATTATTTACCTCCTCCCACCATAGGATGGATTTTTCTCTCAACTGGTAAATGACCAATCTGGCTTTAAGTTTGCTGCTATACTCGTACACTTGGAAGTACTTTTTCATATTTATCAACCAAACCTCTGACACCTCTTTAGCTTCTCCATCGAATGTAGGTGGTTTTATCTTCCAAAACTCTCCTTAAAGCTCCACCTTTTGCTTCTTAATTTCTTGCTAATCGAACACATTACTAGACTCTACTTCGTTATAGTTCCTGTTCATGTTTCTTCACTATGAAGGGATCCTACCCATTCTATCCATGGTTTGGTCTTTGGTTTGTCATTTGTTTTCTTCTTGGATACCCCTATCAGAATTGGGTTGTAACACCCCTTGATTCTTCTTGTTAGAAAGGCTCTTAAGTATCATTTCCTGCTCCTGCATCAGACGTTCATTATCACTACTCACATGGACCATCTCCTCCTGCAACTTTTGCATAGTATTTAACAGTATGTTGGTGTGGTGTTGGTGTTCCTCCAATAGTTTGCTAGTCTTTTGGTGTTGATCTACGCTTAACTGAATCCATATCTCAGGATTCATTTCTAGTTGTGCTTAGGGTGTCGGTTCCCCAGTAATTCAAGGTGTTTGTTGTGTTGGTCCGATTCTCATTTCATCCTCTACAACACTAATTCTTTCCTGTGCATCAGTAAAAACACATTTTAAACTTGTTAGGTGACCCCTAGGGTCCCAGCGTGCGAACGCTACTCTGATACCACTTGTAACATAAAGAATTAAAAAAAAAAATTACTTATTACCTTAACTATTAACATTTCCAAATTTATATTTCCAATTGCAAACTTGTTTACCATAGATATAAGGTTTTCGACATATATATTAATCTAGCACCCATTAAAATTAGTCAATTCGAAAACACCATATCCCATCTACCAACCAAGCTATGGATTGAACACAAGACATTTTTAATAAATACCTTGGATTATGTTTTGTACCATTTGACACCGTCAAGTAATGGCACATTAAAGTTGCGATAGTTGTATGATTTTATTGGGATTTGGTTCAAGATTTAATGGGCCAGCTACCCCTGCAACTGTCGTCCGATCCATTAAGATCAATAGTGGATTTTCTCGTCGGGAAAAATGTCATAGTAAAACCTGCTTACCTATCTGCTACCCTCATTTGCACTGCTATAGCGTTTGTTTAAACTGCAACTAGTTAAGGGTTTTTAGGCCACTGATCTGATGCCTCTGGTGTTTACAAAGGAACAAAAGAATGCCTGAACTGGTTTCACCCTTGGGTTTGATAGAGGAAAGGATAGACCTATGTGGTCCAACTCACATTGGAATGGACACCACCATTTTCATCTCACTAGGTTTTGGCTGGTTCACGCCCATACAGGTAACAAATTTCTGAGTTTTATTTCTCTTTAGTAACGTATTCGTTCCTCCGGTTTTTCATTGCAATTAGACAAAGAAGTCTCTTTACCTCTCTCAATTCCTGTTGTCGGGCTTCCATCTTTATAGCTTGGTGCTTGGCTTATCTTGGGGAAGATTTTTAGTTTCAGGTAACCATGGTTGTATAGTTTTCATCTTCTGTTTATACTAGATTTGAATCCTTGGTTATATTCATTGTGCCTCCTCTTGAATAATTTTTCTTCCTTGCTGTTTGTTGGTACCCTCTCATCTGGAAACAGGTTCCATCCACATATCGCAGCTTGAGATTTATTTGCTAACATTATCATACCCGTATTCTAGGTATTCTATGACAATCCACTTTTCCACCCAGACTACTTCTCGGCATGCTTATATTTTTTTACCACTTGGATTGGTTTTCAAGTTTACAAAGCATGTTAAAGCTCAGGTTCACTTCTAGTTTAGGAAGGCCGTAGACGCCTTCCTTACATTTTTTTGGGAATTTATTGTATTTATTATTTTCTTTAGAATCAATGGTATTTATTTTGTGGGTTTTCTTCTGAGCCAATCTTGTTGGTCTCGGTTGATGCTCCGAGCCTCTGATTATGTATTTTTCAGATTTAGAAATATGAAGCTGTAAGCTCTTATTTTCATTCAGTTCGTGGACCATCTCTATCATTTTCTCATTTGAACTAATGCAATATAAATCCGTCAGCATATTTATACTTCTTATATATGTGTGTGTGTGTGTGTGTGTGTGTGTGTGTGTGTGTGTGTGTGGTCCCTTTATGGTTATTGATATGCTCACTTCTTATATTCAGTAAAAGATATTTCTTGTTAACTGTTTTGCTCAGAGACTACTGAGACTTTGGCCGGTTTGTTTATTTTTTCTTCTCTGTTGCATATCTTTTAATGACTCTTGTCTTGTTTTATCAATGCTTAAATTTTCAAGGTCTATCTACGTACTATTTAATTCTGAACATGTTAAACGTTTATCTTTTCATTTTAATATACCACCACATGGTTTTTTCTCTATTCTTTCTTGTTTGGTGATTGGACCACCGCATTACTTGTTTGAGTATAGTTTTTCTTATAGGAGGAACTACATGTTACAGATTGAGGTTCCACCTTGTGTTCAGAATAGACACTTCGCTCCTAAACAATTTTTATAGACAAGGTTCTACAAATTTAACTTTTGCTTAAAGCTTAACTTTAGACAACATATATACAATAGAATTTTTGTCCCTTTTCCTGCTATTCATGTTTTCTCATTTTTAAACAGAAATATATCCTTACATTGTAGTTTTCAAAGAAGTATTCTACTTCTACAAAAACTTAATTCAGTTATCCCTGTATTCCTTCAGAACATTTCTTTCTTGCAAACCTTGTTACCAAATTCACATTCGGTTTGTAATTTTTTCATACTTAATTTACAGAACTATGTTTAAATTACTAAAATCATAAATAATTCACAAAACCCTTTTAACTCATAAAGAATCACGTAAACTTTTAACTCATAAACCCTTTTCTTTTTAACATTTTTTCACCATAGTATAGCCTTCAAAGAGGCTGGAAAAACACATATTGGTATACATATATCGTGATATTAATCCCTGTTTAATTTACCAAAAATTATGAATAGATTCTTATATGATTATGTAAAGTGCTGATGATGTCCAACCAACCATCCTTCTCTTTCCCTCGTGCTCCACACCTGAGAGGTACAGATTGACAGTGTTTTCTATTGTGACCTGAGGACCCCAAGTCTAGTGAGTATCAGAAATTTTCAGGAATGCTGAGTGGTTTCTCTACCAGCTCAGGAAAATCCTCACTCTCTCCTTAGTTTATGAACAAAACCCCCATTCCTCAATGGGATATGCTATTTATCCTCAGTAACTGTTCAAACTATCCAACCACTTCTCAGTTCTTGGAATACTTTTACCATCAGCCTTTATACTTTTTATGGAATTTTTTTTCCATAACCAATTTTTATTTTTCATAATAACAAAAAAATGAAATAAACTTTTCCAGAAAATAATAAATGTTTCAGTCTTTTCTTTAATATAATAACTAAAATTTCATATTACTAGTTAACAACTAATTAATACACAAAATGCAACATATTTCATTTACGGTTAATTGCATTTATATCATGCATAGTTGATAACTATGTAAATGTGCTTATATGATGTTTTTTAATTTTAATGGTGTTCATTGAATATTTTATTTTGTGTCTTATTTGTTTATTTTTTTCTTTAATTCCTCAATGAAAGTTTAGAATACTATGTGTTTTGAAAATACTTAATTTTTTTTTAGCAGTAAGTTCATTTTATTATTATTTATAGTATTTTAAATTATGATAAAATATATTTAAGTAATTTCTTTAAACTATTAAATTAAAATTGATATATTGTTATAATTTATTTCTTTTTAAATGAAAATTAGTTTTATTTTCCATTAAATATAATTTTTATATACTTAATCATATTATTGTGATGGTAATAGATTCTCATTCTTATAATTTGGTTTATTTTATCTCATGTTATTTTATAGATTACAATGCCTTATTATCTTTATTTATATTGTTTTTATATTTTTTAAAAGAAGAATTATTAATAGATTTTAATCATAAATTTCATAAGTGTCTAGATTAGATGTTTGCCTAAAGTTAAATTTAAGTAAGCCTCTAAGTTATCATAACAATGCATTAGTTATGACTTCAACATGTTATTTGTGAAAATTTAATCTAAATGACTAGAATAATAATTCTTCTTAGGCATTATTTAGTATAAATCTAATTAACATAATAAACATATCAATATTTTTTTTATGTATAGAGTTATAAAAGAAAAAATTTAAATTTCCCCAATTATTTAATTTTATATTATCTATTAATTCCTTCCAATTAAATAATTAATACATTATATTTAAATATGTTTATATATAGAAATGAATAATAATACTCTTCTTTCATTTTAAAATAACATTTTTCTCACATTAAATATTTCAATTACTTTTTATAAATCGAAATAATTTTTTTTAATTATAAAATTTCTCAAAATATTAATAATATAATATATTTTTTATTAATACAATTTTATTCATTCATTTTTCTAAAATCATTGATATCAATTAAATAAAATATCATATATTTTATTATGTATTTATCATTTCTTAAGATAAAATTATTTTTAAGAAAGAATTTTAAAACTTTCCTAAAAATTATTTCAACATTTCTAATTTCAAATACATCATATTATTATTTCATTTGATTTATTTATTTATTTATATTAAAATTTAGATAAAAATATGGTAAACAATTTATTTATTTTCTATTTAAATTTAAAAAAATGAAAATAGCAAGTTTCATTAAGATGTATTTTATTTTTGGGTGATAATATTCAAACAGTGCTTTAATGCACACGCCACATATGCAGAGATGCATCTATTGTCTCTGGTCTTCTAAGTAATTTAACTAGGTTTACTAAATATACTTTTCAGTTAACTCAGTTTTCATATATTGAACCTATTCAATTTTTGATTAGCCTAGTGGCATTATGATTATTAAAAATCAAATTTTTTGTGTTAGTTTTATTCCCCTAGCTTCTTTTGCACTCTCCTAATAGATTAGCCTTAATTTATTAAGCGATTTCTTGATTAATTTAATTGGCTTATTTACATCATATATATGAGTTAAACTATCTTGTTTGTTCTTTCAATTGCATGTTATGTTGTACCTTCTTTGTCTGAATTTTTTAGGCCCATTTTGACCAATTAAATGGACATTTCTTGAGTAAAAAATTCAAAATATCAACATAAAGTGTTGTGACATATTGTTTTCATATAGTGATCTTTAGAATGGTGTAAAAACCACCCTAATTTTAATTGCATGTTTTGTTCTACCTGAATAGAAACTCATATATGAAAATTATTCCTCCAACTACAATTGGAGCTACTTTGTTGACCACCATTGTACTAAGTAGATAACACACGTGGATCTGTCTACTTATAGAATTATTTTCCATGCTTTTTCCGATAAAAGATTCTATACTTTCCTTTTTCTTTCTTAAATGATTCACAAAATTTTATAGGATTAAATTATTTTATTCAACAATTCATGAAAAAATTATAGATAGTATATAGAATTTTTATAAATATGAATATTTTTAGAAGAATATGGCTAAAATAATTTAAGCAGCTAGTAGGTTTTTCCAAAATTTCTATAATTTGAGATAAATTTCCATGTTTAAATTTTTTCCTAATGTAGACTTTTAAGAAGATTCTAGATAATCTAAAACCTAGTACTAAATGGGGGTAGAGGAATGCAAAAGCCTTAAATGTAGATGGCTATTAGGTTATATTAAATATTAGGCCACTTGAAAGATATTGTATTCAATTATTTTAGCTTTTTACTTGTTTCATAGTTGTGGAAAGTATAAATGGGTGATATGTTTGGAAATAATAGATGACAAATAAGATTTTGTAGTAGCCACTTAGGCCATCATGTGAAAGGAAACTTGGTAATAAGTGCCTTTTTTTGTGTTTACATTCCATTACTAAATAAAATAAAACAATGCAAAGACCTTATATTCTAGCTAGGTTTACTCCCATTTTAGGTTCCCTAACAAATATATTGTATTCATTTAAGTAAACTATTTATTGATTTACCTTGTTTCCAGTAATGATAAGATATTTCTAACAATTACATATTATATATAACCCCTAATCTTTATTAATCATAAGCAATATAACCTAAAACCTATTATTTTAATATATTTTGTATTAAATTTAATATACATTTTTAAAAATAATAATTTCATTTACTATTTTTAAAAACTACTATAAACTTTCATTATTATTATTAAATCTAAGAATCCCTCATTTCATACTTTTCTGTGTTATTTTACATTTTATATCTTTTATTATAAATATTTATAATCTTATAATAAGAAAATGATGACACCATAAAGAGTTGTTGGTGGCATATGAAGATTTCTCGTTGGCATTTTACTATTTGTTAACTTGGTCCATTATAACTAGGTGCCACATCACAATCAACCATCAATATGTTGATGTATTTACCAAGACAATAATAAAAAGTGCCATATTCCATTATTTTAACAGTGATGTTGATACAACTGCTAAAAATGACCTGACACAAACTAAG
Source organism: Pinus albicaulis (assembly GCA_034641835.2). Taxonomy (NCBI): domain Eukaryota; kingdom Viridiplantae; phylum Streptophyta; class Pinopsida; order Pinales; family Pinaceae; genus Pinus; species Pinus albicaulis. Next base: position 471,079,300 of record CM076575.1, read on the forward strand.
TGGCACCATACTCCCAATGGCTAGAAATGATCTAGCACGTGATGTTTATACAACGTCTAGAAATGACCTTACACAAACAAGGTGGCACTATACTCCCAACGACTAGGTCATACAACGGCTAAAAATGACCTTACACAAAAGACGTGGCACCATACTCCCACCTGGCACAATCTTAGCCGTTTCTTAAAAAAAGATATGAGTGAGAGTTTGAGTTTAGATTTTTCTTATTGGATTCCCTAGAAAATTATTTTCCATTACATTAAAATTTATGTTTAAAATTAACCCATAGAATTCTTTTCCATTCATTAAAATTTAATTTGAAAATTTATTAACCATTATGACTTATCCATACATCATTAAAAAATTGCAAATTGTGAAACATGAGCTATCCATTGCAAGGTGAAAGCTTAAAACAAAAGCTAATTTGAATTTTTATATTAAAGAAATTTCAATATATATATATATATATATATATATATATATATATTTCAACCTGCTTCAATTGATATCCACTTCAGCGTCTCTGCTAGACTGTGAATCTCTGTCCACAATGCAGAGAACACAATATAAGATTAAAGTTAAATTAAAAAGCTAAGAAAAGAAAAAAAATTGAAAAATAAAAAGCATGAATTTAAACGGAAAAAAAATGAACGAAAAGCACTGTGTTTTTTTTATAATGTAAGTCGTTGGTAATGGTGGTTCAATTATCCGTTGAAAGAGAGTGTATATATACCTCAAATATCACACAATTTATACATATTGTTGCTCATCTCTCCTTTGTCCATGGCCTGCTATGTCTCTTGGGTTAGTGTGTGTGTTTGGTGGTTTGGTGTTCTAGTCTCAATCTATGTGTTTAGTGGTTTGGATTTTATGTGTTTCTTTGTGTTTGAGTCTCAGTCTATGTGTTTGGTGTTGGATTGGTATTATTCTTTGAAAGAACAATTTGAAGGGAAGAGTAGCTGGATTTGGTTCATCCTCTAGAGTTATTTGAAGATTTTTTATTAGAGAAACATGATATTATTATTTCAATTGGAATCTTACATGTAAATTTCTTTATTATCTAATTTTTTTAAAATTTCTTTATCATCTAATTTATTTTTTATTGATTTTTTTTATAATGATGAGAATAGCAAGTTCCATTTGACATCTCTTTTATTTCTTCTTCTTGATAATGTCTTAACCTTGTTATAATTTCCAACTTCAGGTATGCAAAGATGGCTCTGCTCTCTTCTGGTCAGTAATTTACCCAGATTTCAAAAGCAACTTCAAAGGAAGGGTAGCCCCATTTGGTCCATCCCCTGGCATTATTTTGACAGTTTCTGACTTTCAGGTACATGATATTCTTACTTCATCTGATTTCTTGTATAAGAAGCAATTTATTTATTACAGAATTTCTTTTTTTCTTATTATATTGAATTTCTCTAGACTGATGAAGATTGCAATGGCCATTTAATGTACAAATCTAGGTGTATAGAGATAGCTCTTTCTCTCTTGTCACTGAATTAACAGTATGTTTACTAAATATAGCTTTTTTTTCCATTCCATTTTTTAAATCAAATCTTCTTTAACCCACTGTGTTAGGTTTATTCCTATCACATAGGAATGACTAGAGCACTCTCTCAATAGATTAACCCTAATCTGGTCCACGTATTTCTTGATTACATTTAATCTGCCCATGTCTATCACTTAATCCATTCTTCTGTTTAGTAGCATGTTCTGCTCTGCGTGAAGAATCTTATTGACGGTGCCCTATAATTTTACGGGGCATCTCCTCGCTTACATATCACTGGATGCTCTTTCACCTTCAGTTGGGGAAGTGGGCTCTGTTGCCATTTTTAGAACCCGACTTCAGTGTACTTGTTTGGATACTATTTTTTTTTAGCTTTAGTTTCACTCTCATCAGTTCTCTTTCATATGTGTCATGTTTATGTGTCATGGTTTCCTCCCACGCCTAATGGCTTTTCACTAGTTTGACCTCAACCCTGTCGTGTCATATGAGATTAATCTGTAAATTTTTAAATTAAATATTTTGAAATGCAATATATTTCATTTATCATTAGTTGCATTTATATCATGTATAGTTGATAACTGTGTAAATGTGTTTATATGATGTTTCTTAACTTTAATGATGTTCATATAAATGTTTTATTTTGTGTTTTATTTGTTTTTTTTCTTTATTTAATGAATGTATATTTAGACTGTAATGTGTTTAAATTTTTTTTTAGATGTAAATTTATTTTATTATTATTATTAGTGTTTTAAATTAGAAAAAAAAATATTCAAGTAATTTTTTTTAAGTATTAAATTAAAATTAACTATTTATATTATTATAATTTATTTATTTTTTAAATGAAAATTAATTTTATTTTCTATTAAATATAATTTTTATACAATTAATTATATTATTTTCATGGTAATAGATTCTTATAATTATAATTTATTTTATTTTATCTTATGCTATTTTATAAATTACACGGTATTATTATTTTTATTTATATTATTTTTAGGGTTTTTAAAAAATAAGTATTAATCATAAACTGTAGAAACTTAAGGTTAAGTAAAACTCCAAATTATCAAGACAACACATTAGTTATGACTTCAACATGTTATGTTATTTATAAGAATTAAATCTAATTCACAAGAATAACAAAAAATTTTAACAATTCTTTCTAAAAAATATTTAATATAAATGTAATTAATATAATAAATATATCAATTTTTTTTAAGTTTATAGACCTATAAAGAAAAATTATAAAATTTATTCAATTTTATATTATTTAATTTTATATTATGTATTAGTTCCTTCTAATTAAATAATTAATATATTATATTTAAATATGTTTATATATATAACTGATTGATTATATTCTTCTTTCATTTTAAAATAACATTTTTTTACATTAAAGATCTCAATTATTTTATAAATTAAAATAAAAATTTTCAATTACAAAATTTCTCAAAAATTTTTATAGACAAAATCTATCTTATTTTTGTTTTGATAATTATTAAATAATATAACATATTTTTTAATTATTTTTTCCTAAAATCATTGATATTAATTAAATAATATAGCATATATTTTATTGTGTATTTTTCATTTCTGAAAATAAAATTATTTAAAAAAAAAAAATTAAAGCCTTTCTACAAATTATTTGAACATTTCTCATTTCAAATACAGAATAATATTATTTCATTTGAATTATTGTTCCATTTCATATAAAAGTCTTTTTGAATTATTGTTCTTTGTTAAAAATAGCAACGGTCATTAAGGACCAATTCCTTCATGGCTCTGGAGCTTATACCTTACACACAATCAGTTGAAAGGGCCAATACCAACACAGCTGTATAACTCGTCGACTTATTTGGAGTTGGTGGACCTACGAGAGAATCTATTTCATGGAAGCCTTCCCCGTCCACGAAGTTCTGTCTCACGCTTCCCGTCGGTACTTGATCTGTGAGTTGTATAAGTCGTCGACTTCTTTGGAAGCCTTCCCCGTCCACGAAGTTCCGTGTCAGGCTTCCCGTCGGTAGTTGATCTGTCAATTAATAACCTTAATGATCTTACAGATGTTGCATAGTTCAATTTTCTTATCTTTAGCAGCAAATAAACTCGAGGGTCGGATTCCTCTTACAGATGTTGCATAGTTCAATTTTCTTATCTTTAGCAGCAAATAAACTCGAGGGTCGGATTCCTCTTACAGATGTTGCATAGGTCAATTTTCTCATCTTTAGCACCAAATAAACTCGAGGGTCGGATTCCTCTTACAGATGTTGCATAGTTCAATTTTCTCATCTTTAGCAGCAAATAAACTCGAGGGTCGGATTCCTCTTTCCATCTTTTGAAGATATCTTCTTAAATCAAAGCTGTAAGTCATTTCTCTGATTTCTCATTTCTCTGATATATTAAATTAATAGAATATTAAAAATTATCCTTTGAAGTTTTCAAGAATAGGTCTCAGCTAATCCAACCGTTACTCTGTTTCATTCACATCATTCCATCTGTTCATTATGTGCTTATTAAATTAAGCTTAGCCATGAGAATGCGGGAAACCATCTATGGTGTAATTTTTTTTCAAACTTGTAATGAAAAATAATGTTTGAAAAATTAAACCATATCCATCCAGCTAAGAATGTATACACATATCTCAAATCGTATTCCATTTTAATATTATCTGCTCTTATTTTACTACTATCGGCCTCTATTTTAATATTATATATTGAGAAGAGAGGGGTATTTTTTGTTATTTTTATGAGTAGTTTTGGCGGATTTGCTAGCTAGGCTTAATTCATTAATGTAGTTGTTATCCATCTTAATTCATCACTGTAGTTATTATCCATCCAATCACGATTTTCAGATCACTCTTTTTATTCAGGGATGTCGGATGTAGTTTAGTTGTTGTAAACAGTTTTATTTAAATTAGTTTCCCATCTCTGTAATTTTGTGTCAGTGGTTTTTTTCAATTATAAATATTAGTTTTATTTAAATTTGTTTTTTCATTTTCAATATAATATATATTTTTTCAATTATAAATATTAGTTAATTCTATGAGTGGTTTTTAAAATCAATTTTGATAGCTCTTTCAATAAAAGTTTAATTTCTCTAAAAACTTATTTTAAATTAATTGGATTTTTCAAAATAATTTTGCATTTTTATTTTCACATTTTACATATATGTTTTTCATTTATGTTTTATAACTCATGTTACAATATTACTATGGTTAAAGTTAATATATTTTCTCTCTTAAATTATATATTAATACATTTAATTTGTTTCAAATAAATTTTTTTATATTTAAACTTTAATGAATAGTATTTAATTTAATCTGTTTTCTAATGATTTTTTATTGATATTGTTTAGTTTAAATTTATTTTTTTAAATGACTAAGATTTAAAGGCCAGGTTAGGTTATGTTAGGTTAGGTTGGGCTAGCTTAGGCTAGGTTAGGTTAGGTTTGGCTTGGCTTGGTTAGGTTAGGCTAGGCTAGGCTAGGCTAGAGTAAGTTAGGCTAGGTTAGGTTTAGCTATGCTAAAGCATGTTGTGAAACCAGCCCCAAAAATAGAAGAAAAGAGATATCAACGCCTTAGAAATAAGCCACTTCGAGGGGGCAACCTCCAATACATTACATGAATGAATAAGTCTTGGATGATACAAATTACAAAACCTCATTTTTATATATAAGAGTCCATGGGGCCACAATGTAATCCTAGTGTGGCCACAATGTAATCCTAGCTGACCTAACAAGAATAATTTAAGGGCACAATAATAACAATATGGGGGTTACACGGGTACAATAATAACAATAAGGGGGTTACCCTAACAACAATAAGGGACTATACTAGTAATATAGGGACCTAACATGCCCCTCTCCTTCAAAAAAGTGGTGTCCTAAACACTTGAGTAGCTCTAGGTGATTATGTATAAAATTCTCATCCTCCCATGTAGAATCTTCAGTGGGTAAGTTCTTCCACTTGATGAGATACTCAGAAATTGATCAATTTCGTAGCTGTCGAGTTCTTGTTTCCATTACTCATTTAGGTTCCAATATGATTTTCCTTTCTCATCAAGCTCTGGCAATATTGTTTGAAGTGGAATATTTTCACCTATAACCTTCTTTAAGCATGAAACATGGAAAACTGGATGCACCCGTGAAGAAGTAGGAAGCTCCAATTTGTATTCCATAGTACCAATATTTTGCAGCACCTTGTAAGGACCATAGTACTTTGGCAATAATTTATTATCCTTCTTAGCTTGCTTGAGGGACATTTATTTGTATGTTTGTAGCCGTAAAAATACCCAGTCTCCTACATCAAAACTTTTCTCTCTGCGATGTTGATATGCCTATTGCTTCATTCGATTTTGTGCCAAATTAAGGTTATCCTTTAAGAGTTGGAGAACTTATTGTTGATGCTCGATGTGATCTTCCACTGCTTGAACCTTCTAATTTTCTCTTAAATATGGTTTGATGGACGGTGAATGATATCCATAAAGTTCTTATGTACCAATACACATGCGCCATGAGCCATCCTTCTTGTGTACCAATACTACAGGAGCAGAGAAAGAACTTTGACTAGGTTGAATTATACCAGCCTTTAACATTTTTGTAATCATACGTTCAATTTCGCTCTTTTGGACATAAGGATATCTATAAGGCCTAATGTTTGGAGGAAAACTTCCTGGAATCAAATGAATAGCATGATCATGATCATGAATAGGTGGGAGTCCTTTGGGAGTCAAACACCTTGGAATGATCGTCCAAAACTTTTTGGAGATGTGAAGAAATAGATGATTTTGATGTTGGAACTTAGAGTGACCATAATTGTGCAATTACGTCTCGTTTTTCTTTCTTTAGAAGCTTTGTCATGCCATTAGAGCTTATTATCTTTCCTGGCTTCCCTACAATACCCTGTAATTCGGCTTGCTTTCCTTCTGAAAAAAAATTCAAAAAAATTTCTTGAAAATTAAAAGCTAATGTACCCAAAGATTGTAACCATTGTACTCCTAGTACAACATCAACACCTCCCATAGGAATGGAAAGAATTGGACTATTCAATACATATTCCCAAATGGTGAGCTTGATATTATGGCATTTTCCAGAGCAATTTATAGTTCCTCCATTTGCAACCATCACTTGAAATTCTGGTGCTGGGTATAGGAAACAATTCAATTCCTTGGCTACCTTACAATGAATAAAATTATGGGTACTACCTGAATCAATTAAAACTATTACCTTTTTCTTCTTGATATGTCCTTCTATCTTGAGAGTTTAAGGAGTGGTAATTCCTACCAATGCATTACACAATATGGTTAGACTCATTTCTTCCTCTTCTAGGGTTTGTTCGTGGTGTATACCCTCTTCTTTTGAAGATTCTTGTTCCTTTTCTTCTTCCTCTTCACAATCTATGTAAAATAATTTCTTCTCAGCGCACTTATGACCTTTAGTGTATTTTCTATCACAACGGTAGAAAAGCCCTTTTGCTACCAGCACCAAGACAAAAACAGGTGTTTCTGATGGTCTGTTCAGGAAATTGTCAACAGAAGGAATGTTGTGCTCATGGCAAGGGATGTAATGATGGTATTTGCAAGCCATGACACTTTAGTTTGGTCATAGAAATGAGCCTCCAATGTTCAGGATGGGGATTTTAGGGAGAGGAAGGGGTGAAATTCTTTATGAGAATGTGTTCCAACCAAACACCATTGTTCGAAGACCTACAATTAAAAATAAAACTGATATCTTTGAGACATGAGCATGTGGCATGGGCACAACCATCCATAATAGAGTATATATAAGCAGAGATCTGAGGTATGGAAACAGCCATCCAATAGTAAGGATCAACAAATAAACTCAGGTATGGTCGCAGCCACCCAATCAAAAGAGTCATGTAATAAATTCTTGATAAACCACAATATCCCTCAGCCTGGATTTCATCAGTCAAAACCTAGGGTCTTGCACTCCATCTCAACCCAAACAAGTACAAATTTAAGCATGCAGATATGTGATTTGAAGTCAAACATGAAAGAAAATCACCTGGTTACCAGCCAATTATGAAATCTTTTAAAAGGCGCAAGAGAAACCACCAATAATGAAAATTTCTATCGAGGTACAACAGACACAATCCATGGAATGTGAACAATGATCTGGAATCGAACAGTCATAGAATCACTCAATCTAAGGCCAATGATGTGGACCTGTCATCGAATGCGAAGAACCTGCCATTGAGGCATGTAGGCTTCAAGCTACCACTAGGGAGTCTCTTTGTTACTGGACCCACTCTAAGGCTAGAGCGATCATCTTTGTCCGCAGAGAGGATTTACCTTCATAATAAATTGGCGACTCTAGTGGCGATCAATGGGAGTTTGTCTTTTTTCCCTTGTCAAGTCGACTTCGGTTGTTTTCCTAATTGTCTGTATTTTCTGGCTTGTTTGATTATTTAGATTTCTCTTGTTCAGCTCCAGAGTGTCAAGATTGACCTCTGTTCATTGGTTTTCCCATTCTTCCATAGATATCTGGATTGGCGCATTTTTTGATTGAACAGTCATGTTGATTAGCACATTTTTCTTGTGTTGCAGTAGCACCAACCCTTGTTTGGTGCGGATTACCACCCTACAGTCATGGTGAATCCTATAGGGTTTAGTTTGACCTCCCGCTTGAGTTTTTGGTCAGTTGTGCTTGACTCTAGGTTTGTTTTTTGATTTTTAATTTCTTTCTTGAGATTGTTTTGACTGTCTTAGGCTTTCTTTTCTCAATTGTTCATCCATTTTCTTATCAGTGCCTTTTATGGCCTTAATGTTTCTAAGTGTCTTAGCTCATTGAGGCTTCTAATTGGAGGTCAAGTATTTTGATTCTTGTCGGTCTCATCCTTTGATAAATTTCCTTTAAGTCTTTCTTGATCCTTTGAACATTTTTTTGGTTGAATGATCATTTTGAGTTTCATTTGATTCTTCTTCCCACCATTTTGAGCATAGATCACATTGATTGTTTGGATCATTTTGAAAGCTTTCTCTTTGTTTGGAAGAGTGCATCATTGGTTTGAGTGCATTTTTGTGTTTGTGTTGCTTTCATCGAATCATTCGGTTTAGCTCTTTACATTCACAATCCTCAAACTAGTGTTTGTTTTTTTTTTCATGTAATTAGTGCATCGTGTGCTTCATTTCATTGAAAAAAAAAAAGAAAATTGCATTCTTTCATTTGCATGAAAAAGGAAAATTTCTTTTGCATAACTAGTGCCTGATAGACTAGAAAAGAGTTTTTTGTTTTTCGCTTGATTGTGTTATATACATTAGCGGATTTAATTGTGTGATTTTGTTGATTTCTATTGTTTGAAAGATCTCTATCCTTCTCTTAATTAGCGTTCCTTCAATGTAAAATGGTGTTCATTTTCATATAGGTTGCATTTAGGAAATTTGAGATCGAAATTCAGCAAGGCCTTGAAATTGAAACACTAATTCAAGATCAACTATAAAATCAATTGAATTAACCTAAGGAAACATTGGAACCTAACGCGAACATTTTAGCGGTCTAGGCTAGAGACGTGTTCTGGCATCCTTAAACCTAGTAGTTTTCGTTTTCCTTCTAGCTTTAGACGGCGCTAGTATGGACTTTTGCTCCCCGTAACATCGAGTATATAAAGGGAGACCCCTATAGGTTCAAATCCTTTATCCATAGGAAGCTGAGTCTGCCACCCTGTAACCGTGATACACTGAACACAGCATTCGGGGAGACTACCTACACGTACGTTAAGTCCTTGGTCATTTCTCTTTCATTCGATCACCAAGGTGTGTATGGAAGTTCACGGAAACTTGGTACACCCTCTTTCTTAGATTACCTGAGTAATCATTTTGATATTTTTGTGACTCCTTAAAAAGAGAAGAGATCATCGAGCACTTGTCCTTTCACGCTTGTTTAAAATTGAAAGTGACTAGAATCATCTTTTGTCTGTTTCTCGACTCTTAAAACATGAAACAACAAAGTTCTGTTTCAATGTCGTAAAATTAATTACCCACAATCACATGCCTGTTAAAAGTTTGTTACTTGGCTTGTTTTTGTTTTTCCTTAACTTTGATCTTGAAGCCTTTATTTGGCTATCTATTTTTCCTTTCTGTTTTGAAATACGGTCATAGTGGCGGAACCAATAGTTTCGCCGTCTTTTTCACTGCCTCCTAGTGGTAGCTCCTTTCCTGACATTTCTTACGAAACCCCTCAGTCCACTAGGTCTGCTGAGTTTTTGCATCCTATTCTCCTGACTATTTTACCTCTCGCTATCCGATTTCCCCCTGAAGAGTCAGTTGAGTTCAATTGGCCTCCTCCAGGTGCTTGGTCTGGTTTTGGGGATGAGGAAGAATTTCTTCCTCTTACTTCAGGATGACCATTTATAGCTGTTACTATACCTCCTATTCCTCGTCTTCTATTTGAAGATCTTATGGCTTCGTCAGATATGGATTCTTCAAGTCCTTTTGGCAGTGAAGAAATGTCTGTTTCTACAGGGGAATATCAACTTTTCCCATAATATATCCCACATGTTTCTATTCAATATTCTCTGAAATTGGTGTCACTTCCACATGGTTATTGGATTTTGAGTCAGATTATGTTTGGTGTTGCATCCATAGCATAATACAGTACATCAACTCCCCCAAGGAGTTCAGTCCTCCCTTCATTGGTGTTAGCCACCTATAATATTTGATTATACCAAAAGGTGGCTAAGACTTTTTGAGCCTCCAAGGAACAAATTTTATCACTAAAAATTGTTGACTCTTGAAGGCTTTTGAGGCCTCATGCCTCTGTCCAAAATCCTCATTGATGTTCCCATTAATTCTGCTGATTCATGATAAAATACTGTTGAAAGACCATCATTTTCCCCCTTTTCAAACCTTCATTTTCTTCCCTTTTTCTCCATAAAAAATCCCTTGTTTTCATAGATCCTCGTCTTCCATTTATGAAAATCACTTTTCCATAGTTAAAAACCCATTTTTTTAACTATTCCGAAACCATCAAACTCCATTTAAAAACCATGAAAAACGCATAAAAAATACAAGTCTTTACTATGGACTTAAGCCCCTTTGGGCTAAGTCCTAACCACTTCCCCACATATGCCTTTGCCATAAAAAACCAAGCGCTAACTCTGGAGGCGCTCATCGCAGATCCCAAAACGCAAAAATTGCGGTTTATCTAAAGTGCTCATCGCAAATATCTACGATGCAATCCATCGCAAATCGCAAATCGCAAAAATTGTGGTTTTATCTAAAGTGCTCATCGTAAATATTTGTGATGTGATAAGCTCCCTCCCCTTAAACCTGCGGTCATATCATTCTCCATACGCCCAACTGTCCCGCAATCGGGTGCCTAACCCTATTATTTGCATATTCCGCCCGTGAAATATTAAAATCTTAAGTTATTTATCAAAACTTTGGTTTTTATTATTTCTCTAAGGTTTTTCACCGGTCAGAAATTTGAGCATTTTCCACCGTCGATCTGATCTGCAGATCCAATGGTGTGGAACCTATCAAACCCGGCGGACCCCACCAGCCGTGCGCCGTTTCCCAAACCCACGTGGTATCCATCGCACCGCCTTTGGGAAAAAATTTGTTTTCCCCTGATCGCCAGCGTTTCCACACACTTCTTGACATGTGGCTTGGCCACTGTTCACAAAACCGTTGTCCATCACACGTTATCATTCGGACGCAGATGCCCGGCAATATTGCCCTGAGTCGTCCGATCTGGAGCGGGTCATCCAACGGTTATCACTCATCTATGATGCCCTATGTTTAAACGAGCTCCAGCGCAGTGGTAAATCAATCTCCGTCGTCAATTTGATCTGCAGATCGACGGTCCTCATTCCATTTGCTCTATTTTCTTCATTTGACTTTCAAACTCCGCTCCCGACTGTCGATCTCTGCACGATCGACGGCTCAGATTTAATCCTTCTTCCACCTCCCTTTGATCAATCTCGACCGTTGGATGAGGCCATCCAACGGCCCCACTTCCTCCACACGCCTTCCGATGCAGTTGACCTAATATGCAGGGTTTTATAACATTTTGTTTGTATTTTGTAGGGTAATGATCTTTTCGCTATGTTTGAAGAAAATTCAAAAGAGAGGGTGACGACCCTCTTGCTTTCGATTTATCAGAGGAAATCAATTTTAGGGTGTAAATTTCACATCTCTTCAATGATCCATGAGGCATTGATGCCATATAGTCCCTGCGTAACCCTGCACTCCAGCGCAACACCATCAATCGTGCACAATTAAAGAATATCAGTGTCGAAGACCCCAATATATCAGAACAGAGGAATAAAGATAGTTTTTATGGGGATTACGGCTAAGAATATTATCAAAAGCCTAATCCCCGATTTAAAACACAGTTAAAGAAGAAAGCATAAAGGATTATTAGACAGGAAACCTCCACCACCACATATGAGGTTAATCAATTTCTCCCAGCTACCACAGAGCCACCTGTTGCCTCAAACCATTCAAACAGAGGCCGAAGTTATTGAACAATATCATATTTTTCCTCGGCGTAGCCAGGGAGTTACTTCTGCAAGGAAATCAATGCAGAAATATCTGCAGAGTTACTCCAAACATTACACAGAGCCTCAAAGTCAATAAAAGCTCTCACCAAACTTTGATATTTATTGTAAAAATAGTTAATACAGTAGTCCACCTGTAAACTTCTCCATCGAGCCCCTCAAAAGGCCGAGAAGTCTTGAATCTGTATTAATTGACCTAAGATATTTTTTTTTAGGTCTCACCTCCTCATTCTTCTATAAATACTTCAGTAGAAGATGAGAAACTGTTGGTTGCGGAACTTTGAAATACATTTGAGCTCAAAATTTTGATTGTAAATAGTGTTCACTGGCCCTTGGAGCTCTGCTTGTGATAGATTAGTTAGGCTGAACAGTGAAGATGATTGCTAAACTGAAACATTGGACTTGAAGACTGTAACTGGTTTGACATCAATATAAAAGATGTTTCTTGGGATTCTAGTCTATATCACTGGTGAAGTTCCCCTTTCTTTGTTATTGTTTTCCTTCTATGTATGTCATATTGTTCACTTTTCTCTGATAAAGAACAACACGCATAGAGTTAGGACCTACTGTATATCAGTAACCTTCTCTGACTGAAAATATTTATCTTAATGTTTTCCTCCAAATTGTTTATTTAAGAATGATTTAATACAGTTAAGCAATTAGGAATGTTGGAGTTCCCTCGTCGTAATGTTTGCCTTAAACTTTGTTCTTGAAAGTTATTTTCCTTATTGTGCTTATTAAAGATGACTATGGAAGATATGGTGTGCCCTGGTCCTAGTTTTTTCTCCAAAAGCAGATTCTGAAAGTTTCCCTTGGTGTTGACTGAAAGCAGACTAGGTTTAAAAGTACTTTATCTGATCTTAAGTTGCATTTTGTTCCCCTTATATGTTTTCATACTTTCTGAAGGTAATTATGTGGATTACTGGATTGTTTGTCAATTAAGCTGCTTTAATACAAACTTTCCCAAGAATTCAATGGTTAGCCCTGTACTTGGTTGGTTTTAAACAGTTACTTAAAAGGCTTTCTTTGTTTGGACTGACTATAAATCCCTTGCAAAATTATTATCAGTTTCCACCCCTTCAACACTTTATTGTTTCCATCCCATCACTCTATCTCAAAAAATCTTGTGGTATAGATGACTTGCCCCTTGGATCACTCTTGATGTTGTTGCCCAATTAAAGCCCTGTTATGACTCCATAGCCCAATGGACTAAAAACTAGTGTTATATCTATCTTTTAGCAAAAGTTGTTCTATTTGCTTGCAACTTCTCACCTTTGAAACTCTTTGCATTCAGGACTTTACGCCTCAAATAGTAATCATGCTCAACCATCCAAAAAACAAAACAAATCCTTGGCCTTCATAACTAGCCTAATATCACTACCCCAAAATTCAAAGACAAATCCATCTTTGTACATATTGGAGAGATCCCTCTCCGGATTCAGGAGGGCTAGATCCTAGAATCCCAAAGTTGGTTGAAACGATGTTGTTTCTATAATTGGACTTTGCCAATATTGCTAATGAATTACATATTCCTAACATTTCTGGCGACTCCACTGGGGAACTCAGTTGAATTTTCATCTTAGTTTCCTTTAAAAACTTCATAAAACTTTGTGAGTAAAAGCAGCCTTTTCAAGCACTACCAAGAGATGGTAATCATGATAAAACATGTTTGAATCATTGCAAACTAGGCCAAACCTAGGATTCTCATAAGACTTTATCTAACCTTGAAAAATCAGCTGGCTTAGCCATAGGAGTAGACTGTCTTTGTCTCCTAACCGTAGCTAAGTTTTCAAATAGAGTTAGGACATTCTTAGGAACCACACAACTCAAAAATAACTTAGAAAAAACCAAAAATATTTCAGATTGGTATCTAATAAACATGGTAGTGGACCATAAAACCTTTTACCTCTGAAAAGAGCTAAAAACTTCCACTTGACGACTCCACAATAATCAACATACCTTAAGACTCCACTAGGAAGAACCTTTGTCATCACAACATTGTTTAAAACTCAGTTAGAGGACTGTAGGATTAAAATGTGTGCAAACAGATTAGTTAACCTCTTAAAGATTGTCATATCTGGTTGAGATTTTCTTGTTTATTTGGATCTGAAAAACACAACATAGTGGCTTCTAGAAAGATTCACACTAGAGCCCATCCTGACCCTAATCCACCTGAGATAGTTGATAACCCAGAAAGCATCCTTAGGAAGTCTCCTAAGATTAAATTTTCAACTGTTTTCAGATCACCCTTGAGAGCTAATTCAGTTCCTAAAAACCTTGCAACTCTACAAGAAACACATGGTGGTGGAACCATAAAACATTTTACCTCCTTACGAGCTAAAAATTTTCCACCTGGTGACTCCACACTTTGAAACTCCCAGAAGAGAAAATGACCCCACTGGTAGAAGACCTTGAACTGAATGACCAGACACAGTGACCTCTTTCTTGATTTACAAACATGCTTCCAAGAATACAACGAAGATATACCCCAATGAGTAGTGTTGACGGGAAAATATGTCCGGCCAATAGTAGGGGATCTCCCCGATAGAAAGTCCCAATTAGACTTTGAATCGTTTGGAATAGGGATCTCGTCCGGGGTGTGGGTCCGGCTACCGCTTAAATGACTTTCTCTTTGGTCTTGAAGAACCTGATTGAATCTGCAGACATACACTTATTCACATGGTACAGAATACATGACTGATGTATCAAACTGATATATAACACTGTGCATAGCAAGGTAATGAACAAAATGCATACGCCCAGGAAGTGTCGTTAGCAACACATCTATGGGGTAATGCATGCAAGATAATCTGACCACTAAAGAAACAGTTCTTTGTGGCAAGGATATCCCTTAACTTTCCGAAAGATGCAACGAAATGCTAATAAAATAGTTCACTAACATTCATTATAAGAACACATGGTAAACTTGAGCATCATCAAGCACAATCACAGATAGCTATGGAGTACAAATGATACTATTAAGAACACAGCTTCATTAATCATACGATATTCTGAAACTATACGCAGAATACACACAGTTTTGTCATAGCTAAACACATCATCCAACAAAGGGGTTTTAACAAGTATCTGAATTACATATGTGCAAGAGTATGACCCTTCAATTACAATGCAATATTTCCCTTCAGTCCACAAAAGAGAAGCCCTTAACTATGTACCCCGCAGGGGTATTTATAGATTCAAGAAACGCCCTTTGGGCTTTCCGACGCTTCGACTTCCCGACGGTTCAGCTGCCCTGCGACCTTGGAAGAACATGCGACCTGCGACCTGCGGAAGTGATTGCGACTTGCGACTTAGGTGCAGGTGCGACTTGTGACCTGGGTGCAGGTGCGACTTGCGACCTGGGGACGGTTGCGACCTGCGAAAGAACTCAGCTATGGAGGTGGTCGTGTGATTGAGAGATCTGGAGCGTCAATCTTCTTCCCCTTGAGAAAATCTTGCCAGGTCTGGTAATCCGCTGCTATAGGGGAGACTAGAGGGATTTCCTCTTTTAATCGATGCATACATTCCAAGGCATTCGGTATAAGAGTTTCCTTTTTCTGGGAGATCTGAATTGAGAGGGAGGCAAGCTTGGTATAGATTTGTACTGGAGTGACAAGCAATCGACTTAGGTTCTCTTGTGATGCCTCAAATTCTGGTGCGGCAGCAGCTTGTCTCACGGGTTGTAGAAAAGACTGAATTTCCTAATCTACTTGCTCCCAGTCTTTAGTTTCGTCCAGTGCCCCTAACGACGGAATGTGATGAAGAGCGTTCATGGAGTCTATACCACTGATCAGGTGATTATATGCAGACATCACTTTGTCCAAATCTTTGGCCAGCTTGTCTTTGGACTGCATCTTCATCCGGATTTGTAATTTGGCGTCTTGTGTGTGACTCCAATCCTTCCTAGGCACATTTTCGGGAGCTTGATGGTACTGCGCTGTCCAGTTTATCATTCTATCCAAAGCTACCAAGGCCTCCTTGAGCCGCTCATGCTTCTCTTTGGTTTCTGCTCGTGCCTTTGCCAATGGGGCCACTGTTTGTTTTAGGGTGAGCATTTCTCTATATACTTGCCTCATGGTCATTTCCAATACATCACATTATTTCATGACTGCCAGTGGGACCTCATTGACTTGGGAAGGCTTACTTTGGAGCTGTCGCACTTCACTCTCCAGTACTGATTTCTCCTGTTCCGCTGCTTTTAGCCTGTTTTGTAGGGAAATAATCTCCCTGCTCATTCTAGTGACATTCTCCTCCATGGCCGCGGCAAAAGCGGTACCTGTTGATGCTATCATTACAGGGTTAGTCCTTGTATCCAGGACTATGTCCTTTTCAGTGGCGACCATAGATATGGCGGGATGGCTTTGCGCCAAGGATTTTCTTTTCTCTTGCCATATTTTGAAAGAGAATTGGTCAAATGTCAGTCTAGTCAGGTCGAAGACCTCTTCTTCTTGTTCCCCGGGAAAGTCGTCACCAGAGACGATACTTCTCGTGCCACTCGGAGGAATCTCCAGGGGAGATATGTCGATGTCCTCTATTAGTTCATCCTCTTCATCCTGTCTTTGTCCTTTTCCTTCCTCCTTTTGCCGGCGCTCGGCTTCAGCCTTGTCATGTTCCTCCTTCTTCCTGCGTTCTGTCTCTGCCTCAACTTCTCTTTCGGCTTTTCTTTTATGCTCTGTCGCGGTAGCTTGGTATGCCCTCTTTTGACGTTCGGCTTTGTCAAGTTCTTCCTTAAGTGCTTGTTCTGCCGCCGCCTGTGCTTCCTTTTCTTGTCTTTCCTTTTCCTCGTCCTGTTTCCTTTTCCGCTCCGTCTTTGCATCTCTTCTACGTTTCTATTCCTCCTCTTTCATTTTCTTTTCCTCTTCCTTCTTGGCTTGGGCCTCTGCTCCTCTTAGCTGATCCGAGGTGTTAGGCCCTGTACTGGTCCGGATTTTCTTATCCCTGGAGGAAGAAGAGCCTCCTAGTTTATGGCTCCTGTCTTCTAAATTTTGGTGATCCTCTTCTTCTCGGTCAGAGTCAATCCCCGGAGCTAGTTACCTGTCTGCGTTGTACCAGTTTCTTTTCTCATCCTCTGCCGAGCGTTCGACATGCTGATAGCTCCATTTAAACTTGGCCCTCTTACAGTGCTCAAGAACTATCTTGACCGGGTCGTATGTTCGGTAATCCAGACTTCTAAAGTGATAACCTTTTATCTCTTCCCCTTGAGCCCCTACTTCTCTGAAGTCCTTGACTATATAAGCACCGATGGTGAGGGGCAGAGCGGGCCAAGGTTTCTTCTTTCCTTTGGAAAGGACATTGGAGAAACCCGAGGTCATCTGGAAACATACCTCCTGCATAAGCACCTTGTCGGTAAGATTCAGCGAATGATTGTATATTCAGCGAATGGAAACCAGTGCGCCACCTGGCCTAGTGTCTCCATCGCTCGCCAAGACATGCAGGGGGTGTCTTGGCCAAATAGCTTCCGGTAAAGGGCGGGAATGAATATCTCAGATATTTGCTCAATATCTGGCTTGTACTTGGATTCCCAGAAAACCTTGGTCTGCAAATGAATTGCTTGGGTCTGTGCGGAGTCCCAGCTATGTGGCCATCCCTCGAAATGTAGCTGGGCACAGGCAGCATCTAACAGATATGAAGCCATATAAAATTCTCACGGCGTTCCTTCATCTGGGGCTAAAGCCGAAGCCAAATTCGTTTGCATTGAGCCCATTCATATACCAGCCCAGTTGAAATGAGTGCCGTGCACCGTTACATACTCCATTATAGTTGCCCATGCGCCGTTGAAGGTGGTGGCGTCCGGACGTCCGTACAATCTGCAAAGCATGGCGGCCACTAGTTTATACACTTTCCTCAGACCGGCCACCGGGTACTCCTGGTCTTTCTTGACTTTAAATTTGTCCAGTTCCACCCACCATTTCCTGATTGTATCAACCACAGGTACTTCATTTGCAGAAGCCCATCTCGGGGTAAAGTTTTCCTCTGGTTGGGGTAGCGAGTAGTAGACCTGGGCTTCTGAGCCCTCCAACGTTGCGAAAGCTTTACCTTCGCTATCTCGGATTACGAACCTCTTGGGATCCGTTTTCTGTATGATCCAGTCTAATATTTCTGGGCACAGGAAAATGGCTGGATGTGCCCCTGCTAGATGTAATTTGGATCTCTTGACCTTTAGGTACAATTCCCGGTCCGGGAGATCTTATGGAAACTCATCTTCTGTTATAGCGAACTCATGGTATACTTCATACCATCTCAGGCTGTCTCCTTTTGCGAAGGTGCAAAGGGTATCTCTGTATATTGGTGGAGGAGATGTTTGTGCGTCTGTGTCTGATTCTTCTTCCACCACCTGCTTGCCTTTCTTTCAGGACACTGGGGGTGCCATGTCGCTAGAGTCAGAGAGGACCGGTATCGTGCCTGTTTCAAATTCACCTGTTGCATTCAGGAAAGAATCCCAGGATGAGAAGGACATGATGACAATGAGCTAAATACAGTCTATACATGCAGAATTCAATTAACTATTCTCTTGGGGTCACAGGGTCGCTGATGTAAAAGAATAACTCATATGCGACCTCGCGACCAGGTCGCAGGGTCGCAGGGTCGCTAACCTTTAAAACAGACGATTGCGCGACTTTGCGACCTTGCGACTAGGTTGCTGGGTCGCAGGTCACGCAAGGGCCTGCCAGGGTTTTCTAACGCGGGAGGCTTTGGGGTTGATTTCTTTCCTAACAGGAAGCATACAAGGCTGGAAGGGGTCCAGGCTGAGGATAGGACGAAGCCATGAGGGGCTGGACAGGAAAATGTGACCCTGGGGTTTATGGTGATAACAGGAGAACAAAAAATCATAAAAAACTCAACAGAAAAACCCCACAGCCTCCCCAGCAGGTATTTAAGACAATGGGGAGGCCAGATTCGGGTAATAAATGCTCATGAAGGAAACGCAGAGAGGAAATAGCAACTTACCCGAGAGAAAACGCGCCAGCCGACCTGTCAGAGCAATTTCTAAATTTTCGTTGCAAGTGACAAATGCGACCTACCGACCTGCCCTTTTAAAAAAAGGGGTCGCACGTGTGAGCACTTAATGAGGTCGCAAGTTGGTATAGTGCGACCTTGCGACCTGGCGACCTTAAGGTCGCTGGGTCGCAAGGTCGCTGAGTCGCAAATTTCTTCAATTACTTCTTCTTGCGACCCCTGCGACCTAGCGACCTTAAGGTCGCGGGGTCGCACAGGTCGCATGAGTCGCAAAAGCTTTAATTTCGAACCATGCGACCTGGCGACCTGGCGACCCTAAGGTCGCGGGGTCGCACAGGTCGCATGGGTCGCAACTCCTGTAATTCCGAACCATGCGACCTTGCGACCTGGCGACCTTAGGGTCGCGGGGTCGCATAGGTCGCAGGGGTCGCAATTGTTTTAAAGTATGGTTTCGCGACTTAGAGACTTGCCCTTCAAAACTTCACTTAGCATTTTTCCTTTTAGTTTCAAAGGGGCTCCAAAAATTTTGAAGTGAGTGTTATTATTTCTTGAATTTTTGGAGGGTGTTGTAGGGGCTACAACAAATGGCGATTCACTAGATGAATTCAGAGTCTCTGCCGATGAATGGTCGATGAGGGAGGAGGGAGGGGCCTAATACTAGCCTGTTCTTTTACCTCAGAGTTTACACCTTCCTTCCTTTTCCACCTCGCATAGTTGCCTGGCCTTTTGGCTTATTGGGTGCAGATCAACCGAATTTTAATTCTTCGCACTCCAGGACCGTGAGGGTCGGGGAAACCTTGGACAACTGCAGGGTCCGGTACAATTATTTCGTCCTCATGGTGTTGCTCCGCTGCTAGCGAACCTCTCGGCTCCAGCGGAGTCACTGCCTAAGGAGTCATGAACGTTTCTCCACTGCCAGCGAGCCTGGTCAGTACCCCGGCGGAGTCGTTGCATCACCTCTCTGCGTAGGAAGCCTTTCTCAATCCTTTACCCTTTATTTGTGTGCGATTGCACTTATTTGAGAATGTGCCTGTGGCACTTATTTAGATGGGCATATTTTGCCTGGGCGGATGAGGGATCCCGACTTATTTTGCTTGCAGAGAGGTTGCTCCTGGTCTTATATGAGGACTTGGGTTTTTCCCGGATGACCTGAAACTCTCTTGAGTTAGCCCTATTCCCTCATGATCTGGTTGCTGCTATGTAAGACCTTTTCTGCCTGCACCTTTCAAAGCCGCTAGGTGGTTCCTTATGCTTGAAGACTCCAGTAAGGCCGTGCACTATCCCTTGGTGCCCATTACAAGCGAGTTTTGACTGCCCTGTGTTTTGCGGGAAGGGCCTTTCATCAGCATAGAACCTATCAAGGAGTGAGCCAGTTGCGGGCAGCTTAGACAAGGGCTTCCTTATAGATTTAGAGAAAGATTTTTTTTTTTTTTTAATTTTTTTTTTTTTTTTTTTTTAACAAGTAGAACAAAAAACACGACTTTTATAATACATGGGCATAAACATCCCTTTGAGGGCTACTCAAGTAAAATAGTGTTTGAGTTCATGCCCGTTTACCGGGAGGACCTCGACTTTTCCTTCCAGAGTTCGCAATCGGAATGTATGGGGACCCACCTTTTCTTTAACCTGAAAGGGACCTATCCATAGTGCTTGAAATTTGGCATGTTTCCCCTTTTCTTCGTGAGCTTTATCCCACTTTAGGGCAAGATCTCCTACTTCAAATTTTTTATCTCCTGTAGACTTTTTATCGAACCATTTCTTGATTCGACTCTGGTGGATGGCGAATTTTTCCCGGGTTTTCTGCCTTTCCTCTTCTAATTTCAGCAGGGTGTCAATGCGGGTTTGCAAGGCGGGGCAAGGGGTACCATGACACTCTTGAGATAACTGCAGAGCGGGAAGAGATAAATTGGGCGGGAGGACAGCTTCTTTCCCATACACGAGAAAATATGGTGAGGTGCCTATTGAGGACTTAGGGGTGACGCGATCAGCCCAGAGTGCATTTTGGAGGGCATTGTGACAGTTGCATTGGTGAGACAGAAGGGTCTTTTTAATGATGCTAATCAGATTTTTATTTGTTGATTCCGCTAGACCATTTCCTTGGGGATAGTACTGTGCAGAGTGTTTAAGAACAATGCCATTTTCCAAAGCAAAATCATATAATTTAAAAGATGAAAAATACGTTGCATTATCAAAAACCAAGGAAGTTGGAACGCCAAACTTGGTAATGATGGAATGAGTGACAAATTGCATTACCTCCTGATCGTTGATTTGGCGTAACGGTACTGCCTCAACCCACCTGGTGAAATAATCAGTAGCCATTAGGATGTACCGGTGTTGCTTAGAAGAGTGGGGTAAGATCTCACCAATGATGTCCAGACCCCATTGTTGGAATGGTTCTTCTACTGCTACTGACAACAACGGGGCGGCGGGACGCGCTTCTCGGTTTGCGAATTTCTGGCATTGAATGCATTTCCGAACATATGCGTGGGCATCTCTGAAAAGGGTTGGCCAATAATAACCTGATCACATTATTTTATGGGCAGTGGTATCCCCAGCAAAATGACCTCCTGCTGGTCCATCGTGCAACTCGGTTAAGATTTTCTGAGCTTCATCATGTTCTAGGCAGCGTAACATGACCCCATCGGAATGTTTCTTGAAAAGCTTCCCTTGTATTATCTGGTAAGACGCAGCTTTGAGTCTGATTGCACGTTTCTGCTGGGCATTTAGAGCTGGGTCCAACACACCATGTGCCAAATATCCTGAAATATCCGAGTACCAAGAAGGGTTCCTTATCTGAGGCATGACGTCAGTTTGGTACATATCGATTTCTTGCTCCCAATTATCTTCTTCAATCTGGTGGGAACTTGTGGCCTCTGCAGCCATTTGGCACGGACCTTGCCCTTTAACGGTGCATGCTGGCTTAAACTCTAAGTCATACTCTTGCATATATGCAACCCAGTTCCCTCGTCTCTCACCCAACTCCTGCTGCATGAATAGTGAGCGAACAGCTGGGTGGGGAACGTAAACCGTGACATGGTTTTTTAAGATGTACGGTCTGAAATGTTTGACTGCTTTATATACCGCATAGGCCTGTTTTTCGATTTCAGGATAATTTAATTCAGCTCCCTGCAAACCAGTGCTCATGAATGAAATGGGGCGCTCGTCATTATTTATGTCCTTTTGTGTGAGTACAGCTGCTAGGGACGAATCCGAAGCGAAAGTATACAAGCTAAAATCTCTGCCGAAATCCAGGCTCTGGAGGGAAGGTGCTTCGGCTATAGCTTTCTTGATCTGGTCGAAAGCTTCCTTTTCGGGCTGATTCCATTTGAAGGTAGCATTTTTCTTAATCATTCCATGTAGTGGCTTAACTATCTGGGCGAAATCTGATATAAACTTACGAACAAAATTGATCTTACCCAAAAAGGACCGCATTGCTTTCTTACTACTGGGGGGAGGAATCTGAGCGATGGCTTTCACACGTTCTGGATCGACGACAATGCCTTGCTTAGTTATGATATGACCCAGCAGATTTCCTTCTGCTACGGCAAAAATGCTCTTCTTTGGGTTGAGCGAGATACCGTATTTTCTGCACCTTTCGAAGATCTGTCTGAGGTGACGCGAATGATCCCCCCGATGTTTAGAAAACACAGTAACGTCATCCAAGTAGACCACCACACTCTGGCCTATCAGACCCCTGAATGCTATATCCATAGCTCTTTGGAAGGTTGCTCCTGCGTTGATTAATCCAAAGGGCATACGCCTGAATGCGAAGGTTCCCCACTTAGTCCGGAAGGTAGTCTTTAACCTATCTGGTTCAGCCACCAGTACTTGATTGTAGCCAGAGAATCCGTCCAACAAAGAGAACATTTCTGACCCAGACACTGCTTGTAATATTTTCTCCATAGGGGGCACCGGGTAATTATCTTTATTCGAGGCCTGGTTTAAGTTTCGGAAATCCACACATAAACGGATTTCACCTGACTTCTTCCGTACCGGAACCAAATTTGACACCCATGTGGAATGGCGAACTTTAAAGATAATGCGTGCATCTAAAAGTTTTTTGAGTTCCTTCAGAATCAATGGTTCCATCGCAGGATGTACTTTCCTGAGCTTTTGTTGGAAAGGTTTTATATTTTCTTTGATGGGTATCACATGTTGTATGATTCGAGTATCGTATGTGCGTAAGTCCTCATATGTCCAAGCGAACACGTCACGATATTTGCGAAATAGCTGAGTGAAATCCTGAGCCTCTTGGGGGGTGCACTCCTTCCCAAGGTTGACGAATTTAGGATTATCCTCTGATCCCAAGTTCACTTGTCGATGGGCTAAGATAGAGCTCTGTACTTTGGCATTTGGGGGCCCACGGAAACGATTTTGCAGATCGAAAAGCTTCTCAAGTGATACCACCCCTTTAGGCATGGTGTTTCCTTTGACTTGCTCGTACTCCTTTTGCATAGCTTGGTCGTGCTCATCTTCATCTATAGCAGCGTCTTTGAATATCTCTGAGTTACACATAAAATCCAGCACCTGTTGATCATCATCGAAAACGCGCAAATTAGTGATATTGTCTGGCACAGAGGGTTTATATATAACTTCAATAGAAAAACCATCCCTCAAAGGGGTAAATCTGGCAGCAGCATTAGCCAGAGTATCTGCTGCCGCATTATGCATTCTAAGAACAGATTTAATTCCAAAAGCGTCAAAAGCAGAAATTAATCGCCATACCTCTTGCTGATACGCCTTTAAATGTGGAGACAAACAGTGAATAGTATTGCGTACCTGCCGAGTGATAATCTCGGAGTCTCCAATGACCTGTAAGCATTTTACCTTCAAATCCAGCGCCTTTTTAAGCCCAAGGATCAAAGCCTCATACTCAGCAGTGTTGTTGGTGCATTTGAACTGCAGCCGACAGGAGATTAAGAATTTTTTCTTGCGAGGATCGAGCAAGACGCAGCCAGCACCAGAACCATCGATATTTTTGGAACCGTCATAATACAAGGTCCATATGTCACTTTCCGGGCCCTTGGGGGTAGTGGATTGCGGAGGAATTTCGGCTTGGTGTAAGACAGTTTGGGCTTGCTCTTCTGCGACGAGTGCCAATTCAGATTGGACCTCGAGGCCTACTGAAGATTGAGGAGGTCGGTAACATCCAAAAATGGCCTCCAGGAAACACATACCAAGTTCCTCCTGGGCAAAGCTGATGGGTTCATTTGTGGCATCTAAATCAGTTACAGTGTGTTTCATGTATGGTTCACTTTCGATCCTGATTTGGTTATTTCTCCCCTTGTAAGGAAGCCATAAGTGGGACCAATCTGTGGCAAAGTATCCTTGCAACTTGCTAGACCAGTCTCTGCTAAGTAGTAGACCATAGGCTTCAGGTATGTCAACAACCACAATATCGATGCATTGATGGAATCTAGAGTCAGATGAAAGGCGGATGATGACATTGTTTAATTCTCCAACGGCTGGTACCTTCGATCT
Source organism: Pinus albicaulis (assembly GCA_034641835.2). Lineage (NCBI taxonomy): Eukaryota > Viridiplantae > Streptophyta > Pinopsida > Pinales > Pinaceae > Pinus > Pinus albicaulis. The sequence continues at coordinate 471,103,758 of CM076575.1, forward strand.
GTCAAGTTGAATGATTTTTGCGTCGGTTTTCTCTGGGCGGATGTTGAGTTTCTTACAGATAGATAGAGGCATGACGTTCGTGGATGCACCAGAGTCAACAAGACAATTGTGAACGTTGAAGTTAAAAATCTCAAAAGACAAAAGGAAGGGAGGGGTGGATCCTCTCGAATTCGTGTTGACAGCGTTCACTATAGACTGGATATCTGGACTGGTTTGTACAGATGTGTTGCTGACAGTTTTCGTATCTGGGTTGTGGGCGAAAGCTTTTATAATAAGCTCCTTTTGATTCGTGATGTGGGCCAGCTCGTAGAGTGAGATATTAGCTCTGGTCTTTTTCATGTCCTCCACGATGTTGTAGCTAGTATCAATTTGGGGACTAGGTTCGGTAGTGGTTTTCGGGGATTCTACCAGGAGCTTGCTCTTTTGACTTGCTTTGCTATTACTATTTGTGGGCTTCTCCGGCATAGCTTGTCCTTCGTTTCCAGGGGGAAGAATTTTCCTCAAAAAATCCCTTTTCTTGTCTTCATATGATTGTTCGGGGACAGGTCCTTTGCTTCTAAGACTATAATTTCGAATGGGTTGAGCCTTGGGACTGCCTGTCATGTTGATATCAATGGGAAGAAGACTTCTCCCCCCCGCGGATTATATCAAAAGTTAGGACAGAGGCCCCTGGTTCCCCATCTAGGAGCGACCTTCATCTTGATCAGAGACATCATCCTCTGTCTGATTTCCTGGGGTTTGGTCATCCAACAGTTGGTTAACCACCGCGGTCATGCTGCCAATCCATTGCGGGCACGTTTTTTCGGAGTGGGCAGCTTGGTGAAAAGAGCAAAAATTATCTTTCCCTATCTCTTCCACGTTGAGAGCAGCGCTGGAGTTTGACGGAGGTCTGCTGGTGTTGGGATTACTTTTTCTGAAAAAGGGTTTTGGGGGTTTAGTAGTAGTTGAGGTTTCAATGCCCTTTCTCTTTAAGTCAGAGACCTCATTCGTTAGTAGTTTGAGGGTCTTGGCCATACTCTCGAAATCCAAAATTTCTTTCTCTCTATTAGGGGTGGAAGAGTGGCCCCTTTTAGCAATTGGTTTGTGATCATCCTTTCCTTCGTGGTCCATGACTCCTATCGACAACATGTCCTTCTCTACAGCGAGAGTAGCAGCGTAATTTGCTGTAAGGGTAGTGCGGGCTTCACGTTTGATGAAAATGACGATATCCCTAGGGAGAGCTTTAGTATAGTAGTCGATGGTGATAGAGTCGTCCAATGCTAAGTTTGGGGGAAATTTTTGTAATATTGTAGCGAAGCGTTGGTTAAAGTCTTTAACCTTCTCTTTTCTATGACACTTGATGGTGCTTAACTCTGTGAGGAGCATAGAGGGTGTTTTATCTTCTACAAACTTTTACAGGAACACGCGACGGAACTGGTCCCATGATGTAATAGAAGCACTGGGTAGGGAACGATACCAGGTGGCTGCATGATTTTCAAGAGTGTGTGGGAACAGTCGACATGCGACATCATCGGACTGAACTCTCATGATTTGTAGAGACAGATAGAAACTACTAATATGATCTTCCGCTGATGTGCCTTTCTCAGGATCGAACTTAGGAAGATGCTTCTCCGGGTGTCTAGGCATATCATGGAGAGGACCCAAAAGAGCCAATGGGGATTGAGCCATCCAGGCTAGTGGCTGCACCCTCCTGGGGTGCTGATGATATCGAGCTTCCGCCTCAGACTCACTTCCCATCCCCGACACTGATGCTCCTTCATGATGGCGATAGTGTTCATCTCGGTGTCTTTCACGGTTATTCACGTTCCTAAGATACTCCCGGTTGCGGGGAGGGGGCCTATTTTAGTTTTGGTGGTGATGATGGTTAGCGTGGTGTCTCTGGCCACGAACCATATCTCCTCTACCTCCACGTCCGTGACCTCTGTTGACCCCACCCTCATTTCTTGGAGGCCTATTTCCTTCCCCTGCATTTCTTTGGGCTGTGTTACCTTCTCTTTCATTTCTTCGACCCCCCTCTCCTCCTTCTCGCGTGGAATACACTTGGTTGTTGTTCCACTGATGTAAGTCAAGATGAGGTTCGGGGAAAGGTTCAGTATCAGGGAAGCCTTCACTATCTTGGACAACGGGGTCATTTTCCTGGACAGCCCGTTCGAGGTCTTCAATCATGGTGTTCACAAGTTCAGGTATGGTGCTGACCAGCACGCCATTACGAGTGATGTTCTCAGCTAGGGTCCTAGTGTGGGCTAGAAAATCCATGATTGGGGCATATCGTAAATCCCTGACGAGATTACGGGCAACTGGGCGTAAGGATCTCAACTATTCGTTAGTGATTTCAAAGTATCGAGCCTCCTCCCTTGGAATATCCTCCAAGGGGGGAAGAGTAGGTTCGCTATTTATGACCTCCCGGTGGGGAGTTTGTGATGGAATGTCGGTTGTATGCTGGGAGGATGCCATGGCCCTCCTTCTAGCGCCAAAATCTGTTGACGGGAAAATATGTCTGGCCAACAGTAGGGGATCTCCCCAATAGAAAGTCCCAATTAGACTTTGAATCGTTTGGAATAGGGATCCCGTCCGGGGTGTGGGTCCGGCTACCGCTTAAATGAATTTCTCTTCGGTCTTGAAGAACCTGATTGAATCTGCAGACATACACTTATTCACATGGTACAGAATACATGACTGATGTATCAAACTGATATATAACACTGTGCGTCCCCACCACCATCGCTCATCGCACATTGATGTGATGTGATGTGGTCCCCACCATGTTGCGATGTGATGTGGTCCCCACCACCATCGCTCATCGCACATTGCACATTGCAAAGCGCAAAGGGTATTAAACCTTTGAACCGCTATTTCCTTGATCATGGATGGATTGTTGGGCACGATGAAGATTTCAAGTGGATTTCATAAAGTTTTGAGATCCGGGTCTGTTGACTGTTTTGTCTTTTCACGCCTTATAAAAGGATAAGAGCCTGTAGGTTTTTGTAAGTTTTTTAAACGTTTTATAATGTATTAAAATGCTATTAAAAAAGGTAGAGACAGAAACAGAGTGTTTTGTTGTGTATTTGTAGAGCCCGCAGGCTGAAAACACAGAGTACGCTTGTAAGCATTTTATGTGCATTTTTTTTTTATTGGATGGAGATTTTTTTTTAGCACTACGTTTTGTAGCAGTCCACTGTTTAGTTTTGTAAAATCCCTCTCAAGGAGGAAGAATTAGCTTTATTCTGATTTTGTATTTGTTTTTCATTCTTTTATGAATTGATAAAAGCTTGTCCAAAATTGTTTCTGTTCATTCTGCAAATTTGAGATATTAAATCTCTGTGTTGTAGAGGGAATCTTCATTCTCTCAATTGTTTAGGAATTATCAAAAATTCCAAAAAAACAGTCACACAAATACCAAACACACAGACTGAGACTCAAACACAAAGAAACACAGAAAAGCCAAACCACTAAACACATAGACTGAGACTCGAACACCAAACCACCAAACACACACACTCAGACTCTAACAACTAACCCAAGAAACATAGTAAGCCATGGACGGCGTATATATGTTTAAATGTGAGACTGAGGTACACACACACTCCTTTCTGTCAGAGAAGTTGAACCACCATTACCACTCCCTTTCAATTGATTTCCACTTCAGCCTCTCTACCAGACTGTGAATCTCCGTCCACAATGCAGAGAACACAATAAAGAGCATGAATTTAAACGGAAAAAGATGAACGAAAAGCAGTGTGTTTTTTGGGATAATGTAAGTCATTGGTAATGGTGGCTCAACTATCCGTTGAAAGGAAGTGTATATATACCTCAAATATCACACAATTTAAACATATTGTTGCTTCTCTCTCCTTCGTCCATGGCTTACTATGTTTCTTGGGTTAGTTGTTAGAGTCTGAGTGTGTGTGTTTGGTGGTTTGGTGTTCGAGTCTCAAAGATATATATATATATATATGCTAGAATTTAATTGGAATTTCTTGAATATAAAAATTCAAATTAGTTTTTGTTTTAAGATTGTATGGATAGTTCATGTTTCACAGTTTGCAATTTCTTCATGATGTATGGATAAGTCATACAGGTTAATAAATTTACAAATTAAATTTTAATGAATGGAAATGAATTCTATGGGTTAATTTTAAACATAAATTTAAATGTAGTGAAAATTAATTTTTTAGGGAATCCAATAAGAACTAATAACTCAAACTCTCACTCATAACTTTTTTTAATCAACGAATAAGATTGTGCCAAGTCATTTCTAGCCGTTGGGAGTATGGTGCCACTTAGTTTGTGTCATGTCATTTCGTAGTCGTTGTATAAACACTAAACAAATCATTTCTAGCCATTAGAGCAGGAAATACTTAGTTTGTGTCATGTCAATTTTAGCAATTGTATCAACATCACTATTAAAATAATGGAATGTGCCACTTTCTATTATTGTCTTGGTAAATACATCAACATCAACATATTGATTGTTGATTGTGATGTGGCACCTCATTATAATGAAGTAAGCTAACAAATAGTAAAATGCCAATAAGAATTCTTCATGTGCCACCAACAACTCTCCATGGTGTCATCATTTTCTTAATATAAAAGACTTATTATAAGATTATATATATTTATAATAAAAGATATAAAATGTAAAATAACACTGAAAAGTATGAAATGAGGGATTCTTATATTTAATAATAATAATGAAAGTTTATAGTATTTTTTAGAAATAGTAAATAAAATCATTATTTTTAAACACGTATATTCAACTTAATACAAAATAAATTAAAATAATAGGTTTTAGGTTATATTGCTTTTCATTAATAAAGATTAGGGGTTAAATATAATATGTAATTGTTAGAACTATCTTATCATTACTCGAAACATGTAAATCAATAAATCATTTACTTAAATGAATACAATATGTTTTTTAGGGAACCTAAAATGGGAGGAAACCCAGCTAGAATATAAAGTCATTACATTGCTTTGTTTTCTTTAGTAATGGAATGAAAACACACAAAAAAAGGCACTTATTACCAAATTTCCTTTCACATGATGGCCTAAGTGACTACTACAAAATCTTATTTGTCACCTATTATTTCCAAACATATCAGGCATTTATACTTTGCACAACTATGAAACAAGTAAAAAGCTAAAAGAATTGAATACAATATCTTTCAAGTGGCCTAATATTTAATATAGCCTAATAGCCATGTACATTTAAGGCTTTTTCATTCCTCTACCCCCATTTAGTACTCGGTTTTATACTATCTAGAATCTTCTTAAAATTCAACATTAGGAAAAAATTTAAACATGGAAATTTATCTAAAATTGTAGAAATTTTGGAAAATCCTACTAGCTGCTTAAATTGTTTTAGCCATATTCTTCTAAAAATATTCATATTTATAACAATTCTATATACTATTTATAAAATTTTCATGAACTTTTGAATGAAATAATTTAATCCTATAAAAATTATGTGAATCATATAAGAAAGAAAAAGGAAAGTATATAATCTTTTATTGGAAAAAGCATGGAAAATAATTCCATAAGTAGATAGATCCACCTGTGTTATCTACTTAGTACAATGGTGGTCAAAAAAGTAGCTGCAATTGTGGTCAAATCAATCTTTTTGTGTTAGTTTTATTCCCCTCACTTCTCTCGCACTCTCCTAATAGATTAGCCCTAATTTATTAAGCGATTTCTTGATTAATTTAATGGGCCTATTTACAACATATATACGAGTTAAACCATGTGGTTTGTTCTTTTAATTTCATGTTCTACTCTACCTTCTTTGTTTGAATTTTGCAAGCCCATTTTGAGCAATCAAATGGACATTTCTTGAGTAAAAAATTCAAAATATCAACATAAAGTGTCGTGACATATATTTTTCATATAGCGATCTTTAGAATGGTGTAAAAACCACCCTAATTTTAATTGCATGTTCTGTTCTACCTGAATAGAAACTCATATATGGAAATTGTTCCTAAAAATTTTAGTCTCTTCACTTTTTCAATTGAATAGACCTCATTTTGGTGATTATCTTTTCCTTTTTGTGTAGTTCTCACATGCTACCAAAAATTGGTTTATCATCGAGTATAGAAGGACTTCTTATGGCATTCAATATTTCGAATAACGAGCCATTATGTCCACCTTCATTCCATTAGCCAGTGAGATGTATATTCCCACTTTTGTGTCACATACATTATGTGTTTCTATTGGTGGAGTACCTTTTAAGTTAGTGGCACATCCCAATTAAGAGACTCAAGGTTTAAAATTTAGATGGTTCATTTTGAGCAATCAAATGAAAAATTATTGAGTAAAAAATTCACAATATCAACATAAAGTGTTGCGACATATTTCTTCATGTAGTGACCTTTAGAATGGTGTAAACACCACCTCAATAGGAGCTCATATATAAAAATTATTCCTCCCACAATTAGAGCTACCTTGTTGGCCACCATCATACTAAGTAGAGGGCATAGGTTGACCTACCCACATCTATACCATGGGAAATCTTGGGAGAAAAATTTCATAGATGAAATTATTTTCCATGCTTTTTCCAATACAAGATTCTACACTTTCCTTTTTCTTTCGTAAATGATTCACATAAATTTTATAGGATTAAATTATTTTATGCAACAATTAATCAAAATTGTATAGATAGTATATAGAATTGTTATAAATATGAATATTTTTAGATGAATATGGCTAAAGAGTTTAAGGAGCTAGTAGAATTTTCGAAAATTTCTACAATTTGAGACAAATTTCCATATTTAAAATTTTTCCTAATGTATACTTTTAAAAAGACTCTAGATGATCTAAAACCTAGTACTAAATGAGGGTAGAGGAATGCAAAAGCCTTAAATGTAGTTGGATATTAGGCTATATTAAATATTAGGCCACTTGAAAGATAGCACATTCAATTCTTTTAGCTTTGCACTTGTTTCATAGTTGTGAAAAGTATAAATGGATGAGATCTTAGGAAACAATATATGACCAATAAGATTTCATAGTAGCCACTTAGGCCATGCTGTGAAACAAAAATTTGTAATAAATTCTTCTTTCTTTGTGTTTGCATTTCCATTACTAAAGAAAACATAGAAGTGCAATGGTCTTATATTCTAGCTAAGTTTACTCCCATTTTATATTCCCTAAGAGACATATTGTATTCATTTACCCTAAATGATTGGTTCATTTATATATTCTTTGATTTTCATATTTTAACTATTCTAAAAAAATTCCAATAATAAGATAGTTCTAACAATTACATATTATATATAACCCCTAATATTTATTTATTTTTGTAAGTTTGGTAGTACCTTTAATTTTTCTATTATATATAACCCCTAATCTTTATTTTTTTGGGTAAGTTTTGTAGTACTTTTCATTTTTCTATTTTTTTCACCTTTTTTTTTTTTTACTCTATCTTCATCAACATCTCCACATACATCACACCACCAGAAGGGAATTGAACGTATGATGAGTTCTATAAGAGCTCACCTCATCACCCACTTACATAACCCCTAATATTTATTAACCATAGGAAATATAACCTAAAACCTATTATTTCAATTTGTTTTGTATTAAATTTATTTCACATGTTTAAAACTAATGATTTCATCTATTATTTCTAAAAATTCAATAACCTTTCAATATTATTAAATCTACAAATCCATTATTTCATGCTTTTCAATTCAATGATAAACATTTATATTAAGACATCTAAGAATCCATCATTTCATGCTTTTGTAAATTGTCATGTTATTTTACTTTTCATTATCTTTTTATTATAAATATTTATAATTCTATAATAGATATTTTTTATTAGAAAATAATAACTCTATAAAAAAAGTTGTTATTGACATTTTAAGATTTGTCGGCTGACTCCATAATAACTAGCTGCCACTTCGCAATCACAATCAACATCTTTCATGTTTATGTACTTACAGAAACAATGATAAAAAGTGACATGTTCCATTATTTTAATAGTAAAGTTGATACAACTGGCACAAAGGACTAGAAATGACGTGGCTCCATCACTCCCAAAAGCTAGAAATAACCTGGCACAATCCTAGTGTTGGATAAAAAAAATTATGAATGAGAGTTAGAGTTATGAGTGGATTTTCCCAAACACCTTCACTCATTCAGAGATATATAATGAGTTTTTTTTTTCATTGAAAAGAATATATACCATTTTACATAGTTGATAACAAGTAAGCGGCTTTTTAATTAATTAAAAAAACATTATGTTTGAAATTAATCACGAAACTCATATCCATTCCATTAAAATTTAATTGGTTAATTTATTAACTTTTATGATTTATTTATCTCAATTTTATTTGATTATCAACTTCTTATTACCCTCCGAATTCATTTTGCAAATTGCAAAAAGTAAGAAAGCGTAAAACAAAAAAATAAAAAGTGTAGAACAAAAAACTAATTTGAAATTTTATATTTAAGCAATCTCAACTAAATCATATATATATATATAAAAAAAACAAATTTTACACATGCTTCAACTGATTTCCACTTCAGCGATGTCTCTGCCAACTCTAGAGTCTAGACCCCACAATGCACAATGCAGAGAACAGAATAAATGATTAATTGTTGAAATAGAGGTTAAATTAAAAAGCCAATAATAGAAAAGGTATTGGAAAAGTTAAAAGCACGAATTTAAACAGAAAAAAGGTTGAACCAAAAGCATGAGTGTGCTTTTTTTTTTTTAATAGAATTTATACAGAAAAAAATTTGAACCAAAAGCATGAGTGTGCTTTTTTTTTTTTTAATAATGTAAGCCGTTGGTAATGGTGTAATGGTGGTTCAACTATCCGTTGAAAGCGAGTGTATATATATCTCAAATCTCACACAATTTAAACATATGTCTGTTGGGTGTTTTGGTGTTGGAGTCTCACTCTGCCTGTTTGGTGGTTTGGAGTCTCAGTGCGATAGACGAAGATGAAGTTTAATTTCTTTCTTATTGAATCTTTTTCTTTTCGAGTGATGAAGATTTCTGTATTAGCTAATTTCTTTCGTATTGAATCTTTTTCGTTTTTAGGATAACAACTGCCATTTGACATCTCTTTAATTTCTTCGTGTAGATAATGTCTAAACCTTGCTATATTTTTTTGTCAGGAGTTTAACCAGATTTCAAAGGCAACTTCAAAGGAACTATAACGGGATTTACGGCTATTTGAGGGTTTTTCACTTCGGGTACATCATATTATTACCTCATCTGATTTCTTGTATAAGAGGCAATTTCTTTATTACCGAATTTCCTTTTTTCTTGTTATAATGAAATTTCTCGAGTGATGAAGATGGCAATTGCATTCCATATGTCTTCTCTTTGTAGTTGATATTGTTCATTGTTGAAACCCTACTTAAACGTACAACTCTAGGTATAAGGAGACGGCTCTGGCTCATTTTTTTTCAATAGATTAACCATATGTTTACTCAAATTAACTCAAATTATTATAAACGGCTCTAGTTTTCATCGACTGATTTTTTAAATATGTGTCTCATCTCCTTAGGAATAATTAGGGCACTCTTAACCCTAATTTAACCCTAATTTAGTGGGAGTATTTCTTGATTAATTTAATAGGCCCATGCTTATCAGTTAATCCATCTGGTTCATTCCTTTGTTTAATCGCATATTCTCCTCTGTTCTGCGTTGCCTCACTTCTCCTTGATGGATTTTGGAAGTTGGGAACCATTGGTGGGAAGCTTGACGAGAGTGGCCCAACTAACCATTGATGAACATGCCCACAACCTTGATGTGTTCTCGAGTGGCTCACTATGCCACCTAACAAACCTTTATCGGAACTGTTTGGAGTTGAATTCATTGCCCAACAGAAACGAGTTCCAATCTACAGACTGCCAACTGCGGCTAGACTTCATTGGCAGACCGTATACTAGAAATCCCTACTCCTCCACTGACATATCACTGGATGTTCTGTCACCCTGAACTGGGGAAGTGGGCTCTGACCTGTTCTGGCTACTGTTGCGGCTTTTCAAACCCTAGTTCAATATACCAGTCTGGATACTCATTTTTTTTTATTGAGTTTCACACCCATTGGTCATCGATGAGATTAATTTGAAAGACACATCATAATTTTTGTTTTCAAAGATTTTCGAACCACTAAATGCGGTTCATGGTTCATCATAAGATCTTGATATTTCGTATTTAATCCATCTTTGACTTCCCATCTTTGACCTATTCAAATTTTCATGATTATTAAATCAATCTTTTCATTTAACTCAACTGTGTTAGTTTAATTAGTTTTCACAAAACTAAACCGAACCGAACATCTCCCCTGGGCCGCGCATGCACCGATCAAGATAGAAGGAAATCCGAACACAAGTTAATGACTTCTCCTTAGTTTTTTGTCGCGGTTTAATTAGTTTTCATTTTTTTTTATAGTTTTGTATGTCATTTTTTTTTCAATTATAAATATTAGTTAACTTTATATGTACTTTTCAAAATCAGTTTTGGATACTGCCTTTCAATAAAAAAAAATAATTTCTCTCAAAATTTAATTTAGATTAATATTTCTCAAAATCATTTTGAATTATTATTTTCAGATATATTTTTTCATTTATATCTTATAACTTATGTTACATTATTACTCTCATTAAGTTCAATATATTTTCTCTCTTAAATTATATATTAATACATTTAACTTGTTTTAAATAAATCTTGTTATATTTTATTTTAATCTATTTTTGAATGATTTCTTTATTGATATTGTTAAGTTTAATTTTTTTAATTATTTTAAAATTTGATATGTTATTGAAGTCATACACTATATTTTATTAAAGGTACAATGTAGTATGGTAAATTTTTTAATTAAAATAAAATAATGTACAAATAAAATAAGCTAGTTTACCTTAGGTTAGGTTAGGTTGGGCTAGGCTAGGTTAGGCTAGGTTCGGTTAAGGTAGGTTAGGTTATGTTAGGTTGTGTTAGGTTAGGCTAAGCTAGGCTAGGTTAGGTTAGGCTAGGCTACGCTAGGCTAGGTAAGGCTAGGCTATGGTAGCCTAGGTTAGGCTAAGTTAGGTTAAGCAACGCTAGGCTAGGATAGGCTAGGTTAGGTTAGGCTAGGCTAGGCTAGGTAAGGTTAGGCTAGGTAAGGTTAGGCTAGGTTAGGTTAGGCTAGACTAGGATAAGGTTAGGCTAGGCTGGACTAGACTAGGTTAGGTTAGGCTAGAGTAGGTTAAGGTTAGGCTAGGTTAGGTTAGGTTAGGCTAGGTTAGGCTAGACTAGGTTAAGGTTAGGTTAGGTTAGGCTAGACTAGGCTAGGATAGGCTAGGCTAGGTAAGGTTAGTTTAGGTTAGGCTAGTCTAGGCTAGGTTGGGCTAAGGTAGAGTAGGGTAGTCTATGTAAGGTTAGGCTATGTTAGACTTGGTTAGGTTAGGCTAGGCTAGGCTAGGCTAGGCTAGGTTAGGTTAGGTTAGGTTAGGCTAGGATAGCCTAGGCTAGGTTGGGATACACTAGGATAAGCTAGGTTAGGTTAGGCTAAGATACGCTAGGCTAGGCTAGGTTAGGATACACTAGGATAAGCTAGGTTAGGTTAGGCTAAGATACGGTAGGCTAGGATAGGCAAGGCTAGGCTTGGTTAGTCTAAGCTAAGATAGGTTAGGCTAGGTTAGGTTAGGTTAGGCCACGATAGGCTAGACTAGGAGAAGATAGCTTATGCTAGGCTAGGTTAGGTTAGGCTAAGCTAGGCGAGAAGAGGGTAGAGTAGACTAGGCTAGGGTAGGCTAAGGTAGATGAGTTTAGGCTAGTTTAGGTTAGTTTAGGTTAGGCTAGGCTAGGCTAGGTTAGGTAAGGTTAGGTTAGGCTCGGCTAGTCTAGGCTAGGCTAGGCTAGACTAGGGTAGGCTAAGCTAGGTTACGTGAGATTACGCTAGACTAGGATAGGCTAGTATAGGCTACCCTAGACTAGGCTAGGTTAGACTATGTTAGGCTAGGCTAGGTTAGGCTAGGCTAGAGTAGGCTAGGCTAGTATAGGCTAGGATAGAATAGGCTAGAGTAGACTAAGCTACGCTACACTAGGCTACACTAGACTAGCCTAGGCTAGAGTGTGGTAGACTAGGCTAAACTAGGCTACACTAGGCTTGGCCAAAGTAGGTTACACTAGGACACGCTAGAGCGGATTAGGCTAGGATAGGTTAGGTTAGGTTAGGTTAAGTTAGGGTGAGCTAGGCTAGGCTAGTCTAGGTTACGTTGTGCTAGACTAGGTTAGACAAGGCTATGTTAGGCTAGGTTAGGCTATGTTTGGAAATGTTAGGCTAGGCTAGGCAAGGTTAGGTTTGGTTAGGCTAGGCTAGGCTAGCATAGGTTAGGCTACCTTAGGTTAGGGAAGTTTAAGTTAGGTTAGGTTAGGTTAGCCTAGGATAGGCTAGGTTATGTTAGACTAGGCTAGGATAGGCTAGGATAGGATAGGCGAGGATAGGTTAGCTCACATTAGGATAGAATAGGCTAGCTACACTAGGTTAGGCTAAGCTATGTTAGGTTAGGTTAGGCTAGGTTAGGTAAGGTTAGGCTAGAATAGGCTAGTTACACTAGGATAGGATATGCTAGGTTAGGCAAGGCTAGGCTAGGCTATGCTAGATTAGCTAGAGTAGACTAGGCTAGGCTAGAATAGTTTAGGTTAGACTAACCTATGCGAGGCTAGGCTAAGCTAGGATAGGCTAGGCTAGGGTAGGTTAGTCTAGTGTAGGTTAGGTTAGGCTAGGCTAGGCTAGGCTAAAGTAGGCTAAGTTAGGCTAGATTAGACTAGGCTAGATTATGCTAGGCTAGGATAGGCTAGAGTATACTAGGCTAGGTTAGACTAGGCTAGGCTAGAGTAGGTTTGGATAGGTCATGCTAGGCTAGGCTAGGCTATTGCAGACTAGGTTACGTTAGGATAATCTAAGGTAAGCTAGGAAGTGTTAGGTTAGCTTAGGCCATGCTATGCTAGATTAGAATAGGTTAGGTTACATTAGGCTAGGCTAGGTTAGGGTAGCTTCTCTTAGGCTAGGCTAGGCTAGGCTAGAATAGGCTAGGCTATGCTAGACTAGGTTAGGTTAGGCTACGCTAGGCTAGGCTAGGAAAGGTTAGGTTAGGTTAGGCCAAGCTAGGCTAGGCTAGGCTAGGTAAGGTTAGGTTAGGTTATGCTAGGCTAGGTTAGGGTATGCCAGGTTAGGATAGCCAAGGCTAGGTTAGGCTAGGCTAGGATAGGCTAGGTTAGGCTAGGCTAGCTTAGGCTAGCTTAGGCTACGCTAGGTTATGTTAGGTTAAGCTATGGTAGGATAGTCTAGGATATGATATTCTAGGCTAGGTTAGGTTAGGTTATGCTAGAATAGGTCAATTAGTGTAGGTTAGGCTAGCCTAGAGTAGGCTAGGCGAGGCTAGGCTATGCTAAAATAGTGTGGAGTATACTAGGCTAGGCTAGAGTAGCTTAGGTTAGGCTAGGATAGGCTAAGGTAGGATAGACTAGGCTAGGTTAGGATAGGCTCAGCTAGAGTAGGCTAAGTTAGACTAGGCTAGGTTAGGCTAGGCTAGAGTATGTTAGGCTAGGTTAGAGTAGACTAGGCTACGTTACGGTAGGCTAGGTTAGAGTAGGTTAGGCTAGGCTAAAGTAGGCTAGGGTTGGTTAGGCTAGAGTAGGCTAGATTATATTAGTCTAGAATAGAGTAGTCTAGGGTGGAGCAGGCTTGGCTAGATTAAGCTAGAGTAGAACAGAGTAGGCTAGGTTAGGCTAGACTAGAGTAGGCTAGACTCGATTAGTCTAGAATAGAGTAGTATAGGGTAGAGTAGGCTAGGCTAGAGTAAGATAGGGTAGAGTAGAGTATGCTAGACTAGGCTAGAATAGAGTAAACTTAGTTAGGAAAACATAGGCTACCCTAGAAAAGAGTAGGCTAGGTTAGCAAATATTAGGCTAGGATAGGTTAAGTAGGCTAACCTAAAGTAGACTAGTCTAGGGTAGGCTAGGGTAAGCTAGGGTAGGCTATGATAGAGTAGGTTAATCTACATTATGCTAGGCTAGGCTAGGCTAAAATATGTGAGAGTAAGCTAGGCCACATTAGTCTAGATCATTCTATGCCAGGCTAGGCTAGGCTATAGTAAGCTAAGCTAGCATAGGCTAGGCTAGAGGAGGGTAGGCAAGATTAGGCTATGGTAGGCTTGAGTAGGTTAGACTATGGTAGGGTAGTTTACGCTAGAACATGCTAGAGTATATTATGCTAGTTAAACTAGTTTAGGATATGCTAGGTTAGGCTAGGCTAAGCTATGCTATGCTAAAATAGGCTTAGAGTATACTAGGCTAGGGTAGACTAGTTTAGGTTAGGCTAAGCTAGGCTAGGTTGGGCTAGGATATGATAGGCTTGAGTAGGCTAGGCTAGGCTAGGCTAGGTTGGGATAGGCTAGAGTAGGCAAGGCTAGTCTTGGCTAGGCTATAATAGGATAGAGTAGACTAGGCTAGGCTAGACTAGGCTTAGGGTAGAGTAGGCTAGGTTGGGCTAGATTAGACTAGGCTAGATTAGGCTATGCTATGGTAGACAACGCTAGGTTAGGCTAGGCTAAGCTAGAGTAGGTCAGGCTAGGCTAGGCTAGTTTAGGCTCGACTAGGCTAGGCTACGATAGGCTAGGTGGGGATAGGTTAGGCTAGGCTAGGCTAATGCTACACTAGGTTAGATTAGGCTAATCTAGGGTAAGCTAGGAAACATTAGGTTAGGTTAGGTAATGCTAGCCTAGAGTATACTCATTTAGGTTAGGCTAATCTAGGATAGAGTAGGTTAGGCTAGGCTAGACTAAGGTATTCTAGGCTAGTTTATGCTAGGTTAGGCTAGACTAGGCTATCCTAGACTAGCTTAGGCAATATTTGGCTAGGATAGGCTAAGTAGGTTTACCTAGAGTAGACTAGGCTAGAATAGGCTAGGGTAAGGTATGGTAGTCTACGATATGGTAAGATAATTTACATTATGCTAGGCTAGGCTATACTAAACTAGGCTAGAGTAAGCTAGGCCGAATTAGGCTAGATCATTCTATGCTAGGCTAGGCTAGGCTATGGTAGGCTAGAATAGGCTAGGCTAGGTTAGGCAAGGCCAAAACAGGCTAGGTTAGGCTAGGTTAAGTTAGTGTAGGCTAGCCTAAGGTAGAGTATGCTAGGATAGAGTAATCTAAGATAGGATAGAGTAGGCTAGGCTAAGTTAGAGTAAGTGAGGCTAGGCTAGGCAAAGCTAGGCTGCAACATGCTAAACAACCATAGAGGTGGCTATGTCAAGTGAGAGTATGCTGGGATAGGATGGGAAATTTTAGAGTGAGATGGGAGTTACTCTAAGAATCTTAAAATGATTAAGGTACATCTTTATAGTTATAATATATCTTAAAATAAACTAGGATAGGTTAGAGTAGGTTGGGATAGGTTACATTCTGTAAGGATAGAATAGGGTAGGGTAGGGTATGTTAGGCTAGGGTAGAATAAACTATTCTAGGCTAGGCTAGAGTGGGCTAGTCTAGGCTAGAATAGTGTAGTATAAGCTAGAGTAGGTTAGGCAAGGATAGACTAGGTTACATTTTGCTAGAGTAGGCTGGGATAGGTTATGTTATGCTAGAGTAGGCTAATTTAAGCTAGGATATAAAAGGTTAAGATAGATTAGGTTATGGTAGAGAAGGCCACACTAGGTTAGAGTAGTATAGGGTAGGCTAGCATAGAGTAGGCTAAGCTACACCATGTTGTAGTAGGCTATGCTAGGCTAGAGTATGATAGTCTAGTCTAGACTAAGCTATAGTGAGCTACGTTAGTCTAAGATAGACAAGGAGATGTTGGAGTGAGTTAGGCTAGAGTATGTTAGGTTGGGTTAAACTCTGGCAGAGTAGATTAGGTTGCACTAGATTATGCTAAGTGAGAGGAGGCTTTGTTGTTCTAGGCCAGGCTATAGTACGCTAAGCGAGAGTAGGCTAGGTTAGCTAGATTAGGAAAAATTAGGCTATGCTAGGCTCTGCGAGAGTAGGCTAGGCTAAAGTAGGATAGAGTAGGCTAGGTTAAGCTATGCTAGGATAGGCTAGAGAATGCTATGCTAGCATAGGGTAGAGTTGGCCAAACTAGGGTATGATATGCTACAATAGGCTAGATTATTATACGATATGTTAGGCTAGAGTAGGCTAGGCTAGGGTAGAGTATGTTATGCTATGCTAGGATAGTCTAGGGTAGGTTACGGTAGCGCAAGATAAAGTAGCCACGATAAGGCTAGAGTAAGTTATAAAAGAGTAGGCTCTTTTAGAATGAGCTAGCTTCGAGTAGGATAGGTTAGGCTAGGATAGGTTAGGCTAAAATATGCTGGGGTAGGCTAGGCTAGGATAGAATAGGATAGGTTAAGATAAGATAGATTAGGCTAGGTTAGAGTAGGATAAGCTAGGCAAAAGTAGGCTAGGATAGGCTAGGCTCGACTAGGAAAGGCTAGGCTTGGATAGGTTAGGCAAGAGTAGGGTAGGATAGGGTAGGTAAAACAAGGCTAGGCTTGAATTCGCTAGATTAGGCTAGTCTAAATAGGTAAGGTATCCTATTGAAGGAAAGAAGATTTGGGTTCAGTTAGGAGATGAAAATTCACCTTCAACAGCCAAACTGATGGAAATTGTTGACAAATGTAGGGCATTGCAATTAGGTGATTTATATTTTTTATATAATTACTTGTGAAGTTTTTCTACTTCTTAGATTAGGATTTCCTTTTACTTAGGTTATTATAGTGTTCTTCTACATCAAACACCTACCAATGTATAAACCATAAAGAGACAAGAGACACAAAATGTAGGCAATCATCTAGGGCCAAAATCTCTCCCACTTGAGATGAAAACGTGAACAAATTTTTCTTCTTATAGAGACTTCAATTGAAAAATACCAAGACCAAGACCCTTGATCTATTTTCCACACCAAGAAAAAGAATCCCACTTGCCTCGCAGCATTCATACTACAAATTTGTGCTTCACTGTCTCTCAGTTACACTGCACACAACGTCAGCGAGCAAGTAGGAATAAGATCAAACATTGTCTCCTCTGACCAACAGCTCTACACTCACAACCCTTAGCTCTCATACTAGGTGTTAAGTATTAGATAAAAACAATGAAAAATCTCAGATTATTATATAAGCACACAAAGAGAACAAAAAATAGGAGACAAGAATCGAGAAACAAACTAATAAAACACATAGAAACTTGAGAAAAAAAAATTCTATTATAGGAGTCCTTTCCTTTCCTTGGCTTGTTCAGGCAGAGGGAGGAAATTCAAATTTATAGATCAAGGAGGAAGAGCTAAAATTTCCTTATCCTCCATGTGGATTACGTGGATGCACAAGAAAAATAATGTGGTGGTGGTTAGTGGAGCAGATGGGTGGCGTGTTAGGTTCGGCACCGATGTCTCTCAGAAATTCGGCGGGCACCAACCTTATTAATTGTAACATACATGATTAAATTTTTTTTACTTATTACCTTAACTATTAACATTTCCAAATTTATATTTCCAATTGCAAACTTGTTTACCATATATATAAGGTTTTGGAAATATATATTAATCCAACACCCATTAAAATTAGTCAAATCTAAAACACCATATCCCATCTACCAACCAAGTTATGGATTGTATGCAACACATTCTTAATAAATACCTCGGATTATGTTTTTTACTATTTGACAACATCAGGTAATGGCACATTAAAGTTGTGACAGTTGTATGATCTTCTTGGGATTAAGTTCCAGATTTAATGGGACACCTTGGATCTATTTTCCACTGTTCAGGCTCCGAGGAGTTATGTATTCATGATATACGATACTTCTTAAGACAGATGATTGTGCCCATATTGTGTCTACTTTTTATTGTAATGCCAAAATCATATATGTACTAGAACATTTAGATAGCTTTGTTTTGAGCATGGGAATGCCTACATTAGCGATGATATATATTTTCATTGAATGTTTTTATAGGTTTTTGACCGGTGTCTCTAATCCAATCCTTGGAATGATAAAGCACTCACTTTTTAGAAAACATTTCTCACACTTCACACTTTAGGGGGAAATATTTTACACGTCATTTTTTCACGATGAAATTTGAGTGTCGTTATGGGTCTATCACCATCCATATCATGTTCCCATAGAGGTAAAAAATAATCATGTTTCTAAACCAAGTCTTGGAAACTAGAGAAAATCTCTTTAAAACCTTTAAGAGATTACCTGCGTGATTTTTATAACCATTTCATGTGCGTGCAATGGTACTTCTTCTATTAACCACAAAAATCATCACTTTTTTCACCACTAAAACCTCTGCACCCCCGTAAAAAATAAGGAACTAATAAAATTAACTTCTAGAAGCCTAGTTGCTCGAATATTCTCCTAACTGGAAGCCTCTAGAGTCATGCTAGTTCGAGATTTATCCCTCTACTCATCGAGATTATCCCTTGGCCAAAGAAACCCAAATCCCTTCACGGGATGAACTCATCCCTCTCTTAATGGATTTGAAACTACCTCAATCTCTCTATAAATTGAGCTGAAGTTTCAGGTTGAATGCCAGATACAGACTTGTATATATTATAAGATGGAGAGAGTTCATAGAGTTCATAGATTATGAACTAGTGAGTTGTTGTTTTAACATTCAATATTACACCTTTGTGTACATGACTTTATGCTATTTATTCTAGAGAGGAAGGCTTATCAGACTAAAGGAAACGATTGCACAGACATACGAGAGAAATTTTTCTTTTTAATTTTTGATAATACATATGGATCTCTTTTTCTTATTATGTTGTTTCTAAATTCATGGAAATGATGTCAATACTTAGACTCCTTAATCCCTAAGTTAAACTAGTATTTATGACTATTATATATTGCAAGTGCTTCGATATTTTGCATTGTTTGTGATTGCAGGTTCTTCTGAGCATTGAATAATTTCTTTGGAGCGAAGGGAAAAAGGCTACATCAAACATCTCGGTTGAAAGGTAGGAGCATAACCTCCTTATTTTAAGGTTGTAATAATCTAAAATACAAATATTTTAGAGAAAGAGGAATTCAATGGATCTTTGCTTCTCGTTACTTGTTCAAGTACTAGGGAGATCTCTCTTGTTTGCAAGAGGGATTAACGTACAAAATACTAACCTAGTGTACTTTTTCCTAGCCTAACATAGCCTAGCCTAGTGTATCCTAGCCTAGCCTAGCTTAGCCTACCCTACCCTAACCTAAACATGTCTAGCTTATCCAAGTCAATTCTATCCTATTCTAGCCTAGCCTAGCCTCACCTAGCCTACTCTAGACTCACCTAACCTACACTAGCCTAACCTAGACTAGCCTAACCTTCTCTAACCAGCATATTTTAGCCTAAGCTAACTGACACTAGGCTAGTCTAACTATCCTATTCTTGCCGAGCGTAACCTAGCCTACTCTAGCCTATCCTGGAGTAGCCTAACATAACCTAACCTAGCCTAGGCTAGCCCATCCAAGTCTAGCCTAACCTACCGTACTCTAGCCCTGGCCTAGCCTAACCTAACCAAGTCTAGCATAGCCTAGCCTAACATAGCATAGCCTAGCCCATCCAAGCCTAGCTTAGCCTAACCTAGCCTACTCTAGCCTAATAGCCTAACCTAACCTAGTCTACACTAGCCTAGCCTTGCATAGTGTAATCTAGCCTACTCTACTCTATCCTACCCTAGCCTAGTCTAGCCTAGCCTAGCCTACTCTATCATATTCTATCATAACCTACTCTAGCCTAACCTAACCTAACCTAGCCTAGAATAGCTTATCCTAGCCTAGCCTAGCCTATCTTAGCCTATCTGAAACTATTCTATTCTAGCCTAGCCTAATCGAGACTATTCTATCCTTGCCTAGCCTAGCCTAGCCTTACCTAACCTAGTCACACTATCCTATTCTAGTATAGCCTAACCTAACCTAGCCTAGCCTATCCTATCCTAACCTACCTAGACTAACCTAACCTAACCTATCCTAGCATATCCTAGCCTACCCTTTCCTAACCCAGCCTAACCTAACCTAACCTAACCTAAACTTCCCTAACCTAAGCTAGCCTACCCTAGCCTTGCCTTGCCTAACCTAGCCTTTCCTAACATAACCTCGCCTAGCCTAGCCTAACCGAACCTCAAAGCCCAGCCTAGCCTAGCCTTTCCAAGCCTAGCCTAACCTACCCTAACCTAGCATACCCTAGATTAACCTAACTGAACCTAGCTTAGCCTAGCCTAACCTAGTCTAACTAGCCTATTCTAGTATAGCCTAACTTAACCAAGCTGGCCTACCCTAGACTAACCTAGCCTAACCTATCCTAGCCTAAGCCAAAATAGCCTAGCCTAACCTAGCGTAGAATAGCCTAACCTAACATAACCTAAACTTCCCTAACAAAATATATCCTAGCCTAACCTAACCTAAACATGTCCAGCTTATCCAAGTCAAATCTATCCTATTCTAGCCTAGCCTAGCCTCACCTAGCCTACTCTAGACTCGCCTAACCTACACTAGCCTAACATAGACTAGCCTAACCTCGTCTAACCAACATATTCTAGCCTAAGCTAACTAACACTAACCTAGTCTGACTAGCCTAAAATAACCTAGTCTAACTAGCCTATTCTTGCCTAGCGTAACCTAGCCTACTCTAGCCTAGCCTGGAGTAACCTAACATAACCTAATCTAGCCTAGGCTAGCCCATCCAAGCCTAGCCTAACCTAGCCTACTCTAGCCCTATCCTAGCCTAACCTAACCAAGTCTAGCATAGCCTAGCCCATCCAAGCCTAGCTTAGCCTAACCTAGCCTACTCTAGCCTAATAGCCTGACATAACCTAGTCTACACTAGCCTAGTCGTGCGTAGTGTAATCTAGCCTACTCTACTCTATCCTACCCTAGCCTAGTCTAGCCTAGCCTAGTCTACTCTATCATATTTGATCCTAGCCTACTCTAGCCTAGCCTAACCTAACCTAGCCTAGCATAGCTTATCCTTGCCCAACCTAGCCTATCTTAGCCTATCTGAAACTTTTCTATTCTAGCATAATCGAGCCTATTCTATCCTTGCCTAGCCTAACCTAGCCTAACCTAACCTATTCACACTATCCTATTCTAGTATAGCCTAAGCTAACCTAGCCTAGCCTATCCTATCCTAACCTACTTAGACTAACCTAACCTAACCTATCCTAGCATATCCTAGCCTGCTCTTTCCTAACCTAGCCTAACCTAACCTAAACTAAACTAAAATTCCCTAACCTAAGCTAGCCTACCCTAGACTTGCCTAGCCTAACCTAGCCTTTCCTAACCTAACCTCACCTAGCCTAGCCTAACCTAACCTCGAAGCCTAGCCTAGCATAGCCTTTCCAAGCCTAGCCTAACCTACCCTAACCTATCATACCCTAGATTAACCTAATCAAACCTAGCTTAGCCTAGCCTATTCTAGCATAGCCTAACTTAACCTAACCTGGCCTATCCTAGCCTAGCCTACCCTAGACTAACCTAGCCTAACCTATCCTAGCCTACGCCAACCTAGCCTAGCCTAACCTAGCCTATAATAGCCTAACATAACCTAACCTAAACTTCCCTAAAAAAATATATCCTAGCCTACGCCAACCTAGCCTAGCCTAACCTAGCCTAGAATAGCCTAACCTAACCTAAACTAAACTTCCCTAACCAAATATATCCTAGCCTAGCTTAGCATAGCCTAGCGTAACCTAACCTAACCTTGTTTAACAAACCTAGCCTAGCTTATTCTAGCCCAACCTTTCCATACCTAGATGAACCTAACCTAGCATAAAGTAGCCCACCCTAACCTAACCTAGCCCACCCAAGCCCACCCTAACCTAACCTAGCCCACCCTAGCCCACCCTAACCTAACCTAACCTATCCTAGGCTAGCCTAGGCTACACTAACCTAGCCTAGCCTACTCTAGACTATTCTAGGCTATTCTACCCTAATCTCGGCTCGACTATTGTAGCTTAGCCTAGCCTAGTCGAGCCTAGCCTATTATTTCCTAGCCTAACCTAGCCTAACCTATCCTACCGTAACCTAGACTATCCTATCATAACCTATCCTAGCCTTACTTAGTCCATCCTAACCTAACCTAGCCTAGCTTAACCTATCTTAGCCTCAATTAACCTAGCATAACCTAGCCTAGCCTTGCCTTGCCCATCATATTCTAGCCTAACCTAGCCTAACCTAGCCTAGCCTAGCCTGGCATAATGTACACTAGCGTAGCCTAGCCTAACAATTACCTAGCCTAGCCTAGGCTAACCTAGCCTACTCTCACCTAGCATAACCTAGTCTAACTAGCTTATCCTATCCTATCCTATCCTATCCTATCATAGCCTACCCTATCCTACCCTAGCCTAACCTAACCTAACCTAGCCTAGCCTAACCTAACCTATCATAGCCGAACCTAGCATAACCTAACCTAGCCTAGGCTAACCTATCCTTCCCTAACCTAACCGACCCTATCCCAAACCTAACTGACCCTATCCCTAACCTAACCTTACCTAACCTAACCTAAACCAACCTAATTGTGCCTAGCAGAACCTACACTAGCCTAGCCTAACCTAACCTAAACCAACCTCATTGTGCCTAGCAGAACCTACACTAGCCTAGCCTAACCTAACCTAACATTTCTTGGCCTATCCTTGCCTAGCCTAGTCTAGCTTAACCTTGCGGTGCCTAGCCTAACCTAGACTAGCTAGCCTAGCCTAACCTAAACTAACCTAACCTTGCCTAGCCTAAGCTAGCCTCACCTATCCTAACCTAACCTAGCCAACTATACTCTAGCCTAGTGTGGCCTAACATAACTTATCCTTTCTTAGCCTAGCCTATCCTAACCTAACCTACCCTAGTGTAGCCTAGCCTAGCCCACCCTAGCTTAGCTTAGCTTAACCTATTGTATCCTAGCCTAGCCTAACCTACCCTACTCTACTCTAGCCTAGCCTAGCCTATCCTAATATACCCTAATCTACTCTAGCCTATCCAAATTTACTCTATTATAGCCTAGCCTAATGTAGCCTAGTCTACTCTAGCATATCCTAGCCTACTCTAGCTTAGCCTAATCTAGCATATCCTAGTCTACTCTAGCCTATTCTAGATTAGCCTAGACTAGCCTAGCCTAATCTAGCCTACCCTAGTCTACTCTAGCCTATTCTAGATTATCCTAGACTCCAGTCTATCTCAAGTAACCTACCTAGCCTAGCCTCACCATCCCTATCCTAACCTAGTCCTTGCCTACTCTGGCCTAGTATAACATAACCTAGCCTAACCTAGCCTAGCCAACTCTAGCACAAACCTCAGCCTATTCCCCAACTCAAACTACTCTAGCCTGCCCTAGGCTACCCGAAATTTCCTTCTAAAGATAACCTAGCCTAGCCTAACCTAGCCTCACCTCACTTAATCTAGCATGATTAATCTAGCCTAACCTAGCTTAACCTTATTCTAGACAAACCTAACCTAACATAATCTAGCCTAGCCTACCATAGCCTAGCCTAACCTAGCCTAGCCTCACCTATTCTAAATAGCCTATTCTAGACTAGCCTAAGCTAACCATGCCTTCCCTAGCCTAGCTTAGCCTAGCCTAATGTAACCGAACTTAGCCTAGCCTAGCCTAGCCTATTCCATACTAGCCTACTCTAGCCTAGCCTACCCTAAACTAGCTTATCCTACTCTAGCGTAGCCTGGTGTACTCTAGCCTCTTCTAGCCTAGCCTAAGCTACTCTACCCCAACCTAATCTAGCTTAGACTAGTATAATTTACCCTATTCTAGCCTAGCCCTACAAAGCCTAGCTTAGCATATTCTAGCCTAAACTAGCCTAGCCTAATCTAGCCTAGCCTATTCTGTCCTAACCTAACCTAGGCTACTGTAACCTAGTCTAACTAGCCTATTCTATACTAACCTAATCTAAACCTCGCTTTGCTTAGCCTAGCCTAACCTAGCCTAATCTAACCAAACATACCTAGCCTATCCTTACCTAGCCTAGCCTAACCTAGACTAACCTACTCTAGCCTATCCTAGCCTACACTAGCCTAGCCTAGCCTAACCTAGACTAACCTACTCTAGCCTACACTAGCCTAGCCTAGTATACTCTTGCCTCTTCTAGCGTCCTAGCCTAATACAAGCTAACCTTGCCGAGCCTACTCTAGCTTAGCCTAGTCTAACTTTGTCTCTTCTAGCCTAGCCTAGTCTAACCTACTCTAGCCTAGCTTAACCTATCCTAACCTAAACTAGTCTAACCTAACCCACTCTAGCCTAACCTAACCTAGCTTTGCCTTGCCTAACCTAAACTAGCCTAGCCTAGCCTAGCCTCACCTGACCTAGCCTAACCTAGCCTAGCCTAGCCTAGTCTAGCCTAACCTAATGTAACCTAGCCTAGCCTAGCCTATCATAGCCTAGCCCACCATAACCTAGCCTAACCTAGCCTAACCAACTCTAGCCTAGCCTAGCCTAGCCTAGCCTAGCCTAAGCTAGCCTAACCAAATCTAGCCTAGCCTAGTCTAATATTACCTACCCTAGCCTACTCCAACCTATCGTAACCTAGTCTCGCCTAATCTAGCTTAGTGTGAACTTGCCTAGCCTAGCCTACTCTACCCTACCAACTCTAGCCTAGACTAATCTAATTTAGCCTATTATATCCTAGCCTAACCTAGTCCAATCTAGCCTACTCTAGCCTAGCCTAACCTGGCCTACCCAAGGCTAACCCATCTTATCCTAGTATAGCCTAACCTAACCTAACCTAACTTAGCCTCTCCTAGCATAGAATAACCTAGCCTAACGTCTCCTATCCTAACCTATCCTAGCCTAACCTAACCTAGCCTAGGCTAATCTAGCCTAGGCTAACCTAGCCTAGCCTAACTTAGTCTAGCATAGCCTAGCCTAACCTAGCCTAGCCTAGCATAAACTAGCCTAGCCTAATTTAGCCTAGCCTACTCTAGCTTAAGATAACCAAGTCTAGCCTAACCTAGCCTAGCCTATCCTATCCTAGTCTACCCCATTGTGCCCTAACCTATCCTTACCTAGCCTAGCCTAGCCTAACCTAACCTTCCATAACCTAACCTAGAACCTAATCTAACCTAGGCTAGCATAAGCTAGCATACCCTAGCCTAGCCTAACCTAACCTAACCTAACATTCTGTAGCGTAGTTGAGCCTAGCTTAGCCCAACCCACCTAGCTCAGCCTTCCCAGCTTAGCCTTGCCTTGCCCAGCCTTGGCTAGCTTAGCCTAGCATAACCTAGCCTATCCTAACCTTGTCTAGCCTAGCCTAGCCTAACTTAGCCTAGCCTTGCATAGCCTAGGCTAGCTTAGCCTAGCTTAGCATAGCCTAAACTAACATAGCCTACTCTAGCTTAGCCTATCTACTCTAGCCTTGCCTAGCTTAGCCTATCTACTCTAGCCTTGCCTAACTTAGCCTAATGTAAACTAGGCTAGCCTAGCCTAGCTTAGCTTAGCCTAACCTAAGCTAAACTATCCTAGCCTTGTCTACTCTAACCTATTCTAGCCTAGCCTAACTTAACCTAGCCTCGCTATCCTACCCTAGCCTAAAATAACTTAACCTAGAGTATAACCTAGCTTATCCTAACCTACTCTAGCCTAACCTAGCCTAATCTAGCCTAGTCTACTCTAGCCTAGCTTAACTAGTATACTCTATCCTATTCTAATCTATTGTAGACTAGCCTAGCCTACTCTACCCTAGCCTAACCTAACCTAGTCTAAGCTAACCTAACATAGCCTAGCCTAGCCTATCCTAGCCTAACCTAGTCTATCCTAACGTAACCTCTAAGGTCACTTAACTTAGCCTAGCCTAGCATATCCTAGCCTATCCTAGACTATCTTAAGCTAGCCTAGCCAACTTAGCCTAGTCTAGCCTAGTCTAACCTAGCCTAACCTTGCCTAGCGTAGCCTAGCTTAACCTAACCTAGCATAGCCTAGGATAACCTAACCTAACCTAGCCTAGTGTAGGGTAACCTAACCTTACCTAGCCTACTTTATGCTAGCCTACTCTAGTCTAGCCTAGTCTACTCTAGCCTAGCCTATCCTACTCTAGCCTAGCTTAACCTAACCTAGCCTTTAAATTTTAAAGTCATTTAAAAAAATAAATTAAACTAAACTATATTAATAAAAAAATCTTTCAAAAATAAATTTAATTAAATACCATTAATAAGAATTTAAATATAACAAAATTTATTTGAAACAAAATAAATTTATTAATATATAATTTAAGAGGAAAAATATATTGATATTAACCATAGTAATATTGTAACATAAGTTATAAGATATAAATGAAAAACATATCTGTAAAATCTGAAAATAAAAATAGAAAATCATTTTGAAAAATCCATTAATCAAAACTAAGTTTTTAGAAAAATTAAGCTTTGATTGAAAGAGCTATCAAAACCGATTTTAAGAACCACTTATAAAATTAACTAATATTAATAATTGAAAAAAAAAATATACAAAAATAAAAACAAATTTAAATAAAACGGTTTACAACAGCTAAACTACATCAAAAACTGCTCATAAAAATAACAAAAAATACCTTTCTCTTCTCAATATATAATATTAAAATAAAGGCTCATAATATTAAAATGGAATATGATTTGAGATGTGTATACATTCTTAGATGGATGGATATATGGTTTACTTTTTCAAACATTTTTTTTCATTATAGGGTTGAAAAAAAATTAGAGGATGGTTTCCAACTTTCTCCAGGTTAGGCTTAATTTAATAAGCACAAAATAGAATGGACAGATGGAATGATGTGAATGGAACAGAGTAACGGTTGGATTGACAGAGACCTATTCTTGTTATGGTTTGACTTGGGAAGCAAGTTGTCATTTTTGAAAACTTTAAAATTTCTATTAATATTCTTGAAACCTAAGTTTTAATATAACTGAGTTAAATTACTTGCGAGAGGGAGCCACAACCATCTCTGCATACATGGAGTAGTTGTACATTAAAGCAAGGTTTGAATATTATCAGTCACAAATAAAAGAAATCTTAATGACAGTTGCTATTTTTATCCTTTCAGTTAACCTATTCAATTTAAACATATTGGATTTAAACCTATTCAATTTAAACATATTCTTGTTATGGTTTGACTTGGGAAGCAAGTTGTCATTTTTGAAAACTTTAAAATTTCTATTAATATTCTTGAAACCTAAGTTTTAATATAACTGAGTTAAATTACTTGCGAGAGGGAGCCACAACCATCTCTGCATACATGGAGTAGTTGTACATTAAAGCAAGGTTTGAATATTATCAGTCACAAATAAAAGAAATCTTAATGACAGTTGCTATTTTTATCCTTTCAGTTAACCTATTCAATTTAAACATATTCAATTTTTCTTAATGACAGTAAGCGGAGCTCTGAAAGATCCGAGATCCATTCAGGGACTTTGCCTGATAAGATGTTTCCACTAAAATCCAAAATTTCCAACTTTCTGCAATTTCGGAGGGACGAGGGAACATTTCCAATTAACCTGTTCTTATTGATCTGCAATACCTGGAGATTCTTCAATTCTGCGAAAATTATATTTTGCTACATTCAATACCTTGAGAGCAGAGCAATTACTGAAATTCGAAAGAAGAATTGCCCGTCAAGATTATTGGCTGAAAGATCCAGAGCCTTTAAATACTCTGCAACATCGTGCAGATTTCTGAATTTACTGATAAATATGAACTATTAGTAATAAGAGCGTTTTTTTCATACTGAAAAAAAAAGAAGCCATAGTGCAGATTTCTGAAGGAAAAAAAAAAGCCATAGTGCAGATTTCTGAAGGCACTGGACCTGTAAGGTTATTAACTTATAGATCAAGTACCGACGGGAAGCCTGAGACAGAACTTCGTGGACGGGGAAGGCTTCCATGAAATAGATTCTCTCGTAGATCCACCAGCTCCAAAGAAGTGGACGAGTTATACAGCAGTTTTGGTATTGGTCCTTTCAATGATTGTAGGAGAAAAAATTAAAAAATATATTATAGTATTTAATAATTATCAAATTAAAAATAAGATATATTTTGTTTATAAAATATTTTGAGAAATTTTGTAATTGAAAATAATTATTTTAATTTATAAAAAATAATTGAAATGTTTAATATGAAAAAGATGTTATTTTAAAATGAAAGAAGAATATAATCATTTAGTTATATATAAACACATTTAAATATAATGTATTAATTATTTGATTGGAAGGAACTAATACATAATATAAAATTAAATAATTGGAAAAAAAATTTAAAATTTATACTAAATAATTAAATAATTGGATTAGATTTATATTAAATAATTTTTACTAAGAATTGTAAAAAAGAAAATGTTATTCTAGTCATTTAGATTTAATTCTCACAAATAAGGTAACATGCTGAAGTCATAACTAATGCATTGACTTAATAGCTTTCAGTCTTACTTAACTTTAAGTTTCTGCAAACATCTAATCCACACACATATACAATTCATTATTAATAATTTATTAATAATTTTTTTTTTTAAAACTTAAAAATAATAAATTGTAATCTATAGAATAACATGTAAATTATAATAATAAGACTCGACTACCCTAACAATAATATAATTAATTATATTTAATAAAAAATAAAATTAATTTTCATTTAAAAAATAAATAAATTATAACAATATAAATAAATAGTTAATTTTAATTTAACACTTTAAAAAAATTACTTAAATATCTGTTTTCATAATTTAAAACACTAATAATAATAATATAAGTTTACACCAAAAAATTTAAAAATTTTCAAAACACATTATAGTGTTAGTATAGGTTCATTAAATAAAAATAAAAATAAAAACAAATAAGACACAAAATTAAGAAACATCATTAAAATTAAGAAACATCATATAAACACATTTACACAGTGATCAACTATACATGATATAAATGCAATTAACGGTAAATAAAATATTCTGCATTTCAAAATATTTAATTTAAAAATTTACAGATTGAATTCATATGACGTCACAGGGTTGGGGTCATACTAGTGAATTCGCATGACACGACAGGTTGAATTCATATGACACGACAGCGTTGGGTGAAACTAATGAAGAGCGATTAAGCATGCGAGCGATTAAGCATGCGAGGAAACCAAACCATAGATAGATTAAACATAACACATATTCATTAGATTAATCTCATCGAGAAGAACTGATGGGAGTGAATCTAAACCGAAAAAATAGTATCAAAACAAGTAGATTGAAGTAGGGTTTGAAAAGTGGCAACATAGCCAGGACAGGGAGAGCCCACTTCCCCAGTTGAAGGTGAAAGAGCATCCAGTGATATGTAAGCGAGGAGATGCCCGGCCCGGTACAATTGCAGGCCACGGTCAATAAGGTTCTTCAGACAGAACATGCTACTAAACAAAGGAATGGATTAACTGATAAACATGGGTAGATTGAATGTAATCAAGAAATACGCTGACTAAATTAGGGTTAATCTATTTGGAGAGTACACCCTAATCATTCCTAAGTGAGACGAATAAACCTAACACACTAGGGTTAAAAGAGACACTTGATTTAAAAAACTGGAATGGACGAAAAGCTATATTTAGTAAACATACGATGAATCCGTTGACAAGATGAGAACAAGAGCCATTTCTATATACCTAGGAGTTGTACATTGAATCGCTATTGCAATCTTCATCACTCCCAGAAATTTCAATATAACAAGAAAGAAATTCGGTAATAAATAAATTTCTTCTCATACAAAAAATCAGATGAAGTAAGAATATCATGTACCTGAAAGTCAAAAACCGTCAAAATAACGCAAGGGGATGGACCAAATCGGGCTACCGTTCCTTTGAAGTTGCTTTTGAAATCTGAATAAACTACTCACAAGAAGAGAGCAGAGCCATCTCTGCATACCTGGAGTTGGAAATTATAACAAGGTTAGGACATTATCAAGAAGAAGAAATAAAAGAGATGTCAAATGGCACTTGCTATCCTCATCATTATAAAAAAGAAATCAATAAAAAGGAAATTAGATGATTAAAAATTTTAAAAAAATTAGGTAATAAAGAAATTTACATCTGAGATTCGAAATAATAATATCATGTTTCTCTAGTAAAAATTCCTCAAATAACTCGAGATGATGAACCAAATCCAGCGATTCTTCCCTTCAAATTGTTCTTTCAAAGAATAATACCAATCCAATTTCCTCTTCTTCCTCTATCGCCTAGACTCAAACATAAACATACAGACAAACGCAAAACTACCAAACACATAGGACTAGAACACAAACAGTCACACAAACACCAAATACACAGGCTGAGACTCAAACACAAAGAAACACACAAAAGCCAAACCACTAAACACATAGACTCGAACAGCAAACCACCAAACACACACACTCAAACTCTAACAACTAACCCAAGAGATATAGCAGGCCATGGACAAAGGAGGGAGGAGCAACAATATGTTTAAATTGTGTGAGATTTGAGGAATATATACACTCTCTTTCAACGGACGGTTGAACCACCATTACCAACGACTTATATTATCCAAAAACACACACTGCTTTTAGTTCAACTTTTTTCAAAACTTTTTCTTTTGTTAGCTTTTTAATTTAACTTCGTTTTTAACAAATAATCCTTTATTGTGTTTTCCGCATTGTGGATGGAGATTCACAATATGGCAGAGAGGCTGAAGGGAAATCAGTTGACGCAGGTTGAAATTTTGATATATATATAATAATTTTATTGAAATTTCTTGAATATAAAAATTCAAATTAATTTTTGTTTTAAGCTTTCACCATGATGTATGAATAGGTCACGTTTCACACTTTGCAATTTTTTCATGATGTATGGATAAGTCATAAAAAGTGATAAAGGTTAATAAATTTACAAATTAAATTTTAATGAATGGAAAAGAATTTTCTAGGTTAGTTTTAAACATAAATTTTAATGTAATGGAAAAGAATTTTCTAGGGAATCCAATAAGCAAAATCCACTGATAACTCAAACATTCACTCATAGCTTTTTTTAATCAACGGCTAAGATTGTGCAAGGTCATTTCTAGCCGTTGGGAGTATGGTGCCACTTCATTCGTGTAAGGTCATTTTTAGCCTTTGTATGACCTAGCCGTTGGAGTATGGTGCCACGTTGTTTGTGTAAGGTCATTTCTCGTCGTTGTATAAACATCACGTGCCAAATCATTTCTAGCCATTGGGAGTATGGTGCCACTTAATTTGTGTCATGTCTTTTTTAGCCATTGTATCAACATCACTATTAAAATAATGGAATATGTCACTTTCTATTATTGTGTGGGTAAATACATCTACATCAACATAGTGATGGTTGATGTTCATTGTGATGTGACACCTATTTATAATGGAGTAAGCTAACAAATAGTAAAATGCTAACAAGAACTCTTCCTGTGCCACCCACAACTTTTCATGGTGTCATCATTTTCTTAATATAAAAGACTTATTATAAGATTATAAATATTTATAATAAAAGATATAAAATGTAAAATAACACTAAAAAGTATGAAATGAGAGATTCTTAGATTTAATAATAATGATGAAAGTTTATAGTATTTTTTAGAAATAGTAAATGAAATCATTATTTTTAAACATGTATATTAAATTTAATAGAAAATAAACTAAAATAATAGGTATTAGGTTATATTTCTTATGATTAATAAAGATTAGGGGTTATATATAATATGTAATTGTTAGAACTATCTTATCATTACTCGAAACATGTAAATCAATAAATCATTTACTTAAATGAATACAATATGTTTGTTAGGGAACTTAAAATGGGAGGAAACCTAGCTAGAATATAAGGTCATTGCATTGCTTTGTTTTCTTTAGTAATGGAATGCAAACACAGAAAAAAAAAAAAAATCACTTATTACCAAGTTTGCTTTCACATGATGGCCTAAGTGACTACTACAAAATCTTACTTGTCATCTATTATTCCCAAACATATCATGCATTTATAATTTGCACAACTATGAAACAAGTACAAAGCTAAAAGAATTGAATACAATATCTTTCAAGTGGCCTAATATTTAATATAGCCTAATAGCCATCTACATTTAAGGCTTTTGAATTCCTCTACCCTCATTTAGTACTAGGTTTTAGATTATCTAGAATCTTCTTAAAAGTCTACATTACGAAAAAATTTAAACATGGAAATTTATCTCAAATTGTAGAAATTTTGGAAAATCCTACTAGCTTCGTAAATTGTTTTAGCTATATTATTCTAAAAATATTCATATTTATAAAAATTCTATATACTATCTATAAATTTTTCATGAATTTTTGAATAAAATAATTTAAGCCTATAAAAATTATGTGAATCATTTAAGAAAGAAAAAGGAAAGTATAGGATCTTTTATTAGAAAAAGCATGAAAAATAATTCCATAAGTAGATAGATCCACCTGTGTTATCTACTTAGTACAACGATCGTCAAAAAATTAGCTCCAATTGTGGTCAAATCAATCTTTTTTGTGTTAGTTTTATTCCCCTAGCTTCTCTCGCACTCTCCTAATAGATTACCCCTAATTTATTAAGTGATTTCTTGATTATTTTAATTGGCCTATTTACACCATATATATGAGTTAAACCATCTAGTTTGTTCTATTAATTGCATGTTCTACTCTACCTTCGTTGTTTGAATTTTGCAGGCCCATTTTGAGCAATCAAATGGACATTTTTTGAGTAAAAAATTCAAAATATCAACATAAAGTGTTGTGACATATTTTTTTTTATATAGTGATCTTTAGAATGGTGTAAAAACCACCCTAATTTTAATTGCATGTTCTGTTCTACCTGAATAGGAACTCATATATGAAAATTACTCCTAAAAACTTTAGTCTCTTCACTTTTTCAATTAAATAGACCTCATTTTGGTGATTATCTTTTCCTTTTTGTGTAGTTCTCACATGCTGCCAAAAACTAGTTTCTCATCCAGTATAGAAGGAATTCTTATGGCATTCAAAATTTAGAATAACTAGCCATTATGTCCACCTTCATTCCATTAGTTAGTGAGATGTATATTCCCACTTTTGTGTCACATACATTAGGTGTTTCTATTGGTGGAGTACCTTTTAAGTTAGTGGCACATCCCAATTAAGAGACTCAAGGTTTAAAATTTAGATGGTTCATTTTAAGCAATCAAATGAAAAATTCTCGAGTAAAAAATTCACAATATCAACATAAAGTGTTGGGACACATTTCTTCATGTAGTGACCTTTAGAATGGTGTAAACACCAGCTCAGTAGGAGCTCATATATGAAAATTATTCCTCCCACAATTGGAGCTACCTTGTTGGCCACCATCATACTAAGTAGAGGGCATAGGTTGAACTACCCACATCTAGACCATGGGAAATATTAGGAGAAAAATTTCATAGATGAAATTTCTTAGGCAGTAATAGATGACCAATAAGATTTCATAGTAGCCACTTAGGCCATGGTGTGAAAGGAAATTTTGTAATAAATTCCTCTTTCTTTGTGTTTGCATTTCCATTACTAAAGAAAACATAGAAGTGCAATGGTCTTATATTCTAGCTATGTTTCCTCCAATTTTATGTTCCCTAAGAGACACATTGTATTAATTTACCCTAAATGATTGGTTCATTTGCATATTCTTTGATTTTCATATTTTAACTATTCTAAAAAAATTCCAATAATAAGATAGTTCTAACAATTACATATTATATATAACCCCTAATTTTATTTTATTTTTGTAAGTTTGGTAGTACCTTTCATTTTTCTATTATATATAACCCATAATCTTTATTTTTTTTTGTAAGTTTTGTAGTACCTTTCATTTTTCTACTTTTTTTACTTTTTTTGTTTTTACTCTATCTTCATCGACATGTCCAATACATCACCACAGGAAGGGAATTGAACCTGTGATGAGTGCTATAAGAGCCCACCTCATCACCCACTCACATAACCCCTAATATTTATTAACCATAGGCAATATGTTGCGGAAGAACAATTCAAAAGAAATTCGGTATATGGTGAAGAGACTTATCCGGTATTTTAAGCCAAAGCCTTCTGGTTCAATGATGAAATCATTGATAATATAATGGTGAAATCCAAGAATTGGTTATGCAGAAATGTAGTTTTAGTCACAGCAACTTCTTTATGGCTTTATGGCTTTGATTCTGGTTTATTTAATCTGACTTAGACCTACCTAAGTGAACACTAAAAGGCGTAAATGTGCTTACTGCTTCGGTATGATGTACTGTAGTGGCTGGAAAGAGATTATAGATGAATGGATGAAGACCACTGAAAATATTGTTGTAGTTGCAAGTGCAGGTATGGTATTGTGCCAGAGAAGTTACCTAAGTTTGCCCTATGTTCTACTACCAAGGCTTTTGTTTTTAAATATTTTGTTTTTTTCATATACATTATTTTTCATGTCGCAGTTACCTTGCCAGATTCTGTTTCACCTGTAATTGCAAATGATGAAAATGGACTCCCTTCACCCCCACTTGATGAGTGGGCCTTTCTGTCAACCCAAACGACTTCAATAGAAATATCTCATGTAGTCTTCAAATATGTGTAGAGTTTGGTATCTTCCTCAACATGCTTGAAGCTGAGATATATCATATCAATTGGTCATGGAAGAAATTGGGTTTGTTCCATGACCAAGTCATATCTCAGCTTCCAGAACATTTAGGAAGAGACAAGCCCTGAATATGAAAGAGACAGACCCTGAATATGAAAAGGCAATAATGGTTAGTCTTTGGAAGAAATTGATGTGTGATTGCAGTTTCTAATTTTGGTATCTATACTTTGATTATGAGCTTGTTGTGAATAAATTGTTGCTTGTTTTATGTGCTTGGAAATAAATATCTTCGATGTCGTGGATGATAATGGGAGTAAGTTAATCTTGCATTCCAACTTCTTAATATTTTTTTGGCTTGATTCCATAATGCATACTCTACTTTGTGGCTATTAAGTTATTTGCTATGATTTTTTAATTGTGATCATTCATGACATTCTTTTCTGTCGATGTAGACCCTCATGCAGTTGAAAATTCTAAGAAAAATGGATATGATGATTATTATGATGTTGGTGGAAAACAATGTACAATAAAACGACCCAATAAAATAAAGAAATCAGCTTAGCAGAGGAATCTGGCAAGGGATATCAGTGCTTTCTGTGAGCCAAAAACAAAGAAAGAGAGGGGGGATTGGAAAGGAATACTCAAATTCAGGTTGCCAGGGAGCAGGGACATAATTTGAGTAGATCAAGTCGTATGGTGGCCAATTCTAAATATAAAGTATCTAGAGACAATGTGCAGCAGCACCTAGATTTGGACAAGAATCAGACCAAGCCTGATTCCTTTCCTCTCCTAAATGTAAGAAAACTAGAATATATGTGGATAATCCTCTGTCAACAGAACATCCTTATGACATCACTGAAATTAAGTGTAAATTGGGCAATCAATTGTACATTTGGATGCATATACATTTTTGCTATTTTTTGTTATCAAGGAAGCCAATTCCAATTATACAAAGGTGTTGAAATGGTGGAGCTAACCACTGGATATGAATTTATTTTTCCATCATTTAATGTGATTCAACCTTTTCGATTTATATGTCAGAGATTAAACTCTCTTTGTAAGATGGAGAAATATTGTACATTTTTCTTTTACCTCATAATATTCATGAAATGAAGTTCCAAATTATGAGGATCTTGTATGTTCAAATTCAATGGCATGAATTTATTTTCAGCGAATATAAGTGTGATGCCTTATTATTTTCAAGGTTGCTTTCCAAAATTGTTAAGTTTTGGGAAATTGTTTATTAACTTAGATTTAAAATGACTGCTGTTAGCTTTAAAAAAAATGGAATTTATTTTTTCTTTCCATAAAAAACAGATTTTAAGGTAATTAAAATCACTATTTGGAAACTTGAAATGTTGAAACCACCTTAAAATAACATTTAAAATGATTTTTTTATTTTTTTTAAAATATTTTTTCATATCGTCTCTAGAGAGACAATAGTTTGAATTATGGACATATAGTCTCTATAGAGACAATACATTTTTGATCTCAGCTGTTGTCCATAAAGATACAAATGTTATTGTCTCTACAAAGACAAAAATGAAAGTGTCTCTACAGAGACAAATTGTAGACAAATGAAATTGTCTCTAGAGAGACAAATGAAATTGTCTCTTAAAAGACAATAACGCCTATGTCTTTATCGAGACAATAATAATATGTGTTCTATATTGTCTTTATAGAGACAATTGTTTGAGACACTAATTTTGAGACAATTGTTTGAGACACTAATTTTGAAACACTAAATTTGAGACACCCGCTTAAAGACAATATTTAAGATGATACAAAATTTTATTTTTGTCTCTAATTAAGACAATTCACTGTAAAATTGCCTTAAATATTGTCTTACAACACCCCCACATGTAGTAGTGTCATTTACTTAAATGAATACAATATGTTTGTTAGGGAACTTAAAATGGGAGGAAACCTAGCTAGAATATAAGGTCATTGCATTGCTTTTTTTTCTTTAGTAATGGAATGCAAACACACAGAAAAAGGCACTTATTACCAAGTTTCCTTTCACATGATGGCCTAAGTGACTCCTATAAAATCTTATTTGTCATCTATTATTTCCAGACATATCACACATTTATACTTTGCACAACTATGAAAGAAGTACAAAGCTAAAAGAATTGAATACAATATCTTTCAAGTGGCCTAATATTTAATATAGCCTAATAGCCATCTAAATTTAAGGCTTTTTCATTCCTCTACCCCCATTTAGTACTAGGTTTTAGATTATCTAGAATCTTCTTGAAAGTCTACATTAGGAAAAAATTTAAACATGGAAATTTATCTCAAATTGTAGAAATTTTGGAAAATCCTACTAGCTTTGTAAATTGTTTTAGCCATATTCTTCTAAAAATATTCATATTTATAACAATTATATATACTATCTATAAATTTATCATGAATTTTTGAATAAAATAATTTAATCCTATAAAAATTATGTGAATCATTTAAGAAAGAAAAAGGAAAGTATAGGATCTTTTATTGGAAAAAGCATGAAAAATAATTCCATAAGTAGATAGATCCACCTATGTTATCTACTTAGTACAATGGTGGTCAAAAAATTAGCTCCAATTGTGGTTAAATCAATATTTTTGTGTTAGTTTTATTCCCCTAGCTTCTCTGGCACTCTCCTAATAGATTACCCTTAATTTATTAAGTGATTTATTGATTAATTTAATTGGCCTATTTACACCATATATATGAGTTAAACCATCTGGTTTGTTCTTTTAATTGCATGTTCTACTCTACCTTCTTTGTTTGAATTTTTCAAGCCCATTTTGAGCAATCAAATGGACATTTCTTGAGTAAAAAATTAAAAATATCAACATAAAGTGTTGTGACATATTTTTTTCATATAGAGATCTTTAGAATGGGTAAAAACCACCCTAATTTTAATTGCATGTTCTGTTCTACCATAATAGGGACTCATATATTAAAATTATTCCTAAAAACTTTAGTCTCTTCACTTTTTCAATTGAATAGACCTCATATTGGTGATTATCTTTTCCTTTTTGTGTAGTTCTCACATGCTGCCAAAAACTAGTTTCTCATCCAGTATAGAAGGACTTCTTATGGCATTCAAAATTTAGAATAACTAGCCACTATGTCCACCTTCATTCCATTAGTTAGTGAGATGTATATTCCCACTTTTGTGTCACATACATTAGGTATTTCTATTGGTGGAGTACCTTTTAAGTTAGTGGCACATCCCAATTAAGAGGCTCAAGGTTTAAAATTTAGATGGTTCATTTTGAGCAATCAAATGAAAAATTCTTGAGTAAAAAATTCACAATATCAACAGAAAGTGTTGGGACACATTTCTTCATGTAGTGACCGTTAGAATGGTGTAAACACCACCTCAATAGGAGCTCATATATGAAAATTATTCCTCCCACAATTGGAGCTACCTTGTTGGCCACCATCATACTAAGTAGAGGGCATAGGTTGACCTACCCACATCTAGACCATGGGAAATCTTAGGAGAAAAATTTCATAGATGAACTTACTTTCCATGCTTTTTCCAATACAAGATTTTACACTTTCCTTTTTCTTTATTAAATGATTCTTATAAATTTTATAGGATTAAATTTTTTATGCAAGCATTAATCAAAATTTTCTAGATAGTATATAGAATTGTTATAAATATGAATATTTTTAGATGAATATGGTGAATGAGTTGAAGGAGCTAGTAGAATTTTTGAAAATTTCTACAATTTGAGACAAATTTCCATATTTAAAATTTTTCCTAATGTATACTTTTAAGAAGACTCTAGATGGTATAAAACCTAGTACTGAATGAGGGTAGAGGAATTCAAAAGCCGTAAATGTAGATGGCTATTAGGCTATATTAAATATTAGGCCACATGGAAGATAGGAGATTCAATTCTTTTAGCTTTGCACTTGTTTCATAGTTGTGAAAAGTATAAATGGATGAGATGTTAGGCAACAATAGATGACCAATAAGATTTCGTAGTAGCCACTTAGGCCATGGTGTGAAAGGAAAATTTGTAATAAATTCCTCTTTCTTTGTGTTTGCATTTCCATTACTAAAGAAAACATAGAAGTGCAATGGTATTATATTCTAGCTAAGTTTCCTCCCATTTTATGTTCCCTAAGAGACACATTGTATTCATTTACCCTAAATGATTGGTTCATTTACATATTCTTTGATTTTCATATTTTAACTATTCTAAAAAAAATCGGATAATAAGATAGTTCTAACAACTACATATTATAAATAACCCCTAATATTTTATTTTTTTGGTAAGTTTGGTAGTACCTTTCATTTTTCTATTATATATAACCCATAATCTTTATTTTTTTTTTGTAAGTTTTGTAGTACCTTTCATTTTTCTATTGTTTTCACTTTTTTTGTTTTTACTCTATCTTCATCAGCATGTCCAATTGTAACCATCATATTAGCCGCCGACTAATGGTTACGCTTATTGATTATCTAACACCTCCAAGAATTCCATTTTTTTTTTTTTCGATATACAGAGGTTTTCTCTCTGTTCACCTAGTTATGTAAATAAGGCTTCAACATGTTAACTTAAGTTTTCTCATGATAAAGTTTCTGCTAACCCTTTAGCATCTCTGTCTCAGAAGAAGGTGACATTTCGCCTGTATTCTTTTCAACCAAATATATATATATGAACTGCCATACCACTTTACATTATCATGGAATGTGGGTTTTTTTGTTTTTCTAGATTTAATAAAGTCGTCGTCTATATGAACCCACCTATTTTCCAATACCCTCTCCTAACATATATATATTTTCAACACCTAAAATTTTTGAATTCCTTATAGATTATCGGCGTATATCTATGGATCCACCTATACATAGTGATAACACCCTATAGTTAATTCTTAAATCCACATAGGTGTGAATATATATATGTCATTATATATATACATATACCACATATCCTACGGGCATATGTAGCTTTTGACCCTATTAATTTAATGAGCACGTATATACCTATACATAACATCTATATGTATATACATAACATAAATAGAGGTTCAACCTTTAGTCTTAATCAATTGGGGTGCAACATATGCAGCTATCCTAAATTCGAATTAACCCTTTTACGGTTTTCATGGGTTCATTACGCATATACAAACATGAAAATTAAAACACACGGAAATATAATTGATACACAGTACAGCTCTTACCTATTTCTAAATTCGTATTCTTATCCTCGAATCTATAATCATGTTTGTGCAAACCTACCTTAAGCCAAGACTTGCGCGCTCGAACGCTGGTTATAATTCCATTTCCTTCGACGAACAATGATTTTTGGTTTCTGTATGGTTTTATATGCAAGTATTGACCGGACTTCTTCACGTCGTGGCTCATTATGGCTTGTTCATATTTATGCAGGTAGCAGCGAATGTAATAATATTTTGGTGTGCAGGCCTCGACATTGAACGCATATGCCATACGGTGCCTCTTTCGGCGGTTTACCATGATTACGATTATGAGCCAGGGTCGACACGTTGCAACGTATGTGTACTGGTCCTGGCACCGTGTTTAACGTATGAAATTGGTTCTATAGACACAGCTGGTGTTTAACGTATGAAATTGGTTCTATAGACAGAGCTCGCAATCTCACTCCCGGAAAGAGAGTACCGATTGCCGGCGTTTCTCGTCTCATATGTAGCAACGTTTGACGGTTGATGTCGGCTCATTCATGTACTGTGAGGGCCGAGTCCTGCCTCGGATACTTAAATTTCTAGGGTTAGAACTTTGGTACTGTGGGGCAGGGCATATCTGCTACCTAACCCCACTGCGCGCTTTAACGTCGCCTAGTACGAGCTCGTCGACGTGGCCGACTCTCCCCACTCAACCGATTCTCTGATCTTCCTGGGGAAATGAAATTAGGGTTACAGGAACTTCTTTTAAGCCAACGCTCCTGAGCAGCTTTGTTCATCTGATCTTTCATAAAAAATTATCTTGGGTGTAGCGTAGTTGTAACTCCCCACTCTCTTCACCGGTGGTCGTGGGTGTGATGAGATTCGGTTGCAGCTAGGGTTCCTTGGTTCGGGTTTGTTATTATTCTTCATGCAAGATTTCTGTTATATCTCTGTATCTTACTCCTGTTATATCCCTTACGCCATTCGACTTGTTTTCTGTGTGGTTTAATAGAGTATACCGTAGCTCATTCCTTTCAGATTGTATTTTGCAGAGAGGACAACGCGTCGCATCTCAGGCTAGCCGGTTCTCTGGCGTTTAATAAGTTTCGACTTAATCTCAGGAACCGCGATGATCATTTTACACATTCACTGGGGTTTGTTTCATCCAAACTTTTTTTCCTAAACGGTTATGCAGTAACCCTAGTTGGTTAGCTAGGTTTCTTTGGGTCTATACTGGATACCTAGGCGTTGTCAAAGGTGTTAAGACCAGTCTGCCGCGCTATGTTGCACTTTGTTTTGTTTCGTTTTACTGACAGTATGACCCATGAATTCGAACTCATCCAACAGTAGTCTCTGTGCACTAATACTATTAAAGTTTGTGATCAGATATGTTCAGAAATGGTATTGTTCTTCGCAACGAAGGTAAACATTTCGTTTCCTGTGGTATTTTCAACGCTATCTCCTACTACATGTCACGAAATTTCAGTGACTTCTCTTCAAATTTAATACATCATGCGAGTCATATAGTTTGCTCTTTATATGGTTCAAGCGGTCTCAAAAAAATAACGTTTCTCTGTTTTTGTTTGGTAAAACTGGGTGAATCTACCCGCTGTCTCTTATTGTTTAGGGTTAAAAGATTATTTATCCGTCGTATGGTCGTATATTGTTCATCTCTATTCGTCATTCATATTACAAACTCCCCACGAGCCGTGGCTTACAATGTCGTTGCCGTCGAAGGACTTAATGACAGCGGCCAATGGCATAGTGTATTTATTTCTCACCACCCATTATGCCGGTTGACCATACTTTCATCCTATATGCATTTCCTTTTCACGCTATTGACTCGTATTATATTTCTCGTGCAGCATATATTGTTCAAATATATAACATTTGTATTTGTGGTTTATACTTTTAACATATATGGTTTGTATATGTATTAATATTCCTATCTCCTTTAGAATATATGTTTCATTGTGTATGTATCTTATTTGTAGTCGAGTCTAAGAGGACCTAATTGCTCTAGACCTCAATGCTTGTTAACATATATATATATATATATATATATTTTATGCCTATGCATATATTCGATAGTTTAATTGATAATATTCCTTACGCATAGATTTAATTCATAACCATAACATTTCTTCTAGTGGTTAGAGGTGAATTTAAACTTCAATACACTCTATACTGGCTATGAATGAGGTAACACTCCTATAGTGCAGATTTAATATTTGGTTTAATAAGAGTACAAAATTCTAAAGTCCTCGCGCTTAACTTCTATTTTGTTTTTTTCTCTTTGATGTATACCTATATGTATAAAAGAGTGTTTGACAAGAGGGACTTCCTTATAAAGAAATTTTTTTTTTCTATAGGGCTTGTCTTCAAGAATTAAGGATGGATTTAGAAATGCAATATAAACATTTGTAACTGTCATAATGATCATGATAGAGTAGAAATTCTCTTTTTCAGTCACAAATTACAATGTCATATTTTACTATCTTACTTTCTTCTTTTTTTGTTTTTGTATCATGTGAATGCAATTCTGCCTACAATATTTTTCCAGCATGCATATGAGCAAAATGGATATTTCTCCATCATTATTATTCAACTACGTTTTTTATTTAAAAAAATAGATGTTCTCATCATTTTGACTTCCTTTCCCGGGTGGCTTCCTCGGCGGTAAGTGCTTCCAACTGCCGCACCCTCACATTGCTGATACATTTCTCAATTCAATTTCTTCCCGCTCCAATATTTGAAGCGGTTCTGGCAGAAACTCCCCTTCTGGTTCCACCTGTACAACATTCCAATCAACTATGTGAGAAGCATCATGCACATATATTTTTAATAATGCAACATGAAACACATTATGCACTCTAACATGGGGTGGTAAGGCCAGCTTGTAAGCCATTGGTCCCACCCTTTCTAAAATTTCAAAAGGCCCACAATATCTAGGAGCAAGTTTTGCACAACTTCCAGCATAAAGTGTGCTCTTTTTGGGTTTGATGCGCAAATACACATGATCCCCTACTTTGAATTCTCGGTGCACTCTTTTCTTATCATCATAGCTCTTCTATCGATCTTGTGCTGTCTTTATATTTCTCTGTATTTGTTTAACAATTCTTTCCATCTCTTGTAGTGCATCTGGTCCCAACACCAGTTTATCCTCTGGTTGACTCCAGCTCAAGGGAGTACGGCACTTTCTCCCATAGAGTGCCTCAAACGGACTCATATTAATAGAGGATTGGTAACTATTATTATAGGCAAACTCAGCTAAATGCAGATACTCTTCCCATTTTGATGGCCTATCCATCACATACATTCTCAGCATATCCTCTAAAATTTGATTTGTTCTTTCTGTTTTCCCATCAGTTTGAGGGTGATAGGCGGTACTAAAATTCAACTTAGTACCCATTCCTGCAAACAATCCTTTCCAAAACGCTGCTGTAAACTTAGCATCCCGATCTGAGACAATCACCTTGGGAACTCCATGCAGCCTTACTATCTCCTTTAGAAAAACATTTGCTACTTGAGCTGTTCCAAAGGTAGATTTCACTGGTATAAAGTGGGCAGCTTTTGTGAGAGTGTCTACTACTACCATTACAGAATCATGTTGATATTTAGTCTTGGGTAATCCTGTTATAAAATCCATGGAAACTGTGTCCCATTTCCATTCTGCAATTGGCAAAGGGTTTAAAAGCCCTGCTGGATGTTGATGCTCAATCTTGACAAGTTGACATTCCATACACTTACTTAGATACTCTGCCACATCTCTCTTCATTCCTGGCCAGAACAACTTCTTTTTCAAGGCTGTTAACATCTTCTGGTATCCTGGATGTCCTGCATAAGGCTGTTTGTGATATTCATCCAAAATTTCCCTTTTTAATGACTCTACATTTGGAATATACAACCTGTTTTTGTAATAGAGCAGCCCTCTTTGGTTTTTAGTGAAATCAGTTTTATCCCTTGTCTGTAGTTTCACCAAGAGTGCTTCATAGTTGGGATCTTGAGTTGCTGCTTTTCCCACCAATTCCTCTACCTCCATATGGGCACTACTCCCCATGCTGTTTAAATTTTGACAAGCATTTCGACTTAATGCATCAGCAACTTTATTCTCCTTCCCCTTGATATGCTTTATATCCATATCAAATTCACTTAGAAAAGACAGCCATCTGGCTTGTCTTGCATTCAGGTCAGTTTGGGAGAAAAAATATTTGAGGCTGATATGAT
This sequence comes from Pinus albicaulis, assembly GCA_034641835.2. Classification (NCBI taxonomy): domain Eukaryota; kingdom Viridiplantae; phylum Streptophyta; class Pinopsida; order Pinales; family Pinaceae; genus Pinus; species Pinus albicaulis. Next base: position 471,147,639 of record CM076575.1, read on the forward strand.
CAGTCATCAATGTGAACTTCTTCCCCAAGAGATAATGCCTCCACATTTTTAAAGCATGGATAACAACTACAAATTCCAAATCATATGCACTATAATTCTGTTCATGTATTTTCAGTTTCCTAGATTCATAGGCAATGACTGAATTTTCCTGCAACAGGACTCCTCCCAGCCCTTCTCTGCAAGCATCTGTACATACAACAAACTCTTTATCAGGATCAACAATTTTTAATATAGGAGCTGAAATAAGTTTTTTTTTTAACTGCTCGAAACTGTTTTGACATTTTTCAGTCCACACAAACTTGACACCCTTTCTTTGCAATGAAGTGATGGGATGTGCTATGGCAGAAAATCTTTCCACAAATCTACGATAATAGCCTGCCATCCCCATGAATGACCTTACTGCTGAAACATCAGTTGGGACTGGCCATTCCTTAATTGCTTTTATCTTTTCAGGGTCAACTGCAAGCCCTTTTTCAGAAATAATATGACCCAAATATTGAATTTTATCTTTATAAAATTCACATTTACTGATCTTGGCATATAGCTGATTTTCTTTCAACGTCTGCAACACTACTCTCAGATGTTCCTTATGTTCATCTTCATTTTTAGAATAGACTAAGATATCATCTATGAACACAAGAACAAACTTGTCCAAATACTTATTCAACACACTGTTCATCAAGCACATAAATGTGGCAGGGGCATTCGTCAAACCAAAAGGTAGGACTACAAATTCGTAATGCCCATACCTGGTTCGAAATTTTGTTTTGCTGATGTCTTCTTCTTTAATTCTGAGCTGGTGATACCCAGTCCTTAGGTCTATCTTGGAAAATACTGAGGCCCCTCTCACTTGATCAAACAGATCATCAATTCTAGGAAGTGGATATCTATTCTTAATAGTCAACTTGTTCAGTTGATGATAATCAATGCACATCCTAAAAGTTCCATCCTTCTTTTTCACAAATAAAACCGGGGCTCCCCAAGGAGACACACTTGGTCTGATATACCCTTTATCTAACAATTCCTGTAATTGCATTTTCAGTTCCATTAGTTCAGGAGGGCTCATTCGATAAGGTGCTCGGGAAACAGGTGTTGCTCCTGGTACCAAATCGATTGAAAAATCAATCTCTCTTTTGGGGGGAAGATGAGGGATTTCCTTGGGAAAGACTTCCTTAAATTCTCTGATGACTGGTATAGCATCCAGTAACTCTTCTTCAGTTTTCTGTTTTATTTCTTCTACATGCACTGCATAGACTTGGTATCCTTTCCTAGCTGTTATTTTTAATTGTAAGGCGGATATTTGTCTTATCGAAATGGATTTTGGTTTTCCTTTTAGGGTAAAAGGTTTCCCTTCCTCATCCACACAATGCAGGGTTTTATCCCAACAGTTCATCAGAGCTTTCTTCTTTTCCAGCCAATCCATTCCTATCAGCAAGTCATAGGATCCTAATGGCAATATATTCAAATTTACTTATGTTGGAAAGCCATTTAATTGTATTGCTGTTTTGGGCAATTTATGGGTAACTTTTCTCTTGGTTCCAGTGGCCAGCTGTACCAACCATGACTGCTGAAACTTTTCAGGTTTAATTTTACATTTTTCTACAATTCCAGGACTAATGTAACTCAAATAAGCACCTGGATCAATCAAAACAGTAATAGGTAGGTCAGAAATCTTACCCTCCATTTCCACCATGGTTGCTTGATGTTCTGCTTGCCGATTTTCCAAGGCTGCACTGATAGTTGGTATATTTCTGGCTATGTCATTTACTGTTGTTGCCTCTCGCTCTCTGCTGATCATGTGTATATTTCAATGGGGGCAGTCCCTCATCATATGGGGTTCTCCACAGCCCCAACATTTCAAAGGTTCCTTCATTCTGACTGTCCCTTCCTTTTTATTGTTCCCTTCTACTGGTTTTGACGCCACTTGGGACTGAGCAGTTTGACTTTCTCTTGGTTTATTGAATTTTTTTCCGCTGATGATCTCTACCAAGATTTCTTAGATATGTTGGTTTTGGTCTTTTACCTTTGAACTCACCCTTGTTCAGCCAGCTCTTCCCTTGTTCAGCTTTACCTTTAAACTGCTGATAGCATAATCTTGCTTTTCTAACAGCTTCATCCATTGTCTTCGGGTTGTCAAACCCAATTTTCTCTTTGTACACAGTAGGTAAGCAATTCAAAAACCTTTGAACCTTTGCTTTTTCTTCCCTTATGTAAGGAACATACCTCAGTAAATTGGTAAACTTAGTGACAAACTCATCAATAGTGAGTTGTCCTAGTCTAAGTTCATGGAATTCTTTTGCTTTATCATCATAATAACGTTCATTCAAATAACGACTTTTGAACTTAGTCTGAAAATATTCCCAAGTAACTGTCTTTTCATCAATGGCATGCACCATTTTTGTCTCTTCCCACCAAAGTGTAGCTTTTCCTTGTAGCTGGTACACAGCTAATCTAGCCTTCAGATTGCTCTCATATTCATAAACTTGGAAATACTTGATCATGTTCAGCAACCAAGCTTCATCATCCTCCTCCTTCTCCCCATCATAGGAGGGAGGTTTGATTTTTCTAAATTCTCCCTGCAATTCTCTTTTCTGTTTATGTTGCTGTCTAGCAGCATCATCATCATCAGACTCATCCATCTTTCTCTTTCCGGAACCTTCGCCTTCCTGGATGTTCCGGGAAGTGAGTTCTCTGATGAGCTTTTCCTGCTCTTTACTGGCTGATGACAACATGTCATTCTGGCTTCTCAGTTCAGCCAATTCTCGTTGCAGCCTGTGCAACATAGCCATTACCGGGGCATTGGGATCTGGAGTAGCAAACTCATCCCGCAGATCCACATAAATCCCTTCATCTTCGGCCATTTCAACTGTACACACTTACAACAAAGATTAGCAAAAGTTTAGAAAAATTAAAAAGAACAAAATATGTAATAAGTAGTGAGCACAAAATTAACAGCCCAATTTTTGTAACTGGGGCTCCGATACCATTTGTAACACCTCCAGTCACGAATTTTTTTTTTTTCGATATACAGAGGTTTTCTCTCTGTTCACCTAGTTATGTAAATAAGGCTTCAACATGTTAACTTAAGTTTTCTCATGATAAAGTTTCTGCTAACCCTTTAGCATCTCTGTCTCAGAAGAAGGTGACATTTCGCCTGTATTCTTTTCAACCAAATATATATATATGAACTGCCATACCACTTTACATTATCATGGAATGTGGGTTTTTTTGTTTTTCTAGATTTAATAAAGTCGTCGTCTATATGAACCCACCTATTTTCCAATACCCTCTCCTAACATATATATATTTTCAACACCTAAAATTTTTGAATTCCTTATAGATTATCGGCGTATATCTATGGATCCACCTATACATAGTGATAACACCCTATAGTTAATTCTTAAATCCACATAGGTGTGAATATATATATGTCATTATATATATACATATACCACATATCCTACGGGCATATGTAGCTTTTGACCCTATTAATTTAATGAGCGCGTATATACCTATACATAACATCTATATGTATATACATAACATAAATAGAGGTTCAACCTTTAGTCTTAATCAATTGGGGTGCAACATATGCAGCTATCCTAAATTCGAATTAACCCTTTTACGGTTTTCATGGGTTCATTACGCATATACAAACATGAAAATTAAAACACACGGAAATATAATTGATACACAGTACAACTCTTACCTTTTTCTAAATTCGTATTCTTATCCTCAAATCTATAATCATGTTTGTGCAACCCTACCTTAAGCCATGACTTGCGCACTCGAACGCTGGTTATAATTCCATTTCCTTGGGCGAACAATGATTTTTGGTTTCTGTATGGTTTTATATGCAAGTATTGACCGAACTTCTTCACGTTGTGGCTCATTATGGTTTGTTCATATTTATGCAGGTAGCAGTGAATGTAATAATATTTTGGTGTGCAGGCCTCGACATTGAATGCCTATACCATACGGTGCCTCTTGCGGCGGTTTACCATGATTACGATTATGAGCCAGGGTCGACACGTTGCAACGTATGCGTACTGGTCCTGGCACTGTGTTTAACGTATGAAATTGGTTCTATAGACAAAGCTGGTGTTTAACATATGAAATTGGTTCTATAGACAGAGCTGGCAATCTCACTCCCGAAAAGAGAGTACCGATTGCCGGCGTTTCTCGTCTCATATGTAGCAACGTTTGATGGTTGATGTCGGCTCATTCATGTACTGTGAGGGCCGAGTCCTGCCTCGGATACTTAAATTTCTAGGGTTAGAACTTTGGTACTGTGCAGCAGGGCATATCTGCTACCTAACCCCACTGCGCGCTTTAACGTCGCCTAGTACGAGCTCGTCGACGTGGCCGACTCTCCCCACTCAACCGATTCTCTGATCTTCCTGGGGAAATGAAATTAGGGTTACAGGAACTTCTTTTAAGCCAACGCTCCTGAGCAGCTTTGTTCATCTGATCTTTCATAAAAAAATTTCCTGGGTGTAGCGTAGTTGTAACTCCCCACTCTCTTCACCGGTGTTCGTGGGTGTGATCAGATTCGGTTGCGGCTAGGGTTCCTTGGTTCGGGTTTGTTATTATTCTTCATGCAGGATTTCTGTTATATCTCTGTATCTTACTCCTGTTATATCCCTTACGCCATTCGACTTGTTTTCTGTGTGGTTTAATAGAGTATACCATAGCTCATTCCTTTCAGATTGTATTTTACAGAGAGGACAACGCGTCGCATCTCAGGCTAGCCGGTTCTCTGGCGTTTAATAAGTTTTGACTTAATCTCAAGAACCGCGATGATCATTTTACACATTCACTGGGGTTTGTTTCATCCAAACTTTTTTTCCTAAACGGTTATGCAGTAACCCTAGTTGGTTAGCTAGGTTTCTTTGGGTCTATACTGGATACCTAGGCGCTGTCAAAGGTGTTAAGACCAGTCCTCCGCGCTATGTTGCACTTTGTTTTGCTTCGTTTTACTGACAGTATGACCCATGAATTCGAACTCATCCAACAGTAGTCTCTGTGCACTAATACTATTAAATTTTGTGATCAGATATGTTCAGAAATGGTATTGTTCTTCGCAACGAAGGTAAACATTTCGTTTCCTGTGGTATTTTCAACGCTATCTCCTACTACATGTCACGAAATTTTAGTGACTTCTCATCAAATTTTGATACATCATGCGAGTCATATAGTTTGCTCTTTATATGGTTCAAGCGGTCTCAAAAAAATAACGTTTCTCTGTTTTTGTTTGGTAAAACTGGGTGAATCTACCCGCTGTCTCATGTATCTTATTATTTCGTAAAAGATTATTTGTCAGTCGTATTGTCGTATCTTTGTTCATTTACGGTCGTCATTCATATTACGGACTCCCCACGAGGGCGAGGTTTACAATGTCGTTGCCGTCGAGGACTTGATGACACCAACCAATTGTATAGTGTATTTATTTTAACCACCCATTATGCCATTTGACCATACTTTCACCCTATATGCATTTCCTTTTCACGCTATTTGACTCGTATTATAATTTTCGTGCATCATATATTGTTCAAATATATGACATTCGTATTATGGTTTTATACTTTTAACATATGGTTTATGTGTATTAGTATCCCTATCTCCTTCGAATATGTTGCATTGTGTATGTATCTTGTTGCAGTCGAGCCTAAGAGGACCTAATTGCTCTAGACCTCGACACTTGTTAACATATACATATAATCTAAATATATATATATATATATATATATATTTATATATATATATTTTTAAATTCCTATGCATATATTCGATAGTTTAATTGATAATATTCCTTACGCATAGATTTAATTCATAACCATAACATTTCTTCTAGGGGTTAGAGGTGAATTTAAACTTCAATACACTCTATACTGGCTATGAAGGCGGTAACACTCCTATAGTGCAGATTTAATATTTGGTTTAATAAGAGTACAAAATTCTAAAGTCCTCGCGCTTAACTTCTATTTTGTTTTTTTCTCTTTGATGTATACCTATATGTATAAAAGAGTGTTTGACAAGAGGGACTTCCTTATAAAGTAAGTTTTTTTTTTCTATAGGGCTTGTCTTCAAGAATTAAGGATGGATTTAGAAATGCAATATAAACATTTGTAACTGTCATAATGATCATGATAGAGTAGAAATTCTCTTTTTCAGTCACAAATTACAATGTCATATTTTACTATCTTACTTTCTTCTTTTTTTGTTTTTGTATCATGTGAATGCAATTCTGCCTACAATATTTTTCCAGCATGCATATGAGCAAAATTATCACATTTATATCTACAGGAAATAGGATGGTATTTATTTATCTCAATATTTTTCTAGCATGCATATGAGAAAAATTATCACATTGATATCTACAGGAAATAGGATGGTATTTATTTATCTGTGGAGACTAAGTAACTTCAGATTTAAACCAACCTTGGTTTAGAGTTTCTGGGGTTTCTACTCCATGGATTTCTGGTCTACAACTAAACAGTATCTGGAAGGTGAATGCCTTATGATAGATTCTGTTAAATGTAGTACCAAAATCACTCATACAAATTTCCTTAAATTTTTATATGTAGCTAATTCATACCATAATACATCAGAATGAACAGAAATTACAGGAACATACCACTATTGCAATTGACCAACCTCCCAACCTTAGAATCCTCTTTGTCTCCCAGGACTCACCCCCGAGCTGAGATCAATTCCTAACCCAGATCAAACTCTGATCTGCCTAGGAGCAGCTTATTTAAGCTCATATTTCCCCAAAGCATGTTTCTAATTCTGCGTCCAGAATAGCAGGATGCTTTCTTTCCTGTTTAGCCTAGGCTTCCCATTTTGGGCTTCTTTAAAGCTGTTTTATGCTTTTCCTCAGCTTTTCCAGCTTTTCTTTACCTCTTCCCAACTACTCCTCTTCATTGGGGAAATTTAGATTCCTCCTCGAATCTAAATTAATTTCTTTCAAGGATTTTTGAAAGATTTTGGGGATTTGTTGCCTTATCCATCCTCATGGATTTGGCAAGTGATCTCTAATTCTCATCTTGGTCAAAATGCACAATAATTTTATTTATTTCCTCAAATAAAATATGCAAATACATTCACACCATACTTATCCCTTGGGGTCCACCCCCTTTAGGATTAAAGTTCAATGTCTAACTTTTAAAATTCAACACACAAATTGGGGGTATTACGGATTTGGAAAGCTATGGAAGCAGGAAGAGGAGGAGACTCTGACTGATGGGCGTCAAAAACAATCAATTGGTGATGTGCTGGATCTACAGTGCCCAGGGTAGATAGTAGAGCTTTTCTTTGGGAGGGGCATGACTGGAGGAGTTCCAGCATTGAAATGGCAACAGGACATTGGGCTAGCTCATCTACTATGCTAAACGAATGGGAAGCTTGGTTAGAAGCAACATTTCGGTGTAATGGTCCCTCAGGAATATTTGTATGAACCTCATCGTTGGACGGAGAGATATGCAAGGGACCATTAGTTGTCAAAAGAGGCTTTGTAGAACCTGAAGAATGTGACTCAGGGATAGATGGAGCAGGAGGCTGGGGGTGCGAACAGGACTGAGTGTGAAGGTTAAGGTTGGTGGTTATAGGTTTTTCAGAGTTCATCATGAGGATCTGGTAATCAGAGGTACCAGATGTAGGAGGTTGAGTGGTTACCAGTCCGTGAGGTGGTTGGGTAGCCCGGAAGCTTTGTTGGGAGAAAGGATTGGTCACACTCTGTTGTGCATACACCTGCCCTTGGGGGGGGGGGGGGGTGGTTGCTGTTGCAGGGGTTGAGAAGACAAAGGAGGTGGGGGTGCCAATGCTGGAGGAGTTGGAGCACTGGGCTGTGGATATGGATGGTAATGAGGTTGGGTAACAGTGTGGTAAAGAGGGGGTTGGGCAGAAAGAGGAAGCATGTTGGATCTTGAATGCACGCTACCGGGAGGGGGAGCAGTGCAGGAAGTGGTGCCCCCTCCTCCAGGAAAACCATAGCTCATGGGAGGTCGAGCGGATGGATTGGATATTGCTCCAACGATACTGTCGGCGGCAGGAGGTGCCCCTGGTGCATGGGAATTACCGGGTCTGGGGAGATAAGGTATAATAGTATAAACATAACCCGTCTAAGCGTAGATCAGGTCATATTTTAATGCCATTTGGAGAGGAGCTTCTTCAGTTTGAGGAAAATGCGATGCAACATCTTTCCTGATAGGTGGAAAGAGAGATCTAAAGAACCAGTCCATGTAGACACGGTCTTCGAAGGTAGGATATTGACATAGGCTCTTTCTTCTCCACCATTCCTATACATGATTGGATAGGCGAGTCACAAAATATTGACGGAAAGAAGTCAAAAGTTCGATACCAGTGTCATAACGAAGGGGAAGCTGGAAGTAAGATAATAATGCCCAGGAAAGAGTCACAAAGGTGGTATGAGAGGAAGTGGGCTGATCAAAATACCACTTAGAAGCTTTTCCTATAAGCGTGCGTTGGAATAATCTAAGATGGATGGAATCATCAATAATGGAATGGGATGAACACCACATGTGGAAAGATCGGATATGGTTGGAGGGATCTTCTCCAGCAAGGCCTTCAAGCTTGCGAATGTCGGAGGGGAGCTTGGTTGGAATAGTAGGCCAACTAATATCGTGTCGGATAGGATCATTGATTAACTGATTAAAATTGGGGAGTATGAGGCCTTCCATGAAGGGGAGAAAGGGAGCAATCGAGGTAGTTCCTGTGGCGGTTCCACTAGTAACAGTCCCAGCATTAGGGCCGGGGTTGCCGCTAGCGTTAGGCCCTGGACCATACATGGTGAAGGTAACAGGGGGAGAACTAGAAGATGAGTGATAGTGCGGACTCGGGGGAGGACTAAACACCTTGGAGGCACAATGATGACGGGAAGAAGAAAAACCGACAAAGGCAGGGCGGTGCAAGATCAAGTGAGGTCAATGTTGAAACAAGGGAAAAGAGGTGCAATGTTAATTGATTTTAAAGTCTTTTCCAGGCGGTGTTAACTAGGCTCTTCTTCACTTAGGGTCAGTGTGTGGTGTGTGTTAATTTTAATTGTTTAAACCCAGACATTTTGAGAGTAAAATAAAAAGTGTGCTGCATAACTGAAAAATAAATTTGCAGTAAATAAGACTGAAAGAACAGAAAATTACCAGCTAACAATGCATCAATCTAACCCAAGAAGGCGGGTCTCTCAAAATTAGTCTATAAGAGGAAAAATATAATCAAAGAACACTAAAAGGAGGCCAATAGATCTAAGGTCGGGAGGGATGGGGATCTAAAGGAGAAATCTGCTAAAAAGAGGTGCAGATAACACCAAAGAGGCAAAGGCAAGGTTGCTGCTAGAAAGAATGGGATCAGCTAAAGGTTGAAGGAACCAGCAGGCGGCCCTAAAAATGAACCCAAACAAAACTATATGAGGTTTTTTGAAAGGGAGAATCGCTGATCTATAGGGATCTGAAAAGGAGGTATCAAGTCTGAAAGAAAAAAGGTTGAAACTCTAGAAATTCAGACCTCTGAAATTAAGAAAACTCTCCCACAAAAAGTGGAGGGTACTGAAGCCCTAGGGGGATATATTCCCACTTATTTGAGTAAAACAAAGAAAGAATAGGTCTAAACGGGTGAAGATGTAGGCCAGACAACCCTGACAGAGGTTCAGACAAAACATAGAAAAATTTCAGAAAAATTCCAGAAAAAAGTCCACGTCACAGTTTTTGACCCGTTTTTCACCCAGGTCGCAGTTTTTGGGCTGTTTTCTGTGACCTAAAGCTCTAGGATGCAGTTTTTGGGCCAAAAAGTGTGACCTAAACTTCCCAGCACTCTCGGCGGCATATTTTAGAAAAAAATGTCGTCTCAGCGGCGATTGATGTCTGTCACCTGCGCAATAGGGCCAAAAACACACAGAATTTAAAAATTTTAATGTTTGAGGGTTTTAGAGGTGAAAGACACCATAAAAATAGGAAAAATAGAAAACTGGAGAGAAACCCTAGGGTTTGAAATAGCTGGATATGTAGGAATATATAAAACGACAGTGGTCACAAAAGAAAACCCGTGTGGAGTCGCCAATTGTTAGTATGAATCTTTCATCGTAAAATATTGCTTTAGCTACACATAACAAATAGCCCTAACATCAATTATGGCTGCCAAACATCTTTAAAACTGCAATTAGATGATGCAAATAACACTGCACAAATCCAAATCTAAGCATAAAAGACATTAAGTAGATAAAATACAATATGGCTCCATGCATCAAATAGACAAGACAAGAACAATGTGTTTAAAAGAATGTTTTATATTATATTAAAGAATGGGGCACCTCAAAGGAAAACAAGAAAGGTGTTTTCCAGTTCTCCTCAATGGGATGGGTTCTTGAAAGTCCTCATCATTTCAAATCTAAAATTTCTCTCTCTTATTGTGGTAGAAAACCTAGACAAACATAGAACTCAATGGGAGCTCACAAGGGAAAAATGGAAAATGGTGACCAAGAGTAGATCCAGTGTGATCTAATGCAACTAAGGTGACTAATGTATGTGGAAAACCCTTCTATTTATAACAAAATATTGGGGTTTTCTAGAACTCAGTGCATGAATAACATATTATTAATCAAATTCTAGAATCACCCGGAATATTTTATTATATTTGTTGGAGGGAAAAGGATTTTTGACTTAGGTCAATTCCTTTATTTATAAATAACAAATAAATAAATTATTTATTTATTATTTTAGGGAAATGATGGGAATATAATTAAATAAATAATGCTTTATTTAATTATTTAAAAATGATTTAGTCAAAATTAACTAGGAATATTATTTAAATAATGATTTAAATAACTTATTCCTAAGAAATAATCAAATAAATGATGATTTATTTAATTAATTTCCTTCTTTTGGGTTAAATATGACCAGGAAATATAGACAAATGTTATTTCACATGGTGAAAGCAATTTTACTTAGGGAAAAATTGGTCTTACATGGTGTACTTGGGTTCATCTAATGATAATAGGTTAGATGACCAAAAAATTGGTGTAACAGGGAGGTTTATGCCATGGCAACATGTGAAGACACAAAGTGCTGGTTAGAACAATGGTTAGTCTGTGACGTACTGTGATGGCTTCCTCTGCCCCTTAGGGGTGGAGGGGGGAGTGGTGTGTGGTGTTGTGTTAGGTGATCCAGATTTATGCAGGAACACAACAGAATAAACATATAAACATAAATACAGAGATGCAGCAGAAATAACACTTCATTTCATTAGTATCAAAGAACTGAAATTTGCTTACAGACAGAATGGAAATAAAACTAGCTAGGGCGCTGGTAGCTATCTCTGAGAAGAGATGTGGCAGCTACAAGCCTCTGAACTGAGTTACAATGAGGCTCGAGGGCCTATTTATCATTTATAAACAATGGGAAATCCTAAATAGCCAAAACCCTAACCCTAGGAGATGAAGCGCCAAAACTATGGGCCCCCTTTGGGTAAATTGGTGTTTCAACTTCCCAGGGGCGTAGCTTTGGCATACGATCTCCGTTTGAAGCATACCATACCTCGTTAGAAAGATCTATCCGAGGAATACAAATTTGGAATGAGAAATATTGGTCCATGGACCCACGTTGCTCTCTGTTTTCCCAAAAAAACGTCATTTAGGGCCTCAAAACGGCTCCGGAAGTTTAGGACCCGAAAAACTGCTAAAAATAGTAAATTGTGCCGAAACTGAAAAACTGAAATACACAATGGTGGAGCCCTAAGTGGAATAGGCAGGTGACCACCAATATCCACCTGGATCATTCCTCCCCCCTTAGGAAGAAATGGTCCCCATTGCATTAAGTTCCTCCATGAGATGAGGAAATTTCTGCTGAACTTGGTCCCTGGTGAACCACTTTCCTTGGTGCAGGAGTTGGCCAGCTTTGACAACCCGATATAGTTGGATCTTGTGTTGGCAAGTGTTCTTGATTTGCATGTCCATGATGCAATTTGTGGTGGCCTGTTCCATGCAGTCTAGATTTAGCTCAGTTGGTGTAAGTTGTTCTGCAATGTCCGAGATGTCCAGTAGAGGTGGGAAGTAAGGACGAAGGCGATCCAAATTGAAGACTGGGTGCAGAACAAGGAATGGTGGAATACTGAGCTCGAATGCATTGTTACCTACAGCCTTGGTGATGGTGTACGGCCCGTATCGGAGCGGGCAAAGCTTGCGGTGTGGTCCAGTGAGGCGCTCCTTCTGCAAATGTAGCCACACTTTTCCACCCACCTGGAAGTTGTGTGGCACCTGATGTTGATCATGGCGTTGCTTGTACTTGGCATTGGCTCTGTCCAATATATCATGACCCTGTTGGTGGATGTGTTGAATGCGCTTGATGAAGCTACTGGCTTTGTCAACTTCAGACTGGACATGAGCTGAATTGGCCTGAGCAGCTGCAAATGGCATGGCTACGTCAATGGGACATAGTGGCTGGAATCCCAAGCCCACCTGAAAGGGGCTATGGCCGATTGAACTGTGGAGAGCCCGATTATAACTATGTTGTACATAAGGGAGGCTTTCGTCCCATGTGCGTGGATGCTTTGAATTGTACATGCGCAGAATGTGTACAATCATTCTGTTGACGACCTCTGTCTGGCCATCTGTTTGGGGATGGAAAGCTGTGGACTTGGTGAGCTTAGTATCCAACATCGACCAGAGGCTGGACCAAAATGTGCTGAGGAACCTGCTATCCCGATCTGATATGATAGACTGTGGGATCCAAAAGTGCACCCACACTCGTTCAAAGAAGAGTTTAGCAGTGGCTTCTGCTGTGATATTCTTCTTGCAGGCCGCCATAATGGCCATCTTCGAGAATCTGTCGATGACCACAAAAACATAGTCATTTCCCTGCTTAGTAGAAGGTAGGCCCGACATGTAATCCATGGAGATGGATTCCCAAGGTCGACTAGGGGTAGGTAGAGGAGTATATAGGCCTTGCTTCTTGATGGTCGGTATGGCAATGGCACAAGCAGTGCAGGATCTGATGTGCTTCTCGACATCCTTTCGAAGGTTCGGCCAATAGAAATACTTTTGCAGGATTGCTACTATTTTCTCATCCCCGAAATGCCCAGCGACTCGACTATAGTGTGCTTCCCATATCATCTTGGCACGCTCGCTTGAAGGAACACAAAGGTGTCCCATGTGACATAAAAGTGCATCTTGAAGGTGAAAATTTGGAACTTGCGTACCCCCCAAGAGTGCCTTGTAAGTGTGGCCGAATTCTGGGTCACTCTCATAGAGAAGCGGCCAATCAGAAGTCTCGTGCCCATAAGAGTTGAGCACAGTGGTGAGCGCCATGATCGGTGGTCGGCTGAGGCAGTCTGCAACATGATTGGTGCTACCCTTCTTATACTTGATGTTCAAATGAAACTGTTGCAGATATGTAGACCACTTCTGATGGCGATCATTCTGCAACTTCCCTTGTGTCCGTATGAACTGCAGGGGCCTGTGGTCTGTGTGGATGATTGTTTCCTTCCCCAAAATGTAATGCTTCCATTGTCGACAAGCTTGCACAATGGAGTACATTTTTTTGTCATATGTGGGGTACTTGCGAACTGTGTCAGACAATGTCTCACTGTGAAATGCCACTGGATGTCCCTGTTGAGTAAGAACTGCCCCAATAGCATAGTCAGAGGCATCTGTCTCGATCTCAAATGGCTGTTGCAAGTCTGGTAAAGTGAGCACTGGGGCAGAATAGAGGCGGTTTTTCACTTCTGTGAACGCCTTCTATTGAGGTTCCGACCAAAAAAATTTTGCTCTCGCTCCTCCCTTGGTGACTTGACTCAAGGGCCAAGTGATATGAGAGAATCCCAACACGAACCTCCGATAGAAATTAGCAAGACCCAGAAAGCTGCGAAGCTCTGTTATAGTGGTTGGGGCCGGCCAATCTCGAATGACTTGGATCTTGGCTGGATCCACATGCACCCCCCTTTCATCAATAATGTATCCCAGATATTGAACCTGGGTCATGCCAAAAGTGCACTTCTCCAAATTGGCACACAACTTGTCTTGCCGCAGTGTTTGGAGGACTTGTCGGATGTGGTGAAGGTGCTCTTCCCAAGTCTGGCTGAAGATCAGAATATCATCCAAGTAAACCACTACAAATGAGTTGGTGAATGGCCGCAAGATGTCATCCATCATCCTCATGAAGGTGGCGGGAGCATTCGTCAACTCGAAAGGCATGACCAGCCATTTGAAAAGGCCTTCCTTGGCTTTGAAAGCAGTCTTCCACACATCGGAGGGTTCAATTGGTACCTGGTGATACCCAGACTTCAGGTCGATCTTGCTAAAATATTTTGCACCTTTAAGTTGGTCCAGAAGGTCATCAATCCGTGGGATTGGGTACCTTTTCGAGAAAGTGATCTTGTTCAACGCTCGATAGTCAATACAGAGTCTCCACGTCCCATCCTTCTTCTGTACCAACACGATCGGGCTCCCACAGGGTGATGAACTTGCTCTGATGTGACCTTTCTGCAACAGCTCCTGAATCTGCCTCTTGATTTCATCATTCTCTAGAACAGAGCACCGATAGATCGATCCATTAGGTAGCGGCGCACCGGGGGTCAGATCAATCGGTTGCTTGACCTGACAGTGCAGAGGAACCCCTGTGGGTGAGGTGAATATGTCCCCGTACTCCTCCACAACCTTATCCATTTGTTTTTTTTGTGCAGAGGAGCCCTGTCTGGAGGTCGTGGCCACAGTATTCTTCTTGCCCTGGGGACGGATCATCAAGAAAATGAATTTCCTGGTTTGGGAAATGAGCTTACTGCATTGTTTTGCAGTAACCAAAGAGATAGCGGCAGGAGGTGGTATCTCTGGTATCCTGTACAACTTATTTCCCAAAGTAACAATAACAGCACGAGGCCAAGACTCATACACAGCATGATGCTTCCAAAAGTATGGTTGTCCTAATAATACATCAGAAACATCAATAGGAGCAACGTCACATAATACCTCATCGGTGAAGGGCTTGATGCTATAGGGAAGGCGATACTGCCGGCTGATGCGGAGATCTCGTCCTTGGTGAAGCGACCCGATGGTGTATGGATGTGGGTGAGTTGTGGTCGGCAAGCCCAACCGCTTCACGGTGTCTGCTGAAATGAGGTTCTTTTGGCTCCCATTGTCGAAAATGAACTGTACCGGGGAGACCTTTACCCACATCTGGGAGTGGAAGAGACGTTCCTCCTCCTCTGGATCTTTTGGTTCCTCCTTTTGGATCTTTGCAGTGCCAACAGTGGCGTTGGGCTCCGCATCAGTAATCTGTTTCCCTTTTTCATTCACCTTTTCAGGTTCTGATTCAGAGTCAGAGCATGCATCTGACTCAGAAGCCCTCATCTTGGCCACTAGCGACTGCTTGGCCTGACACTCACTTGTGTTGTGAGTGGAGCTCTTATGGAACTCACACCACTTTCCCATGTCCTTCTTTGGCTTTGCGATGCTGTTCTTTTCTTGTGGCTTTGATGAGTTGTCTTTAGCCGCCATGCCTTCGCTCGGTTCTTTGTTCTGCAGTTCGGAGGCACCTTTCCCTTGCTTTTGATTCGCAGATCCAAAGTCTCGCTTCTTCTGCTTGAATTTCTGCTCAATCTTGGCAGCATACCGGTATGCCATACCAAGCGAGGAGATGTCAAGGAACTCCATTTCCTCTTGAATGTATTTGTGCAGACAGCTGCGATACTTTAGCACTAGATGTTTCTCTGAATCTTTGATACCCAAATTTGTGCCCAGGGTATGGAACAGATTCATCAGCTCATGCACATCTTGATCCCTTTGTTGTCGCAGCGTGGTCCATTGTATGTACTTGTCCTCATAGCTCCCCATGGGATACTATTGTTCCTTGACGGTGTCTCGGAAGGAATTCCAAGTTGGTACGACCGAGAACAGAGAGGGTTCTATCTGGTCCTTGTTCTCACAGCAGGTTTCCCACCAGTCCTTAACATGGGTGGTATCTTTGAGGAGTGCAAAAATAATCTTCTCCCGGTCTGAAAAGTCATGAACCGAGAAATATCCTTCTAACATATTCAACCATCTATCTACGACATCTGCGTCTATTTGACCCTAAAACTTCCATGGACTTCAATTACAGTTACATTTCCTCTCTCAAATCAAACCCCAGTCACATTTCCTCTGAGCTCTAGAGTTACTCACAAATATTAGTGAAGTGGATTCCTATTTCCTAAGTTTGGTAAATTTCTAACAATCCACTGCAGAATTTTATACTGCCCATATTTGCAAAGAAATGCCAGATAGAACTGGGTAGGGAATAAATTGTCAGTTTATCTTGAATAATCAAAGTATAAGTCAAAGCTCTCCCCACACTGACTTTTATTTTATGTTTCTTTAAGTGTACCTTGATGGTTCACTTATTATATCTACATGAATATTTTTCTAATTTTAAATTTGTTTTCAAAACAAAAATAGTCAGAATATTCACCAATTAATAAAATATTAAACATCGTGCTTGAAATTTTACAAATCATTCTTGAAATCAGATTGAACCGTTGCAGAATAGATCCAGAAGAAATTGGAGAATTTGACTCGTTTTAATTATTGATCTGTTTTTCCAGCTATCTATTAACAACAACGTCAAACGAGAACAAGAATAGGGTATTCGGCTAATGAAATTGGAGAATTAGATTCATTTCATTTATTAATTTAATTTTCCAGCCATCTATTAACAACAACCTCAAACTATAACAAGAATGAATAGGGTATTCAGTTCGATTCATAGATGTAGTGTTTATCTCTCTCTCAGCTCAGTTTTCTAGGGAAACCTAATCCGTTCATTTCAGTTTTTCTTTTGTTAATTTATTTAAGTTTGTAACTAGTTAGTATTATTAGAGTAGCTTTCGCTGATTTCTAATTTTATTAATTTCATCAATATTTTATTCCGTTTAGATCATTTAATTTATTTATTCAATTAGTTTATTTGTCTGAAAATTAGTGGTTTTATTTAATTTGGTTTTTTACATTTTTTATTTCTTTTAAAGTTAAAAATATTATTTAACTAACTTTAATTTTTCTAAAAACATAATTTAAATTATTGGATTGTTAAAAATAATTTTCAATTTTATTTTTATATATGTTTTTCATATAAAAATATATTTTTCTTTTAAATCTTATAACTTATGTTCCATTTTGTTTTTACATTATTAATGTGGTTAAGTTCAATCTATATTAAACTATATTTTCATACATTTAATTTGTTTTAAATCATTCTTATTATATTTAAACTTTTATTAATAGTGTTTAATTTAATGAGGTTAGGTTAGGTTAGGCTAGCTTAGGCTAGGCTAGGCTAGGCTAGGCTCGACTAGGTTAGATTATGGTGGGTAGGCTAGGCTAGGTTTGGCTCGGCTAGGGTGAGCTAGGATATGTTAGCCTAGGTTAGGTTAGGCTAGGTTAGGCTAGGTTAGGATAGGCTACTCTAGGCTAGGCATTGCTAGGCTAGGTTAGAGTAGGCTAGGTTAAGCCACGATAGGTTAAGCTAGGGTAGGGTAGGGTAGGTTAGGTTAGGCTAGGTTAGGCTACTCTAGGCTATATTAGGCTAGGTTAGGTTAGGTAAGGCTTGGTTAGGCTATGTTTGGATAGGGTAGACTATGTTAGGATAGGGTAGGCTAGGTTAGGCTAGGCTAGGCGACTTTAGGATAAGGTAGGCTAGGCTAGGCTAGGCCAGATTAGGCTAGGTTAGTGTAGGCTAGGTTAGGTTAGGTTAGGCTAAGCTAGGTTAGCAAGGTTGGGCTAAGTTAGGCTAGGCTAGGCTATGCTAGGCTACACTAGGCTACGCTAGTCTATGCTAGGTTAGAGTAGGATATGTTAGGCTAGGCTCGTATAAAGTATCTTAGAGTAGGATATGCTAGGCTAGGATAGGCTAGAGTAGGCTAGGCTAGGCTACAATAGGCTAGGTTAGGCTAGGGTAGACTAAGCTACGTTAAGCTATGCTACGTTAGGTTAGGTTAGGCTAGCAAAGTCTAGGATAGTATAGCATAGGCAAGGCTATGCTAGGTTAGACTAGGTAAGGTTGGTGAAGGTTAGGCTAGGCTAGAATCGAATAGGCTAGGCTAGGCTAGGCTAGCTTAGGCTAGGCTAGATTAGAGTAGGCTAGGTTAGGCTAGGCTAGGGTAGGCTTGGTTAGGTAAGGCTAAGTTAGGCTAGGATAGGTTAGGCTAGGTTAGGCTAGTCTAAGGTATTATACACTAGTTTAAGTTAGTGTTGGTATGTGAGGTTAGGATAAGCTAATTTAGGTAGAGCTAGGCTAGGATAGGCTCGACTAAGCTAGGGTACGCTAGCTTAGGCTAGGCTATGCTAGGCAAGGCAAGGCTAGCCTAGGTTTGGCTAGGAAAGTCTACGTTAGGATAGGGTAGGATACGTTACGATAGGTTAGGCTAGGTTAGGGTATGTTAGGCTACTTTAGAATAAGGTAGACAAGGCTAGGTTAGGCTAGGCTAGGTTAGGCTAGGCTAAGTTAGGCTAGGCTAGCTTACGCTAGGCTAGGCTAGGCTAGCTTAGGAAAGGTTAGGGTAGGTTAAGCTGGGATAGACTAGTTTAAGTTAAGGTTGGTAGGTTAGGTTAGGATAAGCTAGGGTAGGGTGAGCTAGGCTAGGATAGCCTCGACTAACCTAGGGTAGGCTAGATTACGCTTGGTTATGCTAGGGCAGGCTAGGTGAGTCATTGTTAGGCTACGCTAGGCTAGCCTAGGCTAGGTTAAGTTAGCCTAGGTGAGGTTAGGTTAGGCAATGATAGGTTAGGGAAGGTTAGGTTAGGCTAGGCCAGGCTAGGCTAGGATAGATTATTCGAAGCTAGGTTAGGTTAGGCTAGCCTAGGTTAGAGTATTCAAAGCTAGGCTAGGCTAGGCTATTGCACGCTAGGCTATATTAGGCTAGGATAGGATAGGCTACGCTAGGCTAGGTTAAGCTAGGTTAAGCTAGGTTATACTAGGTTATGTTAGGCTAGGTTAGGCTAGGTTCGGTAAATCTATAGATCTGAACCTTTCTGCATAATCTATATTTATAGACCTATACGCTAGTTCATCACGGTGAAAGCGTGTATACATGCGGGTTTGGTTCACTAAAATCGCATATGGAAGATAGGGTTTTCTGAAGCTTGATGGAGAGATTATCTGTTTATTATTGTTATACTTTTGTTGTTTGTAAATGAAGTCTTCATATAGATCTAGGTTGTTTGAATAATGTATATGCTGCTAAGTTGAATATGTACAAATATTATCAATGAGTGATTAAGTATGATTAATGATGTTGACTAAATAAGGGTTTTATAAAATGATGTTGATCTATACGCAGGTTGGTGTGCATGAAAGTGCGTATATACATAGGTTCAGTAAAGTGCAGTAGTGTATGCATTTAATATAATTAATGACCAGGGTTGAAATTCATTCTGCATGTTGATTCTGAAATCTGGGTTTATGACTGTGTTCTGGCTACAGTGTTCATTGTTCTATTTGAATTTTCAGTTAAGTTTATTGGTGTTGATATTTATGCTGAGTTGAGTTAAATTTGTTTGATCTAGTGTGAAAATTTATGAAATGTGGTCTGCAGCGAGTTTGAGGGTTGAACCATTCAGTGTGGAACTAAAAGCTTCCTATGAGTAGAAGCTGGTGTTTTGATCAGGGAGTTGTAGCTCACCTCCACTAGAGGTTGGGAAACGAGAGCAGGGGGTTGGATCTCCCTTCCCGTAGTAGCTAGAAAACAAGAGAAGGTTGCAGCCTTCTACAAGTAGATGTCTCCATACTGATATGAGTCTGCATCAGTACAACATTGTAAGGAGTTTTCCATAAAATAAATATTGAATATAGATATGATAGAAGCGGTGGTTTTCTCCTAAATTGGGTTTCCACATTAAATCGTGGTGTCCATGTGTGATACTCTTGTGTGATGATTAATTAAGTTATTACTACACTTATTTACTTCTTAACTTTCTGATAGTATGCGCTAAATATTTCTTCTGAATGTTTACCTAAACAGTAAAGTTATTTATGTATACGTTAGTTTCTCTTTGGTGCTAAATATTTCTTCTGAACGTTTACGTAAATAGTAAATTTATCTGTGTATACACTATTTTCTCTTTGGAAAGTCGCGTACATATACTGATTGTGCTAATCAAATTTTCATATAGAAATAAAAAAAAAAAAAAAAAAAAAAAGGATTGTGATTATTGCAAATACTAAATAAACCCCCCGTCCCCCTCCTCTTAGTATTTTTCCGGACAATATTGAAAATGTTTTTGTAAGAATTATATTTTGTTCCCAAAATCTTTAAAAGGACATTATATTAGGTAGTGTATTATTTTTTGTTAAAAGAAACCAAAGTCTAGTCATACAAATTGTACTAGATAGTTCATAAGTTTACCACCCTGATCAATAAGTAAACAAAAAGTGTATGAATATTATTTGTCAAATTTATTACACATAAATAAACATTCCCAATTCCAATTAGTTTCATATTCTTATTTCCCATTCGTAAACTCTTAAGAATAATTTCCATATAACAGAAAATATAGCTTACACTACTCTTGTAGAAAAATATTTAATATCTCTAACTCCTAAATTCTATTCAAAAGTATATGCTATTGAACATAAGCAGGATCTACAAACTCTTACTGTTGTTCAACTTCATGGGATCCTAACTGCATGTGAAATGAGAAAAGGAGGTCCATTTGAAGTCAAAGAAGTTGTTTTTAGAGCTGCTGCAAAAGGCAAGGAAATGGAAGAACAAGAAGGATCAAGATATGTTTTAGAAGAATATAACATAAATTTTGTAAAGAAAATATATAACTTGGCACTGGGAGGTTTAGGGGTAAGCTTCCTTTCAAATATTTTTCTTATGGATGAGTTTGTCATTATGCTACTGAATGTCCTCATAAGGATAATCATGAATAGGGAAAGGAATTGGAAAAAGGAGATAATAAATGTTTCATCAATAGAGAAACTTATTTTACTCATGAATTTAGTTATGTTCTATCAAATAGTGAATAAGGAGAATCCCATCAAGGTACTATACTACTCATGGCATTTGAAAATAACACTAGTGAGACAAAATATATATATTTATTCCAACTCAAAATATATTTGGAAGAAAATAAAATGGACATAGATACTCTAAAGAATCAGTTTATAGAAAAGGAGAATCACAATGAGAAACTAGAATGTGAAATAGTAAGCCTAAGAAAGGAAATTGATAAAGTGAAAACCTTAAATCTTATATTTTCTAAAGAATCTGAAACCTTAGATGAAATTGTCAAGGTTCAATGCTCTCCTCTTGTAAAGAGAGGTGTTGGATATATCGGAGAATATTCTCAGTCTTCAACACCAAGCTATCTAAATGCAGCTCAAGCGAGCCAACAACATTTCATTACTCAGCAAAAGAACAAAGAGAATACCCAGGTAAAGCACGACCACTTCAATTCAAGGATGAGAAATAAGAGAAGTAGCAATCAGCAGGTAAACATCAATTTAAGATTCCATGATCATAAAAATTTCTTCTTTAATGGAAAATTTTTCTCATGTCATAAGTTTTTTCATAAAGCTTCTCAATGTGTTGCACACAAAACCATCATTAGTAGAGAAGAAAAAAAAGAAAAAAAATGAGACTGAAATAAAGAAGAATAATTATACCAAATTTTCTCCTCTTCAAAATTAAATTGAATGTTCTTATTGCAATAAATTTGTACATGAAGAATCTGAATGCATGAGCAAACTTCAGCTAAAATTGCATATACTTTGAAACTCCAAGGTGTGGAAAAAGGACTTACAGGTTGAAAATTGTGACATAGATTTATTTGGATAAGGGGAATAAAACCAATGGTACATTGATAATGGATGCTCAAAACACATGATAGGTGATAAAAATAAACTCCTTTCATACAATGCATTACAGAAGGAAAAGAATGTTGCTTTTGGAAATGACTCTCCTTCTGTCATTAAGGGTAAAGCTTTTGTTTTTCTAAAAGAAAATGTGAGAGATAACAATGTTATGTATGTGGATGGATTAAAGCAGAACCTGTTGAGTGTGAGTCAAATGTGTGATCAAGGAAATGAAGTTCACTTTAGTTCAAAATAATGTGTAGTACGTGAACTTGACACATGAAAAACGATAATAAAAGGAACTAGAACACCAATAAATTTGAATATATTGAAAGGTGGCCAAGATTAGTGCTACTAGGTAAATATACGGAAAATCGATTATGGCACAAAACGCTGGGACATTTGAGCTTCTCTGTAATAAGCAAATCTAGCAGACTCAAATTTTTTCGTGATCTACCCAACATCACTTTTCCTGAAAGTACCATATGAAAATCATGCCAATTTGTTAAGAAAATAAGGGTAAAATTCAACACGAAAGAAGGATCAGAACGTAAGCCTCTTGAACTTATACATAATGATATATGTGGTCCTATATGGAAAAAGTCACCTCATGGAGAACAATACTATATTCTATTTATTGATGACTTTTATAGAATGTGTTGGATCAGTTTACTGAAACATAAAGATAAATAATTTGAAAAATTCAATATCTTCAAAGCTTTGGCTGAAAATGAATTAGATCTAAAAATCAAATGTCTTACATCTGAATGAGGAGGAGAATATATATCAGATGAATTCTTTGATTTCTGTGAAAATTATGGCATAAAAAGATATTTTTTTTTGTAGTTGGAACTCCACAAAAAAATGGCATGGCAGAGAGAATGAATAGAACAGTTCAACAGATGGCTCATGCTATGCTTGATGAATCTGGAACTCTCGATACCCTTTGGAGATAAGTAGCACATACTGCACTAAATATTATCAACAAGGCTCATGTTCGTGTGAACTGTGAGAAAACTCCTTATGAGCTTTGGTATGGTAATCTTCCCACTATGAAACATTTTAGAGTTTTTTGAAGCAAATTTTTTATCAAGAACAATGATGAAAAACATGGTAAGTTTGAGCCTAAAGCAGATGAAGGAATATTTTTTGGTCATACTTCTAGAAGTAAAGGATATAAATGTTACAATAAAAGACTTCAGAACATTGTTGAATGTATTGATGTTATAATTGATGTGTCTCTCATCTCTCCTAAAAGGGAAATAAAAACAAAAAATTAAGATGATGATGATGTATATTTTCCTTGATCAAATAATCATAATATAGAAGGAGAACCCAATGAAGCACCACAAGAATATGTATCAGAAAAAGCTCCATCTAGGTATGTTGAAAATAATCATCCAGAATCTCAAATTCTAGGAGAAAAGGGACCAGGCGTCCAAACAAGAAGAAATCTTGTAAGATCCCCTAGCTATCTGGCATTATTATCCACTATTGAAGCATAGAATGTAAATCAATCTAGTAAAGATGAAAGTTAGATGATTCCAAGATAATCCAGAAGACTCACACCTTCAGGCTGTAAAAATAATATTCAAATATCTACAAGGGACTCAAGACTTTGGTCTATGGTATCCAAAGAATGTTGATCTCACTCTTCATTCTTACGTAGATGCGGACTAAGCTGGAAATGTTGGTGATCAAAAAAGTACTAATGGTAGGCCATTCTATATGGGGCCCCGATTAGTATCTTGGTTCAGCAAGAAATTTTTTTTTATTGTCTTACCTATAGTAGAAGCAAAATATGTGGTTGTCACATCATGTTGCACACAACTTCTTTGGATGATTAAGAGATTACAAGATATTCAAATCAAATTCTCACCTCCCATCTCCATCCTATCTGATAATACAAGTGCCATCAGCATCTCAAAGCATCCTATTTGTATTCCAAGACCAAGAACATTCCTATCAGGTACCACTTCTTTTAAGAACAAATTCTTGAAAAAAAGGTCAAATTATAGTATGTTCCCTCCAAAGAACAATTTGCTAAAATATTTACTAAAAATCTTCCCAGGGAAGCATTCAAATATCTCAGACAGAAGCTAGGAGTTATCTCTATCTCTTTTATTTCTGCTTAATTACAAAATATTAAATTGGATATGCTCATTACATGTAGGTGAATCACATGTATACACGTGTTTCTATGCATAAAACCATGTATGTTTTTTGCTGATAGAAATTTTATGGGTATGCTTTCAAGAAATTCTATAGGTGAGCTTTTAGAACAATCTATGGTGTTGTTGGGTAAAATCTGCTATTTTGGTACTCATGCACATGTTTAAGGGGATCATTTGCCTTGCTGAAAAGAGTGCATTGTTGGCACTATGTTGGTTGTTGTTATGATCTCCTTTTTGAGATTCTTTGGTCTTGGCTATAAAAAGTCATATTTTTAAATTGATATAAAGGTCATGTTGAGACCTTTGATGTAAATATTGTCATGTTTAATTTAATAAACTCACTTGGTTGGGTAGTTGAGTCAATATGTAAATCCATTCAGCTCTATCCTTGATGTAGTTTTGTGTCCTTGGTGAAAGAAAGGGTCATACTTTGTTGAGTTAAAGAGTCATTGAAAATCTGAAGCTCCCACATGTTCTCAGGGGGAGAAAATGTCAGCTCTTTTCTCTTGATGTCAAAAGGGGAGAGTATTTGGTGTTTGAATTAAGCTCCATGTATCTACAGGTTCTGGTGATCAAACATCAACATGGTTGCCATCAAGTCCAAAGGGTGATATTGTTGGCAATATGATTCTTATGGTTGCATATGTTTTCCTTGATGGCAACTCTCTTGCAAATATTGAAGTATATGTCTTCTAGGGAAGCACAATAGGTTGCAGAAGGTCTAACAGATGAAATGTGTCTGGTCCAGTATAATATGGTTAATATTCATAATTGAGGGTTCTATACACGGATTTGTATAGAGCAAGTCGCGTATACACGTGGACAAAAACGATCCAAGTTGTGTATGCCTTTTGTGCTCTAAAATTATAAATACCAAGGTGCATTACCATGGTTTTAGCCCACAATATTGAGCACAGTGTCATCCATTTGATCTCGTCCAAAATACCATCTGCATTTATGTGCTTTTGGCTCATGGTATTTAAAAAAGGCTAAACCTATATATTGAAGTATATTTGCATGAAATGGGTTCTATTTATTTGTAGCTCTGAAATTATGCTGCACTCATGGACATAATAATGGATAAGGATCTCTAGAATTGAAATGACCATGTACTTACTGATCTATTTATGAGATGGTTTAATTTGTGATCCGATGCATGTTTGCTAAGGAAGTGTGAAGAAATCTGGGTAATTCTATAGATCTGAACCTTTCTGCACAATCTAAATTTATAGATCTATATGATGGTTCATCATAGTGAAAGCGTGTATACATACGGGTTTGGTTCAGTAAAAGTGCGTATGGAAGATAGGGTTTTCTGAAGCTTGATGGAGAGGTTATTGGTTTATTATTGTTATATTTCTGTTGTCTCTAAATGAATTCTTCATATAGATCTAGGTTTTTTGAATAATGTATATGTTGCTAAGTTGAATATGTACAAATCTTATCAATGAGTGATTAATTATGATTAATGATGTTGACTAAATAAGGGTTTTATGAAATGATGTTGATCTATATGCAGGTTGGTGTGCATGAAAGTTCATATATACATAGGTTCAGTAAAGGGAAGTAGTGTATGCATTTAAGATAATGAATGATCAGGGTCGAAATTCATTCTACATGTTCATTTTGAAATCTCGGTTTATTATTGTGTTTTGGTTATAGTGTTCACTATTCTATTTGAATTTTGGGTTAAGTTTATTAGTGTTGATCTTGACACTGAGTTGAGTTAAAGTTGTTAGATCCAGTGTGAAAATTTATGAAGCGTGGTCTGTAGCAGGTCTGAGGGTTGAACCATTTAGTGTCGAAGTAGAAGCTTCCTATGAGTAGAAGCTGGTGTTTTGATCAGGGAGTTGTAGCTCCCTTCCACTAGAGGTTGGTAAATGAGAGCAGGGGGTTGGAGCTCCCTTAGCATAGTAGCTGGAGAGCGAGAGAAGGTTGCAGCCTTCTACAAGTGGATGCCTCCATACTGATACGAGTCTGCATTAGTACAACATTGTAAGGAGTTTTCCACATAGTAAATATTGAATATAGATATGACATCAACGGTGCTTTTCTCCTGAATTGGGTTTCCAGATTAAATCATTGTGTTCATGTGTGATGCTCTTGTGTGATCATTAATTAAGTCATTACTGCACTTATTTACTACTTAACTTTCTAAATATTTCTTCTGAATGTTTACCTAAATAGTAAAGTTATCTATGTATGCGCTACTTTCTCTTTGGTGCTAAAGATTTCTTCTGAACATTTACGTAAACAATAAATTTATCTGTGTATATGCTATTTTATCTTTGGAAAATTGCGTACATACACTGATTGTGCTAATAAAATTTGCATATAGAAATAAAAAAAGAGAAAAGAAAAAGCATTGTGATTATTGCAAATACTGATTAAGCCCCCCCTCCACCCTCCTCTCAGTATTTTTCCCAACAATATTCAAATTCTTTTGGTAAAAATTATAGTTTGTTCCCAAAAGCTTTAAAAGGATGTTATATTAGGTAGTGGATTATTTTTTGTTAAAAGAAACCGAAGCCTATTCATACAAATTGTACCAGGTAGTTCATAAGTTTACCACCCCGATCAATAAGTAAACGAAAAGTGTATGAATTTTATTTGTCAAATTTAATACACATCAATAAACATTCCCAATCCCAATTAGTTTCACATTTTTATTTCCCATTCTTAAACTCTTAAGAATAATTTCCATATAACTCAATGAAAGCATAAGAAAGTAAAATTTAAATTATTTATATTTTATTTCAATATATTTTCTAAATTTTAACATTTTTTCATTAATTAATTAAATAAAAATTAGTTATATTTTAGAAAATGATGGTGGTGGTGAGCTTCCACTTCAACTTTCATGAAAATGATTTCTTATCTTGAACAACGTTCATTTCTTGATAGCATTGGTCAAGGCAAAAAGATAATTATGATTAGCAAGGTTCAACCTAATAAACTCCATATAATATCTTAGCTTTATTTTTCTCTATAGCTCTTTATCATCCCACAACTGATCCCAAAATTTGGAAATAGTCACATTTTTAATGTTATCATTATTCTCTCATATCATTTCCTTCGTTATCCCTCAATGGTTGAGCCAAGGCAGGGCACACTTATGTCAACCTTGCTTGTTGGAGATGCTAGTTTTGGCTAGAATTCCAAATAGTTTTGGGAAACCTCTTAGATTCCATATTGTAAAGCTTTTTATTGTACATGAGATACCTAAATATAGCCATGATTTGGATTTATTTAGAATAAATAAAGTCCTTTTAAATATGTAACTTTTAATATTTTATCTAAAAGAAACACATATTTAAAAATGATTATTTATGGAGTTTCATTCAATTTAGGCTACCACATCCATAAATTTTTAATTAATATTTCTGAATTTTGATTTGGTTGGAGTGTAAAAAGAGATAAAATAATGATGAAGAGTTGTCGACATCAAATGTTGCAATAGAACAATTTGGTTATAGTAGAGGTATTCTTAGAAGCTATATTTATTTTTACAATTAAAATGACTCACAAGCAAAATTTAGATTCTGTGCGGAAAGCATTTGACCAATGGAAAACTAAAAATGATCAATTCTTTAGAATGTTTAACCATGCTTTGTATGTTTGATATTTATTTCTACCTTAAATTCCATCATATACCACTGACATTTCATAATTATTATTGGCAATGGTTGCTAACCAATGCATAATATTTATCAAAGACTTCTTTGAAATTTTAGTAGATCCTCTATACATTTGCTCCCTTTCACTTTATTAATTTTTTTATAAATATCAAAATAAATTATGTCCTAGTTAGTTATAAATATATTTTAAATGGTATTTTGTATGTAGCCATATTTTATTTATAAATATTATTATTTACAATCTAATAGATATATTTAATTATTTGGAAAGTAAATATTAATTATATCAATCTTATTTACTATAAAAAAAAACAAATTCTAATAAAAATTTCTTTAAACCACTAATAACCAATTTTCACTCATTTTTAGTTAATTGTTTTATACCCAGCATATATATATAAATATATATATATATATATATATATATATATATATATATATATAAAAATTAAATATTAGTTAAAATAAATTAAATATTTAATAGGTGAACGGATAGAGAATAGGTGAACAGATAGAGAATAGGTGAACGGATTAATATTTATTGAATTAGTTTATTTATCTGAAAAATAGTGGTTTTATTTAAATTGGTTTTTTACATTTTTTATTTCTTTTAAAGTTAAAAATATTAGTTATTTAAATTTAATTTTTCTAAAAACTTAACTTAAATTATTGGATTTTTAAAAATAATTTTACATTTTATTTTTATATATTTTTTTCATATAAAAATCTATTTTTTATTTATATCTTATAATTTTTGTTCCATTTTGATTTTACATTATTAATGTGGTTAAGTTCAATCTATATTAAATTATATTTTGATACATTTAATTTATTCTAAATCATTCTTATTATATTTAAACTTTATTAATAGTGTTTAATTTAATGACGTTTTGTTAGGTAAGGCTAGGCTAGGCTAGGCTAGGCTAGATTATGGTGGATTAGGTTAGGCTAGGTTAGGCTAGGCTTGACTAGGTTAGATTATGGTGGGTAGGCTAGGCTAGGGTCAGCTCAGCTAGGGTGAGCTAGGATATGCTAGCCTAGGTTAGGTTAGGCTAGGTTAGGCTAGGTTAGGAGAGGCTATGCTAGGCTAGGTAATGCTAGGCTAGGTTAGAGTAGGCTAGGTTAAGCCATGATAGGTTAAGCTAGGGTAGGGTAGGGTAGGGTAGGTTAGGGTAGGTAAGGCTAGGTTAGGCTAGGCTAGGCTATATTAGGCTAGGTTAGGTTAGGTAAGGCCTGGTTAGGCTATGTTTGGATGGGGTAGACTATGTTAGGATAGGGTAGGCTAGGTTAGGCTAGGTTAGGCGCCTTTAGGATAAGGTAGGCTAGGTTAGGCTAGGCTAGATTAGGCTAGGTTAGGGTAGGCTAGGTTAGCTTAGGTTAGGCTAAGCTAGGTTAGGCAAGGTTGGGGTAAGTTAGGCTAGGCTAGGCTAGGCTATGCTATGCTAGGCTAGGCTAGACTACGCTAGGCTACGTTAGGCTACGCTAGGTTAGAGTAGGATATGTTAGGCTAGGCTCGCATAAAGTATGTTAGAGTAGGATATGCTAGGCTAGGATAGGCTAGAGTAGGCTAGGCTAGGCTATAGTAGGCTAGGTTAGGCAATGGTAGACTAGGCTACGTTAATCTATGCTACGTTAGGTTAGGTTAGGCTAGGAAAGTCTCAGATAGTATAGCATAGGCAAGGCAAGGCTAGGATAGGCTAGGTTAGGTTAGTGAAGGTTAGGCTAGGCTAGGATCAAATAGGCTAGGCTAGGCTAGCTCAGGCTAGGCTATATTAGAGTAGGCTAGGCTAGATTAGAGTGGGCTAGGTTAGTCTAGAGTAGGTTAGTTTACGTTAGGTTAGATTAGGCTAGGTTAGTCTAGTTTAAGGTGGACTAGGTTAGATTAGGCTAGGCTAGGTTAGATTGGACAAGGGTAGGCTAGGCTAGGCTAGTGTAGGATTGGGTATGCTAGGCTAGGGTAGGTTGGGCTAGGTTAGGCTATGTTAGGCGAGGTTAGGTTAGGCTAGGTTAGGCAACACCACGCTAGGGTAGGTATGTTAGTCTAGGATAGGCAAGGTTAGGCTAGGCTAGGCTAGGATAGGCTAGGCTATGCTTGGTTAGACTAGGTTGGGCTAGGTTAGGATAGGCTAGTTTAGGCAAGCCTAGGCTAGGTTTGGTTGGGTTAGGGTAGGTTAGGATAGGTTAGGATAGGTTAGGTTAGGTTTTGTTAGGGTAAGTTAGGCTAGTCTAGGTTAGGCTACGTTAGGATAGGTTAAGGTAGGCTAGACTAGTTTAAGTTACGATTGGTAGGTTAGGCTAGGATAAGCTAAGCTAGGTTAAGATAGGCGAGGATATGCTTGACTAGGCTACAGTAGGCTAGGTTAGGCTCGGATAGGCTAGGGTAGGCTAGGATAAGTTAGACTAGGTTAGGTTAGGTTGGGACATGTTAGGCATTGTTAGTTCAGGCTAGGCTAGGCTAGGCTAGAGTATTTGGAGCTAGGTTAGGTTAGGTTAGGCTAGGATATGCGTGCCTAGGCTAGGCTAAGTTAGGCTAGGTGAGGTTAGGAAAGGTTAGGCTATGCTATGCTACGCTAGAGTATTCAAAGCTAGGTTAGGTTAGGCTAGGCTAGGCTAGATTCTTACCCGCTAGGCTAGGGTAGGTTAGGTTAGCCTGGGCTAGGCTAGCCTAGGCTAGGCTAAGCTAGGCTAGGCTAGCCTAGGTTAGGCTAGGTTAGGCTAGGCTATGTTAGGCTAGCTTAGTCTTGACTAGGCTAGGTTTGATAAGGATAGGTTAGGCTAGACTAGGTTAGGCGAGTCTAGGTTTGATTAGGCTAGATTAGGCTAGGCTCGATAAGGCTAGGTTATGCTAGACTAGGTTAGGCAAGGCTAAGTTCAATAAGACTAGGTTCGATAAGGCTAGGTTAGGATAGGTTAGGTTAAGTGAGGATAGGTTTGGTAAGGCTAGGTTAGGCTAGACTAGCTTAGGTGAGGATAGGTTAGGTTAGCCTAGGTCACACCTAGACTAGGCTATGTTAGGCTAGAGTAGGTTAGGTTAGGTTAGGCTAGGCTAGGCTATGTAAGGCTAGGCTAGGTTAGGTTAGGCTAGGCTAGGCTAGGCAAGGCTATGTTAAGATAGGGTAGTATACGTTACAATAGGTTAGGCTAGGTTAGGCTACATTAGGATAAGGTAGGCAAGGTTAGGCTAGGCTAGATTAGGCTTGGTTAGGTTAGGCTAAGTTAGGCTAGGATAGGTTAGGTTAGGTTAGGCTAGGCTAAGGTATTATAGACTAGTTTAAGTTAGTGTTAGTAGGTGAGGTTAGGATA
This sequence comes from Pinus albicaulis, assembly GCA_034641835.2. Lineage (NCBI taxonomy): Eukaryota > Viridiplantae > Streptophyta > Pinopsida > Pinales > Pinaceae > Pinus > Pinus albicaulis. The sequence continues at coordinate 471,178,587 of CM076575.1, forward strand.
AGCTAGGTTAGGCAGAGCTAGGCTAGGATAGGTGAGACTAAGCTAGGGTATGCTAGCTTAGGCTAGCTTACAGTAGGCTAGGCAAGGTAAGGCTAGGCTAGGCTGGGCTGGGCTAGGAAAGGCTACGTTAGGATAGGGTAGGATACGTTACGATAGGTTAGGCTATGTTAGGCTAGCTTAGGCTAGGCTAGGTTAGGCTAGGCTAGGCTAGGCTTGCTTAGGCTAGGTTAGGGTAGGCTAAGGTAGGATAGACTAGTTTAAGTTAGGGTTGGTAGGTTAGGCTAGGATAAGCTAGTCTAGGCTGAGCTAAGCTAGGATAGGCTCGACTAAGCTAGGGTAGGATAGATTATGCTAGGTTATGCTAGGGTAGGCTAGGTTAGTCATTGTTAGGCTAGGCTAAGTTAAGCTAGGTGAGGTTAGGTTAGACAATGCTAGGTTAGCAAAGGTTAGGCTAGGCTCGGCTAGGCTAGAGTATTCAAAGCTAGGTTAGGTTAGACTAGCCTAGGTTAGGTTAGGTTAGTCTAGGCTAGGCTAGGTTAGGTTAAGGTAGGTTAAGCTAGGTTAGACTAGGTTAGACTAGGTTACGTTAGGCTAGGTTAGGCTAGGTTCGGTAAGTCTAGGTTAGGCACGACTAGGTTAGGCGAGGCTAGGTTAGGTTAGCCTAGGTCACGCTAGATTAGGGTAGTGTAAGATAGGTCATGCTAGGTTATTATAGACTAGGTTAGGTTAGGTTAGGCTAGGCTAGGCTATGTAAGGCTAAGTTAGGTTAGGTTAGGTTAGGCTAGGCTAGGCTAGGAAAGGCTATGTTAGGATAGGGTAGTATACAATACGATAGGTTATGCTAGGTTAGGCTGGGATAAGGTACTATAGACTAGTTTAAGTTAGGGTTGGTAGGTTAGGCTAGGATAAGCTAGGTTAGGGAGAGCTAGGCTAGGATACGCTTGACTAAGATAGGGCACGCTAGCTTAGGCTAGGATAGGATAGGCTAGGCTAGGCTAGCCTATGTTAGGCTAGGCAAGGCTATGTTAGGATAGGGTAGGATAAGTTACGATATGTTAGGCTATATTAGACTACTTTAGGATAAGGTAGGCAAGGTTAGGTTAGGTTAGGCTAGGCTAAGTTAGGCTAGGCTAGGTTAGGCTAGGCTAGGTTAGGCTAGGCTAGGCTATGTTAGGCCAGCTTAGGCTAGGTTAGGCTAGGTTAAGGTTGGATAGACTAGTTTATGTTAGGGTTGGTAGGTTAGGATACGATAAGCTAGGTTAGGGTGAGCAGGCTAGGATAGGCTCAACTAAGATAGGGTAGGCTAGATTAGCCTAGGTTATGCTAGGGTAGGTTAGGTTAGTCATTGTTAGGCTAGGCTAGGCTAGCCTAGGCTTGGTTAAGTTAGCCTAGGTGAGGCTAGGTTAGGCAATGCTAGGTTAGGCAAGGTTAGGCTAAGCTAGGCTAGACTAGGCTAGGCCGGGATAGATCATTCGAGGCTAGGTTAGGTTAGGCTAGCGTAGGTTAGTCTATTCGAAGCTAGGTTAGGTTAGGCTAGGCTAGGCTAGGCTATTACACGCTAGGCTAGAGTAGGCTAAAGTAGGCTAGGATAGGCTACGCTATGTTAGATCTGAATCTTTATGCTCAATCTATATTTACAGATCTATACACTGGTTCATCACGGTGAAAGCATGTATACATGCGGGTTTGGTTCAGTAAAAGTGCGTATGGAAGATAGGGTTTTCTGAAGCTTGATGGAGAGGTTATCTGTTTATTATTGTTATATTTCTGTTGTCTGTAAATGAAGTCTTCGTATAGATCTGGGTTGTTTGAATAATTTATATGCTGCTAAGTTGAATATGTACAAATCTTATTAATGAGTGATTAATTATGATTAATGATTTTGACTAATTAAGGGTTTTATAAAATGATGTTGATCTGTACGCAGGGTGGTGTGCATGAAAGTGCGTATGTACATAGGTTCAGTAAAGGGAAGTAGTGTATGCATTTAAGATAATGAATGATCAGGGTTGAAATTCGTTCTACATGTTGATTCTGAAATCTAGGTTTATTACTGTGTTCTGGTTATAGTGTCCACTGTTCTGTTTGAATTTTGGGTTAAGTTTATTGCTATTGATCTTTATGCTGAGTTGAGTTAAATTTGTTGGATCCAATGCGAAAATTTGTGAAGCGTGGTTTGCAGTGGGTCTAAGGGTTGAACCATCTAGTGTGGAAGTAGAAAATTCCTACGAGTAGAAGCTAGTGTTTTGATCAGGGAGTTGTAGCTCCCTTCCACTAGAGGTTGGTAAACGTGAGCAGGGGGTTGGAGCTCCCTTCCCATACTAGTTGAAGAATGAGAGAAGGTTGTAGCCTTCTGCAAGTAGATGCGTCCATACTGATACGAGTCTATATTAGTACAAGATTGTAAGGAGTTTTCCATATAATAAATATTGAAAATAGATATGACAGTAGCGTGGGTTTTCTCCTGAATTGGGTTTCCACATTAAATCGTGGTGTTCATGTGTGATGCTTTTGTGTGATGATTAATTAAGTTATTACTACACTTATTTACTGCTTAACTTTATGATAGTATGGGCTAAAATTTTCTTTTGAATGTTTACCTAAACAGTAAAGTTATCTATGTTGTAACACCTCTAGTTAAAGGAATTTTTTTTTTTTTTTTCCATATACTTGAATAATTAAGTTCAAAAGTGGCATTTATTTCCCTTCATGCTCTTGTAGTATTCCTTTCAATTTAACCAATTTCCTTCTCCACTATTTCCTCCTAATAGTATTCAATGCTACCTAAGTTCGCCTTAAACCCATGTACATGAATTTCTAAATCTCTTATAGACTTCTTATAGTCCTATGTACACTCAACTTTGTCAATTCCATCAGGCATTACATATATCGCATATATAACACATATATCCCATATATTACATATATAAAACATATATATATAAAACATCGAAACCACGCATATATATATATATTATGAACCCTAAATGTATATTTTTTGAATAGGTCCATTAAAAGTTGCATATACCTATCCATGATTCATGTATATACATAAAACTCATATCGATCACACATATATGTATCGATCACCCGTAGATGTATAATATTTAACCCATATATATATAACATTGGGTTCAGTCAATGAAATTTTTGCATATGCTTATGCATAACACATATATATATGTAAAACCATATATATAGAATTATACCACCCGATACATTATTGAAAGTGTACCTACGGAGCAATGCGGCTTGAGATAAATATTTCTATTTGTTACCTAGGTCGCTACCGGTCGACGAAAAGCGATTTCTGCCTTCCCGCGGAGGTGTGACATAAACTAATTAAATTGGAGACCATAGAACTCTGCGCATATACCCTACATTTAGTTAATGTCATGTATAGCCAGGGCTACTGAATCTGTCGGCGTTTGAATCATTAAATTTTGTGAACCGTATCGCCCCCAAATCGGTACTGTTTATAATTTATTGGCGTTCATTCTTTACAGGCTCGATTCGTGGCGTGGCCACCTGCGTACCAGCTGACACTATAACGTGTTCACCACAGTACAGAAGACCAACTGTATGCGCAGTGGCGTAACCTTAATTTTTCGATTTGAGACCCGCCTCTACACGCGTTGCGTGTTCCTCCGCTTGGCATTTCCTCCTGGTACGTTTCAAGGATTGTATGTGCCGTCAAATACAAGGTTAGATCCATCTGGTTTTTTTTTTACGTGTAGGTGAGTTATAACATTTTTTTGGATTTTGTTTTTTCGATTGCAGGAGCACGTCCTGTACGTAGGAGAAGAGTAACCAGCACGGTCCAGCAAGAACTTGGCAGGTAGAATTTGAAATTTTCAAATCGACTGATGCGAGTACTGAGTGCACTGCGTTCTACCTCGGGCTATTGCAACGACCGGACGACGGCGAGCAGAAAATGCCCTATCTCCTCCAAGCCCATTGCTGGCACCTGGTACTCTCCTGTCATCGTAGATGGTTTTCTCAATCTACCTCGGGATCTGCTGAGATTCTGATATAGTGGAATTAAGGTTTCGGTGTTCTTTTAATTGGAACCCCGTCAATCGCCCTAGTTTCCCAGATCTTTCCTATCATGGTTCTATTTTTTTTCTATAGCGTCTAACCATATATCGTATGGTTGCGCAGAGAGGGCAGGAGCTCAACACCTCTGTCTGTCCACTGTAGGCTGAGGTCTAACCTGTCCTCATTAGCGCGGTTTAATTTCTTTTTCTTATTACCGTGTTGCGATTCCATACGAAGGCAACGCTGGTCATGTGATTTAGGGATGGTTTGATTTAATAGTATCATATATGTGTTCAATATGTTTCACATTTGCAGGCCCGTTAGGAGTTTAAACATCGGGATTTTTTTTCAAATCCCATCTTTCCCATGTTCAAACGCGACAGTCATTACATAACCCCATTGCCAATCTCCTCGCACCCTTTTCGGGTCTCCTGGTTTACTGTGATTACCGTCAACATGACGCAGAGGTGAACTCTACTCACAGATAAACCCTTACTTCTTTCCCTCCTGATGTATCGAATCGTGCTTCAATTTGTTTATTTCGTCTTTACTGATGTTTTTGGTGGGGATTCAAACGAGGAAAGGATGCCGATTTTTTATATCAGTAATCCACCTCCTGGAACTAAAGGTCAGTGCCTTTACCTACTATCATTGTTTTAGTGATGATAGCATACCTCACGAGCTCAGGTCCTGTCACGCTGGCTTGGGAGGTTTTTCATAATACCACTGATATATATATTAATCATTTACAGACGTTGCAGGAAGCTCGAGCATGGCAAATAAATCATGATATGAACCATCACTGTGGAGGCGTTATTTCACAGTGGTTGCGGTTCATCCGACGACCTTCAAATTGCTGCGGCCTTTTTGTTGCTTAACAGAGATTTACGTTGGTTTGACTTAGGATGCATGTCTCAATAATGATTATAGTTTGAGCTTAACTTACTGAAACCCCATATACTTTCGTTTACCATTCTGCTAATCTAACCCTTTTGCCAGAATTAATCGCAATTGAATTGTTATTGTGGCGCTTAGTGCTGATACGGTATTCTCTGTTGTGCTAATAATTACATGTATGGCACGTATGGTGAAAATGAATTAGGGTTCAGCTTTCGCCGTTTATCTTGTGGTTGTGCTCATTTACACGCATCGTATGGTAGTGTTATCGTTACCTCGGTTTCTTTCATTTAGCATTAAAAAGACCCTCGGTGTGCCTTGGCTTATACAAGTCAGACCGCACAAGGGTTTGGCTTGACTTATGTTAACGGCATCGTATATATATATATATATATATATTTTGTTATTTTCTGTCACACATGTATGAAATTTCACTATACCTTTGTTTAATCAGTAGTAAAGATTGTATATATATATTTCGTTTTTAACATAATAGATTCGTATTAATAACTTCTTTTTGCACATATGAAACTCATATAGAGGTATCGTATTTATAACTCCCTTTTAATAACTTCTTTTTGCACATATGAAACTAATATAGATGCATCGTATTTTATAACTCCCTTTTTATTGCTTATATATATTTCCATACCTATGATTCATATATATATAGGTATAGCTCACGTGCCTTCTATAAAAAAACCTATTGATATGGGTTCTTGACACGGGTTAACATATGGGTATTTTTGTTACATGCTTTTTCATGGATTTCATAGTTCATTTAGTAGTATACATTGAACATAATTTAAATTCATAACCAAAATAATTATTTCCATGTGTATAGGGGAATTTCAATTTTGAGAGACTCCATACATGTTATAGAGGCTAGAATACTACCCTAAAGTAGAAGTACTTCTTAACTACAAGAATATTGGATTCCATATGCTAATGTCTTAAATTCCTTTACCTCAGTTCTACTACAATATTCCATATGCTATTGTCTTAAATTTCTTTATCTCAACTATACTACAAGATTCTTCTAACATACTTAAAAGTAGGTAGCATAGCTTTGTATCTACATGAACTCAAATTTTATATAATTATCTGTGGAGATTAAGTAACTCCAGATCTAGACCAACCTTGGTGTAGAGATTCTGGAGTTTCTACTCTATGATTTTATGGTCTGCAAATAACCAAAAACTGGAAGGTGAAAGCCTTAGGATGGATTCTGGTAAATGTAGTACTAAGAGCAATCATACCATTAATTAGATTTTGTTTTTATATGTAGCCAATTCATATCATCATACAATAGAATAGCAAGAATTTCAGAACATACCAAAATCTGCAATTGACCAACCTCCCAACCTTAGAGTCCTCTTTGTCTCCCAGGACTCACCCCCAAGCAGAGATCACCTCCTAGAATAGATCAACCTCTCATCTGCCTAGGAGAAGCTTATTTAAGCTCTTATTTCCCCAAAGCATGTTTCTAATTCTGCGTCCAGAATAGCAGGATGCTTTCTTTCCTGTTTAGCCTAGGCTTCCCCTTTTTGGGACTCTTTAAAGCTGCTTTAAGCTTTTTCCTCAACTTTTCCAGCTTTTTCTCACCTCTTCCCAACTACTCCTCTTCATTGGGGAAATTTAGATTCCTCCTCAATCTAAATTAATTTCTTTCAAGGATTTTTGAAAGATTTTGGGGATTTGTTGCCTTATCCATCCTCATGGATTTGGCAAGTGATCTCTAATTCTCATCTTGGTCAAAATGCACAATCATTTTATTTATTTCCTCAAATAAAATATGCAATTACATTCACACCATACTTATCCCTTGGGGTCCACCCCCTTAGGATTAAAGTTTAAATGTCTAACTTTAGAAATTCAACACACAAATTGGGGGTGTTACATATGTACAAGCTATTTCCTCTTTAGTGCTAAGGATTTCTTTTGACCGTTTATGTAAAAAGTAAATTTATCTGTGTATACGCTAGTTTCTCTTTGGAAAGTTGCATACATACACTCATTGTGCTAATCAAATTTGCATATAGAAATCAAAAAAGAGAAATGAAAAAGGATTGCGATTATTGCAAATAGTAATTAAGCCCCCCCCTCCCCCTTCTTCTCAGTATTTTTCTCAACAATATTAAAATTTTTTTGGTAAAAAATATATTTTGTTCCCAAAAGCTTTGAAAGGACATTATATTAGGTAGTCGATTATTTTTTGTTAAAATAAACCAAAGTCTATTCATACAAATTGTACCAGGCATTTCATAAGTTTACCACCCCGATCAATAAGTAAATGAAAAGTGTATTAATATTATTTGTCAAATTTAATACACATCAATAAACATTCCCAATCCCAATTAGTTTTACATTTTTATTTCCCATTGGTAAACTCTTAAGAATAATTTCCATATAACTGAATTAAAACATAAGCAAGTAAAAGTTAAATTATTTATATTTTATTTCAATATATTTTCTAAATTTTAACATTTTTTCATTAATTAATTAAATAAAAATTAGTTATATTTTAGAAAATGATGGTGGTGGTGAGCTTCCACTTCGACTTTCATGAAAATGATTTCTTATCTTGAAAAAAATTCATTTCTTGATAGCATTGGTCAAGGTAAAAAGATAATTAAGATTAGCAAGGTTCAACCTAATAAAGTTCTTATAATATCTTAGCTTTATTTTTCTCTATAGCTCTTTATCATTTCACAACTATCCCAAAATTTGGAAATAATAACATTTTTAACATTATCATTATTCTCTGATATGATTTCCTTATTTATCCTAAATGGTTGAGACAAGGCAGGGCACCCTTATGTCAAACTTGCTTGTTGGAGATGCTAGTTTTGGCTAGAATTCCAAGTAGTTTTGGGAAACCTCTTGGCTTCCATATTGTAAAGCTTTTTCTTATACATGAGATACCTAAATATAGCCATGATCTGGATTTATTTAGAATAAATAAAGTCCTTTTAAATATGTAACTTTTAATATTTTATCTAAAAGAAACACATATTTAAAAATGATTATTTATGGAGTTGCATTCAATTTGGGCTACCAAATCCATAAATTTTTAATTAATATTTTTGAATTTTGATTTCGTTGGAGTGTAAAAAGAGATAAAATAACGATAAAGAGTTGTCGACATCAAATGTTGCAATAGAACAATTTGGTTGTAGTAGAGGTATTCTTAGAAGATATATCTATTTTTACAATCAAAATGACTCAGAAGCCAAATTTAGATTATGTGCGGAAAGCATTTGACCAATGGAAAACTAAAAATGGTCAATTCTTTAGAATGTTTAACCATGCTTTGTATGTTTGATATTTATTTCTACCTTAAATTCCATCATATACCACTGACATTTCATAATTATTATTGCCAATGGTTGTTAACCAATGCATAATATTTATCAAAGTCTTCTTTGAAATTTAACTAGATCCTTTATACATTTGCTACCTTTTGCTTTATTAATTTTTTTATAAATATCAAAATAAATTTAATACTTCCTTTTATATCCTAGTTAATTATAAAAATATTTTAAATAGTATTTTGTATGTTGCCATATTTTATTTATAAATATTATTACTTGCAATCCAATAGATATATTTAATTATTTGGAAAGTAAATATTAAGTATATGAATCTTATTTATTATAAAAAAAACAAATTCTAGTAAAAATTTCTTTAAACCGTTAATAACCAATTTTCCCTCTTTCTTGGTAGTTAATTGTTTTATACCCATCATTTAGCTCTCTCTCTCTCTCTCTCTCTCTGTCTCTCTATATATACTTATTTAAAAAGTCAAATGTTAGTTAAAATAAACTAAATATTTAATATTAAAAAACATATTTTTAAAATTTTTCTTATAATTATAAATAATTTTAAAAACTATTTCTTTTTCAAATAACTAAATAGAATCATTAAATTTTTAATCTTATAACTACCGTACATATATAATTTGGGAATTTTGAAAATAAATTAGTTTCAAAATATTAATTAAGCTAAAATATATTTATCCGAATAACATAAATAAATATGTTAAAAATATAAAATTATTTTAAAAACAATTATTATAACATCATAACCAATGTGTTTTTTTCTTTTAAATTTGGTTTCTGTTTTTTCTAATTTTAGACAAAAACATCTCTTTCCGAGAAACCGGCTGTAACCACGTTGATGGAAACTATCAGATGTTTTATTGGTGGAAAAGTAAAAACTATTTACTGCTTTCTTATGTTTTTTTGACTGAGAAGTTTATTGCTTGGAAAAGTAAAAAGTAATTACTGCTTTCTTATGTTTTTTGAGGTTTAAAAAAAAAAAAAAATCATAGCTTTTCAAGATCCTTTCCTAAATCTGACCGTTACCCTCCTTTGTTAAATCTGGCCGTTCCGCTATTTTACTATTTCTCAATGGTGGATGGGTTTGGCTATGAAGAACTGGATATTTGATAAGGTTCCAAATTAGGTCGAAGTTAGTTTGGTGTTGATTTTATTTTGTGGGAAACCAGAATCACCAGATTCAGTGACAGAAGATTTATTTATTAGTATCGAAGTAACCGCCAGTAAATTCAGATAAGGGTTGATGATTGTTTAGGATTCGCAGACTCAGAACACAGTATAGGGTCAGAGTCGGAGTCAGTTTGTTCGTAGCTGCAGTGATTTTGATTTTCTTTGGGGGAGTCGAAACCAGAATCTCGGAAAGTTGCAGTGATTTTGATTTTCTTGTTCTGTCAATAGATCGAGAATAGGCGAACCGATTCTCAATCAACCGCCTGGGACGCTGATTAAGCTCATGCTCTGTGAGCAGATAGAGAATAGGTGAACGGATTCTCACTCAACCGGCAAGACGCTGATTAGGTTCATCCCAACTGCAGGTAGGTTTCTCCTGTCTTTTGGAGTTCAATATGCAGGGTAAACCTACAAATTCACTACTAAGATACAAGAAGCTAAATAAACCTAGTTCAATATTGGAGTTCACTTTGTGTTTCTTGAATTAGGTAGGATTTATATTTTTTTGTTTCTTGAATTAGGTAGGATTTACCATATTTATTTGACCTCTCTGCTCTCAAACCAAGCGCCATTTATTTCCTTTTGGTTTTCTGGGCTCTCACATATGCAATGGTAGTGTATCATGGAAAACAATTGTTTGATATTTCTTAAAATTATCATTTGGTCCAAAGGAATAAAAACTTCCATGGACTTCAATTACATTACATTTCCTCTCTCAAATCAAACTCAGTCACATTTCCTCTCAGCTCTAGAGTTACTCACAAATATTAGTGAAGTGGGTTCCTATTTGCTAAGTTTGGTAAATTTCTAACAATCCACTCCAGAATTTTATACTGCGCATATTTGCAAAGAAGTGCTAGATACAACTGGGTATGGAATAAATTGTCAGTTTATCTTGAATAATCGAAGTATAAGTCAAAGCTCTCCCCACACTGACTTTTATTTGATGTTTTTTTGAGTGTACCTTGAAGATTCAGTTATTATATCTAACATGAATATTTTTCTAATTTTAAATTTCTTTTCAAATAAATAATAGTCAGAATATTTACCAATTAATAAAATATTAAACATCGTGCTTGAATTTTTACAAATCATTCTTGAAATCAAATTGAACGGTTGCACAATAGATCCAGAAGAAATACGAGAATTTGATTCATTTTAATTATTGATCGGTTTTTCGAGCCATCTATTCGCAACAACATCAAACGACAACATCAAACGAGAACAAGAATAGGGTATTCAGCTAATGAAATTGGAGAATTGGATTCATTTTATTTATTAATTTGATTTTCCAGCTATCTATTAACAACAACCTCAAAATATAACAAGAATGAATAGCGTATTCAGTTCGATTCATAGATGTAGTGTTTATCCCTCTCTCGGCTCTGTTTTCTAGGGAAACCTAATCCGTTCATTTGCGTTTTTCTTTTGTTAATTTATTTAAGTTTGTAACTAGTTAGTATTATTAGAGTAGCTTTAGCTGATTTCTACTTTTATTGATTTCATCAATATTTTATTCTGGTCAGATCATTTAATTTATTTATTGAATTAGTTTATTTGTCTGAAAATTAGTGATTTTATTTAAATTGGTTTTTTACATTTTTTATTTCTTTTAAAGTTAAAAATATTAGTTAACTAAATTTATTTTTTCTAATAACTTAATTTAAATTATTGCATTTTTAAAAATAATTTTCAATTTTATTTTTATATATGTTTTCCATATATAAACATATTTTTCGTTTAAATCTTATAACTTGTGTTCCATTTTGTTTTTACATTATTAATGTGGTTAAGTTCAATCTATATTAAATTATATTTTCATACATTTAATTTATTTTAAATCATTCTTACTATATTTAAACTTTTATTAATAGTGTTTAGTTTAATGAGGTTAAGTTAGGCTAGGCTAGGCTCGACTAGGTTAGATTATGGTGGGTAGACTAGGCTAGGGTTGCCTCAGCTAGGGTGAGCTAGGATATGCTAGCCTAGGTTAGGTTAGGTTAGGTTAGGCTAGGTTCGATTAGGCTAGGTTAGGATAGGCTACGCTAGGCTAGGCAATGCTAGGCTAGGTTAGAGTAGGCTAGGCTAAGCCACGATAGGTTAAGCTAGGGTAGGGTAGGGTAGGTAAGGGTAGGTTAGGTTAGGCTAGGCTAGGCTAGGCTACTCTAGGCTAGATTACGCTAGGTTAGGTTAGGTAAGGCTTGGTTATGCTATGTTTGGATACGGTAGGCTAGGTTAGGCTAGGTTAGGCGACTTTAGGATAAGGTAGGCTAGGTTAGGCTAGGCTAGGTTAGGTTAGGTTAGGCTAAGCTAGGTTAGGCAAGGTTGGGCTAAGTTCGGCTAGGCTAGGCTAGGATAGGCTAGGGTAGGCTATGCTAGGCTAGGCTACGCTAGGCTAGGCTATGCTATGCTAGGCTACGCTAGGTTATGCTAGGTTAGAGTAGGATATGTTAGGCTAGGCTAGCATAATGTATGTTAGAGTCGGACATGGTAGGCTAGGATAGGCTAGAGTAGGCTGGGCTAGGCTAGGCTATAATAGGCTAGGTTAGGCTAGGGTAGACTAGGCTACGTTAATCTACGCCACGTTAGGTTAGGTTAGGCTAGGAAAGTCTAGGATAGTATAGCATACACAAGGCTATGCTAGGTTAGGCTAGGTTAGGTTAGTGAAGGTTAGGCTAGCCTAGGATCGAATAGGCTAGGCTAGGCTAGCTTAGGCTAGGCTAGATTAGAGTAGGCTAGGCTAGATTAGAGTAGGCTAGGTTAGGCTAGACTATGTTAGTTTATGTTAGGTTAGATTAGGCTAGGTAAGGGTAGTTTAGGCTAGACTAGGTTAAATTAGGCTAGGCTATGTTAGATTGGGCTAGGGTAGGGTAGGGAAGGCTAGTGTAGGATAGGGTATGCTAGGGTAGGCTATGTTAGGCTAGGTTAGATTAGGCTAGCTTATGCTAGGATAAGCTAAGCTAGGCTAAGATAGGCGAGGATAGGCTCGACTAGGCTTCAATAGGCTAGGTTAGGCTAGGATAGGCTAGGGTAGGCTAGGATAAGTTAGACTAGGTTAGGATAGTTTAGGCTAGGTTAGGCATTGTTAGTCTAAGCTAGGCTATGCTAGGGTAGAGTATTTGAAGCTGAGTTAGGCTAGGTTAGGCTAGGATAGGCGTGCCTAGGCTAGGATAGGCGTGCCTAGGCTAGGCTAAGTTAGGCTAGGGGAGGTTAGGCAAGGTTATGCTATGCTAGGCTACGCCAGAGTATTCGAAGCTAGGCTAGGTTAGGCCAGCGTAGGCTAGACTATTAGCCGCTGGGCTAGGGTAAGTTAGGTTAGGCTAGGCTAGGCTAGCCTAGGTTAGGCTAAGCTATTCTAGGCTAAGCTAGGTTAGGCTAGGTTAGGCTGGGTTAGGCTAGGTTATGTTAGGCTAGCTTAGGCTTGACTAGGCTAGGCTTCATAAGGATAGGTTAGGCTAGAGTAGGTTAGGCGAGGCTAGGTTAGGCTAGGTTCGATAAGGCTAGGTTAGGCTAGACTAGGTTAGGCTAGACTAGGTTAGGCGAGGCTAGGTTTAGTAAGGCTAGGTTAGGCTAGGTTAGGTTAAGCGAGGCTAGGTTCGATAAGGCTAGGTTAGGATAGACTAGGTTAGGTGAGGCTAGGTTAGGTTAGCCTAGGTCACACTAGGTTAGGGTAGGTTAGGATAGGTTAGGATATGCTAGACTACGCTATGTTAGGTTAGGCTAGGCTAGACTAGGCAAGGCTACTTTAATATAGGGTAGTATACGTTACGATAGGTTAGGCTAGGTTAGGTTAGGTTAGGCTATGTTAGGCTACACTAGGGTAAGGTAGGCAAGGTTAGGCTAGGCCAAATTGGGCTTTGTTAGGTTAGGCTAAGTTAGGCTAGGATAGGTTAGGCTAGGTTAGGCTAGGCTAAGGTATTATAGACTAGTTTAATTTAGTGTTGGTAGGTGAGGTTAGGATAAGCTAGGTTAGGCAGAGCTAGGCTAGGATAGGCTCTACTAAGCTAGGGTACGCTAGCTTAGGCTAGGCTAGGCTAAGTAAGACTATGCTAAGCTAGGTTAGGCTAGGAAAGGCTACTTTAGGATAGGGTAGGATAGGTTACGAATGTTTAGGCTAGGTTAGGCTATGTTAGGGTACTTTAGGATAAGGTAGGCAAGGTTAAGTTCGGTTAGGCTAGTTTAGGCTAGGCTTAGCTAGGCTAGCTTAGGATATGTTAGGGTAGGTTAAGGTAGGATAGACTAGTTTAAGTTAGGGTTGGTAGGTTAGGCTAGGATAAGCTACGGTAGGGTGAGCTAGGCTAGGATAGGCTCGACTAATCTAGGGTAGGCTAGATTACGCTCGGTTGTGCTAGGGTACGCTAGGTTAGTCATTGTTAGGGTAGGCTAGGCTAAGTTAAGCTAGGTAAGGTTAGGTTAGGCAATGCTAGGTTAGAAAAGGTTATGATAGGCTTGGCTAGGCTAGAGTATTCAAAGCTAGGTTAGGTTAGGCTAGCCTAGGCTAGGTTAGGCTAGGCTAAGTTAGCCTAGGCTAGAAGAGGCTAGGCTAAGCTAGGCTAGGTTAGGCTAGGTTAGGGTAGGTTAAGGTAGGATAGAATAGTTTAAGTTAGGTTTCGTAGGTAAGGCTAGGATAATCTAGGCTAGGGTGAGCTAGGCTATTATAGGCTCAACTAAGCTAGGGTAGGCTAGATTATGCTCGGTTATGCTACGGTAGGCAAGGTTAGTCATTGTTAGGCTAGGCTAGGCTAGGCTAGGCTAGGCTAACTCAAGCTAGGTGAGGTTAGGTTAGGCAATGCTAGGATAGCAAAGGTTAGGCTAGGCTTGGATAGGCTAGAGTATTCGAAGCTAGGTTAGGTTAGGCTAGCCTAGCTTAGAGTATTTGAAGCTAGGTTAGGCTAGACTAGGCTAGGCTAGGCTAGGCTAGGTTAGACTAGGTTAAGTTAGGCTAGGTTAGGCTAGGTTTGAGTAAGTCTATGTTAGGCCCGAATAGGTTAGGCAAGGCTAGGTTAGGTTACCCTAGCCTAGGCTAGGCGAAGTTAAGCTAGGTGAGGTTAGGTTAGGCAATGCTAGGTTAGCAAAGGTTAGGCTAGGCTTGGCTAGGCTAGAGCATTCGAAGCTAGGTTAGGCTAGGCTAGGCTAGGTTAGAGTATTTAAAGCTAGGTTAGGTTAGGTTAGGTTAGGCTAGGCTCGGCTAGGCTAGGCTAGGCTAGGTTAAGCTAGGTTAGACTAGGTTAGACTAGGTTAAGTTAGGCTCGGCTAGGCTAGGTTCGGTAAGTCTAGGTTAGGCCCGACTAGGTTAGGTTAGCCTAGGTCATGCTAGGTTAGGGTAAGGTAAGATAGGTCAGGCTAGGTTATTCTAGAATAGGTTAGGTTAGGTTAGGCTAGGCTAGGCTATGTAAGGTTAGGTTAGGTTAGGCTAGGCTAGGCTATGTAAGGATAGGCTAGGTTTGGTTAGGCTAGGCTAGGCTAGGAAAGGCTACGTTAGGATAGGATAGTATACATTACGATAGGTTAGGCTAGGTTAGCCTAGGTTAGGCTATGTTAGGCTACATTAGGATAAGGTAGGAAAGGTTAGGCTAGGCTATACTAGGCTTGGTTAGGCTAGGCTAAGTTAGGCTAGGATAGGTTAGGCTAGGTTAGGCTGAGATAAGGTACTATAGACTAGTTTAAGTTAGCGTTGGTAGGTTAGGCTAGGATAAGCTAGGTTAGGGTGAGCTAGGCTAGGATAGGCTCGACTAAGCTAGGGTACACTAGCTTAGGCTAGGTTAGGCTAGGCTATGCTAGGCTAGGTTAGGCTAGGCAAGGCTATGTTAGGCTATGTTAGACTACTTTAGGATAAGGTAGGCAAGGTTAGGTTAGGTTAGGCTAGGTTAGGTTAGGCTAGGCTAAGTTAGTCTAGCCTAGGTTAGGTTAGGCTAGGCCAGGCTAGCTTAGGCTAGGTTAGGCTAGGTTAAGGTAGAATAGACTAGCTTAAGTTAGGGTTGGTAGGTAAGGCTAGGATAAGCTAGGTTAGGGTGAGCTAGGATAGGATAGGCTTGAATAAGCTAGGGTAGGATAGATTAGGCTAGGTTATGCTAGGGTAGGCTAGGTTAGTCATTGTTAGCCTAGGCTAGGCTATCCTAGGATAGGTTAAGTTAGCCTAGGTGAGGTTAGGTAGGCAATGCTAGGTTAGGAAAGGTTGGGATAGGCTACGCTAGGCTAGAGTATTTGAAGCTAGGTGGTTAGGCCAGTCTAGGTTAGAGTATTTGAAGCTAGGTTAGGCTAGGCTAGGCTATTACATGCTAGGCTAGAGTAGGCTAGAGTAGGCTAGGCTAGGCTAGGTTAAGTGAGGTTAGACTAGGTTAGACTAGGTTATGTTAGGCTAGGTTAGGCTAGGTTCGGTAAGTATATAGATGTGAACCTTTTTGCACAATATTTATTTATAGATCTATACGCTGGTTCATCACGGTGAAAGTGTGTATACATGCAGGTTTGGTTCACTAAAAGAGCATATGGAAGATAGGGTTTTCTGAAGCTTGATGGAGAGGTTATCTGTTTATTATTCTTATATTTTTGTTGTCTGTAAATGAATTCTTCATATAAATCTAGGTTGGCTGAATAATGTATATGCTACTAAGTTGAATATGTACAAATCTTATCAATGAGTGATTAAGTATGATTAATGATGTTGACTAAATAAGGGTTTTAAAAAATGATGTTGATCTATACGTAGGTTGATCTATACGTAGGTAGGTTAGGTTCATTAAAGGGAAGTAGTGTATGCATTTAAGATAATGAATGATCAGGGTTGAAATTCATTCTACATGTTGATTTGGAAATCTGGGTTTATTACTGTGTTCTGGTTACAGTGTTCACTATTCTGTTTGAATTTTTGGTTAAGTTTATTGGTGTTGATCTTTATGCTGAGTTGAGTTAAAGTTGTTGGATCCAGTGTGGAAATTAATGAAGTGTGGTCTGCAGGGGGTCTAAGGTTTGAACCATTCAGTGTGGAAGTAGAAGCTTCTTACAAGTAGAAGCTGTTGTTTTGAATAGTGGGTTGTAGCTCCCTTCCAATAGAGTTTGGTAAACGAGAGTAGGGGGTTGGAGCTCCCTTCCCGTAGTAGCTGGAGAATGAGAGAAGGGTACAACCTTCTGCAAGTATATGCCTCCATATTGATATGATTTTGCATCAGTACAACATTGTAAGGAGTTTTCCATAAAATAAATTTTGAATATAGATATGACAACAACAGTTGTTTTCTCCTAAATTGTGTTTCCACATTAAATCGTGGTGTTCATGTGTGATGCTCTTATGTGATGGTTAATTAAGTTATTACTGCACTTATTTACTACTTAACTTTCTCATAGTATGGGCTAAATATTTCTTCTGAATGGTTACCTAAACAGTAAAGTTATCTATGTATACACTAGTTTCTCTTTGGTGCTAAAACTTTCTTCTAAACGTTTACCTAAATAGTAAATTTATCTTTGTATACGCTAGTTTCTCTTTGGAAAGTCTCATATATACACTGATTGTGCTAATCAAATTTGCACATAGAAATAAAAAAAAAGAGAAAATAAAAAGGATTTTGATTATTGAAAATACTGATTAAGCCCCCGCCTCCCCCCTCCTCTCACAGTATTTTTCCCCACAATATTGAATTTTTTTTGGTAAAAATTAGATTTTGTTCCCAAAATCTTTAAAAGGACGTTATATTAGGTAGTGGATTATTTTTTGTTAAAAGAAACCAAAGTCTATTCATACAAATTGTACCAAGTATTTCATAAGTTTACCACCCCGATCAATAAGTAAACGAAAATTGTATGAATATTATTAATCAAATTTAATATACATCAATAAACATTCCCAATCCCAATTAGTTTCACATTTTTATTTCCCATTCGTAAACTCTTAAGAATAATTTCCATATAATAGAATTAGAGCATAAGCAAGTAAAATTTAAATTATTTATATTTTATTTCAATATATTTTCTAAATTTTAACATTTTTTCATTAATTAATTAAATAAAAATTAGTTATATTTTAGAAAATGACGGTGGTGGTGAGCTTCCACTTCAACTTTCATGAAAATGATTTATTATCTTGAACTAAGTTCATTTCTTGATAGCATTGTTCAAGGCAAAATGATAATTATGATTAGCAAGGTTCAGCCTAATATACTCCTTATAATATCTTAGCTTTGTTTTTCTCTATAGCTCTTTATCATCCCACAACTGATCCCAAAATTTGGAAATAATAACATTTTTAATGTTATCATTATTCTCTCATATGATTTCCTTCTTTATCCCTCAATGGTTGATGCAAGGCAGGGCACCCTTATGTCAACCTTGCTTGTTGAAGATGCTAGTTTTGGCAAGAATTCCAAGTAGTTTTGGGAAACCTCTTGGATTCCATATTGGAAAGCTTTTTCTTATACATAAGATACCTAAATATAGCCATTATTTGGATTTATTTAGAATAAATAAAGTAATTTTAAATATGTGACTTTTAATATTTTATCTAAAAGAAACACATATTTTAAAATGATTATTTATGGAGTTACATTCAATTTGGGCTACCAAATCCATAATTTTTTAATTAATATTTTTTAATTTTGATTTGGTTGGAGTGTAAAAATAAATAAAATAATGATGAAGAGTTGTCGACATCAAATGTTGCAATAGAAAATTTTGGTTGTAGTAGAGGTATTCTTAGAAGCTATATTTATTTTTACAATTAAAATGACTCACAAGCCAAATTTAGATTCTGTGCGGAAAGCATTTGACCAATAGAAAACTAAAAATGGTCATTTCTTTATAATGTTTAACAACGCTTTGTATGTTTGATATTTATTTCTACCTTAAATTCCATCATATAACACTGACATTTCATAATTATTATTGGCAAAGGTTGTTGACCAATGCATAATATTTATCAAAGTCTTCTTTGAAATTTAACTAGATCCTGTATACATTTGCTACCTTTTTCTTTATTAATTTTTTTATAAATATCAGAATAAATTTAATACTTCCTTTATATCCTAGTTAGTTATAAATATATTTTAAATAGTATTTTGTATGTTGCCATATTTTATTTATAAATATTATTATTTGCAATCTAATAAATATATTTAATTATTTGGAAAGTAAATATTAATTATATCAATCTGATTTGTTATAAAAAAACAAATTCTAATAAAAATGTCTTTAACCCGCTAATAACCAACTTTAACTCATTTTTAGTAGTTAATTGTAGCATATATATATATATAAAAAGTGAAATATTAGTTAAAATAAAAGATATATATATTTAAAAAACATATTTTTTAAATTTTTTTTTATAATTATAAATAATTTTAAAAACTATTTCTTTTTCAAATAACTAAATATAATCATTAACTTTTTTATCTTATAACTACTGTATATACATAATTTGGGAATTTTAAAAATAAATTATTTTCAAAATATTAACTAAGCTAAAATATATTTATCCAAATAACATAAATAAGTAGGATAAAAATATAAAATTATTTTAAAAACAATTATTATAACATCATAATTAAACCATTGTATTTTTTTTTTAAATTTTGCTTCTGCTTTTATTAATTTTAGACAAAAACAACTCTTTCCAAGAAACCAGCTGTAACCACGTTGATGGAAACTGTGAGATGTTTTATTGCTGGAAAAGTAAAAAGTATTTACTGCTTTCTTATGTTTTTTGACTGAGATGTTTTATTGCTTGGAATAGTAAAAAGTAATTACTGCTTTCTTATGTTTTTTAGGATTTTTCAAAAAAAAAAAACAACGCTTTTCAAGATCCTTTCCTAAATCTTACTGTTCCGCTATTTTACTATTTCTCAACGGTGGATGGCTTTGGCTGTGAAGAACTGGAAATTTGATAAAGTTTCAAATTATTTTGAGTCTAGTGAATTATGGATAGCCCTCAGATGTTTGAAATGGAATTATTTGGGTCGAAGTTGGTATGGAGTTGATTTTATTTTGTGGGAAACCAGAATCACCAGATTCAGTGACAGAAGCTTTATTTATTAGGATCGAAGTAACTACCAGTAAATTCAGATAAGGGTTGATGATTGTCTAGGATTTGCAGACTCAGAACACAGTATAGGGTCAGAGTCGGAGTCAGTTTGTTCGTAGCTGCAGTGATTTTGATTTTCGTGGGGGGAGTCGAAACCAGAATCTGGGATAGTTGCAGTGATTTTAATTTTCATGTTCTATCAACAGATCGAGAATAGGTGAACCAATTCTCAATCAACATCCTGGGATGCTGATTACGTCCATGCTCTGTGAACAAATAGAGAATAGGTGAACGGATTCTCACTCAACCGCCAGGACGCTGATTAGGTTCATCCCAACTGCAGGTAGGTTTCTCTTGTCTTTTGGAGTTCAATATGCAGGGTAAACGTACAAATTTGCTGCTAAGATAAGATGAGATTATAACAAATTCGATGCTAAGATACAAGAAGCTAAATAAACCCAGTTCAATATTGGACTTCATTTTGTGTTTCTTGAATTAGGTAGGATTTATCTTTTTGTGTTTGTTGAATTAGGTAGGATTTACCATATTTATTTGACCTCTCTGCTCTCAAACCAAGCGCCAATTATTTCCTTTTGGTTTTCTTCTCACATATGCAATCTTAGTGTCTCATGGACAACAATTGTTTGATTTTTCTTAAAATTATCATTTGGTCCATAGGAATAAAAACTTCCATGGACTTCAATTACAGTTACATTTCCTCTCTCAAATCAAACCCCACATTTCCTCTGAGCTCTAGAGTTACTCACAAATATTAGTGAAGTGGGTTCCTATTTCCTAAGTTTGGTAAATTTCTAACAATCCACTGCAGAATTTTATACTGCGCATATTTGCAAAGAAGTGCTAGATACAATTGGGTATGGAATAAAATGTGAGTTTATCTTCAATAATCAAAGTATAAGTCAAAGCTCTCCCCACAGTGACTTTTATTTGATGTTTTTTTAAGTGTACCTTGAGGATTCAGTTATTATATCTAACATGAATATTTTTCTAATTTTAAATTTCTTTTCAAAACAAAAATAGTCAGAATATTTACCAGTTAATAAAATATTAAACATCGTGCTTGAAATTTTACAAATCATTCTTGAAATAAAATTGAACCGTTGCACAATAGATCCAGAATAAATTGGAGAATTTGATTCATTTTAATTGTTGATCTGTTTTCCCAGCCATCTATTAGCATTTTTACATTTTTTATTTCTTTTAAAGTTAAAAATATTAGTTAACTAAATTTAATTTTTCTAAAAACTGAATTTAAATTATTGGAGTTTTAAAAATAATTTTCAATTTTATTTTTATATATGTTTTTCATATATAAATATATTTTTCGTTTAAATCTTATAACTTATGTTCTATTTTGTTTTTACATTATTAATGTGGTTAAGTTTAATCTATATTCATACATTTAATTTGTTTTAAATCATTCTTATTATATTTAAATTTTTATTAATAGTGTTTAATTTAATGAGGTTAGGTTAGGTTAGGTTGGGCTAGGCTAGGCTAAGCTAGGCTCGACTAGGTTAGATCATGGTGGATTAGGTTAGGCTAGGTTAGGCTAGGCTAGGCTAGGCTAGGCTCGACTAGGTTAGATTATATTGGGTAGGCTAGGCTAGGGTTGGCTCAGCTAGGGTGAGCTAGGATATGCTAGCCTAGGTTAGGCTAGGCTAGGCTAGGTTAGGCTAGGTTAGGATAGGCTACGGTAGGCTAGGCAATGCTAGGCTAGGTTAGAGTAGGGTAGCTCAAGCCATGATAGGTTAAGCTAGGGTAGGGTAGGGTATGGTAGGGTAGGGTAGCGTAGGGAAGGCTAGCTTAGGTTAGGCTAGGCTAGGCTAGGCTACTCTAGGCTACATTAGGCTAGGTTAGGCTAGGTAAGGCTTGGCTAGGCTATTTTTGGATAGGGTAGACTATGTTAGGATAGGGTAGGCTAGGTTGGGCTAGGTTAGGTGACTTAAGGATAAGGTAGGCTAGGCTAGGCTAGGTTAGGCTAGGATAGGTTAGGCTAGGCTAGATTAGGCTAGGATAGGTTAGGCTAGGCTAGATCAGGCTAGGTTAGGTTAGGCTAGGCTATGCTCTGCTAGGCTACCCTAGGCTATGCTAGGTTAGCATAACCTCTCCTATTCTAACTTAGCATAACCTATCCTATTCTAACGTAGCCAAATCTAGCTTAACCTAGCCTACTCTAACTTAGGCTAATCTAGCCTAGCCTAGCCTAGCCTAGCATAACTTAGCTGAACCTAGCCTATTCTACCTAGCCTATCAAGCTTAACCTAGCCTACTCTACCCAGCATAATCTAGCTTATCCTAGCCTAACCCAACCTAGGGGAACCTATCCTATCCTAGCCAGCCTAACCTAACCAATCTAGCCTAGCCATCCTAGCCTAAGTAACCTAGCCTAGCTCGGCCTAGCCTAGCTGAGCACAACCAAGCCTAGCCTAACCAAGCCTAACCTAGCCTAACCTAGCCTAGCATACCCAAACCTAGCCTCAACTAACCTAACCTAACCTACCCAAGCCTACCTTACCCTACCCTAGCATACCCTAACCTAACCTAGCCTAGCCTCACCTAACCTAGCCTAACCTAGCATAGCCTACCCTAGCCTATCCTACCCTACCCTACCATAACCTAACCTAGCCTACCCTAGCCTACCCTAGCCTACCCTAGCCTAGCCTAGCTTACCCTAACCTAACCTACCATAGCCTAACCTAACCTACCCTAGCCTAGCCTACCGTAACCTAACCTACCCTAGCCTACCCTACCCTAGCCTAACCTAACCTAACCTAACGTAGCTTAGCCTAGCCCAGCCCAGCCCAGCCTAGCCCAGCTTAGCCTGACCTAGCTGAACCTAGCCTAACCTAACCTAGCCTACCCTAGTCTAACCTAGCCTACCCTACCCTACCCTAACCTGACCTAACCTAACCTACCCTAACGTAACCTAACCTAACTTAACCAAGACTACCCTAGCCTACCCTACCCTACCCTACCCTACCCTAGCGTACCCTAGCGTACCCTATCCTAAACTAGCCTAGCCTAACTTAGCCTTGCCTAACCTAGCCTAGCCCAGCCCAGCCTAGCCTAGCCTAGACTAGCCTAGCCTAGCCTAGCCTAGCCTGACCTAAGCTAACCTAAATTAACCTAGCCTAGCCTAGCCTAGCCTAGCCTAGCCTAGCCTAACCTAGCCTATCCTAACCTAACCAAGCCTATCCTAACTAAGCCTAACTTAGCATAACCTAGCTTAACCTAGTTTAACCTAGCCTAGTCTAACCTAGTCTAACCTAGCCTAATCTATCATAACCTAATCTACCTAGCATAATCTAGCTTGACCTAGCCTACTCTAACCTAGCCTAGCATAACCAAACCTAGCCTAAACTAACCTAACCTAGCCTAAACTAACCTAACTTAACCTAAACTAACCTACCCAAGCCTACCCTACCCTACCATACCCTAACCTAGCGTAGCCTAGCCTAGCCTACCCTAGCCTACCCTAGCCTAGCCTGACCTACCCTACCCTAACCTAGCCTAGTCTTACCTAACCTAGCCCACCCTAACTTAACCTAACCTAACCTAACCAAGCCTATCCTACCCTAACCTACCCTAACCTACCCTAGCCTACCCTATACTACCCTACCCTAAACTAGCCTAGCCTAACCTAGCCTTGCCTAGCCTAGCCTAACCTAGCCTAACCTAACCAAACCTAGCCTAGCCTAGCCTAACCTAACCTAACCTAGCCTAACCTAACCTAGCCTACCTTAGCCTACCCTAGCCTAGCCTACCCTAGCCTAGCCTATCCTAACCTAGCCTATCCTAACCTAGCCTAGCCTAACCTAACCTAACCTAACATAACCTAACCCCAGCCTAGCCTCACCTAGCCGAACCTAGCCTAACCTACCCTAGCCTAGCCTTGCCTACCCTAACCTAGCCTACCCTAACTTAACCTAACCTAACCTAGCCAAGCCCACCCTACCCTACCCTAAAATAGCCTAGAATAACCTAACCTAACCTAACCTAACCTAGCCTAGCCTAGCCTAGCCTAGCCTAACCTAACCTAACCTAGCCTAGCCTAACCTAGCCTAACCTAACCTAACCTAGCCGAACCAAGCCGAACCATGCCGAAAAAAGCCTAACTAGGCCTAACCAAGCTTAACCTAACTAAGCCTAACTTAGCTTAACCTAGCCTAACCTAGCTCAACCTAGCCTCCTCTAACCTACTCTAACCTAGCCTAATTTAGCTTAACCTAGCGTACTCTACCTAGCCTAACCTAGCCTAGCCTAACCTAGCCTGACCTAGCCTAGTCTAACCTAGCCTGACCTAGCCTAACCTAGCATAATCTAGCCTAGTCTAACCTAACCTAACCTACCCTAGCCTAACCTAACCTAGCCTAACCTAACCTAACCTAACCTAACCTAACCTACCCTACCCTAGCCTAACCTAACCTAACCTAACCTAACCTAACCTACCCTACCCTAGCCTAACCTAACCTAACCTAACCTAACCTAACCTAGCCTAACCCTAGCCTAGCCTAACCTACGCTAGCCTAACATACCCTAGCCTAACCTAGCCTAATCTAGCCTAGCCTAAGGTAACCTAACCTAACCTAGCCTACCCTAGCCTAACCTAACCTAACCTAACCTAACCTAACCCCAACCTAGCCTGACGTAACCTAGCCTAACGTAGCCTAACCTAACCTAGTCTACCCTAGCCAAACCTAGCCTAACTTAACCTAGCCGACCCTAGCCTACCCTATCCTAACCTAACCTAACCTAACCAAGCCTACCCTACCGTAGCTTATCCTACCGTACCTAGCCTAAACTAGCCTCGCCTAACCTAGCCTAGCCTAACCTAACCTAGCCTAACCTAGCCTAACCTCACCTAGCCTAACCTCACCTAACCTAACCTAACCAAGCCTAACCAAGCTTAACCTAACTAAGCCTAGCTTAGTATAACCTAGACTAACCTAGCTTAACCTAACCTACTCTTACCTACTCTAACCTAGCCTAATTTAGCTTAACCTAGTGTATTCTACCTAGCATAATCTACCTTAACCTAGCCTACTCTAACCTAGCCCAACATATCCTATTCTAACTTAACCTACTAGAACTTCACATAACCTATCCTATTCTAACTAAGCATAACCTATACTATTCTAGCCTACTCTAAACGAGCATAACCTATCCTATTCTATCCTATTCTAGCCTAGCCTAATCTAGTTTAACCTAGCCTACTCTAGCCTAGCCTAGCCTAATCGAGCCTAATCTAGCATAATCGAGCCTACTCTACCTACCCTAATCTAGTTTACCTAGTCTAGTTTAACCTACCCTGCTCTAACCTAGCCTAACATATCCTACTCTAGCCTAGCCTACTCTAACTTAGCATAACCTATCCTATTCTACCCTTCTCTAACCTAGCATAACCTATCCTATTCTACCCTAGCCTAATCTAGCTTAACCTAGCCCAATCATTCCTTCTCTAGCCTAGCCTACTCTAACCTAGCATAACCTAGCCTACTCTAGCCTAGCCTACTCTAACCTAGCATAACCTATCCTACTCTAGCCTATCCTACTCTAACCTAGCGTACCCTAGGTTACTCTAACCTAGCCTACCCTAGCCCACTCTAGCCTAGCCTACTCTAGCCCACCCTCACCTAGTCTACTCTAGCCTAACCTAGCCTACTTTGGAGTAGCCTAACTTTTTTCCTGCCGTACCTTAGCTTATTCTATCCTTGTCTAGCCTAGAATAATTTAGTCTATCCCAACCCACTGTAGCTTAGTTTAGCCTAGCCTAATGAAATTTTTAATAAAATATATATTCAAAAACAATCTTATGAAATAATTAGAGTAAAATTTAATTTTATTATATATATTTAAATATAAAAACATTAACAATTTATATTATATAAATTCAAAAAAAAAATTCTTTGCACATTATGTTATTTTAATTAAAAAATACACTAAACTATATTTTAACATTAATAAAATATAGTGAAAAACTTAAATAACATATTAAATATTTAAATTTGAAAATCATATTAAAAAATAAATTAAACTAAAGAATATTAATCTAGAAAACATTAAAAAACAAAACAAATTTATTTATTTTTATTTATTTATTTTATTTTATTTTATTTTTTATTTATTTATTTTTATTTATTTATTTTATTTTATTTTATTTTTTTATTTGTTAAATAATAATAATAATAGTAATAATAATAATTAATTAATTAATTAAAATAAAATAAAATATATTTTTATTTATTATTAATTTATATTTATATTGTATTTATATTTATTTATTTATTTATATTTTTTAATTAATTAATTAATTTTATTTTATTTTTATTTTTATTTTTTATATTAATAAATAAATAAATAAAATTATTCTTTATTTTTATATTTTATTTTTATTTTATTTATTTATTTATATTTTTAAAATAATTTTTTAATTTATTTTATTGATTTATTAATTTTTGACTATGTTTGACTATTGATAGATGGTTTATTTTCAATTAGATTTCATGAATAAAGAATTAATTGTATAAATATTTATTATATAATTTAATCAAAATAATTTGCATATATACACCTAGATTTGTTAAATTACTTACCATTGTATTATTTAATTGGTCAATTAATTGTATAATAAATTAAAATAAAAATAATAAATTAATTAAGAATATAAATTAATTAATTAATTAATTAAATAAATAAATATATAAAGAAATTTTTACTTTTTCTAAGTCAAACTAGCCGTTATCCTAACGGCTAGTTGAACCATCTCTACATCTATTTATACTTATTGCCTGATCTGATCTCTCACATAGTCCTGATGATGAACCACACTGGTTGGTTCGAAACGCGTTGACCTCGTTCTTTTGCATGTGATTATTACCGAAAGAATTTCTACTAAATTAAATGTTATTAATAAAAGTTTAAATATAACAAAAATTATTTAAAATAGAATAAATTTAGGAAAACATAATTTAAAATGCATTAAATCTTACCAAAAAAATCTAAAAACAAAATGTAACCTAAGTTATAAGATGTAAATGAAAAATTTATTTTTAAATGAAAAACATAATTGAAAATAATTTTGAGAAATCCAATAATCTAAACTAAAATCATTAGAAAAATACTTCTTTTTATTTTATTTTGAGAGAGAGATTAAATCAACTAATTTAAATTAAAACAAAAAATTTGATAAAATACCTCAATAAATGAATAATTGAAATTATTTAAACTAAATAGAATACTGATTGAATCTATAAAACTGCACTAATAAATTAAATTAATCCAATTAAAGAAATCAGAAAAAACTACTCTCATAAATTTAACTCATTACAGGGTAAATAAATGAATACAGCTAAATCTGAAATGAACGGATTAGGTTTCCCATCCAGAGTGCTTTAACATAAAATACCCATCAGGTTAACTCAAAATGTCCTATTCTTGTTGTAGTTTGAAGTTCTATTTATTAGAGGGCTCGCAAAAAATAATTGATAAATGAAATCCTACGAATTCTCCAATTTTTGTACTTTCTTTTCGGATTCCAGCGAGCCAATTAGGTATGGTGCAACCATTCAATTTGTTTTATCCAGAGTGCTTTAACATAAAATACCCATCAGGTTAACTCAAAATGTCCTATTCTTGTTGTAGTTTGAAGTTCTATTTATTAGAGGGCTCGCAAAAAATAATTGATAAATGAAATCCTACGAATTCTCCAATTTTTGTACTTTCTTTTCGGATTCCAGCGAGCCAATTAGGTATGGTGCAACCATTCAATTTGTTTTATCATGAAGATACTTAACGATTTTAGAGATTGATTTGTAAAATTTTTAAAAACAATTTTTACTATTTTATTAATTTATAAATATTCTAAATATTTTAATTTGAAAAGAAATTAAACGAAGATATTTGAGATTGATTAGTAAAATTATTAAGAACAATGTTTACTATTTTATTAATTTATAAATGTTTTAAATATTTTTATTTGGAAATAAATTAAACGAATATTAAAGTTAGATATAATTTTATAATTTATGGAATGGAAATCCTCAAGGCACACATTAAAAAACATAAAAGAAAAGTCAGTATGCCTAGAGATTTCATTTATAATTAGATATTTGATAGATCCGGAACAAAGAAATATCTAATTTTTGGATGTGGAAAATTATTCATTAGGGTGAATAATTTTCATTAGGGTAAATAATTTTGATATGCAACATAAAACAGTTAAACTAATAGCATGAGAGAAATCAAACAATTTCTCTTCTTGAGATTTGACAGATAAGGAGATTACATCGGCTGAAATTAAGAAGAAACTATCGCATTAGAAAATTAGAAAGAAATTAGAATTTTAACCTAAAAGAATCGATAGCTTAAGATAATTTGAACAGAAATGGAAAGACTGCGGTGGTTTCATATCGCTAGACATGAAACATTCTAGCATTAATTTATTCTTAGCACAGAGAATCAATGTAATGGGTGCTTTTAGAAACAAGGTATTAAAAACAATAGTTTATTTATAGGACAATGAACTAATGAGTTCTACTACAAGGACAATCCACAAATTATAATTATAGAATCACTGGAACAGTACTAATCCACAAATTATAATTATAGAATCACTGGAAAATGAAATAGAAGCCTATCTATAGCTCGTTGAAATGAGTTTACTTAAAACTAGTTTAACTCAAGAAAAGAGACCGAAACTTACCTGTAGTCCAGTGTAGAACTAGGTGTTTCTAGCTTATTGTTTACAGCTAACAGCGAAAGATCATATGTCCAACTTCTTTAATTGTATGCCAACAGCCAAAGATAGTATGTCCAGCAGAACTAGGTCTTTTTAGCCTCCTCTTTACAGCCAACAATCTCATGTCCAACATCTTTAATTGTATGCTTTATCTGCTAAAAAAACAATTCAAATCAAAAGGCATAACACTAAAGAAAACTAAACGAGGAGAACATTAAAAGATTGACTAGGCCAAATATTTAGCATCTTTAATTGTATGCTTTATCTGCTCAGAAAACAATTCAAATCAAAAGGCATAGCACTAAAGCAAATCTAAATGAGGAGAACATTAAAAGACTCACTCAACCAAATATTTAGAGAAGTAACGTCTGCAACTTGTTTTTAGATGGATGAGGGTTCACACCGTTAACCACATATTGCTAGATTGAACTGTTGATTTTTGGACGGCGACAGAGTGAAATAATCAAAGATACTTTGTAATTAAGAATTTCTTGCATGACAACAGTGGGTAATGCCACTCTTTCTTCTTAAAAAAGATTGCAGGAAATGCTTCCAGTCTAGAAAAGAAACTACAGGGGAGTTTCCCCGTGTCTGTGGTTCGAAACCCAGTAACTAATTACGAGGGAATTTGCACTACATATCTCTAATACCAAACAGTTCAACTTCGTAAAAACCCTAGGTTCTAAGCTCCCCAAATGCACGCAATTGAGCGGCCTCGAGGCACAATAATTAACCCTAAACAGAGATTCGACAGACTTTCATCTGCCCTGTACCGCTGTGGCATAGTCAACCCAACGGCAAACAGAGGAGGAATTCCTACCATTAACAATTATTAGCGCCCTCTGGAACCTGAGCAAAGTACCCTGTGTCATTACCGCAAGTGGGCATCCTGAGCAACCAAATCCATCACTAGCAAATAATTGTTGAACAAAACATACAGGATTATTAGCTGCCGAACATAAATCAACACATAAACAATTGACCTGATAGGTGCAGCTACAAACAGGGAATCTAAAATATTATCATTCAACTTCCACAAATAACCTTTACCCAAAAAACTCACATAGACCCAAAACAAACAAATCGAACGCATGGAAAGGGGAAGAGAACGCTGCATGAGGACTGGGCGAAAGAGGCCCAGATTTTTCTCTGTGGAGATAATCTGTAGTGGCGTGCTTAATGTGAGCAGCAGCCAATGCACCAGTGGGAGGAGAACCGAAAGGAGGAGTAAACCCTATTCCTCCTTCCATAACATTTTCTTTGTTCTCATGGCGCTGCAACTGTTGTTGTTGCTGCTGTTCATGTCGCTGTATTGCTTTGTTCGCATCCTTCTTAACGAACTTACTGTGCCCTATTCCTATCATCGGCAACAAGATCTGATCAAAGAAAATCTGTTACACACACAAACATAAATTTGAAAAATCTGTTGCACAGACACAGCTAAAACCCTAAATTCTCAGAAACATAAATTTGTGGTGAAAATGGTAGACTGGGTGTCTGCAACAGCTCTCGTTCTAGACAGTTCAAAAATCGTCTGGGGATGGTGAGAGTGGTGGGCAGAGAGGGATTCTTTCAACAATCGACACGTTTTTTACAGAAGAAACTGGCGGATTTGGTTTGCTAAGGCATCAACAAAAAGAGAGAATTAGGAAGAAGAAGTGGAAAGCAATAGAATGAATAAAGAAGCCTAAGGCGCATCTAAAGGAGAAGAGAACCAGAAAGTAATTGAAAGGATGAACAGCATAAGCAAAAACCTCATTATATAACTCTGAACTTGTGAACGGTCTAACTCTCTGCCTCGTAGCTTTTTTAATCCACCGCTAATTTGTGAGGGACGTGCCACGTCATTTTAGCTGTTTGGTGTGAGGGTGCAAGGTCATATCTAGCCGTTTGTGCCAGATCATTTCTAGCAGTTGTATCTCGGAAAGATTATTAGATTTAATAATATAAAAGTTTATTATTAGATTGAAAATATGAAATATTGGATTTTTAAATTTAATAATATTGAAATCTTAGTACTTCAAACTGAATTATGATTTTTTTAAGAAATAATACATGCTTTTTATTCTTTAAATATAATTTATAAAAATAACATATGTTTTAAATTTAATGCAAAATAAATTAAAATAATAGGTATGTGGTTATATTACTTATGGGTAATAGAGATTAGGGGTTATATATAATATGTATTTTTCAGAATTATTTTATTACTCAATTTTATCAATTTAATATGTTTTTTTAAGGAATTTAAAGAGGGAGGAAGTATAGCTAGAATGTATTGCTATCACAGTTGTTTGTTTTTTTGTAATGGAAATGAAAATATAAAGAAAGAGGCTCTTACTACCAAGTTTTCTTTGACATGATGGCTTAAGTGGCTACTACAAAATCTTATTCCTCATCTATTGTTGCCTAACATCTCACCCATTAGTGCTTTTCACAACTATGAAACAAGTACACAGCTAAAAGAATTGTATCTCCCTTCTTTTAGGTGGCCTAATATTTAATATAGCGTAATAGTCATCTACATTTAAGGCTTCTGTGTTCCTCTACTCTCAGTTAGCACTAGGTTTTAGAGTATCTAGAATATTCTTAAAGGTCTATGATTATGCAAAATTTTAACCATGGAAATTATATCAAAGTGTAGAAATTTTGGCAAATCCTACTAGTTCTCTAAATTGTTTGACCATATTCATCTAAAAATATACATATTTATAAGAATTTTCCATAGTCTTTATAATTTTTTTGATGAATTGTTGCATAAATTAATTTTATCGTATAAAATTTATGTGAATCATTTAAGAAAGAAAAATGAAAGGGCATTATTTTTTATTTTAAAAAGCATTGAAAATAAGTCAATTTATGAAATTTTGTTCCTAAGATTTCCCCTGGTCTAGATGTGGGTAGGACTGCCTCTCCCATCTACTTAGTACCATGGTGGCCAACAAGTTAGCTTCAACTATGGTAGGCATAATATTTATATATGAGCTCCTATAGAGGTAATTTTTAGATAATTCTAAAGGTCACTATATGAATAATTCTATCACAACACTTTATGCTGATATTTTGAATTTTTTACTCAATAAATTTCCATTTGATTGCTCAAAATGGACCTATAAAATTTTACACCTTGAGTCTCTTAATTGGGATGTGCCATGAACTTAAAAGGTACTCCTCCAATAGAAACACATAATGTATGGGGCTCAAAAGTGGGAATATACATCTCACTGGCCAATGGAATGAAGGTTGACATAATGGCTCCTTATTCTACATTTTAAAAGTGGGAAGAATTCTTTCTATATTAGATGAGCTAGTAGAAAGGTACTCCTCCAATAGAAACACGTAATGTATGGGGCACAAAAGTGGGAATATACATCTCACTGACCAATGGAATGAAGGTTGACATAATGGCTCCTTATTCTACATTTTAAAAGTGGGAAGAATTCTTTCTATATTAGATGAGCTAGTAGTTCATGAAATATCTAGATGAGCTAGTAGTTCATAAAATATCTATCAAAGGATGATTGTAATTAAGTGGAAGACGTTCATTGATGAATTCAAATTTTATGTTTTAATCCTCCATTAGCTATCTTGTGTGAACCCTAACTATAACTAGGTTTGTGTCATTATTTATGCATAACTACTATTGATTAATGATGCCTAATTCCTCTACATTTGAGGAAAACTTATGATACTTCCTCACTCAAATTTGTTTTCATCTATCCATTTAGTTCTTGAGGCCCATAGCCACTTGGAAATACCTTTCTACTATTGTTCTTGAATTAGCTAATATCAAACACATTCTATGATGATAGTATCACAACCATTTTTTTAGACCTCTTTCATCTAACAAGTGTTTCAATTTCTATTATTATTGAGTTTGAAGTGAAATATAAGGGTCCAAACCTCTCAATAAACCAACACTCAATACCTCAACTCCCAATAAATAGTTTCCATGTCACTTGCTATTGCCATCCAATTTCCATATTAGCACCATTTCACACCCTAATCCATATCACCTTGCCACATAACGCATCCATGTCAACATCATGTCATATCCAACTCTATTCCACCTCAATGCCATTAAATCTCCACATCTATGCCACATGATCACCACATTGGTGCCACAACATCATAATTTCAATGACATGTTATCTCGATGTGAGTAGCACATCAAAGGCACATTATCATCTACCACCTCAGGGACTTCCTAGATCAAAATATTTTTCTATGTAAGCTAGTCCCATCGTTATATTTGCTAGCTTTGCAATGATATGTACTTGATCAGGCTCTTTTATTTTTCTTCCAAGTTTCTTTATATGCATAATTCATTTTTTTGTGTGTTTATTGTTGCAGTATTTAATGGAACATGAAATATGTCATATATCAAGTGTTTCAAGTCCTATTAGTATTGAGGTTTATCCACAATATAAGGGTTCAAACCTCTAGATAGACAGACAAAGAATAGTTGACCTCCCCACATCTAGTATCCATGTCACTTGTTACTATCATTATATATCCATATTAGCACCAATGCACACTCTAATCCATATAACCTCCACAATGATTCCACACGATCACCACATTAGAGCCACATCGTCATCATGTCAGTGCCATGTTGTCTCTATGTGAGTGAAACATCAAAGCCACATTATCATATTAAGGACTTCTTCGATCTATATATTTCTTTATGTAACTTATTCCCATAATTATATCTTCTAGATTTATAATGATATGGTATTTATGAGTCTCTTTTCTTTTTCTTGTTATAGTTTTGTTTTCGCATAATATTTTTTTGTGCATATTGTTGTAACCACTACAAAAACCCCAAAATTTTAAACTAAGGCCAAATTTGAAATCCAATTCATTCAAATTATAAAGATATAAAAGGAAATTATCATGAAACTCTACTTATTAAGATAATTTAAGCTTGAGCATGTTCTGAGAAGCTACATGGTGCAACAAACTCTCACAACATTTTAAAGCACAACTTGGCAGTCTAGCAGAGTGCCCTTCTTCATGTCTTCCATTTTTCATTATAGCAACACTATAAAATCTCTCCTTACAATGGAGAATTTACGACATGTTAATGATATGCGCATGTGCGATAAAAATCCCTCTTCCCCATATTAATTTTCAATGTGGGTTTTGTTGCATGCATCCTCTTCTTCCCTTACACAATGTAACATTTTTCTGTAGTCAATGCATTCTCTTTGAACCATAACATGTCACCCTACATATGAATATACTAATTTTTTTTTGTTTTTCTATAAATTTATTTATTTTGGATAAATTAATCTATCACTATGAATATTTTTTTAAATGACAGATATAGTAGACCTTTAGTGTGTCATGATTTCATCATCGTTAGAGGAAATGGCCCCATGAAAGAAGATTCCATAAGAGTGGAAAGAAGAAATTTTTATGGCCTCAATTCCCACATACATAGAAACAAATTGGTTTATTGGAAAATCCATGTACATTACTAGGTTATAAATATATCAATTGTTTTCTTGAAAAGAGATAATGTATGACGGAGAATATGGTGAAGTATATCATAATGTCAGAAGGTCTTCGTTACACATGTTTGCATCACATTCCATATTTTTCCCTTGTGGGGATACCATTAAATGGATTATAAAGTGCATTGATGTTATATATATGACGCTTAGAGATATCCCCAGTGAAGGTATGATGATATTCACATATCCCCACATTCTTGATTATTGTAAATTTCCGAGAGATGAAGTAGCACTTAGGGAAAATGAATACGGAATTTTTTTCCTAAGTAGTAAAGGAATCCAAAAAAGTCAGTGGTAGGACCCTATCAAGTTCTATACCAAGACTAATATGGTTTATAATACTAAGCTGCTAAGGAAAGAATATCAATTGATCATGGTTATGTGTTTCCAACATTATGGTAGACCTAATGCAGATATGTTTGAAGAGAGATATCTATCATTAATGTAAAGTTTTGCCCCAATAAGGAAGTGCATTTAACTGGGAAAATATTGTACAATTCTCCATTCAAACAAGAGTACGAGAAGGTGAGACTCTAGTAGTAGGAAAATAACCATATTTTTATATGGCATAATATATTATCGATTGTATGTGCGATAAATTTGAATTTGAAATATTAGGATAGAGGTGAATTTTATCTCCAAAGATAGAATTAATAAACATATACTATAGCTATTTATGGGAAAATCATTACAAAACATATTACTTAAGAATAAAATAAGGATTTATCTAGCCATTATTATGCATCCTCCTTGATAGTGGCTGATCTTGCATGTTTAAGTAGGCTATAGAAACACTGTATGATGTAGTTTATTAGGCCAAATACATCATAGTATTCTTATAGTGGAAATCACCACATCATGTACCATTATTTTCCATCAACAAAGTGATCTTACAAGAAATGGCATATCAAGTGAGCATGGGAATTGGAGGCATGTTAACACAAAAAATGAAGCCACCATATTCTATATATACATTATATGTAAGTAAATACTTCTTAAAGTGTTATAAAGAAGTTACCCTTGAATCCATTGAATTGAAACACCAAAATTCAACGAACTCAATTTCCAATGGCATGGTCCAACAGCCATAATAGTGTATCACTACTTTCAATTGAAATTTAAGTGGCCATACACGTTAAAATCCAATGAAGGAAAAGATAAAATCAAGAATTTATATAATGCTACAGTGACCATAGATGCAAAAGAACGTGTCAATGGCTCTGAACTGATGGATGTTGTTGAACTCAGCATTGGACAATTATGAAAGGTAAAGATGTCAAATATAAAAATGATGCAAAAAAAAGGATGACAGAAAAAAGAAGAAGCCAAGAAAGTAAACAATAAAGAATTTGAAGGAAAATAAAGGTAATTAAGGGAGAAAGAAAAGGCTAAGAAAAAGGCCAAAGCGTAGCATAAAATTCTGAGGGGGAGTAGAATAAACAATGAAGAAGGAAGAAGAAAGAAATAAGAATTCATAGGAATGATTAGAAAATTAAATATATAACAAACCGTCTTAGGCAGAAGCAAGACAGAAAGCGCATAGTTGAAATTAAACTTAAAACATATTTCCCAATATGGATGTTGATCCTTTGATCCCATCTCCAAAACCAATTACACGATATTATCTCCCAATTAGGGATATGGGTATCATAACTGATTAAGGAAATAAGGCCTTGGACCCATCATGCTTCTGATTTGATCATTGCTCCCATAATATTATCCAAGAAACACATTTATTTAGCTCGAGAACTAACAAAATTGATCTCAGTAGGGACTAAGGAAAACATAGTGTATAACACAATGCATAATCCTCTATCCGTTTCTTTAGAGGGACTCCCTTCTATACGAATACTTAGAATAACATTGACCACATCTTGGATATATTCAAGGAGCTTGGAGGAAGCGTCAAAAATCCACAACAAGAAAGTGATAAACCTCATCAATGAATTCATGGCTTGTCGTCCTTTAGGCCTTATGATAAGGATTACTAGGATGAAACATTAAAATAAAATGTTTCATTAGAGGAATTCATAAAATCATTGTATGTAGAGCTTGGGAAACTTCAAAATATTGTTATCGCACTCGTAAAAGTTATGATGGCAGTGAAAGTTATAGAAATACTATTAAGGTGGCCTTCACAACCATCAAAGATATGCATGAGTGGAATACAACATACTCAACATCACAAGAGACATTACCAAAGACAAATGAAACAACCAGAGAAACAGATAGAATAAAATTCAAAATTGTCATGTGCGCTGAAGAGGAGCTAGAAAAGGATGTGGAAAGGACTCTGTTAATGTACCAACAAAATCATAACATGATGGAGTAATTGGTTAAATCCAAAAATATAATCTCCATCAGAGCATGAGGGGACATAAGGCTAGAACAAGAAGTGGAGCAAGAGATACACTAGAATTTGCAAGCACAAAGTTTAGATATCATGGAAAAGGATACCAAACTCATCAAAGAAGCATTGGAAGAAAAATTATTTGAACCCACCAAATTGCACACTTACCATAGGATTCAAGATGGCCTAAAGACAACGGTACCTAAAATTTATGTGTATGAAGATTTCAATGAAATAATAATTCCACCAAATACTTTTTCCATTGCATATAATTATAAGGCTTGGTATAATTTTTAAGTAATAAAAAACCATAGGGTTTGGGTCGGAAACCACAACAGAGCAAGAGGAGAACCACAACAAGAAGTATACAAATAGGTAGTCCTCCTAATGCTTAATTTATTAAAATGGGAAGGAGTAGTACCTGTAGGTCCTATGTTTGAAGGATATCTCATAGGTTTCAAACCCTCTCCTTCTCCTAATGCTCCAAAAGTTGCAACTCATTCAAGAAAGGCACATATACTAGTAGTGATTCAAAGCATGTTCAAGATATTAGCATTAGATCATATAATCAGAAAAGCATAAAAACATTAAATCATTGATAATAATATCATAACATGTATAAATCATAAATATCATGAATATAGAGAATATTACATAGCTTCTTTATTGATGAATGTAGAGAAGTGTGGAGGAATAGCACCTGATTCAGCCATAGCTCCAAGTGAAACCGTCCTTCTCATATGTCCAGACCAAGCATCAACAATATCCTTCCAAATGAATACACATGGATGTCATATAAGAGGAATGAACATCTCTGTGAGGGAAGCAAGGGTTTCCACAATCTTGGAGTACAGGAGGAATAGGGATAAATCACCAAAGCTACACCAAAGCTACACTTCAATCGCAGTCAAGTGGACTCATCACCTATTTTTTAGGGAGTTGCTAGTAGCTAGCCTTTAGTTTAAATAGGGCTGAGGAGGAGATAATTATGATTCGAACTTTGGAAAAATCCATTAGGCTCTTTTCACTTGTAATAAGTTTTTATGACTTTCATGTTGATGTAATGAGACTATCATTTTAAATAAAATCA
The DNA here is from genome assembly GCA_034641835.2 of Pinus albicaulis. Taxonomy (NCBI): domain Eukaryota; kingdom Viridiplantae; phylum Streptophyta; class Pinopsida; order Pinales; family Pinaceae; genus Pinus; species Pinus albicaulis. The sequence continues at coordinate 471,215,765 of CM076575.1, forward strand.
GTATTCAGGTTGTGCTTCAGTGATCTAGTTTCAGAGAGCTAGGTTTATGGGTTATGGCCCAATCCATGTGCCTTAGTCTCCCTTGTGTAATAATTCTTTACTTTCATGTAATTTTACTTAGTTTTTCTTATGATTATTTAGCTAGTTTTCTTGCATTTTCATTCACTACTTTTAGTTTTCTTCCATTTATCTTTTTTTGTAGATTTAGCTTTCTTACATGTTGGTAGAATAGGTTATAAATTCATAAAGCTGTGACTCAAGCCTCCCCCTCTCATCTCTTTCACTGGAGCTTGAGGAGGGTAGATCTTCTCCACAAGCCGAAATTTCTTTTTATTTTATGATTTCTTGGAATGGATAAGTTAGTTCCTTGTAGTTCCATGGATATGTTTATAATGTTGTGTTAGATCTCCATTTGTAGGTGAAAGTAGATTTTCTTTCCAAATTCAAGTCATATTTTCCGTTGTATTTATCATGAATTTGTCCATATTTATTGCATTAATGGGTACTTTTCTTTCAGGTTTAGGTAGTAGAGCCAAGGAGAACTTCACCAACACCTTCAGCTTCATATCTCACCCTTTATGATCCCTCTCTTCATCGAAATCACCATCAACCCTATTTTCAGATTTTTTCATCCCTACACCATGGGAAAACCCTAGAGGTGCAAGACAGGGCTCCCAAGAGGTTCTCAAATTTAAAAATGGGTGGGACACCTTCCACTCATCGAAAACCATCTTCACTCCACATTCCCTACCCTTTTCACACCCATTTTTTGCCTCATATTGCCCTCAGACTGTTTCCTGTAGCAATTCAGGAATTTCATATAAAAATACACGAAACCTATAACAACACCTAAAGCAGCACTATTGGGCCCCTTCTTAAGCCCAAAAACCACCATACACATCCTCTAGACCTGCTAAAACCACCCATACACCTTCGTCCTTGTACCCATGTGTTGAATCCTTCCATAAGACACCTTATGTAACACCCCCAAGTTCTATGCTTTTCAAATTAGACATTTGAACATAAATCAATAGGGGAGTGGACCCCAATGGATAATTATTATGTGGATATGGTTAACTACTTATTTATGAAAAATAAATAAAATATTGTGCATGCACTATGACCGGATGAGAAAGTGAGATCACATGCCTAATCCATGAGGTGATGGAAAAGGAAAAGACTTTCCCCAAAATCTTTCAAAAATCCTTGAAAGAAATTATTTCTAATTTAGATTTATGAGGAAAAATCTAAATTTCCCCAATGAAGAGGAGTAGTTGGGAAGAGGTGAGAAAAAGCTGGAAAAGCTGAGGAAAAGCTTAAAGCAGCTTTAAAGAGTCCCAAAATGGGAAGCCTAGGCTAAACAGGAATAAAGCATCGTGAAATTCTGGACGCAGAATTGAAAACAGGCTTTGGGGAAAGCATAGCTTAAATAAGCTACTCCAGAACAGATTGAGGTTAGTCTGTTCTTGGAGGATCTCAACTCGGGGGTGAGTTCTGGAGACAAACGAACTCTAAGGTTGGGTGGACTAGTCATAGTATAGTTTTGCATGCATAAATTGGGAGATTTCTGTAAGTCTGTATTAAACATATCCATGTTTTATGAAATTGTGATGTTAGGGTTCATTATGCAGTTTATGAATTGTGATGTTATGGTTCATTATGCAGTTTATGAATTGTCATGTTATGGTGCATTATCCAAATGTTAGATTGATTAATTGTTAAGTAATTCATGTAATTGCAAACCAAAGCTATTGATAGCAGAGACAAATGGTTGGGTTGTATGGATGAGTATCTGGTAGTAATGAGGTTAGAGATGATAGATCAATTGAACAAAAAATCTAATAACCATGTATAGGTATAGCTTGCTATCTCTTAAAGAAATATTTAATTTCTGTGTGTATAAACAGAAAATGTTAACAAAACAGTACCCATGAACAGCAAGTACCAAACAACTAAACCTATCATAACAATACTGATGGCACAAAATTCACTGTAATCAATAACAGAAAGTAGGGAACAACAACCCTGTGATAGCGGTATGGGGTTCAGTATGTCAGCTGTGTTACAATGGAAAGAATTGTAAAATTTAGAATTTTTATTATTCTATTAAATGTAATTGTAGGGATATGGAAGCAGAAGTTGAATCCTAACTAAGGACGAGGATCTAACACTAGGGATTCTAAACTATCCAGTTCAGTATTCTCTACCTCCATTTGAGTGAAGCAAGAGGATCTGTTTCCTAGTTTTCCCATGGAACAGTTGAATCTGTACCATAGTGTCACACATGTTGAATGGTTGTAACAGAAAAATAAGGGGGGGGAAAGCCTATTGAAAAATCTATTGTGTGATAAAAGTTTGTGTGAGGGAAGATTGTAAGTATGTGTAAAAATACCATGAACCGAGCATCTGCTTACCGTCCATAGAAACTACTGGGAAAGTAGTTGGAGCAATGGAGGTTAACTGCGCAGAAATAGATGTATGCGAGGAGGCATACATCTATAGCTCGATGCTGGAACTTTAAAATGTTGAAAATCTTATCAGGCCTGCAAACTGGGAAGTTTGAGTAAGGGCCTAGTGATTATCTAGAGTTGGACAAAACTCTGCAAAAAAAAAAAAACCTGAGAAATACAAAGTAATATATATAGATATATAAGTCTACTATATGGACTGAGAAGAGGGGAGGTCAAGCCCAAAAATTATCATGGAAATTCTTGTATTCCATGGCTGGCTATAAGTACTGAAAAGAATCTAAACCCCAGATAACAGTCTGAAATTGTAAGTGATTAAGTATAAAAACTATAATTGTTATCGGTGCATAAAGCGGAGAATATTTGAGTTATGTTATATGTGTAGCACTCATCACAGGTTCAATTGTCTTCCCCAATCGGGGTAATGTATATAGACTTGTTATGAAAATGAAAAAAAAAAAATTGGGTCTGGGAGACGTGACAAATGGTATCGGAGCAAAGTTCAAAAATTGGGCAAGACATGTGCTCACAAAGAAATGGTTACCTGTTCTTATGAATATTAAAAATATTTCTTCAAGTATACAAATATCTTGGATATACTTTCAGGTATACATGTAACAGATTGTGATGAAGTAGAAACATTGATATGGGAGTAATATGAGGAGGCTCATATACCAGAATGGTTAAACCTATAATAGGTTTAAAACTGGAAACCGATATCTCTCAGAAAAATAGTATTTCTATGTAAAATAATAGAGTATGAAAAAAGTTTATAATGACATATTTAGCTATTGTTCTACTATCATCGTTATGTAAAAGAAATTTCAGCTTTTATAAAGTTAAGATACTGAAACCATCTAAATACAGTAGAAAAGATCAATGCTAAAGTTAATGGAGAGGGAAGGGGGAAATGGTACTACCAGGAACATGCAGATGTCGAGCAAAGACTACAAGGAGTATAGAAGGATGATTTCCATTCTTAAAACTGCTAAACTAAGTGTTCCTTACTGTGATGAAAACAAAGAGAAAAATGAATTTATATTTATTCCCTAGATACATAGAAAAGGGAACTTCTAGAGATAAGAGTCAAGGTTGTTCTGTGGTGGGAGGTTGGTCATTTGCAGATTTTGGTATGTTCTGAAATTTTTGTTCATTTTGATGTAGTATGGTATGAATTAGCTACATATAAAACTTAAAAGAAGTTGTATGATTAATGTTAGTACTACATTTAACAGAATCCATCCTAAGGCATTTACCTTACCAGCTCTGTTTAGTTGTAGACCATAAATCTGTGGCAAGGAATCCAACAGAATCTTTAAACCGGGGTTGGTTTAAATCTGAGGATACTTATTCTCCACAGAAGGAAAAAAATTATGATTTAACCTTAATCTGCTTCTGTTTCATAGACTAATACTAATATATATACATATAGTAGAGAGAAATCTGAGATTCCCTGTATTATACTGGAAATTAACAGGAGGTGAACTGAATTTGTAAATTGTGATTTAAACTGTGCATTAAAGAAGAAAAGGAGAAATTGTAGAGATTGACCTCAGGTTCAGCACATCAATTATACATAACTAGAACCTCAATGGTAAATAAACTTTGTATGTAAGCCCAAATTTCTATAGCAGAAGGAAACAACTATTAAATGGTATGGACCTCCTCATTGATAATTTTCTTATTGAACTATTCTAACATTAGAGAACTGAATTTATAGCCAAAAAGAAAATTTAGATATTAACTTATATTGCCTGTAGTTATACCAAGGTGAAAGTAAAATATCATATGTATGTTAGGAAAATATGGTATTAGCCTCTCAATTTACATGGTGTACAAAGGAAGAGAAAATATACTGAGTATGCATGTGAAACTTGGTAGCTTAAGAGGAGCTTTCAATTCATAACATAGCTATAATATTTATTACCTTTAAAAGTGTATATGGTATTATCGATCTACTTCTAATTCATAAAATAGCTATAGAATAGCACACTTAAATTAAAACTTATGTCCCTTACTCAACTTACTATTTAATAGGTATTAAAACAGACCAAAAAGGTCCGCGCCAAGAGCTAGAGGGTTAATACCTATAAATAACAACATTCAAAATATGTATTAAAACCGACCAAAAAGGTCTGCGCCGAGAGCTAGGGTGGTAATACGTATAAATAACACCATCAAAAAAAAAAAAGTGAGCTCGGGTATTAATACATGTAGATAAATTTTTTTTTTTTAAAAGAATAGCTGACGTAAATAACGTAGATATGACACAACATAACTATGCTAAATAAACAAGCTGTCAAACTACATGATTCCCTGGCGTTAAATGACAGTATTACGCACGGTAATTGCGTTCACGGCATTGAGTCTATTTTTAAAACTTTACGTGTAAAGTAACAGCCGTCAATTAAAAACGACAAGGTATATATCTATATCAATGTAAATTAAAACGACGAAGTCTATAGATATCACTGTGAAACAAAATGCCAATAAATATATAAAACAACTGGAATATTAACATTTCCGTAAATATGAACTACGATTTATTTTTGAGTCGTTACTTCTATCACGGACGCAGCATAATCATGAATTATATGTTAGCGCTGAATTAAAATCTTACGCCTCTAGTTCATACAGTTCAGTAGTAACTACCAGATTGCGGTGGCAACGAATCGATTTCCGAGGTAACCTACTTCAGATGAACGATTAATACCAGAATGACAGCGAGTATAGTTATGGGAACAAAAGCGAAATGAACAGCTACTTGAAGGGGGTTAATTGGTAAATTTTCAAACCGGAATGATAAGTCAAGCCATTAACATATATACAAATGAAATATTGGTATAACCAGGAAATTTATACGCCGTAGAAATTCGTAAGCCATAAACCCTGCAGAAAACCGTATGTATGGTTAGCAGATAGAGGAAATAAGACGTAGAACGAATCCTTAGGGTTATACGCATATGAAAGTCGAAATAAGATTTCAGCATGTGACAGGAGTCGGTGAGGAAATTAGGTTAGGAAGAGTGGCTGATTATTCTGGGCAAGTGATTTAACCTGAACTTGGTAGGTAGTCATGCGAGCCACAGAGAACTGATCTTGACTGAGAAAACCTCTTACCACAGACTCTCAGTAAACGAACTTGTCGCTGCTCCTCCAATCATCTTTTGAACGAAGCTGTGAACTAGAACCTGAACACCAGAGAAATATTGTTAAGACAGAATAAAACCCTGAACAGAGAGTCAGAAGCCGTGCTATACAAAGATAAAGTAAAGAATCGATAAATCTGGGGAAAACGCCGAGAGTAGAGAAAGATAAAATGGAGAGCCAGAAACCTCTACCACTAAGGACAGATGCCGATAGGACCTGGGCCTCCAATAAACCCTTATGTAAATCTAAGATGGAAATCACCCACTGTTAATCAAGAACTTGATACCTGAAACAACCCAACGACCTGAAACCCCAAAAAGCTTGAGCGATGAAATAACCAAACACAAAGGGGCGAAACGAAACGTAATGAATTCTGGGGACAGAAAAGGGTTAATAATGGGAATTGGAAACCCTAGAAACAAATCAGCAGCGTACGGGCAAGGAGGGAGACATTATCAATCCGCAGCCTAGCATTTTACGAAATCCCAAGAAGGATTTGGAGAACCAAGCCGAGCGGCAGTCAGGGTACTCGACTGTAAGTTTAATAAAAATTAAATCTGCCTCCACTGTACCTGATCGACGGAATTTATTGCAAACTCATAAGTGTGTTGCCATCGAAAGGACCTTTCCTATTCCTTCTTACAGTTGGCGGTGAGCCGTGGGGTCTTGCTCAGGAGTGGTACAGTTTTAAAAAGGGAGCCGTTATGATCCTGAACCATCAACAGGTTAATGTGGAAACCTGAGCTGGTGGCGAAAGGGACGGGTCTCAGTTGTACCAGCTCCCTTTCTCTTGCTGCACGCAAGCCTGTCATGCAAAAACAAAACGGCATTTCGATTAAACGGGGACAAAGCAATATCGATGACTGAAAAAAAAAAAAAAACACGAAACCAATCGCGACCACATAGGAGTGTGCAGACACGTAACATCAATATCCGTGCTGAGAAATGAAATTAGCCCATTTGTAATATATAAAACGACTCCTCTGACCATGGACTATTGTTTCAATTCCAAATTACACATATGTAAGTCTTAAGTGGGTTAGCACGCCATCGATTATATATATAAGTTGTTGGAATTATATATGTATAAGTTATTCAAGTTTTACTATATGGTGGACTTCTATATATATATGGTGGACTTATATATGAATATATATAAATGTACCTAGAACAATTTCAACGAAACAGAAGACGACACGTATACTTCTGGTCTCCAGCAACGTGTTGAGGGCCGGTGGTGAGTAACCACGTCGCAGGTTTGTGAGTAACCACGTCGCAGGGTTGGGAGCATTTGTTTGTGTGCCAGGTAATAACGTGTCGACGTGGTTAGTCATCGTGATAAAATTCCTCACGGTAAATCAAAACATGACAGTTGGAAGCAATGCCCATTAGAACAATCACTGGTAGCGTGCCTGCAAAGGTAAACGGAACCACCACCGTGATGATATCAATACAGGAAAAATAATAATTAAAAACAACACCACCGAATTTTGGTTATAGGTTACGGGTAGCTGGAAATGAGGAGTGGCGAAATGCGCTTAGTGAATAGTTGAATCCCGGTCAAAAACAGTAAACCGCGTGGTTTTGGTACAGCGAATAGCCGCTTCTCGGTTTGGTAAGCACCGTGGTGATCTGGACGCCTTTAACTATTTACCATAAACCGCTATGAGCACGTAACCCATGAACTGTGTAAACAGAGGTTTTCCAGGGGTTAATAGCATCGGTTTGGTACGCGTGCAATGATATTGTTGAGTGGAATAATTATAATGGAAATATATATATGCCACATGTATAAGGGAGCGATTGAGTCATGATAGGAAAAAATTAACGAAGAGAGGTTTGGATATATGGGATGTACATCTATAATGATAAATATACACATGGGTGGACGCACAGACATGAACCCGAGATGTTTTATTGGTATGTAAGTACTATATATATATATGTGAGAATATATATAGGTGAAATGTTTTATTTCTATGTCGGTAATACATAGGTATATATATATGTGTGATAATATATATATATATATGTGTAAGCCAAAGATGTATATGTAGGTGATTAAGAATAATATAAGTGGAATGTTCCATGGTTTTATAAATATAAAGATGCTAGATGACTAGAGAAAAACTTTGTCAAGATGTTACAAATTTTGTGATATATATATAATTGCACATATGATATTTATTACATACAAGTGGTTAATGTGGTAGTATATCGTTATATGTATTGACATATGATATTTATGTTATATAAGCGGTTGACATAAGTGTATCTCGGTATATGTATGGATCTATATGGGAGATAGATGGTATAAGGTATGTACATATATAAGGGCCTTAATAGAGGCAATAAGATTGTATGTGCAATAGGATTGTATGTGTTATAAATGTGATGTTGGAAAAGAGAGACGAGTTAAACTATTGGTTTCACAATTATTATCAAGAAAGAATATCTCTAAGAAGAAATGTTATAAATAAGGTTGGATAATTGGATGATCATTCCAACTAGAAATATACATCGTGAATTAAGAGAAGAGGTGAAATGAGAAAGGTTACAAGTACTTATGTAAGTATAAGTCAACGTAACCAATAAATATTCAAGGTCAAAAGTGGGATGAAAACCATATATAATTATTATAAGGGCTTGAATTAACACATAATTTCATAGGTGACATATGAAATTTAGATTTAGTATATATATGGAATGGTTGTTAAGGAATTTTAAAAGAAAAATTAATACACCTATAAACCCCACTAGAGTGTGGTGGAATCGAGTATAAATAATTATGTGGGCAAGAATATATATATATCTATAGGGAAATTAACCTTCAGGATAAGGTTAAGAAATGGATATATGTTCCTAATATGTATATAATACTATGTGTTACCATAGTTATTGGAACAAAAGAAGAAGGAAAGCTTATAGTGGAACATATAGAGAAAAGTGGATAATAGAAAAATGACAAATTATATTTAATAGAGGTATATTAAATATAAATTGTAAATTCTTAAATTCCTATTAAGAATATATATATATATATATATATATATATATATATATATAATAAAAAATTAAAATGAAACAAATTTCATGTGGGACATAATTTAAATCTACAAGTAACATTATAAATATAGGTGATCTTGTTATATGTTATAATGTTAACTTTGGTTGTATGAATATAATATCTTCAAACTTGATAGATTAAGGAAGAAGAAATAATTCACTGAGGAAATATTAAAAGTGAATTCACCGTAAAAGCTGCAAGTAAAGGTATGAATTAGGGTAAGTCTTTGGAAAAAAGGGGAAATTGTGTCAAATTCCATTTTGACGTTATCAAGTAGTAATACTTGTGAATGGGATGAATGATAGTAATTACATGCATTCACACTATAAAATTTTGTTGGTGTAAAATTTAGGTAATTTCCCTGAGTCTTAAATTCAAAGATAAGGGCAAGCATAATCATGCATATGATACGATTGTTTCCATTCATGTATGTGTAACAACCCCAATTTGTGTGTTTAATTTTTAAATTTAGACATGTGAACTTTAATCGTAAGGGGGTCGACCCCAAGGGATGAGTATGGTGTGAATGTATTTGCATATTTTATTTGAGGAAATAAATAAAATGATTGTGCATTTTGACCAAAAAAGAGAATTTGAGATCACTTGCCAAATCCATGAGGATGGATAAGGCAACAAATCCCCAAAAATCTTTCAAAAATCCTTGAAAGAAATTAATTTAGATTTGAGGAGGAATCTAAATTTCCCCAATGAAGAGGAGTAGCTGGGAAGAGGTGAGAAAAAGCTGGAAAAGCTGAGGAAAAGCTTAAAGCAGCTTTAAAGAATCCCAAAATGGGAAGCCTAGGCTAAACAGGAAAGAAAGCATCCTGCTATTCTGGACGCAGAATTAGAAACATGCTTTGGGGAATTATGAGCTTAAATAAGCTGCTCCTAAGCAGATCAGGGGTTGATATGTTCTAGGAGGTGATCTCTGCTCGGGGGTGAGTCCTGGGAGATAAAGAGGACTCTAAGGTTGGGAGGTTGGTCATTTGCAGATTGTGGTATGTTCTGAAATTTTTGTTATTCTATTTTCTGCTGGTATGAATTGGCTACATAAAAAAAAAAAATTATTTAAATGGTGTGAATGATGTTAGTAATACATTTGACAGAATCCATCCTAAGGCTTTCACCTTCCAGATTCTATGTAGTTGTAGACTAGAAATCCATAGAGTAGAAACCACAGAGACTCTAAACCCAGGTCGGTTTAAATCTGAGGTTACTTAGTCTCCACATAAAATTGAACCTTAACTTGATATATATATATATTTACAATGGTGAAATTTTATGCTTATATGTAAGGGGAAAACTATATTATCAGGCCTGAAGTTATAAGACATCATATAAGAAAATCGAAGATGTTAGAGTATGTATGTATGTCGACATTTCTAGCTTGAAAAGAAATTCTATTCTACATAAGGGCTATATCATTCCTATCATTTAGAAGTGCATATTATCTCTGAAATCTATCTCTAATCTTTGAAATAAGCATCAATAGTCAAAGACTGAATCTACAATTTAGATGTACGACTCAATGATTATGGAATACCTATGTATATATATATATACACATGTGATATTATCTGCTCCTATGCATGCTAGAAAATATTGTAGCAGCATTGAAAATTGCTTGGAATCAATGGCACTGCCCTAGATGGCAGGAGATCCCAAAGTTGATTTGGGAAATCACTCGGGTCATTGACAGCGCGGTACCGGGTGAAGTGGAAGAGTTGCAAACTCTGTATTAAATGGAAGTAGTCTGGCCGCAAAGTACTCAGCCGAGTATGAGTACAACGACAACGCAGCACATAGCATACGAGCAGAGACATAAATCTGTAAATGTCTGCGTCGGGTACGCCAACTCCTGCTGGAGACGCCGTACCTGCACCACAAACAATCGAATAAACGTATTGAATTTCACACGGTAAATCGGAAACATGATCGACAAAGTGAATAGAAATTTTATAGCCGGAATAATCACTGCCGGCGGTGACGTGCATACGGGTCTAACCTATGAGTTAACATGGCAAAAGAAAAATATATTTTCAACTGGTATCACATAATTGAGACCTCCGGACTGGGAGTAGGGTATTCAACTACTGTCATGACTACGCATGAGGAGAGCTTCAACTACTGTCATAGCCACCTATCCACCACGTTGACGTGGCTCGACCCGCAGGCGAAACTCTGTCATGAACGCCAAGGGTCTCGTCGCCGTGAAACCCTGGTCACACGCAGCCATGCTAACGCGTCATGGTGACAGTCAATAGGGTTCGTAAAATAGAAATCAATTCTGTATGATAGCGGTGGAGTACGATTAGGTCATGTTGTAAAATGGAATAATGATAGGATTAAAGTTAAAAACCAAAAAGAAGTTTATTATAATCATAAACAAATGACCGCCCTCGATACCACAGTGCGGCATGGTTTGGATATACATATAGAATATATATTTAGATATATCAACTTTAGTAACAAGAGGTTTATATATATGTGATACGTGCATAATGACATGTCATATACGTGGTTAACGAAGGTTGGGATATATATGTGTGTATATAAAATGATATGTATAATGACATGTTTACATATACGTGGTTAACGAAGGTTGGGATATATATGTGTTGTATATAAAATGATATAGATAGGTGTGATGTATATCAAATGATATATATATATGTTATATATATAAAATGATATATATGTGCGGTTAACAAAGGTAGGAGATTATAAAGGGTATATATATATATAAAAATGATATATATATGTGTGGTTAACAAAGGTAGGAGATTATGAATGGTATATATATATAGTGATATATATGTATAGGTGCGAATGAAAGATATGAGCAAAAGGGGTATCGTCTCTACATACAAGGGGAACCATATTTATATGGGTGTACTTTATATGGGAAATTTTATTAAGTTTAAAACCAAAAATACATTGCATTATAATACCAGGAGGCAGGAAAGTTAAGTACATACGTATAAGTGGTTGAAGGAAAAGTAACGGTAATGTTACTATTTTAACAAATAGAGCTATTAGAAGGTGAGAGAAAAACCCTTATATATCTGGTAATGGAAAAAAAAAAAAAAATTGTGTAGTGGAGGTGTTACAAATGGTATCGGAGCACTGGTTATAAAAATTGGGCTGTCAATTTTGTGCTCATTACGTATTTCATATTTTGGTTTTTTTTTAAAGTTTTATAAACTCTTGCTAATCTGTGTTGTAAGTGTATACAGTTGAAATGGATGAAGGTGAAGGGATTTATGTGGATCTGCGGGATGAGTTTGCTACTCCAGATCCCAATGCCCCGGTACTGGCTATGTTGCACAGGATGCAACGAGAGTTGGCTGAATTAAGAAGCCAAAATGACATGTTGTCATCAGCCAGTAAGGAGCAGGAAAAGCTCATCAGAGAGCTAACTTCCAGGAACAGCCAGGAAGGCGAAGGTTCTGGAAAGAGAAAGATGGATGAGTCTGATGAGGATGATGCTGCTAGACAGCAGCATAAACAGAAAAGAGAGTTGCAGGGAGAATTTAGAAAGATCAAACCTCATTCCTATGATGGGGAGAAGGAGGAGGATGCTGAAGCTTGGTTGCTGAACATGATCAAGTATTTCCAAGTTTATGAATATGAGAGCAATCTGAAGGCTAGATTAGCTGTGTATCAGCTACAAGGAAAAGCTACACTCTGGTGGGAAGAGACAAAAATGGTGCATGCCATTGATGAAAAAACAGTTACGTGGGAAGATTTTCAGACTAAGTTCAAAAGTCGTTATTTGAATGAACGTTATTACGATGATAAAGCAAAAGAAATCCATGAACTTAGACTAGGGTAGCTCACTATTGATGAGTTTGTCACTAAGTTTACCAATTTACTGAGGTATGTCCCTTACATTAGGGAAGAAAAGGAAAAAGTGCAGAGGTTTTTAAATTGTTTGCCTACTGTGTATAAGGAGAAAATTGAGTTTGACAACCCAAAGACCATGGATGAAGCTGTTAGAAAAGCAAGATTATGCTATCAACAGTTTAAAGGTAAAGCTGAACAAGGGAAGAGCTGGATGAATAAGGGTGATTTCAAAGGAAAGAGACCAAAACCAGCATACTTAAGGAATTTTGGTAGAGATCATCAAAGGAAAAAGTTCAGCAAACCAAAAGAAAGTCAAACTGCTCAGTCCCAAGTGGTTTCAAAACCAGTAGAAGGGAACAATAAAAAGGAAGGAATGGTCAGAATGAAGGAACCTCTGAAATGTTGGGGCTGTGGAGAACCCCATATGATGAGGGATTGCCCCCATCGGAATATACACATGATCAGCAGAGAGCGAGAGGCAACAACAATCAATGACATAGCTAGAAACATACCAACTATCAGTGCATCATTGGAAAATGGGCAAGCAGAACATCAAGCAACCATGGTGGAAATGGAGGGTAAGATTTCTGACTTACCTGTTACTGTTTTGATTGATCCAGGTGCTTCCTTAAGTTACATTAGTCCTGGAATTGTAGAAAAATGTAAAATTAAACCTGAAAAATTTCAGCAGTCATGGTTGGTACAACTAGCCACTGGAACTAAGAGAAAAGTTACACATAAATTGCCCAAAACAGCACTACAATTAAATGGCTGTACAACAGAAGTAAATTTGAACATATTTCCATTATGATCCTATGACTTGCTGATAGGAATGGATTGGCTGGAAAAGAAGAAAGCTCTGATGAATTGCTGGGATAAAACCCTGCATTGTGTGGATGAGGAAGGGAAACCTTTTACACTAAAAGGGAAACCAAAATCCATTTCAATAAGACAAATATCAGCCTTACAATTAAAAAGAACAGCTAGAAAAGGATACCAAGTCTATTCAGTGCATGTAGAAGAAATAGAACAGAAAACTGAGGAAGAGTTGCTAGATGCTATACCAGTCATAAGAGAATTTAAGGAAGTTTTTCCCAAGGAAATTCCTCATCTTCCCCCCAAAAGAGAGATTGATTTTTCCATCGATCTGGTACCAGGAACAACACCTGTTTCCCGAGCACCTTATCGAATGAGCCCTCCTGAACTAATGGAATTGAAAATGCAATTACAGGAATTGTTAGATAAAGGGTATATAAGACCAAGTGTATCTCCTTGGGGAGCCCCATTTTTATTTGTGAAAAAGAAGGATGGAACTTTTAGGATGTGTATTGACTATCGTCAACTAAATAAATTGACCATTAAGAATAGATATCCACTTCCTAGAATTGATGATCTTTTTGATCAAGTGAGAGGAGCTTCAGTCTTCTCAAAGATAGACCTCAGGACTGGGTATCACCAGCTCAGAATTAAAGAAGAAGACATCATCAAAACAGCATTTCAAACCAGGTATGGACATTACGAATTTGTAGTCCTACCTTTTGGTTTGACGAATGCCCCTGCCACCTTTATGTGTCTGATGAACAGTGTGTTGAATAAGTATTTGGACAAATTTGTTTTGGTGTTCATTGATGATATTTTAGTCTATTCTAAAGATGAAGATGAACATAAGGAACATTTGAGAATAGTGTTACAGACTTTAAAAGAAAACCAGCTATATGCCAAGTTCAGCAAATGTGAATTTTATAAAGATAAAATTCAATATCTGGGTCATATAATTTCTGAAAAAGGGTTGGCAGTTGACCCTGAAAAGATAAAAGCTATCAAAGAGTGGCCAGTTCCCACTGATGTCTCAGCAGTAAGATCATTTATGGGAATTGCAGGCTATTATCGCAGAATTGTGGAGAGATTTTCTGCTATAGCAAATCCCATAACCTCATTACAAAGGAAGGGTGTTAAGTTCGTGTGGACTGAGAAATGTCAAAACAGTTTCGAACAATTGAAACAAAAACTTATTTCAGCCCCTATATTAAAAATTGTTGATCCTGATAAAGAGGTTGTTGTATGTACAGATGCTTGCAGAGAAGGGCTGGGAGGAGTCCTGTTACAGGAAAATTTAGTCATTGCCTATGAATCTAGGAAACTGAAAGTACATGAACAGAATTATAGTGCATATGATTTGGAGTTTGCAGCTGTTATTCATGCTTTAAAAATGTGGAGGCACTATCTGCTGGGGAAGAAGTTCACCTTGATGACTGATCATATCAGCCTCAAATATTTCTTCTCCCAAACTGACATGAATGCAAGACAAGCCAGGTGGCTGTCTTTTCTAAGTGAATTTGATATGGACATAAAACATATCAAGGGGAAAGAAAATAAAGTTGCTGATGCCTTAAGTAGAAATGCTTGTCAACATTTAAACAGCAGTGGGAGTAGTGCTCATATGGAGGTAGAGGAATTGGTGGGAAAAGAAGCAACTCAAGATCCCCACTATGAAGCACTCTTGGTGAAACTACAGAAAAGGGATAAAACTGATTTCACTCAAAACCAAAAAGGGCTGCTCTATTACAAAAACAGGTTGTATATTCCAAATATAGAGTCATTGAAAAGAGAAATACTAGATGAATATCACAAACAACCCTATGCAGGACATCCAGGATACCAAAAGATGTTAACAACTTTGAAGAAGAAGTTGTTCTGGCCAGGAATGAAAAGAGATGTGGCAGAGTATCTAAGTAGGTGTATGGAATGTCAATTGGTCAAAATTGAGCATCAACATCCAGCAGGTCTTCTAAATCCTTTGCCAATTGCAGAATGGAAATGGGACACAGTTTCCATGGATTTTATAACAGGACTACCTAAAACCAAATATCAACATGATTCTGTAATGGTAGTAGTAGACACTCTAACCAAAGCTGATCACTTTATACCAGTGAAATCTACTTTCGGAACGGCTCAAGTAGCAAATGTTTTCCTAAAAGAAATAGTAAGGCTTCATGGAGTTCCTAAAGTAATTGTTTCAGATCGAGATGCTAAGTTTACAGCAGCATTTTGGAAAGGATTGTTTGGAGGGATGGGTACTAAGCTGAATTTTAGTACTGCCTATCACCCTCAAACTGATGGGCAAACAGAAAGAACAAATCAAATTTTAGAGGATATGCTGAGAATGTACGTGATGGATAGGCCATCCAAATGGGAAGAGTATCTGCATTTAGCTGAGTTTGCCTATAATAATAGCTACCAATCCTCTATTAAAATGAGTCCGTTTGAGGAACTTTATGGGAGAAAGTGCCGTACTCCCTTGAGTTGGAGTCAACCAGAGGATAAACTGGTATTGGGACCAGATGCACTACAAGAGATGGAAAATATTGTCAAGCAAATACAGAGAAATATCAAGACATCACAAGATCGACAGAAGAGCTATGCTGATAAGAAAAGAGTGCATCGAGAATTCAAAGTAGGGGATCATGTGTATTTGCGCATCAAACCCAGAAAGAGCACACTTTATGCAGGAAGTTGTGCAAAAATGGCTCCTAGATATTGTGGGCCTTTTGAAGTTTTAGAAAGGGTGGGACCAGTGGCTTACAAGCTGGCCTTACCACCCCATGTTAGAGTGCATAATGTGTTTCATATTTCATTATTAAAAAAATATGTGCATGATGCTTCTCACATAGTTGATTGGAATGTTGTACAGGTGGAACCAGAAGGGGAGTTTCTGCCAGAACCGCTTCAAATATTGGAGCGGGAAGAAATTGAATTGAGAAACAGAACAATGGCCAGAGTAAAGGTGCAGTGGAAGCACTTTACTGCTGAAGAAGCCACCTGGGAAAGGGAAGCCGAAATGATGGAGAAATATCCATTTTTGTTTAAATGAACTTTAGTAGTTGAATAACAACACCGAGGACGGTGTTTATTTTCAGAGGGGGAATATGTAACACCCCCAATTTGTGTGTTGAATTTTAAAAAGTTAGACATTTGAACTTTAATCCTAAGGGGGTGGACCCCAAGGGATGAGTATGGTGTGAATGTATTTGCATATTTTATTTGAGGAAATAAATAAAATGATTGTGCATTTTGACCAAAAAAGAGAATTTGAGATCACTTGCCAAATCCATGAGGATGCATAAGGCAACAAATCCCCAAAAATATTTCAAAAATCCTTGAAAGAAATTAATTTAGATTTGAGGAGGAATCTAAATTTCCCCCAATGAAGAGGAGTAGTTGGGAAGAGGTGAGAAAAAGCTGGAAAAGCTGAGGAAAAGCTTAAAGCAGCTTTAAAGAATCCTAAGATGGGAAGCCTAGGCTAAACAGGAAAGAAAGCATCCTGCTATTCTGGACGCCGAATTAGAAACATGCTTTGGGGAATTATGAGCTTAAAGAAGCTGCTCCTAAGCAGATCAGGGGTTGATCTGTTCTAGGAGGTGATCTCTGCTCGGGGGTGAGTCCTGGGAGATAAAGAGGACTATAAGGTTGGGAGGTTGGTCATTTGCAGATTGTGGTATGTTCTGAAGTTTTTGTGATTCTAATTTCTGATGTATGAATTGGCTACATATATAAAAATAAATTTAATGGTGGGTTTGATGTTAGTACTACATTTAACAAAATCTATTTTCAGGCATTTACCTTTTAGATTTTGTTTAGTTGTAGACCAGTTAGCCATGGAGTAGAAACCTCCAAAAACTCTAAACCAAAGATGGTTTAAATCTGAAGGTACTTATTCTTCATAAAAAAAAAAAACTAAATATTAACTTACTCCCTATATAATTACAATGTTGAAAAATTTATGCCTGCATGTAAAGGGAAAACTATATTAGTAGGCCTGAAGTTATAAGACATCATATAAGAAAAATCAAGATGTTAGGGTATGTAGGTATGCTGACATTCCTATCTTGAAAAGAAACTCTATTTTACATAAAGAATATATCATTTCTATCATTTAGAGTGCATATTATGTCTAGAAATCTATCTCTAATCTTTGCATTAAACATCAATAGTCAAAGACTAAATCCAAAATTTAGGTATACTACTCAATGATTATGGAATACCTATACATGTATATATATATACACCTGTGGTAAATCTGCTGCTACGTATGCTAGAGAATATCGTAGCAGCATTGAAAATTGCTTGGAATCAATGGCACTGCCCTAGATGGCAGGAGATCCCAAAGTTGATTTGGGAAATCACTCGGCTCATTGACAGTGCGGTACCGGGTGAAGTGGAAGAGTTGCAAACTCTGTATTAAACGGCAGTAGTCTGGCTGCAAGGTACTGAGCCGAGTATGAGTACAACGACAACGCAGCACATAGCATATGAGCGGAGAACTAAATCTGTAAATGTCTACGTCGGGTACGCCAACTCCTGCTGGAGACGCCGTCCTTGCACCACAAACAATCGAATAAACGTATTGAATTTGACACGGTAAATCAGAAACATGATCGACAAAGTGAATAGAAATTTCATAGCCGGAATAATCACTGTCGGTGGTGATGTGCATACGGGTCTAACCTATGAGTTAACACGGCAAAAGAAAAATATATTTTCAACTGGTATCACGTAATTGACACCTCCGGACTGGGAGTAGGGTATTCAACTACTGTCATGACTATGCGTGAGGAGAGCTTCAACTACTGTCATAGCCACCTATCCACCACGTTGACGTGGCTCGACCCACAGGCGAAACTCTGTCATGAACGCCAAGGGTCTCGTCGCCGTGAAACCCTGGTCACACGCAGCCATGCTAACGCGTCATGGTGACATTCAATAGGGTTCGTAAAATAGAAATCAATTATGTATGATAGGGTTCGTAATCGTATAGTATGTAGGATACGATTAAAGTTAAAAACCAAAAAGAATTTTATTATAATCATAAACAAATGGCCGCCCTCGATACCACAGTGCGGCATGGTTTGGATATACATATAGAATATATATTTAGATATATCAACTTTAGTAACAAGAGGTTTATATATATGTGATACGTGCATAATGACATGTCATATACGTGGTTAACGAAGGTTGGGATATATATCTGTGTATATAAAATGATATGTATAATGACATGTTTACATATACGTGGTTAACGAAGGTTGGGATATATATATGTGTTGTATATAAAATGATATAGATAGGTGTGATGTATATCAAATGATATATATATAAAATGATATATATGTGCGGTTAACAAAGGTAGGAGATTATAAAGGGTATATATATATATATAAATGATATATATATGTGTGGTTAACAAAGGTAGGAGATTATGAATGGTATATATATATAGTGATATATATGTATAGGTGCGAATGAAAGATATGAGCAAAAGGGGTATCGTCTCTACATACAAGGGGAACCATATTTATATGGGAAATTTTATTAAGTTTAAAACCAAAAATACATTGCATTATAATACCAGGAGGCACGAAAGTTAAGTACATACGTATAAGTGGTTGAAGGAAAAGTAATGGTAATGTCACTATTTTAACAAATAGAGCTATTAGAAGGTGAGAGAAAAACCCTTATATTTCTTGTAATGGAAAAAAAAAAAAAAAAAATTGTGTAGTGGAGGTCTTACAGTATGAGTACTAATGAAAAGCTGTAAAATTGTTTAGCCAAGTGTGTAACAGGAAATTGTGCACTCTGGAAACAAGGAGGAAAAAGGTGAAGATAAATCACCTAGAAAAACAAGAAAGGATAAGTAGTGTACTCAAAGGGCACTAAACTATTATGAACCTGAACGGTTTGATTAATAACTGAATTTCTTAAGTTTATTGAAATGCAGAATGTTGTTGTGGATTATCAATTGTATGTACCTGACATTACTTACATTGGTATGAATTGTGGACAGAGAAAACAGAATAAAAGATTTTCTAGACCGACTTCTTGCAAAGAAGTAGAAAGAAAATCAACTGCATAAAGCAGGAGAGTACTCTGCTGGAACTAACAAGAACGAAGAAGAAATCTTCGTCAAAGTTGAAAAAAGTCAACGTTAAAATGTAACACCAAGGAAGGTGTTGGAAGGAGGGGAAACTAATGGCTTATAAACTAGCCTTACCCTTGCATATTAAATTTCATGATGAGTTTCATATCTCCTTGTTAGAAAAATATAATTTTTGTACATGATGCTTCTCACATTATTGATTGGAATGTGGTCTAGGTGGAACCAGAAGAAGAATTCCTTCCAGAGCCGCTTCAAATCTGAAAACGAGAAGAAATTGAACTGCGAAATCGAACAGTAGCTGGAGTAAAGGTGCAGTGGAGCACTTTACTGCTGAAAAGCTACATGGAACGGTGAAGCTAAGATAATGGAAAAGCATTCATAATTATGTGCAAAATCAACTAAGTAGATAGTTGGCAACACCGAGGACGGTGTTTATTTTCAGAGGGGGAATATGTAACACCCCCAAGTTCTATGCTTTTCAAATTAGACATTTGAACATAAAACCATAGGGGAGTGGACCCCAATGGATAATTATTATGTGGATATGGTTAACTACTTATTTATGAAAAATAAATAAAATATTGTGCATGCACTATGACCAGATGAGAAAGTGAGATCACATGCCTAATCCATGAGGTGATGGAATAGGAAAAGACTTTCCCCAAAATCTTTCAAAACTCCTTGAAAGAAATTATTTCTAATTTAGATGTTTGAGGAAAAATATAAATTTCCCCAATGAAGAGGAGTAGTTGGGAAGAGGTGAGAAAAAGCTGGAAAAGCTGAGGAAAAGCTTAAAGCAGCTTTAAAGAGTCCCAAAATGGGAAGCCTGGGCTAAACAGGAATAAAGCATCCTGAAATTCTGGACGCAGAATTGGAAACAGGCTTTGGGGAAAGCATAGCTTAAATAAGGTACTCCAGAACAGATTGAGGTTAGTCTGTTCTTGGAGGATCTCAGCTCGGGGGTGAGTTCTGGAGACAAACGAACTCTAAGGTTGGGTGGACTGGTCATAGTAGAGGTGTGCATGCATAAATTGGGAGATTTATGTAAATCCGTATTAAACATATCCATGTTTTATGAAATTGTGATGTTAGGGTTCATTATGCAGTTTATGAATTGTGATGTTCTGGTTCATTATGCAGTTTATGAATTGTCATGTTATGGTGCATTATCCAAATGTTATATTGATTAATTGTTAAGTAATTCATGTAATTGCAAACCAAAGCTATTGATAGCAGAGACAAATGGTTGGGTTGTATGGATGAGTATCTGGTAGTAATGAGGTTAGAGATGATAGATCAATTGAACAACAAATCTAATAACCATGTATAGGTATAGCTTGCTATCTCTTAAAGAAATATTTAATTTCTGTGTGTATAAACATAAAATTTTAACAAAACAGTACCCATGAACAGCAAGTACCAAACAACTAAACCTATCATAACAATACTGATGGCACAAAATTCACTGTAATCAATAACAGAAAGTAGGGAACAACAACCCTGTGATAGCGGTATGGGGTTCAGTATGTCAGCTGTGTTACAATGGAAAGAATTGTAAAATTTAGAATTTTCATTAGTCTATTAAATGTAATTGTACGCATATGGAAGCAGAAGTTGAATCCTAACTAAGGACGAGGATCTAACACTAGGGATTCTAAACTATCCAGTTCAGTATTCTCTACCTCCATTTGAGTGAAGCAAGAGGATCTGTTTCCTATTTTTCCCATGGAACAGTTGAATCTGTACCATAGTGTCACACATGTTGAATGGTTGTAACAGAAAAATAAGGGGGGAAAAGCCTATTGCAAAATCTATTGTGTGATAAAAATTTGTGTGAGGGAAGATTGTAAGCATGTGTAAAAATACCATGAACAGGGCATCTGTTTACCGTCCATAGAAACTACTGGGAAAGTAGTTGGAGCAATGGAGGTTAACTGCGTAGAGATAGATGTATGCGAGGAGGCATACATCTATACCTCGATGCTGAAACTTTAAAATGTTGAAAATTTTATCAGGCCTACAAACTGGGAAGTTTGAGTAAGGGCCTAGTGATCATCTAGAGTTGGACACAACTCTGAACAGAAAACCTGAGAAATACAAAGTAATATATATAGATATATAAGTCTACTATATGGACTGAGAAGAGGGGAGGTCAAGCCCAAAAATTCTCATGGAAATTCTTGTATTCCATGGCTGTCTATAAGTACTGAAAAGAATCTAAACCCCGGATAACAGTCTGAATTTGTAATTGATTCAGTATAAAAACTATAATTGTTATCGGCGCATAAAGCAGAGAATATTTGAGTTATGTTATATGTGTAGCACTCATCACAGGTTCAATTGTCTTCCCCAATCGGGGTGATGTATCTAGACATGTTATGAAAATGAAAAAAAAAAATGGGTGGTGGAGACGTGACACCTTAGCACTTTCTTCTCCTAGCTGCAAAACATCACATCCACAAACATATATAGGTCATGCTTAGTTGCATCATTAAAAGCATGATAGATATATAATAGAGTGAGTAGAGTGTTTTAATCCATTTGGCCCAAAAAAGTGTAATTACGTTAGTTTCCTTTATGCAATTTCAATTTGCAAATTTACTTCATTAGACATGCCTAGTTTGCTTTAATTTCTTATAATAGCTTAATGTGTATATATATTTAATTGCAAAGAAGTTAGATGTAATTTCTCGCTATAGTGTATTTTTGTACTTGCTGATAGAACCATGGCTTTAAATCATTTGTAGCCCTAGGCCTAAATTTAGAAGTGTGACAGACTACATCCATAAACCCTAGAAGTAGCACCCTTTCGTAAAGCTCAGAAGAGGATGTCATGAGTAGAATGCATCTGTTGTGTATATAGCACTGTCACCTCAAATTTTGTATGAACCTTGGGTTGATAAAGTAAATTAGGGCAGACTCTGGGAGTTGCAGCATTCTTGGTGCAATACCAGGGCTCACCACTTTTTGGCGACGTTTCTAATTTCATTTTACATGTTGTTTAAAAATATTGAAAAAATACAAAAAAATCTAATTTTCGTGCCTCACAGGAGAAGGGATACTTAAGGAATTTTTTTACCTAAAAACCCACATCACCACATAGTCACCCTTCGCTCTTCTTCAGCGGTTGTGAGGTCAAACACACCATAGGTGAGACTTATGAAAATTTTGAAGAATGTATTGGAGAAGAATAAGATTGTGTTTAACCTAACGAACTTACCTCACCTATCTCAACCATGGCTAACACTAAAGCCCAGGGAGCATTTCCCATTAGAGAGGCAGATGGGGAAACTAAAATGAAAAACATTAGCCCCTCAGCCCTTCCACGCTTTCACGGACATACCTCGAAATATCCTGACACATTCATGTTTGAACCTGTTGTTTTTTGTAGGACCTATGACTATGCCTCAGATGATCAAAAGTTGAAGCTATTCCCATCTACCCTTAAGGATTCAACCTTGTGTTGGTTCATGGTTCTACCTAGGAACATCATCATTATTTGGGAAAATATGCAAGAAGCCTTCAAAAACAAGTACATGGACTACTATAGGTCCAAGGAAACTAAGGATGAGATATTCGGGATGAATCCAGGGCCTGGTGAATCCCTAAAAGACTATGAAGAGAGGTTTCAGTTAAATTATAAGAGATCTAACTGTACTCTTGATCCTAGATCACTTAAACTAGCACTTCTCCAAGGGATTAGGAAGGAGGATATAGAAACACTCAATATTTTATCAGAAGGATATATCTACCAACTTCCTTATGAAACAATCAAAATTGTCTTCAAGAACCATTCTAGGGCAGCTCGGAAGAAAGGCACAATTGGCGAAAGTACAACCAATACTTCTTCCTATTCCACCTCCATAAAAAATGAGTGGGCTTTAGGAGTCAAATTCTACACACCTTTTCTTTGAAAATGGACACAATGCAGGTCAAAGAATCAAAAGGAAGAAGAAAGAGCCTTGGCTATATTTTTCCATAGATGTACCAGAAAACACCCTAGAAATGAATTTCCATTAAATTTCATAGAGGCTTTCTTAGTCTATGAGGAGAATCATGCGACACACAAGTGTCCCTCCTTACCTAGACTCAAAGTTGTATATCAAGGTGGGGAAGTAGGACCAAAGAAACTCTATTTCATCAACCAAAGAAGGCCTTAAGGCCCTAGGTCATATTAGCATGGTATGCAAGGTGCATCTTACTCTTACTATCACAATAATAAGAATGCTCCCAAAATCTTGGTACACCCCAACTCCTCCATCGTGGCCTAGACCCCCTACTTGGCCTTACAATCCTCCATATAATCCTCAGCCTTTGAACCAATCATTTCAGCAGTATGTTCCTCAAAAACCTTAGTGGAACAATCCATCCCAAGGGTGGAGGCCTTAACATAATCAACCACCTGAGTCTAATGCCTCCACCCCAACCTCAACCTCAGCTTACTCATGTTGATCCACCCAAGTTCCCTTAGATTCCTACATGACACAATATGAACCCAAAAAAAAAAAAAAAATAGTAGGTTTATAATGGGGAGACATCCTATGCAGCTTATGTTGTAGAGATAAAGGAGATTAATCTCAGGTCAGGAAGAGTAATCCCAGAAAACCACCCTCCATCTCCATCTGTAGAGTTTGAGGAGGAAAAGGAATAAAGTAACACTAAGATCCAACAACCTCCTTTTCCCGAGTGCTTTATCCATTCCATTAAACACACCCTAGAGGATATTAAACTTCTGGGAGAAATAAAAAATTTATGTGTAAACATACCGCTTCTCCAGGCCATTAAGGATGTCCCTATTTACAATAAGCATCAACGAAAAGTGCTTCGATAAACCCGGGAGAAAGAAGAAAGATACCCCCACCATCAATGTAGTAGTACAACTATCTAACTTAATGTTGGGAAGGGTGATCCTTCAAAAGTACCTGGATCCTAGTAGTCTAGTCTTAGATGTGCACATAGATGATGTCGTAATCACCAATACTCTGATTGATCTCGGGGCTCTCATCAATGTCATGAGAAAACTATGTTTAAACTCAACCTCCAAGGGACTTTGAGGAAAACCACAACACTTCTAAAAAATGTGGATAGATACACAGTAACATCGAAAGGAATAGTTGAGGATATTGTGGTTTCAATTGACTCTTGGGAGTATCCTACAGTTCTCCTAGTTTTGCAGCAATGGATATATTCTAATCTTAGGGAGACCTTGGTTATCCATTGTTGATGCTTATATCAGCTATCAGGCTAGAAACATGATAATTAATAATGATCCCTTGTCTAAAAAGTTGGTATTATATCCTCTAACCCAACCTTCCATTGATCACGATCTACCTATATGGTTGGAGGATGAAGAATATGAGGTATATAACACTACCCCAATTTGTACCATAAATTTTTTTCTTAGAGGGAGGAACCTTGATGATGATGAACTCATTAACCATGTCATTCAAAACCAGTCCCCCACTAACAGTCAACTTAAAAACCTAGTTAAAGAATCTGAAATCCAACCTTAGATGGATTTGCACTCAGTCAATTCAACCTATGAAACAAAAAATATTGTAGAGTTTTACCCATCCACCTCTCAGAAAATAAACTGAAACCTATCAGATGAAGAAGAAAAGTAGTTTTTCCAGCTTCTAAAAGAAAACCTAGATGTGTTTTCTTCGGATTACAAGGACATCAAAGGGGTGCATCCTTCAATATGTAGACATCATATTTATATTAAGGAACGATGCAAGCCTGTGAGACAACCTCCAAGAAGGATGAACCCAACTCTAAAGGACATAGTTAAAAAATAAGAGCAAAAATTGTTGGATGCAGGTTTCATTTATCCTATATCATATAGTGAGTTGGTATCTCCTCTTGTCCTAGTCCTGAAGAAGAATGGAAAATGGTAATCTGTGTTGATTATCGAGAACTTAACAAAGCCAATGAGAAGGACCATTTCCCTTTGCCCATTATAAAACCAGTCCTGGATTGCCTTACAGGAAACAATTTATTCTCCCTCTTAGATGGGTTCAGTGGGTATAACCAGATCCAAATTATCCCTGAAGTCCAAGAGTAGACTACTTTCACTGCAATATTCCAGCTTTTAGATAGTTAGAATATCAAATTT
Source organism: Pinus albicaulis (assembly GCA_034641835.2). Classification (NCBI taxonomy): domain Eukaryota; kingdom Viridiplantae; phylum Streptophyta; class Pinopsida; order Pinales; family Pinaceae; genus Pinus; species Pinus albicaulis. The sequence goes on from CM076575.1 coordinate 471,241,348, forward strand.
TGTTTTTGTCAATAAGATATATGAATAAGAGGGTAGAGGGACCCATAAAATCTCTTTAGTAGGAATAAAACACTTATAATGTGAATGTGGATCAGTGTATCTAGTTTAATAAAGCACTCCTTGGTGTGAATGGGGGTCAATGCATCTAGATGGGGTCAAGGTTGACCAAATCAGCAACACAGTCATGGAGGTAGTGGACGTAGTGGAAGACAATGAACTCATAACCGGAGGAAGTCTCCATGAGAGTAGCATCATTATTGAGTGGGACCAACGGGGGGGAGACTCAAAAATCATATAAGGAAGGGGATCGAAGCCATAGGGGACATTATGAATATTTTTTATGTATGCTCTTTTATGACTTTCACTTCAGCTATTTATCAGAGTCTATTGTGCTATTTAGCACAAGGTTGTTTCCAAGAGGAAATCCCACCCTCATCCTTAGGGGAATTTGAGTGCCCACTTAGAAGAGGTTCCTTTGAGCTTCATTCCATCATCCAGCATCAGACCAATCTTCAGCCACCCTCAGCAGTGCAGTCTCCTTCTGGAATTGTGCAATCCAGGAGGGAAGTTTCAATGGAGGGTTGATAACCCAAGATTTTGATCTTATTTTCCAGTGAGGGTTGTAGCCCTTCATCCAGAAAGTTAGTGGGGAGTAATATCAGATATTTTCTCATTATTTTATCGAACCCCCAAAATTTTCCCACATGTAGAGTGTAATTCAAACCTAGGGCTGCATTTTTCATATTGGGTATTTCTGGAAACCCTTTCTGGGTTATCTTGGAAGTATGCTAGAAAGCCGAGATCTTGTATCCCAACATTTTTTGAGCACTATATTTTAATATATATAAATTCATAGTTTCCAGTAGCAGTTATTTCCAGTAGGATTGCACATTGATGGCCCCCAAACAGTTTATGTAGCAACAATTTGTCATGTCTTGATGTATAGGGTCATTTTATGCTTGTTTTACCTAGCTTGAGTATATTTTCCTTAAGTTCTTGTGACTCATTTTTTACTATCATATATAATAAAATGGCTCAATGATATGATCATTTTTTTGATGTATTGATATTTACTGCATTTTCTAGTTTTATGTTCAATATTCTTTGTTTTCATATTTTGGAATATTACATTGGTATTAGAGCATAATCTTGCCTCAGCTTATGAGGCACTATATCTATGTCATAAGAATAAGAAGAACCTCTTAAAGAATGGGAGAAGTGATATATTAATATACGTCGAAGGTTTGATTATACAAACAAAGATTGAATCAAAGAAAATACTCTAGTAGTTGGAGAAATGGCTGAAAAAGAGTTTTCCAAACTTCTTCTCCAAACCATGTAAGATATTTCCAAATAAATCAAGGAGATGAGGATGGAAAGACAAAAAGAGACCCCAAGAGTGTTTCTACATGGGGAAATCTCGAGAACTTCACATCACTGGTGTGAGAAACCAGTAATGCAACAAGTTTCCCAATGCTCCACGATGCCTACATTCCTGCAGTGAGAAATGGGGATGGTGGACCCAAAGAACAAGACGCTTGGTGATTAATTTATAGAATATCAATCTCAACCTCAAAATTTCAAGGAGAAAATTGATCTATAACATATTATGGGTAGATTATTTTTTCCTTACTTTGGTGGGTCATACAAGTGCAAAGCCAAGGATTTTCTGGAAAATTTGGATATATATTTTCAATTGAACCAAGTGCCACAGATTGAAGCTATTAAGATAGTAGTGTTTCACCTTGAAGGTGAAGCACACGAATGGTTGTTTTGACAGTCTATCTACATTGGGGCATGTCGGTGTGTCTGCATATGCAGAAATCACCTGGACATTGGTAGAAATATTTGACCGAAGAGATCTAGAGGAACAAATTGTTGAGCTAGCCAAGCTCAAGCAGTCAGGAAATCTGAATACCTATATCTATGAATTCCTAATACTTCTCAGCAAGGTGCCATACTCATATATAGCTAGGAGAGTATATATGCTCATTGATGGGCTAGAAGAGCCTTTACATGGATTGGTAAATTCCATTAGACCACGTACGCTGCAAGATGCAATTGAGAGGGCTAGGGACTTACAAGATTCTTTGCTAAGGGGAAGAGATCCATTTCAGAAAAAATCACACTTTTCAGTGAAATGGGAGAGATGTGAAGGTCTCCCCCGCCCCAAAGGAGAACCAGAGAAAAGGACCTCTTAGTGATGATGTCCAAAATATTTGAGGAGGAGGAAGCTTTGATTCACCTTACAAGAAACATGGGCACCATGGCATCGATGTGTTGCAGGATAGGCACACAATATTGAAGTATTCTTTGATAGTGTGGCACCAGGAGAGGATCCACCACCACTAGCGGGTATACATGGAGAATTTTCTCCAATTGGAGGAGCCCTTCGATATTTGTGAGGACTACCCAAGTATCTAAATTTGAGAATATGAGGCACAATTCTTGTGCAGCAAGTGTCAGTATTGATAAACAATGGGGCTACCCACAGTTTTATTGATGTTTAGCTAGTGTAGAAAAGAACCATACCCACATATGATTTTGAAGGATTCTTTATTTTCGTTCAAGGTGCTAGAACCATGTAGTGTGTGAAGTATGTTTTGGCATTGATTGTAACTTTGGGAACATAGACATTTATTGATCACTTCTTTATGGTCGATATTCCTAAAACCAATTTGATATTGGGTGTTTAATGGTTGATTACACTAGGGAAGGTCACCACATATTGGGAGACTTTGAAGATGGAATAGAAAGATAAGAAGAGTGGCAAGCACCAAACGTTCAAGGGCACGCACACTTATCCATCTCAGGAAGTCTTCGCACATAAGATCGAGACTTATTTGCACAGAGGAGGTAATGAAAAATCAGTCTACTCATATATGCATTCTCCTCTAGATCATGATGCTACAGTATTTGGTAGCATTCCACCAGGGAGGTCCCGGGACTCGAAGATCATTAAAGAGGTATCACAACTAGAAACAGCACTCCCAGATCTAGATAAGAGGGGAGCCTTTGATGGGACAAATGCTATGCAGGGGGTCTTTGATTGGCTAAAGGAGAAGATGAGTATTTTTCCGGTATTAGTATTGCTAGATCTCACCAAGCCCTTTGTGCTGGAAGGTGATGCTTCAAGGGTAGGTGTTGGCATAGTTTGGGTGCAAGGAGGCCATACCATAGCCTTTGAGAATCAGAATATACTACCACATACGAAGGTATATTCCATATATGAGAAGGGTTTATTGGCCATAATTAATGAATTGGCCAAGCTCAAGGAATATTCAATGGGAAAAAACTTCCAATTGAAGATTGACCATCACAATCTTCAATCTTTTCTTAAGAAAAAGCAGTTGAAAGAGAGGAAGCAAAAATGGGTTAGCAAAATTTCGGCATATGAATCTAACATTGAATATGTCAAAGAGAGAAGAAATGGGGTAAGATATTCCTCATCACATAGACTAGAAACACTATCATTGATGAGTGTGGATTCATAGTGGGAGTCCCAGTTGTTGGTGGAGTATTCCAAGAACCACTTCACATGTGAGGTACTTGAAGGGAAGGTGACTGATGAGAGGTATATAGTGATGTATGGGGTCATCTACTAACACGATCAGATCTTCTTGACTAGAAATTCTAATCTCATGCCATTAGGGAGAGATTCTCATGGAAGGGTCACAAGGATGATGTGCTCCAGCATATCAAGAAGTGCATATTTTTCTAGAGGAATGAAGAAGAAAACAACCATCTTGCAAGGTTATTACAATCACTTTCTTTTCCAGGAGGGTAATGGGTGATTCCTTCTATGGACTTCATTACAATTTTTCCAATGGTACATGGTAAGGATTGTATCTTTATGATCATTGGTCAAATAAAAAATTACTTACATTTCTTTGCCATCTATTCATAGTGCACTACTTCACAAGAGGCCAATATTTTCCTTAGACTTCATGGTCTTCCTAAGACCATAGTCACTAATAGATATAGCCATTTCTTAGATGGCTTTTGGTGGGTATTGTTACATTTGAGGGGTACCAAGTTGAAACCAGGTACGAGATATTACCCCCAGACATACATGTAAATATTGGTAGTAAACAAGTGGCCGAGAAGCTATTTACAAAACTATGTTCTGGGGCAACAGAGAGCATGGTTGTGCTAGCTCCACTTGGGGGAATATTGTTACAATCCAAAATTTCATAAGGAAATCAGTATGTCTCCATTTTTGGTCCCATAGGTAGATGATGATCTATCAGTTTTTGATATGATGGTTGGAGCAAGCAACGCTCCTAGAGCCAAATATTGGATCCAAGGAAGTTAGGATATATTCTAGGCTCTTAAGGACTACATTCTTACGACCCAAAATCTGCAGAAGCTATATAGAGATCATGGTCATGTAGAGATACATTTTGGGGTGAATAATTTTGTCTATCTCCATATTCACCCATGCAAACAACCTACATTGAACAAGTAGGGAAAAATTATCTCCATATTCAACCATGCCTAACCTAGCCTAGCCTAACCTAACTTAACTTAGCCTAGCCTAACCTAACCTAGCCTAACCTAACTTAACTTAGCCTAGCCTAACCTAACCTAGCCTAACCTAGCCTAACCTAGACTAACCAAGACTAACCTAGCTTAACCTAGCTTAATATAGCCTACTCTAACCTAGCCTAATCTAGCTTAACCTAGCCTACACTAACCTAGCCTAACATACCCTACTCTTACCTAGGCTACTCTAACTTAGCATAACCTATCCTATCCTAACTTAGCATAACCTATCCTATTATCACCTCAACTAATCTAGCTTAGCCTCATGTAACCTAACCCAACCAAGCTTAGCCTAACCTAACCTAACCTAACTTAGTCTAGCCAACCTAACCTAACCTAACCTAACCTAACTAAGCCCTAACTAGCCTAGCCTAGCCCAGCCTATCCTAGCCTACCCTAACCTAACCGCACCTAACCTAACCTAACCTAAACAAGCCTAACCAAACTAACCTAACCTAATCAAGCCTAACCTAACCTAACCTAGACTACTCTAACCTACCCTAATCTAGCTTAACCTAAACTACTCTAACCTAGAGTAACATATCTTACTCTAACCTAGCCTACCAAGCCTAACCTAGCTTCACCTAGCTTAATATAGCCTAGTCTAACCTAGCCTAATCTAGCTTGACCTAGCCTACTGTACCTATCCTACTCTAACCTAGCCTAACATATCCTACTCTAACCTAGCCTACTCTAACTCATCATAACCTATCATATTATAACTTAGCATAAGCTATCCTATTCTTGCCTAGCCTAATCTAGCTTCGCCTCATCTAACCTAACCTAACCATGCCTAACCTAACCTAACCTAACCAAGCCTAACTAAACTAACCTAACCTAACAAGTCTAACCTAACCTAACCTAGCCTACTCTAACGTAGCCTAATCTAGCTTAACCTAGCGCACGCTAACCTAGCCTAACCTAACCTAACCTAGCCTAACCAAGCCTAACCTAGCTTAACCTAGCTTAATCTAGCCTACTCTAACCTAGCCTAATTTAGCTTAACCTAGCCTACTCTACCTAGCCTACTCTAACCTAGCTTACTCTAACTTGGCATAACCTATCCTATTCTAACTTAGCATAACCTATCTTATTCCCGCCTAGCCTAATCTAGCTTAGCCTCATCTAACCTAAAACCTAACCTAACCTAACAAAGCCTAACCAAAATAACTTAACCTAACCAAGCCTAACTTAACCTAACTTAACCTAGCTTAATCTAGCCTACTCTAACCTAGCCTAATCTATCTTAACCTAGCCTACTCTAACCTAGCCTAACATATCCTACTCTAACCTAGCCTACTCTAACTTAGCATAACCTATCCTGTTGTAACTTATCATAACCTATCCTATTCTCGCCTAGCCTAATCTAGCTTAGCCTCGTCTAACCTAACCTAACCTAACCATGCCTAACCTAACCTAACCTAACCAAGCCTAACCAAAATAACCTAACCTAACCAAGCATAACCTAACCAAGCCTAACCTAACCTAACCTATCCTACACTAACCTAGCATAATCTAGCTTAACCTAGCCTACTCTAACCTAGCCTAACCTAACCTAGCCTAACCAAGCCTAACCTAGCTTAACCTAGCTTAATATAGCCTACTCTAACCTAGCCTAATCTAGCTTAACCTAGCCAACTCTACCTAGCCTACTCTGTCCTAGCCTAACATATCCTACTCTAACATAGCCTACTCTAACTTAGCATAACCTATCCTATTATAACTTAGCATAACCTATCATATTCTCCCCTAGCCTAATCTAGCTTAGCCTCGTCTAACCTAACCTAACCTACCTAACTTAGCCTAGCCAACCTAACCTAACCAAACCTAATCTAGCCCTAACTAGCCTAGCCAAGCCTAGCCTAGCCTAGCCCAACCTAGCCTAACCATGCCTAACGTAACCTAACCTAACCTAACCAAGCCCAACCAAACTAACCTAACCTAACCAAGCCTATCCTAACCTAACCTAGCGTACTCTACCTAGCCTAATCTAGCTTAACCTAGCCTACTCTACCTAGCCTAAACTAGCTTAACCTAGCCTACTCTAACCTAGACTAACATATGCTACTCTAACCTAGCCTACTCAACCTAGCCTATTCTAACCTAGACTAACATATCCTACTCTAACCTAGCCTACTCTAACTTAGCATAACTTAGCCTACTCTAACATAGCATAACTTATCATATTATAACTTAGCATAACCTCTCCTATTATAACTTAGCATAACCTGTCCTATTCTAGCATAGCCAAACCTAACTTAACCTAACCTACTCTAACCTAGCCTAATCTAACCTAGCCTAACCTAGCATAGCCTAGCCTAGCCTAGCATATCTTAGCTTAACCTAGCCTACTCTACCTAGCCTAATCAAGCTTAACCTAGCTTACTCTACCTAGCATAATCTATCTTATCTTACCCTAACCCAACCTAGGAAAACCTATCCTAGCCTAGCCAACACAACCTATCCAATCTAGCCTAGACAACCTAGCCTAGCCTAGAAAACCTAGCCTAACCAACGTAGCCTAGCCTGGCCTAGCCTAGCCGAGCACAACCCAACCTAGCCTAACCAAGCCTAACCTATCCTAACATAGCCTAGCATACCCAAAACTAGCATAAAATAACCTAACCTAACCTAACCTAACCTACCGAAGCCTACCTTACCCTACCCTAGCATACCCTAACCTAACCTAGCCTAGCCTGAACTAACCTAGCCTAACCTAACATAGCCTACCCTAGCCTATCCTACCATACCCTGCCATAACCTAACCTAGCCTAGCCTACCCTAGCCTGGCCTACCCTACCCTAGCCTACCATAGCCTAACCTAACCTACCCTAGCCTAGCTTACCGTAACCTAGCCTACCCTAGCATAACCTAACCTAACCTAACCTACCCTACCCTACCCTACCCTACCGTAACCTAACCTACCCTAGCCTAACCTAACCTAACCTAGCCTAGCCTAGCCTAGCCTAGCCTAGCCCAACCCAACCCAACCAAGCCTAGCCGAGCCTAGCCCAGCGTAGCGTGACCTACCTGAATGTAGCCGAACCTAGCCTAACCTAGCCTAACCTACCCTAGCCTAACCTAACCCAGCTTAGCCTGACCTAGCTGAGTCTAGCTGAACCTAACCTAACCTAGCCTAATCTACCCTAGCCTAACCTAGCCTAGGCTAGCCTAGCCTACCGTAACCTAACTTAATCTACCCTAACGTAACCTAGCCTAACTTAACCAAGCCCACCCTACCCTACCCTACCCTACCCTAACCTACCCTAGCCTACCCTAGCCTACCCTAGCATACTTTATCCTAAAGTACCCTAGCCTAACCTAGCCTTGCCTAACCTAGCCTAGCGTAGCCTAGCCTAGCCTGACGAAACCTAGCCTGACCAAACCTAGCGTGACCAAACCTAGCCTAGCCTAACCTAACCTAGCATAACCTAGCCTAACCAAGCCTAACCAAGCCTATCCTAACTAAGCCTAACTTAGCTTAACCTAGCTTAACCTAGCTTAACCTAGCCTAATCTAACCTAATCTAACCTAGCGTAATCTAGCTTAACCTAGCGTACTCTACCTAGCATAATCTTGCTTAACCTAGCCTAGCATACCCAAACCTAGCCTAAACTAACCTACCCTAGCCTAAACTAAACTAGATTAACCTAACCTAACCTACCAAAGCCCACCCTACCCTACCCTAACCTAACCTAACCTACCCAACCCTAGCCTAACCTAGCCTAGCCTAGCCTAGCCTACCCAAGGTAGCCTACCCTAGCCTAACATAGCCTACCCTAACTTAACCTAACCTAACCTAACCAAGCCTACCCTACCCTAACCTACCCTACCCTACCCCTAGCCTACCGTAGCCTACCCTACCCTAAACTAGCCTAGCCTAACCTAGCCTTGCCTAACCTAGCCTAGCCTAACCTAGCCTAGCCTAGCCTAACCTAACCTACCGTAACCTAACCTAACCTAACCTAGCCTAATCCTATTCTACCCTAGCCTAATCTAGCTTAACCTAGCCCAACCTATCCTTCTCTAACCTAGCCTACTCTAACCTAGCATAACTTACCCTACTCTAGCCTAGCCTACTCTAACCTAGCGTACCCTAGGTTACTTTAACCTAGCCTACCCTAGCCCACTCTAGCCTAGCCCAGCCTAGCCCATTCTCACCTAGTCTACTCTAGCCTAACCTACCCTACTCTAGAGTAGCCTAAATTTTTTGCCACTGTACCTTAGCTTATTCTATCCTTGTCTAACCTAGAATAATTTAGTCTATCCCAACCCACTCTAGCTTAGTTTAGCCTAGCCTAATTAAATTTTTAATAAAATATATATTCAAAAACAATCTTATGAAATAACTAGAGTACAATTTAATTTTATTATATATATTTAAATATAAAAACATTACCAATTTATATTATATAAATTCAAACTTTTTTTTCTTTGCACATTAGGTTATTTTAATTAAAAAATATACTAAACTATATTTTAACATTAATAAAATATAGTGCAAAACTTAAATAACATATTAAATATTTAAATTTGAAAATCATTTTAAAAAATAAATTAAACTAAAGAATATTAATCTAGAAAACATTAAAAAACAAAACAAATTAAACGTTATTAATAAAAGTTTAAATATAACAAAAAATATTTAAAATAAAATAAATTTAGGAAAATATAATTTAAAATGCATTAAATCATACTAAAAAAATCTAAAAACAAAATGTAACCTAAGTTATAAGATGTAGATGAATTTTTTTATTTAAAATCAAAAACATAATTAAAAATGATTTTGAGAGAGATTAAATCAACAAATTTAAATTAAAACACAAACTTTGATAAACTACCTCAATAAATAAATAAATAAAATTATTTAAACTAAATGGAATACTGATTGAATCTATAAAACTACAGTAATAATCCAATTAAAGAAATCAGCAAAAACTACTCTCATAAATTAACTCATTACAGGGTAAATAAATGAATAGAACTAAATCTGAAATGAACGGATGAGGTTTCCCATCCAGAGTGCTTTAAAATAAAATACCCATCAGGTTAACTCAAAATGTCCTATTCTTGTTGTAGTTTGAAGTTCTAGTTATTAGAGGGCTCGAAAAAAATAATTGATAAATGAAATCCTATGAATTCTCCAATTTTTGTACTTTCTTTTGGTATTCCAGCGAGCCAATTAGGTATGGTGCAACTGTTCATTAACGATTTTTAAGAACAATCTTTACTATTTTATTAATTTATAAATATTCTAAATATTTTAATTTGAAAAAAAATTAAACGAAGATACTTGAGATTGATTTGTAAAATTGTTAAGAACAATGTTTACTATTTTATTAATTTATAAATGTTTTAAATATTTTTATCTGGAAAGAAATTAAATATTAAAGTTAGATATAATTTATGGAATGGAAATCCTCAAGGCACACGATTAAAAAACATAAAAGAAAAGTCAGTATGCCCAGAGATTTGATTTATAGTTAGATATTTGATAGATCCAGAACAAAGAAATATCTAATTTTTAGATGTGGAAAATTATTCATTAGGGTGAATAATTTTGATATGCAACATAAAACAGTTAAACCAATAACATGAGAGAAATCAAACAATTTCTCTGCTTGAGATTTGACAGATAAGGAGATTACATCGGCTGAAATTAAGAAGAAACTAAGGCATTAGAAAATTAGAAAGAAATTAGAATTTTAACATAAAAGAATGGATAGCTTAAGATAATTTGAACAGAAATGGAAAGACTGCGGTGGTTTCATATCCCCAGACATGAAACATTCTAGCATTAATTTATTCTTAGCACAGAGAATCAATGTAATGGGAGCTTTTAGAAACAAGGTATTAATAACATTAATTTATTTATAGGACAATGAACTAATGAATACTACTACAAAGACAGTACTAATCCACAAATTATAATTATAGAATCACTGGAAAATGAAATAGAAACCTATCTATAGCTCGTTGAAATGAGTTTACTTAAAACTAGCTTAATTTGAAAATCTGTTACACACACTAACGTAAATTTGAAAAATCTGTTGCACAGACACAGCTAAAACCCTAAGTTCTCAGAAAGGACCAACCAACTGGTGCAGCCAATGCACCAGTGGGAGGAGAACCGAAAGGAGGAGTAAACCCTATTCCTCCTTCCATAACATTTTCTTTGTTCTCATGGCGCTGCAACTGTTGTTGTTGCTGCTGTTCATGTCGCTGTATTGCTTTGTTCGCATCCTTCTTAACGAACTTACTGTGCCCTATTCCTATCATCGGCAACAAGATCTGATCAAAGAAAATCTGTTACACACACAAACATAAATTTGAAAAATCTATTGCACAGACACAGCTAAAACCCTAAATTCTCAGAAACATAAATTTGAAAAAACAATACCAAGGTATACCCGTGAGTTTATTTGTGGTGAAAATGGTAGACTGGGTGTCTGCAACAGCTCTCATTCTAGACAGTTCAAAAATCGTCTGGGGATGGTGAGAGTGGTGGGCAGAGAGGGATTCTTTCAACAATCGACACGTTTTTTACAGAAGAAACTGGCGGATTTGGTTTGCTAAGGCATCAACAAAAAGAGAGAATTAGGAAGAAGAAGTGGAAAGCAATAGAATGAATTAAGAAGCCTAAGGCGCATCTAAAGGAGAAGAGAACCAGAAAGTAATTGAAAGGATGAACAGCATAAGCAAAAACCTCATTATATAACTCTGAACTTGTGAACGGTCTAACTCTGCCTCGTAGCTTTTTTAATCCACCGCTAATTTGTGAGGGACGTGACACGTCATTTTAGCTGTTTGGTGTGAGGGTGCAAGGTCATATCTATCCGTTTGTGCCAGATCATTTTTAGCCGTTGTATCTAGGAAAGATTATTAGATTTAATAATATAAAAGTTTATTATTAAAATGAAAATATGAAATATTGGATTTTTAAATTTAATAATATTGAAATCTTAGTATTTCAAACTGAATTATGATTTTTTTTAAGAAATAATAGATGATTTTTTTTCTATTTAAATATAATTTATAAAAATAAATTATGTTTTAAATTTAATACAAAATAAATTAAAATAATAGGTATGTGGTTATATTACATATAATGGTGTTGAACTCACCATTGGATAATTGTGAAAGGTAAAGATATCAAATATAAAAAGAATGCCAAAAAAGGAAGAAAAAAAGAAGAAGAAGCCAAGAAAGTAAACCATAAAGAATTTGAAGGAAAATAAAGGTAATTAAGGGGGAAAGCAAAGGTTAAGAAAAAGGCCAAAGAGGAAGATAAAATGCTAAGGGGGAGTAAGAAAGAAATAAGAATTAATAGGAATGATTAGAAAATTAAATATCTAACAAACCGTCTTAGGAAGAAGCAAGACACAAAGCACATAGTAGAAACTAAACTTAAAACATATTTCCCAATATGGATGTTGATCCTTTGATACCATCTCCAAAACCAATTACACGAGATTATCTCCCAATCAGGGATATGGGTATCATAATTGGTTAAGGAAATGAGGCCTTCGACCCATCATGCTTCTGATTTGATCATTGCTCCCATAATATTATCGAAGAAACACATTCATTTAGCTCGAGAACTGACAAAATTGATCTCGGTAGGGACTGAGGAAAACATAGTGTATAACACAATGCATAATCCTCTATCCATTTCTTTAGAGGGACTCCCTTCTCTTCGAAGACTCAGAATAACATTAAACACATCTTGGATATATTCAAGGAGCTTGGAGGAAGCGTCAAAAAGCCACAACAAGAAAGTGATAAACCTCATAAATGAATTCATGCCTTGTCATACTTTAGACCTTATGATAAGGATTACTAGGAAGAAACATTAAAATAAAATGTTCCATTAGAGGAATTCATAAAATCATTGTAAGTAGAGCTTGGGAAACTTCAAAAGATTGTCATCGCACTCGTAAAAGTTATGATGGCAGTGAAAGTTATAGCAATAGTATTAAAGGTGGCCTTGACAACCATCGAAAGTATGCATGAGTGGAATACAACATACTCAACATCACAAGAGACATTACCAAGGACAAATGAAACAACCAGACAAACTGATAGAATAAAATTCAAAATCTTTATGTGCACTGAAGAGAAGCTAGAAAAGGATGTGGAAAGGACCCTATTAATGTACCAACAACATCATAACGTGATGGAGTAATTGGTTAAATCCCAAAATATAATCTCCATTACAGCATGAGGGGACATAAGGCTAGAACAAGAAGTGGAGCAAGAGATACACTAGAATTTGCAAGCACAAAGTTGAGATATCATGGAAAAGGATACCAAACTCATGAAAGAAGCTTTGGAACACAACTTATTTAAACCCACCAAATTGCACACTTACCATAGGATTCAAGATGGCTTAAAGACAATGGTACCTAACATTTATGTGTATGAAGATTTCAACAAAAAATTAATTCCACCGAATACTTTTTCCATTGAATATAATTATAAGGCTTGGTATAATTTTTACGTGATAAAACACCGTGGGGTTTGGGCTGGAAACCACAAAAGAGAAAGAGGCAAACCACAACAAGAAGTATGCAAACATGTAGTCCTCCTAATGCTTAATTTATTAAAATGGGAACGATTAGTACCTGTAGCTCCTATGTTTGAAGGCAATCTCACAGGTTTCAAACCCTCTCCTTCTCCTATTGCTCGAAAAGTTGCAACTCATTCAAGAAAGGCACATATACTAGTAGTAATTCAAAGCATGTTCAAGATATTAGCGTTAGATCATATAATCATAAAAGCATAAAAATGTTAAATCATTGATAATAGGATAATAGCATGTATAAATCATAAATATCATGAATATAAAGAATATTACATAGCTTCTTTATTGATGAAAGTAGAGAAGTGCGAAGGAATACCACTTGATTCAGCCATGGCTCCATGTGAAACCTTCCTTCTGATATGTCCACACCAAGCCTCAACAATATCCCTCTAAATATATACACATGGATGTCATATAAGAGGAATGAACATCTGTATGAGGGAAACAAGGGTTTCTGCAACCTCGGAGTACAGGAGGAATTGGGATAAATCAGACTTCATCATGGAATAAATGGCTATAATATCAACATACAATCTTTCTCCTCCCATTAGGCCTTCCCATGAGGTGAATTTATACCACCCCAAAACATCTGTTTTAGTTGGGGTATAGTTAAGCCACTGGATACTGTCGGTAGGATTCTAGTACAGCCTGTAAACCCCACCCAAAAAATAGGGATTTGTATACCTTTTCATATTCCAAATTATATACGTGGGTTGGGGATAGATGGACCCACTTGTGTACGCATTTTGAGGGGGTAGAGTCGTGTATGGAATTCAAAATAATTTCTTTTAGATAAAGGACCAAGTCTGAAGGGAAAGGGTTGCCCAAGGCCATCATTCAGAGCATCAAGTATACAGAGGTGGAAAATTAAGCCATAACATATGCCCCCCAATATATGAGGTCAGAAGGTGTACATGATGTTCAAAATGTATTAATTGTATAAGAATAATCAGACGAGAACTTGGGAAGAGTTCACCATATTTTAGATTTCCAAAAAAGGAATGGAATAAATAAAAAAGAAAGCTTATGTCTAAGATGGGGTTAGACTCCTATACCAATAGGTGTCATTTTTCATGATTGTCTTGATTGAACTATGGAATATGTTCAAACCTTTTTCTTGGACAAAGGTGTTCCATATTCTTGAAAAACCAAAAAATCAAAAAATTTAAAAAATGTAAAGAAGGTATACCCTAAAAGAAAAATCAAAGGGTAAAAATAATAAAAATGGCCAAAAAAGTAAAAGAAATGAACCCCATCAAAAACAAAGGCCAAGGAAAGTGTGCAAGTCTAAATGCCACTACTTTTTACTCTGATGTAATAAACAAATTGTGTGCAACTTGTCAAACTTTTGCCACAATTTATGAAGAGTCAAACTGTTTAAACTTGACTCATTCATTTTCAATTTTATGTTGTAGAATAGAGAATAAGTATCTGACCAAACAGTTTAATCTTGGCAGATAAGTAGATAGGTAGAGTTAATAAAAGGTGCTCAACAGTTTAATCTGAGCCCTTGGATGTAATAAGGGTAGAATGAGATAGATTTATCATGTAAAAAGAAAAGGTTGAAAAGGGTTTGCAAGTCTAAATGCACCCTAATAAAGAAGAGAAAATGGTAGTAGTAGATAGGGTAGGTAGATGGTGTTACAAAGTTTTATCTGATGAATGATGCCGCTACATGTTTTTGATCCTTTACTTTCATCACAAATACTGAAGCAGGAAATACACTGGAAAATCACAGCAAGAAAAATTAAAATCATTAACTCCCCTCATCACTTTCCCCTTAAAGTTTTACTAATTTCCCCCAAAGTACTAAGGTACTTGGAGATCAAAGGGGCTCAAGGCATTTCCTTGACTTTTGGAGGGACCGGACCCTCGGCCCAATGATCAAAAGACCTAAGTACTTAAGATAATTCATCATTATAATCATTCACCTTTAACCTTTTCCTAAGTAAAATCCAATTTTGCTTAGGAAAATCATGCAAAACTTCCATAAAATCCCTCATCATAACTTGCTATTCTAAGTTTAAGTGTTGGAGATAAAATTTTGCAATTTACTTCACAAGTTATCACTTTCTTAGATGTGCAAAAATATTTTGAGTTTCCTTGTCCTTTGCCATATTTACATTTAACTTTATTTTACTAAATCCCTAGTAAAATACCCTATCCTAAGTATATAACTCCCTTTTTATTATATACCCCAAAAAACCCCTTTATTATAATGTTTTGACCAAAGTATTTACCTCCCTAATATTCATTAAAACCCGCTTCTACAAGCCCTTTGGTTAAAATATAGCATTATACCTTAATCCCGCCCCTATGGTGAATTAGTTGTATTAATTAATTTATCATATAATAAAAATATATATGGAAAAAAATCAAACTTTAGACATGCAATATGTATGTTTAAAACCAAAAATATAAGACCCGTAGCTTTATTTTTTCGGAAAAGTCTCGTGCCACCGTGGTTTGTCCACATGGCATTCCACTTAACCAAACCCCGCCGCAACCCCTTTCTTATTGCATACGGGATTAATTAGTCATCTGGACTAATTAATAACCTTTTATCCGCCTATTAGATATCCCCTGGAGTGATTAAAAAACGTTAAAAAGTGTTTAAAGCCCGACGGGCCCACATCCGAAACCTCTGCCTTTTCCCCCCATCGCTTCAGCCGTCGGATCAACCCTCCGCAGATCAACGATCCACGTGAACCCCACTACCCATCCTTTGTGAGAACGTTAACCAGCGGGGAGCGGGCGGTATTTGAAAATTCCACCATCCACGTGGCAAACGTTTTGTGGAATCGCTCCCCCCGCGATCAATACCACCCTCGACCAAAAGCGGTGCGGGGTTACCACTTACCACTTACCGCTTACCGCCCGACTTTGCATACGTCACCCCGTACGTCGATGACGTCATCCCTCGGAAAAATAAAAAACTCTTTTAACTTGTAAATAAAGCCATTGTTTCATGTTTTTCCTGTTATTCTGAAAACGACAGAGCTCCCGCTGCGATTTTCAAATTTCCACTGCAGTTGACCAATTCACTCCAAGATTCCGCTGCGCCCGTGTTGAAGAACAGTCCCGCCATTACCTGTTACCTGTTAAAGAACCAACTTCCATCTAAAAACAGGTATTTATCCTTTTCCGCCCCGACTGCAAGTAAAACTCAGTTTTCTGTGTTTTTCGCTGAAATAGTGATTAAAAATCATCACTGAGTCATCCCCTGAGGTTTTAAAACTGTGAATTGTTCCCCTGAAACTGCATTTGTGTTAATTTCCTTCATTTAAATTAAAATTGCACCCAGCCTGTGAAGAAAACCCAGAGACATCCATTTTGAATCCACAAGAACCAAAATGGAAGCCCCGGCAGCCTTGAATGATGCTCCATTTTGAACCTGGTAAAAACCTCACTCCCTTGTCCATTGGGGAATTGCTTGAAAAATCTACTTAGTTGTCCCCTGAAGAGGTGACCAGAAGATCACATCCTTGGATAAACAATCTTAATACTAGTCATAAGACTTGTTTACTCCAATATTGTTATCAAATCTATTCAAACAGAGGTTAGGAAGCATAACAACTAAAGAGTATCAGTGGTTAAAGTGTATCAGGTAAAAGTCAGTGAAAGTTAAAATGAAGTTACAGAGCAGTCAAAGGTAAACAGTAAAAGTAAATACAGAAGGCAGTAAAATGGTAAAAAGAGATGAGAATACTTTCACCAATAGGGAGGTTTGTCTAAAGTGAAAGTAAAACAATCAAAAGAGCAAGAAAGTAAAAAGATGAAAAACATAACAAGAAGGAACATTTTTGCAGAAATTGCATATTTTAGTCATAGTTTTGCAGAAACTATTGTGATCAATCCAAGATGAATTTTACAAAACTGAAGGAGGTTTATGTTCTTGAGAGGGCCATCTACAAAAACCTCTCTCACTTTTCTAACAGCCATTATGGTTTTGGAAATATTAAACAATGTTGGAAAGCACTTTTTGCAGAAAATTCCAGTTTAAGTCATCATTTTTCAGAGAGGATTGTGGCCAATCCAAAATACTTCATACAAAACTGAAGGAGGTTTTTGTTCCTAAGAGACCCATCTACAAAAACCTATCTCAGTTTTTTCACAGTGGTTTTATAATGAGAGATACATGTGCATCTTTACAGGCAATTTTTCAGACTCTGTAAAACTCTGTTTTACACATATTTTTTACAGAGACTATTATGCATAGCTGGAGAGGAATTTTGGGAAACTGAAAGAGTTTTATCTTACCAACATATTTATCTACAATAACCTCTTTCACGTTTTACATATCTATTACGGATTGAGAAATAAAAATATATCATTGGACCCCAATTTTGCAGAATTGTTGGAGCAGAATGCACAAAGAAAGGAAGCAGTTAGTGACTTGGATGCCTCATCATAAACTAAGAGTTGGATCAAATTCGAATTATCCTCTTTTTCATCACCTATCCATACAAAATAGTTCCAAATAGATGCATTATTTTGAGTGTCCTTGACTTAAGTTCTATTTATGTAAAATAGTTGGAGAGATTTGTGAACTAATCTTGATATTTTTTCAAGATATTTTAGTTTAGAATTTGTATAAATACTTCACTCTTGGAAGTATTTTGGGTGGATTCTATTACTTGGCTGTGACATTGAAGTTTTTGGAATAAAATCATTTTGGAGAAATTTATTTGTGGCTTACTGGATGACAATTTGAAGCTCAGGACTTTTTGCAGGATTCATGTGTCGGACTGCAGTTCAATAAGTCTTTCTATCCTATGTTTTAAGTTTTATATCTGTTTATAATATCATTATGTCCATTTCTAAATAATTTACATAAAGGATTGAATCAGAATTTTCTTAATTGTACTCTGATTTCAAATGTGGTTGTTCTTAATGTTTTCTTCTAAATTAGTTATAAGCATGAATTCTTAAATGCTCTTGCTTTGCTAATTTAAACACTGTTGATTACTATAATAAAGAATTCTTCACTGCTCTTTGTTTGTAGTCATCCCATTTCTTTCTTTTGAACATGGTGAAAGATTCTTAGTTGCCTTTTATCCCTTCAAAATCATCCCATCCACTTTAAATTTTAAGGATTGTTCTCTGTCTAGCTATCTTGCCCTGTAATACCATCTTGTGCTTAGAATAGAAATCCAGTAAAGCCATCCTTTGACTCCATAGCCCAATGGACTGAAAACTCTCAACCTTGCCCTTAGTTTGTGGATTCCACCAATTTCCAAACAAACCCTTGAATCTATAACTAGCCTAAAACCTTTCAAGAACAAAGATAAATCATAAAGAGAGAGCCCTCTCTGGATGCAGATTGGCTAGATTCCGCATCTAAAAGGTTGGTTTGTGGTTACCTCGGGTATACTTTCCTCTTACACAACTTCTGGGAAAACCTGAGATAATGTGCCCGACACTCACTTGTGTTGTGAGTGGAGTCTCTGTGAACTCAGCTTTCTCCCGTGTCCCTTTCTTGCGTACTCGTGTTGTTCTTTTCGTGGCTTCGACGGTTGTCTTTGTAGCCACAGGCTCTGGCTCGTCTCCTTTGTCTCCGCGGTTTGGAAGCACCTTCTTTTGATTCGCAGATCCAAAGTCTAGCTTTTCTATTTGAATTTCGCTCAATCTGGCGGGCAAAAGATACCCAGCCGCACTGCTTATAAGATGTCAAGGAACTCCATTCTCTCATGAAGCCCGTGTAGACACCGCGATATTTTTAGCACCGAACTTTTCTCTGAATCTTTGATACCCAACTTTGTGCGCAGGGTATGGAACAGATTCATCAGCTCATGCACATCTTGATCCCTTTGTTGTCGCAGCATGGTCCATTGTATGTACTTGTCCTCATAGCTCCCCACGGGATAGTATTATTCCTTGACGACATCTCAGAAAGAATTCCAAGTTGGTACGGCCAAGAATAGAGAGGGTTCTGTCTGGTCCTTTTTCTCACAGTATGTTTCCCACTAGTCCTTAACATGGGGGGTAGCTTTGAGGAGTGCAAAAATAATCTTCTCCCGGTCTGAAAAGGCATCAACAGAGAAACATCCTTCTAATAGATTCAACCATATATCTATGACATCTATGTCTATTTGACCCTCAAATATGGGAATGTCAAAATTTACTTGTACCTTAAAAGGAGTCGCACCTCCAGAGTGGCTGCTGGATGCAGATGCGCTGCCGGTGGGTAGCCGTTGAAGGATCTGAGCAAATTTATCCATCATTGCGTTCCTTTGTTTTTCGAGGGCCTCCTTGTGCAATATTTTGATAGGATCTCTTGCTCCCTCATCTTTCTTTTCATCCCCCATGGGCGTCCATCGAGGTTTGCAAAGGTTCCACCAGATCAAGCCCTAGCTCCTTATACCCCGACCTCGTTGGGGACATGCAAAGAAGGATCGAGAAAAAGTAGACCGCTTTGATACCACTGATCCGGATTTATGCAGGAACGCAACATAATAAACATATAACCATAAATACATAGATGTCGTGGAAATAACACTTCATTTCATTAATATCAAAGAACTGAAATTTGCTTACAGACAGAATGGAAATAAAACTAGCTAGGGCGCTGGTAGCTATCTCTGAGAAGAGATGTGGCAGCTACAGGCCTCTGAACTGAGTTACAATGAGGCTCGAGGGCCTATTTATTATTGAGAAAAAATGGAGAACCCTAAACATCCAAAAACCTAACCCTAGGAGATGAAGCGCCAAAACTATGGGCCCCGTTTGGGTAAATTGGTGTTTCAACTTCCCAAGGACGTAACTTTGGCATACTATCTCCGTTTGATGCATATGATACATCATTAGAAAGCTCTATCTGAGGACTACAGCTGTTGTGAAGAATTTTATTAGAAACATCGCTGGCGCTTTCATACCCAAAAAACGTCGTTTAGGGCCTCAAAACGGCTCCGGAAGTTCAGGACCCGAAAAACTGCTAAAAATAGTAAGTTATGCCGAAACTGAAAAACTGAAAGAGACAATAGTGGGGGCCCAAGTGGAATAGGCGGGTGGCCACCAATATCCACCTGGATCAATGACAGTGGCAAGAACTTACTCTGCTTTGTTGGTTTCTTTCTCTTGGACCATCTTGTTCATTTCTATCTCCATTTCCTTTATCTATGTAATCAACTGTAAAATGAGACTCATCATGTCATCTTTCTGATTGGTATCCTGTAAAACCTTTTTTTCTTGAGGATGTTCTGTTGGGGGGAGCTTCAATTGTTTCTTAAGTGCAACAATGCCTGCATTTTTATTTTTGATCAATTCTTCTGCAACTTTTAAATTTTGAGGATCATATCCCACTTCAATTACTAATTCTTCCAAGGATTTAATTATGGTATCTTTTGCCTGTGAATATGCTTTCTCCAATCTGAGCTTATATATGATATTTACAAGTGTGTTTTGTAATTTCTGTGCACTCATGGCCTTGGTGGTCATGGTAGAATAAATCATCTCCCTTGCCTACTTATAAAACTCAATATGGTCTAGAGGATGAATATCCTGGACTAAAACTTCAAAATCTATCTTTTTATAGTCAGAGGATGATTTAGGAGTTTGAACTGTGGGTTGAAGAACTGTCATCAAGATCTTTTTATTCTTGTAGTCAAAGGCTGAAAGTAGCCTAGTTTGAATTCTAGGAGTTTACTTTAGATGCTGAGAATATATTTCATTTTTATTTTATTCATTTTTGGCCTTGATTTCCTTGTATCTTTCTTTAATATCCATCTCCTTTTCTGTTGTTTTCCTGGAAGAAGAAACTTCAACACTTTTTTATTTCTGAATTAGCTGTGTGTTTGAAGTATTGGGCTGATTTTCCTCTTCAATCTGTGTATTAGGTGCATTGTCTTTTGCTGCAATTTCTGTATCAATCCCCTCTATTGTTTCTACTTCTTTGTTTGCAGGATTTAACTTTGGCTTTTTACTGTATCTCAGTTTGAATTTTGTCTCTGTTGTGTATGATTCCTCTTCTCTGTTTCTTTTCACATTCCTATTTTCTTGGGCTAGAGTTTGCAAAGTTTGACTAGTATCACTTTTCTTATCTGCCTCTACCAAGGTATTCTCCAGCCATTCAGTTTGGTTGGAGTATTTTTCAATCTCTAGCTTCTTTTCAAGTACATATGGAGTTAATTTTCATTTAACTCTCATTTTACTAATAACACCAAGGGGATCATAATACCATAGGAAACTAGGACTGAACTTAACTCCTGTAAATGTTTCTCAGCCTTAGGACCTGCATCTCTTTGATTACAAATGAAGGGACCAACCTAGTTCTTCAACTTTAACTGTGTCTTTTTCTTTGCTGCCAAGAAATTAACTGCATTTGAATTTAGAATCTGCCTTATGTATTCCAGGGAAAATAACCTCATAGGGAGGTATTTGGGTAGTTTATAAGGGATAAGGCTTGATCCATAAACTCTTAATTCTGTATGGTTTTGGTACAAGTACCAATCACCTGTCCTATTATGCTTAGACAATTGCAGGATCTTCTTGATTTCATTGCTAATTATGGGTTGTATACTGCTAGTTAGCAAATTTACCATAGGATGAATGAAGGAATCTGTAAAATCTGTATAGGTGAACTCATTGGAATCTTTCCTTATCAAGGAAGTCCAAAATATGACTGATTGTGGATTTCCTTCCACATCAAGCTTCTAAAGGTTTATATTAAACTTCTCATACTGAAAATATAGGAACATATGAAATAGGAATGAAGAATACTTAAAAACACCTTCAGAATGCATTTTGACCAATTGTTCATGGATATTGTCGGCAATATATTGGGCAAAGTTAAAAATGAGAGCAGGAAGCTGACCAGGTGTAAAAAGAGACAACAAACCAAGCACTGCAACATGAACATGTTCATCTGTAAAATAGCCAAGAATGAAAGACAACATGGAAATGATATGTCTTGTCCTTTCAGAGAATTTAGTAGAAGAGTATGGAGGATTCAACTTGGGGATTTCTACATAAGAAGGCATGAAGGTCTAGAAAATCTGGAACCTCTTAGGGAAGTTCATATTCAAATATAACCAAGTAAGGGCTTCAATGGATAAAGGAAATTCATCTGGTCCAGGTTGTATCTGAAGCATTTGATTGATTGAATTTGCTGTAATAGTAAACAAGAATTCTTTTTCAGGGTTTACTATGGCTCTCTGATCATAAGAGTAGCATGATTGGCAGAGTCTGATTACTTCTTGGCACTGGTAAGTATGAGGAACAACATATTTTGGCAAGTTTGATTCCCAGATAAACACTTCATCAGCCTGATCTAGGGATTTTTCTTGGCTCCAGCAGTGGAGCTCAAGAAGGTTGAACTCTAACATTGTATCAGTAATATTGAAGTCTACATCAGCCAGGGGAATATGCTCTACATCCACAATAGGGGGTTGTAGAGGATTGTCGGCTAGAATGTTTTTGGAAGCCATTTCTTTGATTAATTTATCAATTTCAATACTCTTTTGACCTTAGAAACAATGATTTAGACCTGTAGGAACAACTCTAGAAGTTTGCAGAAGGATTTTGGATAAAACAGAGGTTATCTATTGTTCGCAAAATGGTTTTGAACTCAGTTAATTAACCAAACTATAATCTTTGTAACAAAAGAACAACTGCGGGACTTTATAGTTTTTGCATAAGATATCTAGGGCCTACAATGCACCCTCTATGATAAAAAAGAATCTTAAGACATCAATTTTATGCAAAAAGGATGCTTAAGTACTATAGGAAAGGATTTGAATGTCACAAAAGGCTTTCTCAGGTCTGTAGATGGCTTAAACTTCTTCAGTTTACTCAATATTTGATTTTAACAGTCCATGGTTTCAGAATTTGTGAAAAGATTGCTCAGGATTTACAAAATAAATGATTTAGGAATCAAATGGGGTTTTATTTAGTTTCAGAGGCTTCTAAATGATTATATTAACTGTAATACTCTTTTAGATCGATGAATAAGTCCGCTCTTCTAAATAATACCCGGGAAAACTGAAGTTTTTCTGTGCAGGAGGGTTTCTGGGGTTGCAGAAAGCTTTCAGAAGCTTTTGTTGGTCTTTAGAGCACTTGGATGACTTCTGCACTCTTTGCAACAATCAAATTAGTGAATTCTGTTTCATTTAGGATTAAAAACAGATTCGACAACGGTCTTTTTGGTCTATAATGCCTCTTCTTTGTGTAAATGATAACATAAAGGAAAAAAGAGTGCATTTGGGTGGTTTATATGCATTTTCATTCAACAGTGAATGCATTGATTGCGCGGTAATTTCAAACAGGCGGGTGGTTTGGGCGCGGGGGAAAGAAAACCACCAAACAGTTTTCGCAAGGTTCAAAGTTGGTAAACGGAATTGGTTTGATTGGTGCGATCCAATGGAAATCTTCCATGTAGAGGGAGAGAAATCCCAAAAACCACGCTTATTGCAAGGTTCAGAGTGTGCTAACTATCGTGCTAAGGAATGTGCGACAAGGGATAACCGCTGTTGGATTTGGTAGATGATGATCGGACGGCTCGGATTTTGAGATAGAGTTGTAAGGTTTGATGGTGTGGGACCTGGGGTTTAAGATAATGCAGTAGGTTTAAATATGTATTAAAACTAAGGTTCAATACATAGTTGGGAGTGTATTATGATAGGCGGAGGTTAATGTATTATTTAAAAAATGGGATGCGGGCAGATGTAAGTTTACAACTATTGGGAATTATATATAATGGGACCAATATATAAGCCTAGTTAAATAGTTTTAACCTATGGGATGAGGGATTTATATGACATGTGGGAAAATAGAACATAGGTTAAAAATAAAAATATGGGTGGAGAATAATATATAAAGGAATTAATTTAATACGAGATAAAAGGTATATATAGGAGTTAATACCTTAGGTTAGTGTTAAAAATATAATGTAACTGTGGAATGAAAAAATACACTAAGTATAATGTAAAACTTATGTCGGAATCAGATTTGTTCATGATGGGTCCCAACATAATATTTTAGCATTTACACTTAGGATAAAGTATTTTTGGGTAAAGGGAAATTAGTTAAAGGGATTTTGCTTTTCTTAAGTAAAATATGTTTTAAACTTATGAAAAGAGGATTTTTGCAAAGGGAAAAATGAATGATAATGGGAAAAAGGGCAAAATGAAGGGGAAATAATGGAAATGGAGGAGATAGAATATTTTTACAGGGGGAGGATTTTTTGAAGGAAGTTAGTAAATGAAATGACAAATTTGCTGCTTATCCATGATTGTAAAAGCTACTTGTACCTACCCATCTACTACCCTAACATTTTTACTTCATTTTCATGGGTGCATTTGAGCTTGCAAACCCTTGTTCATTTTTCTTTTAAAACAACAAACTAACTAATTCTATCCTTATTTCTTCCAAGGGCTGAGATTAAGCTGTTGAGCTCCTTTTTATTCTCTACCTAACTACTGATCTGCTAAGATTAAACTGTTTGGCTAGATCTTTATACTCTATCTAACAACATGAAATTTAAAGCATGAAAAAGTCAAGATTAAGCTTTTTGACTTATCATGGATTATGGCATTTTGAACACGCTGCACATAATATTTATTTTGCAATAAAAGAAAATAGTAGTGGCATTTGGATTTGCATCACTTTCATGTTTTATTTTTATCTCTTTTTTGTTTGGGGTTCATTTTTCTATATTTTTTTTTAATATTTTTTTCTTTCAAGTCCTTTGATTTTTCTTTTAGGACTTTTACCCTCTTTACATTTTTTAATTTTATAATATGGGAAAACAATTTGCAGAAATCAAAGTATGTACATATTTACAAGACTAATCCAAGTCAATTCAAAATTATGAATCCTATTATTATAGGACTCTAACAGTTAGTGTGACTCAGTCGTCGTCAACATCTTCTGCTGTTCGTAGGTTCATTTTTATCAATCCCGTGATACCTGTTAGGCTCGCCATGTGTGGATCATAGTCTCATGTTTCAAGAAACCAACCTGGTAGTAGTGCATCTGTCACTTCTACTTCAATTCCTGGAGGTTTGACATTCGATCAGTATCTGTTGGCCATTCAACATTATAATTCCATCTCTCAGGGTTCTCTACAGCCGTAAACTTCTGCGAATCCTCCGCATCATTATTACGAGTACGGTAATCCCGTCTATTTTCCTCCGATTGATCCCAATACGTTCACATACCAACTGGGACAACCCTATGGTCCACAAGGACAAACCTTATAGGGACAACCTTCGGTCCAACAGGGACAGCCCTCTGGTCCACCGGGACAACCTTATGATCCGCAAGGGCAACCCTTATAGGGACAAAATTTGGTCCAAAAAGGACAACAGTATGTTCCTGCTGGTCAACCTTCAATCCAGCAGGGAGCGTCTTATGGTCCCGGGGGGAAAATCTATCCGCAAAAGGTCCAAAATTTTGTGCCATAGCACTAGCCTTACGTTCAGCAAGGCCAAAATTTTGTACAACAAGGACAACCCTATGGTCCTGCGCCGAGTCACCCTGGTCTTCAGGGGTAACCTAGCCCATCCAAACCATCGGGCCAATCTCTTCCACAAGGGCAGCCCAATGGCCCACAATATCCAGGCCAACCTACTACGCAGGGACAACCTGTCCAACCACAACATCTGGGTCAACCTGCACCTCAGGGGCAACTCGCTCAGCCTCAAGGCGCCACTTACATTCCTCAAGGTCAATCTCAAATGGTATATAGTGTGCCCTAAGGCATTACTTACGTTCCTCAAGGTCAATCCCAGATGGTATATAGGGCGCCTCAAGGCACTGTGTACATTCCTCGAGGTAAAACTAAAGTGTTGTATAATGCACCTCAAGGCACTACCTACATTCCGCAACAAAATCCATATGTTGCTCAGACAAGACCTCAATGGTATGCTCAGAATCAATATCTCGGTCCTCAACCCATGTATGGGCACAATTATCAGGCTTATAACCCCTATGGATATAATCCTCCAGGAAAAAACATATGGGGGCAGAATTTCTCTCAACCTGGGTGGAATCCTAATACCAGTATTTATTAACGACGTGCAATGCCTTTCAATCCACAATTACCTTTCCTGGCTACGTTGGAACTGCTCGATGTGTCAAAGTTGACGAATGATCCTATCCTTCACAACCCATATTGGTCTCCAGTTTCGATTAAAATTACTGGCGATTGTCCCAAATTTGAGGGCAAGTCCAGATAAGACCCCCAAGCGCATGTTATGACGTACCATCTTTGGTGTTACTCTAACTCTTGGGTTGACGATTCTATTCGACTTCGTATTTTTCAAAGGACTCTCACTGGTGCCGCTGCCAAGTGGTACATCGAACTCTCTCGCGACGTCTTCCAAGATTTCAACTCTCTAGCCATGGCATTTCTCATGCACTTTCAGTTACCAGTTCGAAATGAGACTGGGATGCACCTCCTCACATCCTTGAAACAAGATTGAGCTACTCATATCTCTGATCATATTCATGAATGGGGGCATCGTCGTCGTTTGATCAAGTTTGAGATTCCTGATCAAATTCTAACTGATTGGTTCACTACCTCCTTCGTTGGTCCGATTGCTGAGGACATTGCTATGGGGGCATGTGTTACTCAGGAACAATCAATCGCTCATGCCCAGTACCTTGATCTCGTGTACTCCCAGTTTGACACATTGTATGAACTCTTGCCCGATGCCCCTAGGCCTAGAACTTCTAAAGCACCGACAACGCCATCTATTGACAGTATCATCGGTTCTGTGTCTCAGACTTCTCGGAAGTCTTTTCCAAATCCCGCGAAGAAAAAATCTACTCCTTCTAATGATACTGCTTCTTAGCCACCTTCGAATTCTGGTAAAATCACATAATTAAATGCCGCCCAGTCCAATCTGGCGGATAAAAATTCCAAGGGTAAAAAGAAGGGTAGAGGTAAGGCCAAGGCCGATACCCTGAAACAAGATTCTCAGAAACATCGTGTTGATGATGGTTCACAATGAAAACCGAAGTATCTTTGTTTGATTTGTGACGAAGAGAATTACACTAAGGACTGTCCACGACAGGCCGAGGTGAGTCAATTTCTCAAAGGCACCCAAGGCACTCTGACCATTCTTAAGGAAACTTTCCCATCACAACAAACTCAGTTGGTGGAGCAACCTCAGTCTTGATCCGCCCCATTTGTCTCTTAGGTTTTCATGATGAATGGTCCTGCATCCGTTTCTATTGCTACCCGATTGAAAGATTATACTGAATCATGTCAGGCAGCGGGGAAGGAAATCGTTGATGGTCCTCCTCCCCCTCCTACTTCTGGCCCTCTTCATATTGAAAGGCCCAATACTGAGCCCATTTTCCGGCCACGTTCCAAAGGTGTACTCTGTAAATATTCCTACAATCCCAACACCTTTTGTTATGTCTGCATTGAAAGTACTTCAGAGTGGTCAGTCACAACGAAAGGCTTTGTTATCTGCCATTGAAGGGGTTGATCCCGCCGATTCTAGCCTTATCACTTTCGATTTGGAAAATTTCATCCCACATTTCTCTCACCATCTTGCACTGATCATCGAAGTTGGGATTAATGGAAATAATATCCATCGAGCAGTCATGGACGAGGGTGCATCTACGTGTGTCATGTCATCTGCCTGGTAGAAAGCCATCGGTTCTCCAGCCCTCAATTCATCTCTAAATGCTTTAGAATGTTTTGACAGAAGGGAATCTCCCCCTCTTGGTGTTCTCGTTAGTTTACCCATTACGTTAGAAGGGAAAAAAGTTAACGTTGAGGTTCAAGTCATTAACACCAAGTTCAATTACAATCTTCTCCTTGGTCGCAGTTGGACTCACGCCATGCTGTGCATTATGTCCACTCTCTTTTGTGTTCTTCGATTTCCGCATGAAGGAAAGATCATCACTGTCGATCCGTTGTATTTTTTCACTTCTTCCTCTTCCGAGAGAAACGTTCCATACGTAGATCAAATTCCTACGCCTTATGAGAGCATAGGGCCGAGTCTCTTCAAAGATCCTGCCCTTATGGGTCTTTATCCTCTTCCTCCACCCAACACTTCTCAGGTTAACATGATCTCCGATTCTTCTGATCCATGGATCATCCCTTCGCCCAAGCAGATCGATTCGTTTGGTCCCTCGATGCCATTAAGCCTAATCGAAATTGATTATTGTGAATTTATTTTGGCTTCATCTCCTCCTCCCTTTGATCATGCTCCTTTGAGTATGTCTCTTGGAACTTATTCCCAATCCCCTTGGCTCGACACTTCGGATTCACCTGATCCCTTAAACAAGATATTTCCCATCGATGAAGCCATCGTGGAAACTATGTCTCTTGAGGATCCTTTGTGGGACGATAGTCATCATTGTTCCTCTTTCATGCCCAACGTTGGGGCCATGTCTAGTCTCAAGAAGTTCACTTCTCAAGTTCCTTCTCCTTTACTTCAAACGCCCATCCTACACATGAAGTCTTCGCGGAAGGTAACTTGGGAAACATTACACAAACGATGCCTATCGACATCCCTGTCAAACCGGGGGTTGTTGAGAACATCCACATCAGGGTGACCTGTTCTCCTAATGAGATCGAGGTATATACTAGTCTCTTCCATGAGTTTCACGACGTTTTCGCTTGGTCTTAAAAAGAAATTCCAGACATCGATCTGATAATAGTGGTGCATGAGATTCCTACTTATCCTGGTGCGAAGCCTGTTCACCAACGTCTTCATCCTGTGCACCCTAGAAAGGAAACCACTATTAAAGGAGAAGTTGAAAAAATTCTTAGAGCTGGTTTTATTTATCTGATTCCCTTGACAGAATGGGTTTCTAATAATGTTCCTGTGGAGAAGTAGTAGGGTACTATTTGTGTCTGTGTAGATTAGCGTGATAACAACCGCGCTTTCCCTAAGGATAATTATCACATTCCTTTTATTGACAAGATCATTGATGAATATGCCGGGAGTGAGATATTTTCCGTTATGGATGGGTTTTATGGGTACAACCAGATCAATATTCTTCCAGTGATCAACACAAGACTGCCTTTATCCGTCCTTGGGGTACTTTCGCCTATAAAAAGCTCCTTTTCGGTCTTAAAAACACCAGGGCTACATTTCAACGAGAAATTTCCTATGCTTTCCATGATATCAAGCGCATTGTTCAACCTTATCTGGATGACCTTATGACTCATTCTTCTAAGCGTAAAGACCACCCAAATCATCTCCGTCAAATATTTCTTCGCTGTCGACGCTATAACATTCAGCTCAATCCACATAAGTGTGTCGTCTGTGTTGATTATGGTAGGCTCTTAGGGTTTATCGTCTCTAAAGACAGAATTCGTCTCGATCCCCTCAAAGTCGAAGCTATTATTAATCTCCCCTCCCCTTCCTCATTACATCAACTACAAAGTCTGTAAGGGAAAGCTAATTTCTTGCGTCGTTTTATACCAAACTATGCTGAAGTGGCCAAAGGATTAACGTTATTACTTAAGCAGGGCATCTCGTTCCTCTGGGATGAGATTTCCCAAAAATCCTTAGACGCACTGAAGAAATTGCTTATCAATGCTCCTCTGTTGTGTCCTCCCAATTATCATCACGATTACTCCCTCTATTTGGCTGTCACATTTAGCACTATTGTCGTGGTTTTGGTGCAATATGGCGATGATGGTGACGAACACCTCATTTACTATTTAAGTCACAATCTTCTCGATACCAAAACACGTTACACACATGTCAAGAAGTTGGAGTTTTCTTTTGTTCAAGATGTTCAACGTTTTCGTCATTATATTATGTTGCGCATAGTGACCGTGATTTTTGATTGCAACCCCATGACTTACATATTGACTCGTCAATTATTGGGGGGGAAATAATCGAAGTGGATTGTTATCCTCCAAGAGTTCGATTTGGAGTTTACTACCAGGAAATCGAAGAAGTCATTGGTTTTCACCGATTTGATTTGCTCTCTCCCTTCTGATTTTGCTCCATCTGGTTTTGAGGAATGCATTCCGGACGACACACTTTTCCTCATTAGCACCCTCGATCCTTGGTATGGTGATATCATCGTATATCTTCAGAATTCCACCTTTTGATTTGAGTTGATGAAGGATGCTCGTCGATGCATCTGCCATTATTCAGTACCTTATCGCATAGCCGGAGATACTCTCTACCGCATCAGAGCTAATTCTGTACTCCGCCGATGTTTGACTCTCGAGGAGGCTGAAAAGATCCTCAATGATTTCCACTCTGGCGTCTGTGGCGGTCACATGTCTGGATATGATATAGCACAAAATATTCTTCGTGCTGGGTATTTCTAGCCCACCATCTTTAAATACTGCATTTCCATATTTCCATATTTATCAACACAAGATGCACGCACCACCAACACACCTTCATCCTGCCATTACTGTTGGTCCCTTTGCGAAGTGGGGTATCAATTTTATGATGTGTAACCCTCACTCGGCTGAGGGGCATTCTTATATTATCGTAGCCGTTGACGACTTCACAAAATGGGCCGAAACAATGCCTACACTTACAGCTGACGGTAAGAAAGCCGCACAATTCCTGTTCAATCATGTCATTACTAGGTTTGGTGTCCCTCAAGCCATTGTTACCGATCATGGTTCTCATTTTCGTCATTGCATGATGGATGAGTTGACTTCTAATTTGGGTCTCCCTCATGACAACTCAACGCCATACTACCCTCAGGCCAATGTCCAGGTTGAAGCCGTGAACAAGGTTCTAGTCACTATACTTCAACGTACGATTGGGATGCACAAGTGAAACTGGGATTTCATGTTGTTTTAAGTTCTCTAGGCTTACCGAACCTCAGTGAAGGATGCGATCGGATTCACTCCATTCCCGCTTGTCTATGGTCTGGAAGCTACCCTTCCGATTGAATGTGAAATCCCTTCTCTCAAGATAGTCGTTGAGTTGCTGCCTAATACTTCGCCAGAAGAAGAGCTTCTTCTATATTTAGAGAGGCTTGATGAAACTTGCCACTTTGCTTCTCTTGTCATAGAAGCACAGAAAAAGCAGGTCAAAGCTCATTTTGACCAGTCAGTTTCACCTCATTCCTTTGTAGAAGGAGACCTCGTCCTCTTGTACGACCAAGCTGACGATAAGCTGGGGGCAGGAAAACTCCAATCCATGTGGCATGGGCCCTATATTGTTTAGTGCATTTTGCAGAATGAGGCTTATGAGCTAATTGATTATGAAGGTTATCTTTTGTATCAGCCCAGAAATGCTCTGTATCTCAAAAAAATATTATGCATGAGTTTCTCGTGCATGTTTCTTTTGTACATAGGTGTTTTCTTCATTTTTGTACATTTTTGGCTTGGTGTGCTTTGCGAGTGGTTTTCCTGCTTATTTTGTTGTTGCTTATTGTGTAGATGTCTATTACTCTTTATGTTGGTTTCGCGGATGGTGCCTCCTGCAGTACCCAAAATATTTCTTTTGCGGCCTAGGTGATTTATAATTCTACTGGTGAGTTGATAGACCTTCAAGGTATTTGTCTAGGAAAAACCACGAACAATGTTGCTGAATATAGTGCCGTCATTGAACTCTTAACTGAGGCCATTGCTCTCGAAATTCGTGCATTACTTGTTAACCTGGACTCTCAACTTGTTGTTCTTCAGCTTAATGGGAATTATTCTGTTAGAAATCCTCAAAACTTAAGGTTATATTTGCGTGTTCGTTTACTGGAAAGAAATTTTGATTACATCACATATCAACATATTCCTAGGCGAATGAATGCGTTGACTGATACCGTAGCCAATATTGTATTAGATAGACATTTGTGTAATTTGTAAGAACATCATCAACACATGATAAGATTCATACAGGAAAATAGGCATATATATATAGTGTTTGCATCCACGTGCATCATAAGTTCAAAATATATATATGTTTTGGTTACATCCTGAGACATCATGTCTCTAAAAAAATATTCAGAAATAAAAACCTAGGTGTCTAGTTGGCATGATGCTCATGATAGCATTTCACTGCCCACACAAGCCGCCTCAACACCCCCGCAATGTGCCTCTGGTACGCGTGAGGAATATCATAAAATCCCGCATAGTCTAGGATTCTACTAGTGAGTCCCTCCAAGTTGCGTACGATTTCCTCCTCCTCGCTTCCCTCACCATGAGGGGCCACATCGAAATCACGAGGTATCCTCTGTGCTATTGGAGACATTCCTGCAGGTCTTTCTGGGCCGACATCTGTAAATACATGGATTAAAATCAGAATATATATAATCAAAAATTCATAATACTCATCAAAATAAAAAAAATGAGTCTTACCCAATGCTTCTTCCCAATCCTCTCCTATTGGGAGTGGGAGATCTGCATCACCGGTAAATTTTGTGCTAGAATAGGGCCAATCCTCCACGACAATCAGTTGTCGATGGAGTCACTCAAAGAATTTTGGTCTCCAGGACATCTGTTGACTGCCTCCTGATCTCAGCATCAAAGTTTCCCAACGGACCATCTGTGGCTCAATGGCTAGTGGTGTAGGAACTATCACTTCTTGACGTTGAAAAATTGGTAACCGTCCCAAGATGAATGGTACCAAGATTGACTCATAGCCGAATTTTTTCAGCTTGTCATTGTTGGATTTCTTCAATTGGAGTTTCATATTGATTGTTACTACCTCTGCCCAGTTTTAGAGACTCAGTGCCATACAATATACGATAAGAAGTAGCTATGTTTTTGTGGCTTCGTGCGGAGCCTGAGATCCAACAACTCGTGTGATGGTGTGCAACACTACTTTTAGTGCCAAATCGAGAATAGTTTGGATATCCACCTTCCCGCTCTTGGATCCTTTCCTTGCCCCTCGGCCAACTCTATCGATGACCATGCTCATGTTTTCCATCGTGGGCCGGGTACCTGTCAAGATTGGTACTACCCCCCTTTGTGATAGTCCAGTTATGAAGTAAACTGATCACGAATTATGAATCTTTCCTGATCAATGTCCCATACATTGATTAGGTATTGTAATAGCTCCGGTTAAGCTCTGAGACATGGTGCCCTAAAGAATTTTTTAAGCCTGCAGTTCCTGAGAATGTCCATGCATCTTACATTAACCAAGGCTTGCTCATCTTCTTCACTGTGTTCTCTTTCCTTCCATTCGATCACCATTTTTCTTTTTCACACCTGCGAAAACATCAATGTGGTTGTCATTAGTCAAATTATTTGCTATTGAAGTGTTTGAAACATGCTAATTAGTTGAATTCTAAGCCAAAAGTTGTGGCCGCGGTTGGCACACCCCCATTTGGATTCAACACAAATCCCCCCACAGATCTAAAAAATCGCGCCCTAATTTGAACAAAAATGCCCCCACAGATCTAAAAAATGGATTGCAGGTAATGAAAATTATATCAAAATGCGGGCAAGGATATGAGCTCTTACCTAGAAAAGATGAATTCGCGATTGGCCTTCTGGATTGTCTGCTGTCAGCTCCGCAAAATCACAGTGAAAACAAGGGTAAAAATTGCTCACACGAGGTAAAAATGAAAAGTAATTTATTTTTACTATTTTTGGCATTTTATAAACTTTTCAAAACCCTAATTATGTTTTTGAGCATATTTTTCGATTATTTTTCTATTTTATCTCGAAAAATGGGTTTTACATGCGTTCCCTATGCAGCAACAGATCTCAACATGATGAAGATGAAGTGACGAGTTGTATTTTATACCTTTTCGAACTCAGTAAAAACACGGAAAAGTCACCCTTGGAGTCGTCTTTCAGCTCTTTTTCGACTCTCGAAAATTGAAAAGATTGTCGAGACTCTTGTCGTTTTGAACTCGTTAAAGGCTACGAAACGATATCTACCCAGTATATGTTTACCCCTTTTTCAGGCTAGGATAGATTATTTATGAAAAAGGAATACCTTAGCCTATCGCGACTAAGAGGTTCTCTCAGATACAGTTTTCTACCTTTACGGTTCTATGAGACTACCTACAAAAAGGGACTTGTTGGATTTTTCTTTTCCTCTTTTTTTCAATCTCTCTAAACATGAAAAGATGTCGAGTTCTTCCTTTTTTGAGAATCGTTAAAACTTACATGACATCGGAAATCGTCACCGTGACGTAACCGAGTTCCTCATTCCTAGGGCTCGTAAAATGTACGGGAATGGATTTTTCCGAAGGACAAACTTATATGACAAGCACATGCTATCCCCTTCGATCTTGTTTCCAAAAATAATTAGGATACTTGCCAACAATGGTGAGGGAAAATGGAACCAGTTCTCAGTCTTGTCGGCAGTATGTTGCTCTTGAACATGGCACTTGTCTGCAATTCGTGTCGGGTTGGGGACATCCCATTTTGTCATTTTTTCCTCCATCGGTTTTTGTAATCTGTTTTTACCTCTCATCTGCTCTTTTCCATGTCATCATGACCTCAGATCCCCTGATGTCAAATACTGCCAAATTTCAGAGTCGTGTCGCCAATATGTTCAAGAGAAGTTTCCTTATGCAGTTTTCAACCTCTGATCCTATGTTTGGTCTTGATTCACTATCATCTTGTTCCTCTGTCTCATGTCGATGATGTGGGAAACATTATGGCCCTCCTTCAACCAAGTCGCTTCTTGTTGACTTCAACTCATTATCTAGGAAGTTGATCTAGAGAATCCCTTCCGATACCTTGGAGCTTGCATGCCTCAATGGCAAGTTCTTTGCATTCGACAATAGGTCCTCATCATTGGCCTTCGATCGAGTGATTCCGCGGGTGTTCGACACCAGCTCACTCTTCACATTTCACGGATTTTTCTAGTTATACCTTGAGAGCCATTGTCATTATTGGTGGTTTTTCTCGCACCTGTTAACAACTTTCATCATTGGCTGGTAATCAAGTGACTTTCTTGAATGTTCGACTTCAGCTCGGTCATTTGCATGCATGAATTTGTACTTGTTCGAGTCGAGATGGAGTGCAAGACCCTGGGTTTTTTCTGATAAAATCCAGGCTGCGAGATGATTTGGTTTATCATGACTATATGCATGACTCTTTTGATTGGATGGTTGAGACCATACTTGAGTCTATTTATTGATCCTTCTTGCTGGATGGCTGTGTCCATACCTCGGATCTCATTTTTATATGTACTCTATTTATGGATGGTTGCTCCCATGCCACATATTCATGTATTATAGATATCAATAGTATTTGTATTCGTAGGTCTTCCAACAGTGGTGTTTGGTTTAAACACATTCTTGTAAATCATTTCATTCCTCCCTCTCTCCCTGACCTCATGCTTTAGGGGCCATCTGTTACATAGTATTTTGTCATTGTCCCTGCAATCCCCATCCCAAACATTGGAGGACCATTTCAGTGACTTCTGTGTATTTTCATACCTTGCAAAAAGTGTCATTGAATCCCTTAGCATGTGAAGAACATTTCCTCTGTTGATCATTTTTGGAGCAGGCTCTCAAAAACACATTATTTTGTGTCGGCACTGGTAGTTAGTTATGGCCTCGCGCCCATAGAGAAATTAACACTGGTCCTCGCACCCATTGGCGCTCTGTCTAAGTAGACTGCCCATGCTGAGCTGCTTTTGGAAAT
This sequence comes from Pinus albicaulis, assembly GCA_034641835.2. Lineage (NCBI taxonomy): Eukaryota > Viridiplantae > Streptophyta > Pinopsida > Pinales > Pinaceae > Pinus > Pinus albicaulis. The sequence goes on from CM076575.1 coordinate 471,276,969, forward strand.
TTTTTTAAAATAGAAAAGAAGTTTCCATACCCAACCACTTCATGAGCAGAGTCATCATGGTTTTTTTGATTGAATAACGTCGAATTCCTTCCTTTGGATTCTTGTTTCCTATATTTTAGCGACTCCCCAAAGGATAAGGCCTCCCTTCCACCTTATGAGGGATCCCAAACCACCTCCTTCTCGCCTATAAATACATCCTTCACATGGTTTCAGCTAGCTGAAAAATCCTTACTATATCTGGTGTGAGAATAAAGCAGAGAGGAATCCACTGTCGAGAGAGAGTTTAGGCCCACTGCCTCACCAAGTCTGATCACTGACGAATGCTTGAGACAAGATTGATTGAACCCATCGAAGGAGGCTGCAATGTCAAGGCTCAGGGTGTTCAAGAAAGAGGACATGTTGTACGAGGCTTATGAAAAACAAGTAGTACGGAACGCCGAATTGAAGACCCTCCTATAGGAGGATAAGGAGGATTAACATCGATTGCAGCTTCAGTTGCAAGCCACGACAGAGGCGTGGGAAGAATTGAATCACAACAAGGAAATTCTTCAAGCAGATCATCGGTGATGGCAAACACCTCATCACTTTTACATGAAACAAATGCATCACACGACTCATAAAACAAGGCCAAAAAATATCATTTTCATTTAAACAAGTGATGGAAGACACAACATCACTTTCACAATTAAAAATGCGACAAATGATTTAAAAACAAAGCCATGAAAAGCTAACATATCTAGAAAAAAACAATCTAGAAGAACCATCTCTCACTGTAATATTCCAAAATTTGCATGCAGCAAATTGGAATATTAATTTTTGCTAATCTCACTTAGAAGGTGAATAAAACTGGGTAAAAGGCCCAGGAGTAGGAATAAAATCCCTCATAGTGTGAAAGGGATCATTGGAGCAGCTTATTTCGCACCTTCCAATGTGAAAAGGGGCAATTTGCATGAGGACAAGGTCAAGTTTGACCAAGTCAACAGCGCTGCCTAAGAGGTGTAGCTTGCATGAGAAGATAACACAGTTTGAGAGGGAGGAATATTCTTTGTGGAAGAAACCATAATGTGTGGGGCCCATGGCAAATAGGCATTCACTTGCATAAAAGGATTAAGAGGCAGCCATAGTGAGACATCTTTAAGCATTTGATTATTTGTCTGTTCAGACTATTTGCAGTCTCTGACTGTTCAGTTGAGTTGCAATGCTGCTTAGCACAAGATATTCCTATTTAGGATTTCCTCTCCTTCTTGAGAGGCCTCTTGAAGGATTTCACTTCATTTTCTCCACATATTGGCTCAAGGCCAAAGCCATTATTCAGTCACTGCGTTATTTATGTTGAAGTATAACGTAGTGTTGCTAGGTGTTGCAGTGGAGGGGTTCCACAACACCATTCCTTGTCTCATCTTTGAGAGGAGGGAGTCTCTATTCCTCGATAAGATTAGCAAGGAAGGTTTCCAAGGAAGATTTTCATATTTTGGCATCAAGGCCAACATCTTCCATCATAGACAACGCAGTCCAGCCTCCATACTACGTTATTTTAGTGCACACTTGCAGTGAGGGGTTGCACCAGCTTCTTGGAGGGAAAGATCTTCAGTGCCGGGATCAACCTTGCATTGAGAGATCCATTGGAGGAGGTTTCTTTCAGATTGTACATCTTATTCAGCCATCTCCATGTTATTATAGTTTTGAGTTGCAGTTGCTGCCCAGCAACTCCGACATTTCTGCAGAATTGCCATTTGTACATGTATTCTAGCCAATCCTCCTCGGGATTGTTGTATTAGTGTTTTCAGGGGTTGAGAGCTTGCTCCCCCTCATTTCTTTGAGCTGATATTGATATATCATTCTATTATCATGTATTTTGTTGCAGCGTCTTCTATAAACTGCATTATTTTAGCCAGGGCTTTTCATATGTAGCAGTGCTCTTGTATTTTCTTGTATATGCTCTATTGAGGCTTCCATTGCCTAGCCGGAGTGAGTGATTCCTCCACACATTGTATACATTTGCTGCTATATCAGATATTTGTTGGCTATACATATCTTCATGTGTTCACAGCTATAGAATAACGCTATCATTCTATCATATGTGCTTACATTTGCTGCAGTCCCTCATTGGGCACCTTTTGAGGACATCTAGTAGTGGGAGATCTGTTTAACCACTCTAGAAGGATTTCTTTGGAGCCATCTCTTGGATTTAGGACTTAGATACATTGATCTAAGGGATACAGGTCCTGGTTTCAATTCCTGTAGCATCCATTACTGGAAAATGTGTTTTCTAGTCATGCCTTGCTAGCTGTTCTAGATTTGGGATATTACACTCACTTATCAAAGTGAGTGGATCATTTCCCGGTGGCTATAATATTCCTTTTCACGAATTTCAACAATATATTCAATGGAGATGCTGTATAAGGAAACCAGTGCAAGAATAACGCAGTCCAAGGCTTGGATCCTCTAAAATATGCTGTCTGTAGCTTAAATATGGAATGACATTAGAAACAAATAACTCTAGCTACAATAAATAGATCTCCCCAACTCAAATATGCAAAAAGGCATCATAACCCCAGTACATCATAAAATAGGAATGCCGGAGGCAGCAACAACGTTATTCTTATTATGTAAACTACAAAATTAGATGGAATAACATATATCTAGATCTTTCATTCATTATAAGATCAGAAATGAGAGGATTGAACTCTTTTACAAAAACATTGGAACTCCCGGCAAGGGTTTCCGACAAAATAGAAACCCAAGATACAACACTGCAGAAAATAACGTTGTACCCAGCAACTCTGTATTGAGAAATATCTGATATGCTCAAAGAGGGATACACAATACAAAAATAGGCTCAAGGCCTCTCACAATAGAACTCCTGAAGTGGAAATCACCTCCTCCTCTTTTGAAATAAGCTCAAATAGATAGATACAACTGTTATAGCATCATTTTTCACCCTCATGTGATTCATGATTGTCTCTATGGCCTTGGGCACCCATTCCCACAGACTTGAACAAAATTCATAAAAAAAAATGTTAAAAATCCCATACGCGGGTATGCCCAGACTTTTCCACGTGTATACACGAGTCCACATGTACTTTTCCACGTATGCCATTAAAATCATTAAAAATATATAAAAATTCCCTATTTTCGGGTTGGTTTGATGGTTACTCCAGTAGTTCAACCACCCCAGCACGTGGCCAACCTTTCTAACCGATTGAAACTACTTTGAGGAGTATAAAAAGCTCCTCATGTGTATGGCCTAAGGGAGAGAGAAATTTTATAGACATTTACTTCGTTGGAATCCCAATTCAAGTCTATTCTCCCCGTGCCTCCCGTACTTTCCGTATTTATACATAAACTCCTTGTTTCCCGGAGAGCAACCAGAATCAATATGCCATCTCGAGTGCACAAGTCTTGAAAGTATCTTAGCGAGGCAAGGGCGGGATGGATTCGGACGACGGTCTGTTCGAAGATCGTGGAAGGATTCAGGTGATCTCTCCACTCTTTATTTCTGTACATGTTGTTCGCAATAATGAAGAACCATCTTGTTCCTAAACTTATGTGTTAATATCTATTTGTATATGTGAAAAGATTATCATTTAAGCATTTATTATGGTTTACATAATGTTTCACATGGATTACACTAACATTTAGGAGAAATATATGATGTACAACTAGGTTTCCGTGCACGTTCTTTCTTTTTTTTCAGGTTGAAGAGGAAGAAGGGTTGCTGGGGGTTTGGACCCCGCGGGATCTACATCTAACGTAGGACTACGGGTGAGTTATACTATCGTTGTTGTCTATTTTTTAGCATTTAAGTGTAGTTGTGTGTGAGTCCTTCTGAATAGCATGCCCTGATCTGTGGAGATTTTGACCCAACAAACCTCTAGGGTGTTTTTCCCCGAAACATAACTGGCGACTCCACTGGGGAATGCATTCTTGTGATTCCCCTGTTGGGTGGTTTCAGCTGTTTGAAAGGTTTCCAACAGTTTTTATCATCTTTTCCAGTCCAGTTAACTTTTTCTCAGTGAGACTGAAGACCTGGTTCTTTATCCAGGCTTGATCTTTTTTATTTTTTATTATTTACCTTTTCATACGCGAGTTTTTCTATACACAGACGCGTATACACACAATTTTTGTTAAAGGGAGTCACGTATACGCAAGTTTCCTTTGACACAGTCGCGTATGCACGCTTGTTTCAAAACTGTCAAGTAGCGTATGCCTAGGTAAATTTTGAAATTTTTGATTTCTTGACTTTTTAGTCTTGTCTGCCTGTGGAGACCTGTTCCTGAAGTGTCTTTATATCCTCTAGATTGTGTTGAAAGTGGTCATTGGTATTTTCTCTCTCTTGTTTGGTTGAAAACTAGCTTATCTGGCAAATCTTGTTTCTAGTGCTTGCATTTCTAGTTCGAGTACCAAGATCTCTTCCTGGGGATTCTTGGTTGTTCTGCTTCATCAGAACAAAGAGCCTCTGCTCATTTACTCTTTCCTACCTTTGTGTCTTGCTTTGCACTTTGATTTTTGCCCTTTGTTTGGTTGGTTTTCTTGAGTTCAGTTGACTAGGTCTTGTTGCAATTTTGTAAGAGTCTTTCTTGATTCTTTGAAGTTTTTGTTTGCTGCAAGGTTGTACTATTCTTCTAGGCTGAGTTACTGAGTTTCTTGTCTTCTTTTGCACATATAAATCTTGCTACTAAGTAGCCCTATAAGATTTGGAGTGTTTTTGAATTTTTGCTTGAAATTCAGAGTTGTTTGGCTTGGGATTTGATAGTTTTCTTGGTCTCTTCAAGCTCTTCTTTTTTTTATAAAATTTAAAAGCTAAAAAAACATTTTGTTTTGTCATTTGCTTTTGTTTTGCATTTTTGTTTTCGTTTCGTTACATCTTTTGAAGCTTTGTTGAGATTTCTTGCCTTTGGTTTTTGACTTGAGTTTGGAAAGGAATTGTCATTGGTTTCTTCCTCTTTTTTTCAAGCAATTTTGGTGTCTTTATACTAAGAGTTTCTGACTTTGGGAACTAGCTTTGTGGACAACCAAAAAGAGATAAAACTGAAGGGTCTTTGGGAAATTTCTCTCTGCTTTAGTAGGATTTGCATCTTAGAATTTGCATGCTCTTAGTGATTTGCATCAGGTGCACTTAAGCATTTAGTCTTTTTCATAGTTTTTGTGAGTGTGAAGTTTGTTATCTGAAAAGAATTTTTTTTTTTAGTCTCGTAGAACCTTTGTAGAAATTTCTTTTCATCGAAAGGCAATTACTGCATTTGCATGTAGTTTGGTTTTTAGTAATTTCTTTTCTGCGTCACAAAACACCACGAGTTTCATTTCCGTATCCCTTTGACCTAATATAACAACCGATTAAAATAAGCGCTATAATTTAAAAGCAACTAGCAAGTTTTTATTAAGTGTCATACACCAACTAGCTAGGTTGTAGGGCTTGGATTAGGTGAGTGGAGAGTTAACTCTCCAAGGCCGCTAAAACAAAACATAGAAGTTGATTAATTGAGTGAAATCCAACTCCGTTAGGTGGACCGGGAAAGCTCTCCTCCAGAGAGTCAAGCGCGAGGGGAAGTGAAGGCCGAGAAGAGAGATACCCCCTCTCTGATTTGCTGGATCTAACCTCAAGACCGTTCCGCCCGGCTTCTAACATGGATTGGTGCCCATAGTTGCCACTCCTAGGTTCCACATAGGCGACTGCGGGGGAGAATACCCGTGGTACCTGAGGCAGACGTCATATCACTTCCAACAGTACTTCTGGGGGGTGCCCTTGCGAAGCTTGGGTACTTGTGCCGGCAAAGGCTGTTGTTAGGAGGTTGGCATAACTGTTTCTGTTACCTTCGCTAGTAGGCCTGGGCCGTAATTATCCCAGACTACTTTCGGGAGGTCCTATATTTCACTTTCTTGTATTTTGGTGTCCAGTCCTAATCACCCGGAGCAGAAATACCTGAAGGCTATTTGCTTGATTGTATCTCAGGGATTTTTTGTAGTGAGTGCTCTTTGCTCCTAGCTTGCCTAGCTTTATAATTTATTGAGTCTAATTAAAATTTGTTAAAGTGGCTGATCAAGCGCCTCGTCGATCGAGGAGAATCCAGGGGTTATCTCCCGAGAGTCCAGAGCCTTCTTTAAGAAGGCGTAGGAGTAATTTAGCAGGTGAGTATCACCCTGTGGAGTCTGACGCAGTGGAGAGAGATCCTCCACAAGGGATTGAAGGTTTTGTAGCTGGTTCTGGTGTTGGTTTCGAGAAGAGCGCTTCGCTCACCTCGAGAGTTTTATTTCCGCAAGAAGAAGAAGTACAAGTAGAGGAAGTGTCTCAACCCTCTGAGTCACTTCCATCTCCTCTTCCTCACGATTATCCGTTCATTGTTGAATACATCGGACTTGAGTCAGAGAGACCAGAAGATCCTCCATATTATTCATACCTTTCGATGGCCACGACTGGGAATGCGGATTCTGCTGTGAGTGCTGCAGGTATTCAGACTCCTGCTTCTGTTGAAGGAGGAGGCATTATTGCTATATCTTCGATTGCTTCTAGTACTGCTGTGTTTGGCTCTGGTTTCACCCAAGCACATGCTTCTCAATTTGGTCCCTTTTGTTTTGGAATGCCCACTAGTGGGATTCCTTCTTTTTCCTTTTCCGCTGCTGCAGCTGCATCTACACCCATGTCTTCCATGGCTAGTGGATCAGCTTCTTTTCAAGGGTTCCCCTTCGGAACTGGGCATATTCCTAGTTCGAATCCTTCTTTAGGGTCCTTTCCGTTTACTTCTCAGACTCAGAGTTTCAACCCTTGGTCTGGAGGTCAGAATTCGACCACTTTTACAGGTTGGAACCCTGTATTCACTACAGTGGGGGCAGGGAATCAGTTTTACGCTGGTCACCAAGGGAAGGCTTCTTTCCCTTCATCGAGTGCTTATCAGACCTTTTCCCCTCTTTCTAATGCCTGGAACCCCTATCAGGGGCTTTCCTCTTCATTCAATACTTCAGGAGGGGGAACTAGTCTGGTCTTTAGTAACTCTGCGTTGGGAGGAGGTTCTTCTCCTTTTTCTACGAGTTCTTTTTGGCAACCTGGTGCCTCATCAAATCCAAGGTATTCTTTTCAGAATGTTGGGAATCCATCCCATCAAGGATGGAATCCTCAGGCTCCGCCTCGTTTACCTTTTCTGGCAGCATTAAACTTGCCAGATCTGTCGAAATTGATGAATGATCCGATCCGGTACAGCCCGGGGTGGCCTCCGGTTCCCACCAAACTTCCTTCAGACATTCCAAAGTTTGAAGGCAAGAATGGAGAGGACCCGGCTGACCACATCACCACCTTCCATTTATGGTGTTCGTCTAACTCCCTGATCGATGATTCGATTAGGTTGAGATTGTTTCAATGCACCTTAACTGGAAACGCTGCCAAGTGGTATATTGAGTTAATTGGGGGAAGTTTTGCTACATTTGGAGAACTGGCTGTTACATTTCTAAATCATTTCCAGTTGCCCATCCGTTATGTTATGATGCCAGGACTGAACTCCTAGCTAATTTTAAACAGGACGACACAACCCACATTTCTGACCATATTCAGGAATGTCGGAGAAGGAAGAGGCTTATTAAAGCTCATATTCCAGGAGAATTCCTTTTGGAATGGTTTCTAAAATCTCTGCAGTCAGAAATTTCTAAAGATGTATCCCTGTCTGGGGTATTTTCTGAGGAACAGGCCATTTTTAGGGCCCAACAGCTTGAATTGATATATTCTTAGTCTGGGGCCCTTCATAAATATTTGCCCAATGCTCCTCGCTCCAAATTAGATTTATCCAAAACTAAGTCTGGTCCTCATGGTGATGGACTTATTGGGTCAATCAATAGTGATGCAGCTAGCCTGCTTACTCAATTGCAGTAGTTGTCTTTGCAATCTGCTCCTTCTGGTCAGGCTGTGCCTGCTGAGTCATCACCTTCCCAATCTTTGTCGGTAAATGCTGTCCAAACTTCCGACCCCAAAGGAAATCAACAATCCTAAGGGAAGAAGAAAGGACAAAATAATAAGAAAAAGGGCAAGAATGGGAAGGGTAATGCGAATAAAACCAACGAGCATGTTGGTGAGGGTCAAAAGGATAAAAATAAAGTGAAGTTTCCATGCAAATTGTGTGCTGGAGACCATCTTACACACCTTTTCCCTAAAATTCAGGATGCGCAGCGCTTGTTAGCTCAGCAGGGTTCTTCCAATTCCCAGGTTGTGTTGAAAAACACTTTTCCCCAAGGGCAACAGCTAATTGTTGGCGCGAATCAAAATACTGGGGCTTCCTCTGGGGGAACCCAGGAAGGGGAAATTCCATCAAATATATACATGATGAGTGCTCACGTGGATGTCGCTACGAGATCCCGTGATTATGGTGAAGAAGAGTCTTCGAAAGCTAAGGGTGCTCCCGATGCTACTGAGCCGCTTCATATTATGAGGCCTACTATTGAGCCTATACCTCGGATGCCCAAAGCATCTACTAAGCGTATGATGATTAATCCAAATGCCAGGGCTACCCAGAACTACTCTATTGTGGAAGATCTGGCGCAGAGTCCTTGTGCCATGTCAGCTTTAGAGGTGCTCCAGTCTTGTTCGGCTCAGCGCAGTGCTCTGCTCACTGCTCTTGGGGCTGTCAATCCAAATAACTCTCTTATGATTACTTTCGATATGACTAATTTTAAGAAGAGACTCCCCCATCATATGGATTTTCATATCAAATCATCGTACCAGAAATGCAATATTTTCCGGACGGTCGTTGATGAGGGTGCTTCCACATGTGTGATGTCTCTCACATGATGGAAGGCAATTGGATCTCCCGCAGCTGTTCCATCTGCTACTCTTCTGACTGTGTTTGATGGTCATTCTGACAGACCGCATGGTATTTTCCCAGCTTTGCCTATCTGTGTTGGGGGAAAAAATGTAAATATAGAGGTTGAGATAGTTGATGCAAGCTTGGACTACAACCTTCTGTTGGGGAGAAACTGGATTTATGAGATGGATGCTATTGCATCTTCATTGTTTCAGATTATTTGTTTCCCTCACGAAGGGAGGATTGTTACAGTGGACCAACTGGACTGTCCTCCTGTAGACTCGAATGCATCTACTGACTCAAATATTCCAAAGTTGGATAATACTAAGGCGCCTATTGAGAATTTAGGGGTTGGAATGTATTCTTCCTTGATGGGTAATTTTGATATTCCACCTCCTACGGTTCATATAAATGCAATTTCATCCTCCAGGGCTCCTCTTCGAAGAGAGTTCTTCAGAACTCATTATTTTTCAGACCCTTGGACCTTACCTTCCCCTACCACCACATTAGCGGAAGGTCAAGTGGGTGGAATGGCATTTCCTATGTCTGCAACTAAGATTGCTTATCAGTCTATTGTTGACTCTGCAGAGTCCATCCCAGCTCCTGTTTCACCGAAAGATTTGAATGGAGATGTGGCTCCGGCTTGGACACTTAGTTCTTCTTCTGCCCAGGATTGCCTTGATACCACTCTTCCATCTGAAGAGGCCATCCTGGAAGCTATGACTGGTATAGATAGACCGTGGGATGATTTGCATCATCGGTCTTACTTTTTACCTGATTTGAGCGAAGTTGAAACGAGTTTTCCAAGTCCTCCGTCTACTGTTCCTGTTCGCCCAGTACTGAACCCTTTAGCACCAACACATGTATATGCTGAAGGGAACATGGCTGTGATTTCTCCAACTATCCCGGTGAACATTTCCAGGGATCCCAATGTTATTGAGAATGTCTTCATCGGAGTTGAATGTTCCCCTGAAGAGATTCAGATTTACACCAATCTCTTTAAAGAGTATAGGGATGTATTCGCTTGGTCTTATGAGGAAATGCCTGGTATAGATCCATCTATTGTCCAGCATGAGATCAAGACTTACGAAAATGCTAAGCCTGTGAGGCAAAAACTTCATCCGGTCAATCCTAGGAAGGCTGCAGCTATCAAAGCCGAGGTGGAGAAGCTGCTTAAGGCGGGATTTATTTTCCCTGTTCCTTTGACAGAGTGGGTTTCGAACCCTGTTCCCGTAGATAAAAAACAAGGAACAATTCGAGTTTGCATTGATTTCAGAGACCTTAATAAAGCATGTCCTAAAGATAATTACCCCACACCATTTATAGATCAGATCATTGATGAGTGTGCCGGTAATGAGATTTTCTCCTTCATGGACAGTTTCTTTGGATATAATCAAGTTACTATCCGTCCTGAAGATCAGCATAAGACTGCCTTTATTTGTCCCTGGGGTACTTTTGCTTACAAGAAGATGCCTTTTGGTCTTAAAAATGCTGGGGCTACGTTTCAGCGGGCCATGTCATATGCCTTCCACGACATCAAACATATTATTGAGGCATATTTGGATGATTTAGCTGCTCATTCTCGAAAGAGAATAGATCATCCTGCTCACCTCCATAAAATATTTGAACGATGTTGTTTCTACAAGATTAGGTTGAATCCGAACAAGTGCGTTTTTGCGGTTACATTCGGTCAGTTATTGGGATTCATTGTGTCTAGGGAAGGGATTAGGGTAGATCCCTTCAAGGTTGAGGCAATACTTCGGTTGCCTCCCCCGTCCTCTATTCGTCAACTTCAAAGTCTACAAGGAAAGGCTAATTTTCTTCGGAGATTTATCGTAAATTATGCTGAAGTTACCAAAGGATTTATGAGATTGTTGAAGAAGGGAGTTCCATTCTTTTGGGATGACTTCGCTCAACACTCATTCGATGCTTTGAAAAAAGTGTTGACCTCTGCTCCTTTATTGAGTCCACCTGATTATATCAGGGATTTCCTTTTGTATCTTGCAGCAACAGAGTCTACCATTGGTATGGTTCTGGTTCAGGAGGACGATGCTCTGGCAGAGCATGTTATATACTATCTTATTCGAGGCTTGGTAGGACCTGAACTCCGGTATACTCCGATAGAGAAGCTAGCTTTAGCAGTTGTTCATGCTGTGCAGCGACTCGGGCATTACATTCTTCTACGAAAAACTTATGTTTTGGCAGCAGCCAATCCATTTCAATTTGTTCTCAGTAGGCAAGTGATTGGGGGCAAATACAATAGATGGATTGTGATTTTGCAGGAATTTGATCTTGAGTTTATGTCTGCCAATTCCAAGAAATCATTAGTTTTCGCGAAATTAATCTCTAATTTTCCCTGTGGAGAAGAGATAGTCTATGATGAATCCTTCCTGGATGAACATTTGTTTCTTATCTCTCCACAGGATCCTTGGTATGGAGATATCATTGTGTATCTTCAGACTGCGAAGTTTCCCTCTACTTTTTCGAAAGATGAGCGCCGTAAGTTGCGTCACTTGGCTAAGAATTACTTGATCATTGGTGATGCTTTATACCGTCGAGGGGTTGATTCAGTCCTGAGACGTTGCTTAACTCTCGAAGAAGCTGAGGCTGTGCTGAATGATTGCCACAGTGGAGCTTGTGGTGGTCATTTATCTGGGCTTGCTACAGCCCAAAAGATCTTGCGTGCTGGGTACTTTTGGCCTTCGATTTTCAAAGATTGTATGGAGTCGGTCAAAAAGTGTCATCCGTGTCAAGTTTATACTCGAAAAATGCGTGCTCATCCAGCTCCGATTTTTCCAGTCATTACTATCGGTCCCTTTACAAAGTGGGGTATTGAATATACTACTTGTAACCCTCCTTCAGCTAAAGGTCACAAGTACATTATTGTAGCAGTAGACTACTTTACGAAGTGGGTCGAGGCTATGCCTACTTCTGGGAATGATGGTGAGACTGCAACTCTTTTTCTTTTCAACCAGGTTATGGCTCATTTTGGTATTCCTAGAGAGATTGTCACTGATCATGGCAGTCATTTTCAGAATAGCATGATGGCTGAGTTGGCTCTAAAATTAGGTTTCCGGCAGGAGCATTCATCTCCGTACTATCCCCAAGCCAATGGGCAAGTGGAAGCCGTGAATAAATCCTTGAAGACAATTCTTCAAAGGACAACCGATAAAGCTAGATCCAACTGGCATATTATGCTATATCCTGCACTTTGGGCATACAGGACGTCAGTGAAAACTGCAACTGGCTTTACTCCATTTCAGCTAGTTCACGGGTTGGAATCCGTATTTCCCATTGAATGTGAGATTCCTTCTCTTAAGTTAGTTGTTGAACTTCTTCCTGACACTTCTAGTCTTGAAGAACGTCTCCTTCATCTGGAACATCTCGATGAGCAGCGTCGGGATGCTGCCACGATGAATGAAGCACATAAAAACCGAGTCAAAGTTCAGTACGATAAGGCGGTCAAACCTAGGGTTTTTTTGGAAGGTGACCTTGTTTTGGTCTATGCCCAAGAAAAATATGCCCTAGGGGAAGGAAAGTTTAAGTCTATGTGGTATGGCCCCTTCATCGTTAAAAGAGTCCTTAAAAAAGGAGCATATACCTTAGTTGATTTTGAAGGAAACGAGTTGCCGGAGCCCAGAAATGGGCTCTATTTGAAAAATTATTATGCCTAGGCTTCGGCCTGACATTTTTCTTTTGTATATAGTAGTTTTGCTTTGTACATATCTGGTTGCTTTTCGATCTTTGATGGGATGGTGATGTTTTTTATTTGCTTTGGCAAGTTGTTTTGGATATCATGAGTCATTTTGGTTTCGCCGATGGTGCTAGTAGACACACCCGGAACTTAGCTTCCGCGGCTTGGGTGCTTCATTATCCTTCCGGTCAGCTGTTAGTATCAAGAGGGGTCTGCATTGGTCCTACTTCCAATAATATAGCAGAATACACTGCAGTTGTTTATCTACTCTCGGAGGCAATATCTTTGGGTGTTGATTTGTTGGTAGTTTTCTTGGACTCTCAGCTGGTGGTGTCGCAGTTGAACAATACTTATCGAGTTCGAGATCCATTTTTACTCCGATTGTTCTTGAGGGTACGTTTGTTACAAAGATCATTTCAATTTTTAACTTTCATTCATATTCCTCGAGCTGACAATTGGATGGCAGACTCATTAGCTAATCAAGTAATTGATTGGCATATTAATCATTCCATACAATAAAATTTAATCATCAAAAGCATCATACATTTTTATACATTTGTCACATCACATCAAACATCACTGTATATATATCATCAGAGTGTTCAAAACTATACAAAATTTGGATCCATAAGTCATACAAAAAATTTGGGCTTATGCCCGATCATGTTCAATCTCAAAAAATATACAGTCATCTGATACATCATATCTATCTACTCCTGAGGTCCCTGCCCAGAAGTTGTGTTCCTATAGACCACGATCGCGGTGGCAACTCGGCGGAATAACCGTACCCAGTCACGGGGTACTCCTACCACCCGTCTCTGGATGGCTTCAGGCAGATCTTCCACTGCAGCCATAGGTACTTGGCGGGTTAACCCCTCCAAGTTCCTCTGTACAGCCTGGAGGGTCCTGTCTGAATCTACTGTATCTGCCTCGCCCCTGCGATGCTTACGTCATGGGTAACCCTCAGGTCGAACTGGTCCAATATCTGTATCATGATCATTATAAAATTGTAATTCATTTTGAATCCAATCAAAAACATGTTTGTTTTTCACATTTTTTCATACATATTGAAAAAATCCAAAAAAAATTATATAAGTCAAAAAAATTGCAAACTTACCGACTATGCCCCATGCCACGCCTGGTGGAAGGACAAGGTCTGGATCGCCTCGGAAATCCATCCCGACATAGGGATAGTCTTCCACAACGATGATTTGTTCTCCCCACCAAAGAAAGAACTCATCATCCCAAGTGGTTCGGGGAACTTCACTTCCCCCCAATCTCTTCATCAAGTCAGCCCATCGGACAATTCTTGGATCTCTCGAGCTACTGATAGAAGAGATCACTTTGGGTCTCAGACCAGGAATCTTATCGAAGAAGAATGTCATCAAGATTGTACCATATCCAAAATATTTTGTCTTTACTTTTTGGATAGAAGTCAATTGTTGCTTCATGTTCATCAGTAGAGCTATGCACCAATCATATAAATGAGTTAAGCATTCCACTGCTATACTCATTTGAGTCCTGGATTCCTGGTGTAGGGAGGCAGATCCCGCTACCCTACCAATGGTAAAAAGGAGGATTTTCATCCGCAAGTCTCTTAGATCTTTGATCGCAATTTCAGTTCCAACTTTCTTGGAACCCTCTACGCAGTAGACATGGACGTAATCTTCCACGGTTAGCCCTCCCAAAGGCTTACCATGCAAGTCTAATGGCTCCCCCCTCCGGGAGAGTCCAGTAATAAAATAGATATCTTCCACCTCGATGCGTATGGGCATTTGATCTATAATGAAGCAGTCTTCTTCCGGTTCCCAATAGTTCACAAGCATTTCGAGCAACCGGACATTACTCTTCATATTTGGCATTTTGAAAAACTTGAGCAATCCGCAATTCCGAAGAATATTTAGTGATACTTGATCCTGCATGACTTCATTGTCAATGGCACTGTGTTCACGCTCTCTCCAAGATATATTCATCCTACAAATTTTCAATAACTCGTTCATTAGCTACGCATTTTTTCATTTTGGGTTGCGCATACGCGACTTTCTTTGTGCACAGTCGTGTGTATACGTGACTTGGTCATTATAAACCCGCGTATGCGCAAACCCGTGATTTTTAGAAAATGATTCTATGGTGAAAATCCCTAATTTTTAACTTATGAATAGACAAAATGAATAACAAGGATGAATTAAGAGCTTACCTAACAAATTCGGTGAAGTTTGACGGTCGATTTCTCCTGTTTTGACGAAAGAGGCTTTTTCTCCAGAGCACTTTTTCCCAAATCAGCAATGTAACAATGAACCAAATATGAGGTAACTTGTCTATTTATGCCCAAAAAGTTGAAAATTTTCGCAAAAATTTGTTATGCTTATTTTTTCAATCTATCTTAAGCTGCATAATCCGGATGCTTGGAAGTGCCCAGATTGGTATATTTTCAGGTACATTTAGACGAATTTGAGATTTTTCCCGGTTTTTGATCCATGAATGCTGACCCGTCATGGCAGGTATATGATCTTCACTGGAATATAGGTTAGGGAATCCACTTTCCGTTGCATTTTGCATACTAGCCTCCATTCTGATCACTTGCCATAGGGTTGATCCCATCAAGTCATGAGTATTACACCCATTTCACTCACCGATTATTTAATCATGACTTGGTGGTAGAGCCTTCCTTTACATGGGCTTCCTAGTTAGTTCCTCGCTATCACTTGTTGCCCATGCTGCGTTTTATGTAGGCTCGAGAGTCCTCTTTAGTCCCGCCATGACTTATGTGTTGAAGCTTCATTCTTCTTCTTCCTCACTATCATTTTTCTGGCTATTACCCTAGAGGCTCCCTGGTGTTGTTGAGTTGTATTACTACATTGCATATTGGCTACTTGTTTATCCTGGCCTTTAGCCGGCTTCATTTGGACTCAATGTTTAAGACAAATTTTGACCTTGTCTATTTGTACAAGTTAACCATTGCATGCACTTGGCTATCACGACTTGACACCCTTTTACCCATGGATGGAACATTCCTCTGAGTATCGCTCACCAGTTTCCGCCACCTTGCATTGAGCATAGGATCGTTCCAATCCCAGGAACTAATGCATATGTTTCTTGATACTCGTTCTATCCTTTGTACCATAGCATTATTTTATTCTTTTTCAGGCTTATTATATGAAAAAGACAAAAAAATCAAATATAACAAAAAGAGCGAGAATGGGATGTAACTTTGTAATTTGATGGTAGTACAGTGTCAGTTTGTCGCCCTTGAACAAAGCACATACACTTATATATTTCCTTCATTTGGGATGGTTTTAGTTTTGACCTAGGTTCAGCCTTTGCCTTGTTTCACTGGTCAGTCCTCCCCCGGTTGGTTATCTCTTCCAATCATATGGAGAGTTTGTTTTGCCTCCTGCATAACAGACTTATACAATGTCACTTTTTACTTCCATGGTCATCACGAGTCGTGCCTTTGTTCAAGGAAAATTTAACCAGAGTCGGCCATTCTGCGGTGTCTCTTGACTCATTATTCAGTCGGACTTCCCGGTTTTGTCAGTATCTTGTTCTATCACATCAGATGTTTTGGTCTTCTGCTCGCGCTGGTTTAAGAAGGTCTCCATTGACTTCTTGATGGCGGGTTTGTCTCTTATCGACTACGACACATTGCTCTGAGAGCAAACCTAGAGCCGCACCCTGGCCCTATTTCCATCATTTATAGGTGACCTTATGCTCAGCATTTGATCATCATTGTGGGTCTTTGACTGAGTGGTTTCCTTTGTGTTCGACATCAGCATATATTATCACACTTGGGATTCGTGCAGTACCTTTATTTCCATTTGACCCTATTGGTGGATATCTCGCCTCTGTGTCAGCTTTCATTATTGGTTGGTTTAGAGGGTTTCTTCCGTGCGCTAGCTTCATCTTGTGCATGTCGGAAACGTACTTCGGTTTGGTTCCGTCACTCTACTTCATCCGATTCCTTCCAAATCTTGGCCTGCGGGTTACACTCGCGCTGGACTGATGTGGGATGCCTTAATGCCTTCCTTCCAGCATATCTTTTCCCATCGACTCCGACTCATTGCTCTAGGAATAAGGTCTAGAGTCTTTTTGTCAGTACCTTAGGGTTTGCAGTCATCAGTGGCAGACTCTTTGCTATCGACAGTGGGGATTCATCATTGCCTCCTGATTGGTAGATTCTTTCAAGTGTTCGACTTCAACTCATTTATTCACACTTGTTAGATTGTACTGGGGCACCTTGACACTCATTTTCATTATTGGTGGGTTGTCTCGCATTGGTTAACGGTATACATTATTGACCGTTAATCCAACGATTTCTCACATGGTCGACTTCAGCTCATCTATTCCCATTGTGTAGAATTGTGCCGTCGTGATCGGTGAAGACCTAGGGTTGCATCAGCATTTCTCGGTTCACTTTTGACAGTCCATCCAGTTTCTGCTAGTCATGTCGTTCACCCTTATATGCTGCAGTTCAGTATAGCAACATCTTATATGTTGGCTCTCGAGTTGTGTGATTGTACCATGAGTTCCACCCCTTATGATTTGGTACTTGGAGATTTAGTTACTTATATGATCAGACATCCAGTTTCAGCATCATTGATCAACTTTCTATATGTGATACTTAGACATTGATCCTGACTTGTACTTCCGGGCCATGCTCAGATGATTCATTATGTACTTCCAGTTTAGCTATACTTATATACATTTTAGATCTATTCTGTACTTTCGATATGATGTATTTTTGACTGAGCATGGGTATGCCCGCCTCAGCATGAGTTGACTCTCTGTTTTCTTTCATTGGTTTTTGGCAGGCTGAAATCTGGTGAAGTCCTCTCTTGTCCTTGCGAAGTTCTTTCTATGTGCATAATACATTTCGGCCATCATGTGCCCCTTCTGACCTCATATATTAGGGGGCATCTGTTATAGCATCATTTTTCACCCTCATGTGATTCATGATTGTCTCTATGGCCTTGGGCACCCATTCCCACAGACTTGAACAAAATTCATAAAAAACAGTGTTAAAAATCCCATACGCGGTTATGCCCAGACTTTTCCGCGTGTATACGCGAGTCCAAATGTACTTTTCCGCGTATGCCATTAAAATCATTAAAAAATATATAAAAATTCCCTATTTTTGGGCTGGGTTGATGGTTACTCCAGTAGTTAAACCACCCCAGTACGTGGCCAACTTTTTCTAATTGATTGAAACTACTTTGAGGGAGTATAAAAGCCCCTCATGTGCATGGCCTAAGGGAGAGAGAAATTTATAGACATTATACTCTGTTGGAATCCCAATTCAAGTCTGAATTCTCATGCCTCCTGCACTTTCCTAGATTTTTACAGGAAACCCTTGTTTCCTGGAGATGTTCATCCATTTATATGCCATCTCGAGTGCACAAGTCTTGAAAGTATCTTAGCGAGGCAAGGGCGGGACGGATCTTGACGACGGTCTGTTCGAAGATCGTGGAAGGATTCAGGTGATCTCTCCACTTTTTATTTCTGTACATGTTTTTTGCAATAATGAAGAACCATCTTGTTCTTGAACTTATGTGTTAATATCTATTTGCATATGTGAAAATATTGATTATTAAGAATTTATTATTGTTTATATAATGTTTCACATGGATTACACTAACATCTAGGACCAATATATGCTGTACAACTAGGTTTCTGTGCACGTTATTTCTTGTTTTTTAGGTTGAAGAGGAAGAAGGGTTGCTGGGGGTTTGGACCCCGCGGGATCTACATCGAACGTAGGACTACGGGTGAGTTCTACTATCGTTGTTATCTAGTTTTTAGCATTTAAGTGTGGTTGTGTGTGAGTCCTTCTGAATAGGATGCCCTGATCTGTGGAGGTTTTGACCCAAAAACCTCTAGGGTGTTTTTCTTCATTATTGCGAACATCATGTACAGAAATAAAGAGTGGAGAGATCACCTGAATCCTTCCACGATCTTCGAACAGACCGTCGTCCGGATCCGTCCCGCCCTTGCCTCGCTAAGATACTTTCAAGACTTGTGCACTCGAGATGGCATATAAATGGATGAACATCTCCAGGAAACAAGGGTTTTCTGTATAAATCTAGGAAAGTGCAGGAGGCACGGGAATTCAGACTTGAATTGGGATTCCAACAGAGTATAATATCTATAAAATTTCTCTCTCCCTTAGGCCATGCACATGAGGGGCTTTTATACTCCCTCAAAGTAGTTTCAATTAGTTGGAAATAGTTGGCCACGTGCTGGGGTGGTTGAAGTACTGGAGTAACCATCAACCCAGCCCGAAAATAGGGAATTTTTATATATATTTTTAATGATTTTAATGGAATACGCGGAAAAGTACATGTGGACTCGCGTATACACGCGGAAAAGTCTGGGCATAACCGCGTATGGGAATTTTAACACTGTTTTTTAGTGAATTTTGTTCAAGTCTATAGGAATGGGTGCCCAAAGCCATAAAGAAAATCATGAATCAAGGAGGGTGAAAATGATGTTATAACAACCTCAGCCACGTAACTACACGTGAAATAACGCATCACCACGGGTAGTGACTGCACACAAGATTAGAGTATTGGCTTCCTCAAGATCTCCTACAGAACAACCAGACTCCCTGGACCTCCCCAATCACAACAATAATGGTCTAGCCCTGATGAGAAATTTTGCACTAAACAGGGTTGACAACTATGGCTAAACAATGAAGCTTGTAATCACTATAAGATTGAACAAGAAGTATGTGAGGTCAATGAACCCCTTGTCATATCCCTTCCAGCCCACATGTTTGCACAGCTCCTTGAGAAGCTCTTCAAAAATGCGCTGCCCTAGTGGCTTTCCCTCCCTTGTGACATCGCTGGTTGACTTGGTCAAATATAGCTAGCTCCTAGATTTTGCTCCTCTTCACACTCAAGAGGCTTTATTTTATCCTCCTACCTCAATCCCTTTTCACACTGGGATAGATTTTATTGTGTTTCTTACCTCTTATTTCAAAAATGGAGTGATTATAATGTTCCAAGTAGCAATGGCTAATTGGGAACATTACAGTCCTCCCCGCCCAAAAGTTGCTTGCCCACAAGCAACAGTAAAGAAGGATGTTGCAAGATCTTCTCCCCCTCCCAAGTGGCATCCTCATCTGGTAGATTCCTCCATCGAATCAGATATTCTTTGATGAATCTGTTTCTCAACTTCCTCTCCCTTGTTTCTAATATTGCTTCTGGCTGCAAGATCAAATGACCCTAATCATCAATAGGAGGAAGTTCCAATTTGGCAACTACATTCTTCCCAGTGGCCTTCTTGTGGCAAGATACATGGAAGATATTGTGGATATTACTCCCCTTAGGAAGCTCCAGCTCATAAGCTACCTTATCGACACATCTATTCACCTTGTATGGCCCATAGAAACGTGGTTTGAGCTTTTCAGCTCCCTTCACCTTGAGTGCGGACTGTTTGTAAGGCCAAAGGCGTAGGTAGACAAGATCCCCCACCTCAAACTGTCTCTCTATCTGACCACGGTCTGTATACATCTTCTACTGGTTCTGAGCAGTGGAAATGTTATATTTGAGGGCCCTGAGTATGTCCTGGTTCTCTTGAATCCAATCCCTTGCCCTTAGAGCTTTACTTGCCCCAAACATAACATCGGCAAATGAAAGTGCCTCATATCCATACAAGGCTCGGAATGGAGTCATGCCAATAGAGATATGGTGAGTAGTGTTATAACAATACTCCCCCAAGTGGAGCCACCAAAACCAATATTTCTGCTACCCGGCCACATAGTTCCTCAAGTAGCCTTCTAGCCACTTGCTCACTATCTCATTTTGGCCATCAGTTTGGGGGTGATAGCTGGTGCTGGGGGTAAAATCAGTTCCCACTAATTGGAAAAGTTCTTGCCAAAAGCCACCCCTGAAGCGGCTGTCTCGATCACTCACTATGGTCCTAGGGAGACCATGGAGTCTAAATACATCTCTAAAGAAGAGCTCAGATATCTGTGAAGCAGTATAATGTGCAGAGATGAAAAAGAAACGAGAATACTTTGTTAGTCTATCAACAACAACAAAGATACATTCCTTACCCTGCACTGTTGGTAAGCCGGTGATGAAGTCCATAGAGATACTTTCCCACTTCCCATCTGGAATAGGTAGTGGCTGTAACAACCCAACAGGATAAGTGTGCTCTCCCTTATTCTGTTGGCAAGTGGTGCATTCCTTGACATTCCGGAGCACATCCTCCTAGAGACCCTTCCATGAGAATCTCTCCCTGATAGATCTATAAGTTTTTGCGAAACCTTCATGCCCGGAAAGTGTGGAATCATGTGAGGCCACTAAGATCTTCTCCTTGAGCTCAGAATTCTTAGCCAAGTAGATCCAATCCTTGTAATATATAGCCTCATCCATCACTCTAATCTCTCATCTGATACCACCCCATCAAGTATCCCTCATGCAAAGTCATCTTTGGAGTACTCAACTAAAAGTTGAGCCTTCCAATCTGCGTCCATGCCCCTCAAGGACAACGCTGTAGGCCTCCTGGAAAGTGCATCAGCTACTATATTGCTCTTCCCCTTGACATATTCTATGTCAAATTCATAGGCCTGGATTTTTCTCACCCACTTCTATTGTCTTTCCTGAAGCTGCCTCTGTTCAAGAAAGAATCTAAGGCTTTTGTGATCAGTCTTCACCTTGAACTTATTCCCCACCAAATATTGCCGAAATTTTGCTAATCCATGCATGACAACCAACATTTATTTATCATAGATGGGGTATGGCCTCTCGTGAGGGAGCAAATTACTACTCTCAAAGGATATAGGATGGCCCCCTTGCATCAAGACTGCCCCAATACGTTCACTTGACGCATCACATTCTAACACAAAAGTTTGAGAAAAGTCAGGTAAAACCAAAACATGACAACTACTCATTACCTCTTTGAGCTTATCAAAAGCTCTCTGCGCCGTGGGTGGCCACTGGAAAGCCCCCTTCTTTGTCAAGTCTGTAAGTGGTGCTGCTAGTTGTGAAAACCCTTTTACAAACTTCCGGTAATAGGTGCATATGCCTACATACCCTCTGAGTTCTGTAACATTCCTAGATTTAGGCCAATCTTTGATAGCTTAAATCTTCTCCTCATGTACCCTCACTCCATCCATTCCTATGATATGCCCCAAATACAACATCTCTATGAGGCCAAATTCACATTTGTAGAGCTTGGCATAGAATTGCTGCTCCTTGAGGATATGTAAGACTGTCTCAATATGCTGCAAGTGCTCCTCCCAAGTGCAGCTGTAGATCAGAATATCATCAAAGAAGACCAATACAAACTTTCGAAAATGACCTCGGAAGATATGATTCATACAGGATTGAAAAGTTGCTGGAGCATTAGTCAATCCAAAGGGCATTACCAGAAACTCAAAATGCCCATAGTGACATCTGAATGCTGTCTTGGGGATATCTTGCTCCCTCACCTTGATTTGATGGTACCCAGACCTCAAATCAATCTTGGAGAAATATTTGGATCCCCTCAGTAGGGTACTTGTTCTTCAAAGTCTTCTTGTTCAAGGCCCTATAATCGATGCACATCCTCAATGTGCCATCTTTATTTTTTACCAAAACCATCGAGGAAGAAAAAGGACTAGTAGTAGGCCAGATGTGTCCTAGTGCTAGCAGCTCTTGGATATCTCTTTAAATCTCATCCCTATAGGCCTTGGGATGTCTATAAGGAGTGGTGATCACTGCTTTTACCCCTTGTTCTAACTCAATGGTGTGTTCAAACCCTCGGTCAGGAGGTCTCCCTGGTGGGATATCCCCAAATACTGTAGAATACCGATCCAAAAGAGATTGAACATCTAGATGCATCAGTGTGTCCTTGACCTTCACCTCAGATATATGCAACTCCACTACCCATGCAATGTCTCCTCTACGCAGATCTGCCTCCATCCTATGTGTTGAAACAACCTGAGGGGGATATGTGTTCATACCCTTGATATTTTGTTGCTGGCCATCCTCTCCTCTAGTCCATTCCATCTCCAGAGTTCTCCAATTAGTGGTAACTCTCCCAAGAGTGACTAACCACTAGACTCCCAATATTACATTGGTGTCTGGAATATCTACCACAAAGAAGTGGTTTGTCAAAGTATAGGTACCCATAGTAATGGTCAGCGTTGGAACATACTTGGCACATTGCAGAGTCATGGCTCCTGGGACCAAAACTGAAAATCCCTCAAACTCCTCCACGAGAATTCCTCTCTTGTGTACTAGTTGTGCATCAATAAAATTATGAGTGGCTCCACTATCTATCAATACAGAAACTCTTTTCCCCATGATGGTGGCTCTTACTCTCAAGGTTAGATATTTTGGGACCCCTCTTAATGCTGCAACAACTCCTCCTCTTGGAGAAAAGTCTTCTATGGGTTGTACAGTGCTGGCATCCTTATTGGAGAAGGTATTGATAGGATGTGCTTCCCCTATAACACATTTCTCCTCCAATTCCTGAACAGGGATTATCTCCCTTGGCCTTGAATGGGTCTTCTGTTGTAAGAAGGTTCTTGCCCTGAGCAAGATGTGTTGTAGATCTCTAGCTTTCTCTACAACTTCAAGGAGTGTAGATGGTTTTGTAGATTTGACCAACCCTTGTAATGGTTTAGCAATCTCATTCAAAAACATGCATACCTTCTTGCTCATAGTGAGGTTGGATACCATCACTGAAAGTTGCAGATACTTAGCAATATAATCCTCAAGATCTCCCTCTTGCTTGAGTTTGGTTATCTTGGCAAAGTGGGCTTCCAGATCCCTTGGATCAAATCTCTCCACTAGCTTCTTGGTGAAAGCTGAATATGAAGTGATATGATGATTCCCAAGTGTGGTCAATCCATGAAACCACCAGTCTTGAGCCTCCCCTTCCAGATGCAACACAACTATCTTGATAGCTTCCATCTCAGAGACCTTGTGAAGCTGGAAGTATGTGTCCAGCTTCTCTACCCATGCTTTTGCTGTGTGCTTAGTGTCCCATCAAATGTGGGCAAGAAGAACCCTACCATATTGCACTATAGGGCTGATCCCTGCATCAAGTTATCCTCCCTTTGATGAGAATCATTCCTCCTTCCATCCTTGATCCGGCAAAACTCCTGAAAGCTCAGGTGCTCCTTGAACCTTTGAGACTGGAGCTCATATTCTTCAAAATATTCTCCCATAGAACCCTCCTTATCTCCTTCAGTTAAAAATGAAGGCATTGTGGAGCATTGTGATGGAGTTGAATGTCCCATGCCATTAGCAGAGCTGGTACTTGCCTTAGGGAAAAACCCTAAAGAGTCTTCTTCCTGCCTCATCTCCTTGAGATCCCTTGAAATGTTTTGCAGGGTTTGAAGTATGAGCCTTGAGATGTCTTCCTTCTCCATGCTGAAGATAAATCTCCTCCCCACAAGCTGAGCCAAGAGCAGAGCTCTGATACCACTGTAATATTCCTTTTTAGGAATTTCAACAATATCTTCAATGAGGACGCTGTATAAGGAAACCAGTGCAAGAATAACACAGTCCAGAGCTTGGATCCTCTAAAATATGCTGTCTGTAGCTTAAATATGGAATGGAATTAGAAACAAATAACTCTAGCTACAATAAACAGATCTCCCCATCTCAAATATGCAAAAAGGCATCATAACCCCAGTACATCATAAAATAGGAATGTCGGAGGTAGCAACAACGTTATTATTATTATGTAAACTACAAAAATATATGGAATAACATATATCTGTAGCTTTCATTCATTATAAGATCAGAAATGAGAGGATTGACCTCTTTTACAAACACATTGGAACTCCCCGGCAAGGGTTTCTGGCAAAATAGCAACACAAGATACAACACTGTAGAAAATAACGTTGTACCCAGCAACTCTGTATTTAGAAATATATGATATGCTCAAAGAGGGATACACAATACAAAAATAGGCTCAAAGCCTCCCACAATAGAACTCCTGGAGTGGAAATCACCTCCTCCTCTTCTGAAATAAGCTCAAATGGATAGATACAACCCCAGCTACTGTAGCTACTATAGAAATAACACACTCACTGGGAGTGACTGCGCTGTCAAGGTTAGAGGATGGCTTCCTCAAGATATCTGATGAGAATGGAACTCAATACCTCCCCCTTGGATCTCCCAATCAACTACAACAATAATGGAACTAGAATTCCCGCATGAGAACTCTTGCACTAAACAGTGCTGCAACCCCAGCTAAACAGCTGAAGCTTGCAATCAGTCATAAGACTGAAACAAGAAGTATGAATGAATGAATCCCCTTGCTTTTATCCCTTACTTTTTATCCTAATTGAGCTTCTCCATTCTAGGCCCCACACATTGGTGATGTACCTTCCTTGAGAAGTTTCCTCCTTCAAAACTGCGTTGCCCTAGTGGCTTTCCCTCCTTGTGACAGCGCTGGTTGACTTGGTCAACTATAGCTAGCTCCTTTCTTTTACTCCTCTTCACACTCAAGAGGCTTTATTTTATCCTCCTACCTCAATCCCTTTTCACACTGGGATATATTTTATTGTGTTTCTTACCTCTCATTTCAAAAATGGAGTAATTATAATGTTCCAAGTAGCAATGGCTAATTGGGAACATTACAGTGGCGAAATTGCTTGTCGACCAACTCTTTCGACTGGTGTATGCACGGGCGCTTTGTCTTTAAGGGACTACTCTGGATGAAGTCTCCAGCATGTGGCTCTTTGATGGCCACTTTGGTCGCAATGAATGCAAAAGGTCTTTCCCCTCTAAACCTGCTTAACTGATTTCTTTCCCTACTGTGGAGAAGGCTTTTCATGCCTCATCCTCTTTTCTGCTGCCATCCTTCTCCAACACTTAGAAATTACATGGTTATTTAAACCACAAAATGACATGTTTTGTGATGCCATGATTTACGACTGTAGTTGTCAACATTCTTATAATCAAAATGCACTCTAGAATAATGAGACTTATTATACCTTCTCTGGTGGTGTATTTGGTGCGATCATGGTGATGGGAGCTCACCTCAACTCCTTCACTGTAACATGCATTACAAGGGAATGATAGAAAATTGTCCCCATCATTCCTCTTCCTTGGAGTTTTCATGAATATTTGTTTGCCTTTGATGTCCTTCGAACATCCTTATTCATTGTACCCCAAACGTGCATAACGAGGTTGTTGCACAACCTCCAATGGTTCGGTTATGCCTTAGCCATGAACGCTGAGTCCTCCTCCTTTGTGTTAGGTTCCCTGTAATTAGCAAGGTTGGAAAAAGTCCAAATACGGGGGTAACATCAAACCGCTTTGGGATTCAAGGATATAGCCCTCCTGAATCCAGAGAGGGATCTCTCTATAAATGAGTTTACAGATGTGATCTTTAAAGCCTAAAATGTGGTAGTAGGCTAGTTATGAAGAGCATGAGTTTTGTTTTGTTTTTTTTTGTTGGGAAAAGACATGATGAAGGTGAAGGCAGTTCAAAATGAAGGGTGAAGATGTCTACAAGTGGAGGAATGATTTCGCTGATAGAAAAGGGCAAAGATAGTTTTAACCCATTGGGCTATGGAGTCATATGACGATTTTAATTTGAAAACAAGGTTCAAGAAGGATCCATGGGGCAAGTAACTTATGTCAAAGGATCTCTTAAGGTGATTTATGGAGTGAAACAGATAGGAAGTGGAGAACAAAACAAAATGAAGAACAATGCACAGTCTAAGATCAAGTGCGTGCTTTTAAACTATCTTGCTTTCAACATGTGCTTAGAGAGACAAAACATAAAAGAATTCTCTGATTAGGTAAGTAATTTTAAACTAACCTGCATTGAAGTACTTTCATTTTAGAGAAACAAAAGATAAAAGCATTCTGAGATCAGGTAAGTGTTTTTAAACTAGCCTACTTTGAACTACTTTCAGTCAAAAACATTCAAAAACAGTTAGAACAGCTTAAGATCAGGTGAGTACTTTGAAACCAGCCTGCTTTCAACATATTCTAAAGGACAACACTGATGATCATCATAATGAGCAATCTAGATCAGGGAAGTTCTTTGAAACCAACCTGCTTTAATATACTCAATATTAACAAGAGAAAAGGCATAGAAAATAAAGCTTTCAGTAAGAGTAGAGTACTACTGAGAGTAATTCCTAGCTCTATGTTTGTTGTTCCTTATCAATGAAAATGAACAGAGTGAAAACATTAAATAAAATAACAATTGACAGTGAGAAACACATCACCATTGACACAAATCAGGATCCCATAAATCAGCAGCTTGTATTTGATGTTCAAACCAGTTACAATCAGCAAGCCCGGAGGGTCTCTACAACTTCAAACTTCTCATATCAGCTTATTTATCTTCAAATTGCACACAGTGCATCAGTAGCTTCAAAAAACCATTACGCATTCAGATGTCCAGAGACCAACATTTTATTATGTTCTACAGAGGTATTTATAGAGAAATGTGGAAGTGGGAGGATTTCCCACAAATCAAATATCATTAATTATGTAATGATCGAAAGATGTGCTTCTGGACTGTTCTTCATCTTCTAAAATGGTTCTGCCGACAATTAGGGATAAGATTCTTTGATTTGTATTAATTGTTCAGTTGTCTTCAGGTAAACACCTCTTGTTCAGGTAATGACTAAGCTTCCTTTGATTTCTGTGAGGCTGCGGGTGTCTTAAGGAGTTGGAGAGGGTTCAATTGGCCTCGGCTGATGGCGGTGGAAGCTTTCTCAGCTTGACAGATGTCTTTGTCTTTCCTTAAACACCTTTAATTTACTTGAGAACTGCGTTTTAGGACTTCAATCTCCTTTTTCTAGTGTGTTCTGTCTTCGATGCTGATACTCTTTGATCAGTGCTCGATTAACTGTGTTTTCTGGTGTGCAGGGCTATACAGGGGTCAAATGGCATCAATGTCTCATGAATTCATTGATAAAATGCGAATTTAAAACCCTGCAAGTGATTTTGTGGTGAATCGCAGGCGGGAGGATCGTCACCCTCGACATGTGACTTTTCTTCAGCACAGCGGAAAAAATCATTTAAACCCTGCAAAAATATGGAAAACTATTAAAAAATCCTACATATATAGGCTAAATACTTCAGAAGGCATGTGGAGGGAGCATAGCCGTTGGATGGCATCATCCAACGGTCGGGATTGATCGTGAGGGGTGAATGGTAAGACGGAAAAGAAAATGAAATCAGAGTCGTCGATCGCGCAGAGATCGACGGTCGGGAGCGGAGTTGGAAAGTAAAAATGGAGAGATTGGGCGATGAAATTTGGGTCGTCGATCTGCAGATCAGATCGATGGCGGAGATGCTATTACCGCTGCGCTGTACCCTGAGTTATCGCGTGTGCATCTCCAGCGAGTGACAGCTGTCGGATGGGCGGCCTTAGATCGGACGGTGGACATGAATATCGTGCCGGGTCCACGTCTGAACGTTAACGCGCGATGGACGACGGTTTTATGAACAGTTCCCAAGACGCGTGTCAATCGATGAGTGGAATCGATGTCGATCGGGAGAAAACCGCCCTCGCCCAAAGGCGGTGCGATGAATACCGCGCGGTTTTTTGGAATGGGTTAGTGGATGGCGGGGACCACCGGGGTGACAGACTCCGCTCGGTCGATCTGTAGATCAGATCGACGGCGGAGATCGGCTGAAACTTTAAACCGGCAGAAATTCACAAAATAACAAAACCGACAATTTTTTTAATATAAACCAAGGTTTAACATTTCGGGCAGATGTATTTGGTATTCAAAACGGCTTGGTGCCCGATTGCGGGGCCGTGGGGCACATGGGAGATAATAAGACTGGAGACTTATGCAAGAAGGGGCTAAGACCCATATATGTCCAAAATGTGGGTTTTTTAACCTTTTTCAATGCAATTTGAGGCCAAAAATGGGCAACGATAGAGGGAAAAAAAGGGAAAAAGGCTAAACAAGGGGTATGTGAGTGAAGGAAGGGGATTTTGGGAGGACTTAGAGGGTAAGAGGGGAATTTTAAAAAGGGGGAAAAAAGGGTTAAAATGAGGCATTCTGGGTGAAGGAAGGGGAGAAAAGGGGATTTTGCAGTAGTCTTTCTCCTAGGATTTTAGCAAAATTTCTGAGTTATGAAGGGAAACAACAGTGAAGACTTGGATAGGGGAGATGATGTTTAGCAGAGGCTTCAAGAGATAATATTTCTGCAATGAAACTATTCCTTGAAGGCTAAACCATGTTTTGGCCACCTTTTGATAGAACAAATTTTATAGGTGGCCAACAGTGGCTCCACTTGGGGATGGTTCCTTCTTGAAGGCATCAAGAACTTCAGACCTGCATTCTCTGGGAGGCTGATTCAGTGCTTCATCCAATGGGCTGCCTTCTTTACTTGGATGCTCTTCTTTTTCCTGAAAACATATCAGCAGCTATAAAAAATAATGGATCTTCATCAACAAGCTTTCTACCTACCCAATCCTACTAATCTAACATTTTTTCTTCATTAGAGTGCACTTGGATTGGAAAATCTCTTTTCACAACATTTTATTCTTTTGAAAGCAGGAAATCTAATCTATTTCTACTCCTTATTTCTCCATGGACTCAGATTAAACAGTTGAGTGCATATGATTCTCTACCTAATCTACTATTTGTTGGGACTAAATTGTCCAATAGATTTTATTCTCTAAATTCTACAACAGAAATTTAAAAACAGTCAAGTCAAGATTAAACAGTTTGACTTGCTGTGATCTATGGCATAAAAACAAGTTGCACATAGATATTTATTTTGCAGAAAATTTAAAACAAAATAGAAGGCTTAAGATCTGAAAGTTTCTCATCATGGCCTTCTCTTTTTACAGCTCTGTTTTGACTTTGGTTTGAGTTGTTCCTCCTTTGTCCTCTGGTTCAGATTTTGAGCTAATTAGAACCAGATTTACTTCTTTTTTGACTCAGAAAATAAAACAGATTTGAGTCATCTCTCTTTGGAAACATTAGGTTCAGGTTTTGAGCAGGTTTGAACCTTTAATTTCTAACCTAATCTATCTACTGATAAGCCAAGTTTAAATAGTTTGGCAAATCAAATTCACTATCCTATCAGCAGTAAATTTAAAACTAATTAGTCAAGATTAGACTATCTGACTAACTAGGAGTGTGTTTTTCAGGAGTGGCATTTGAGCTTGCACACTTTCAAAATTTGTTTCTCTTTTTTGGTATGGGGCTATACCTTTATTTTTCTTTTTTTCTTTTTTTTAATCTTCCCTCTTTTCTCTTATTTTTATTGTTTTTGTATATATATTTTTTCCTTTGTGAAGCTTGAACAAAAAAATGGTATTTACAATGGAAATGAAAGCTTTTTTTTTTTTTAAATAGAACCTCAGCAATAGTAATGCTTAAGGACCCTGCCATTGACAGGACCCCCAAAGAGATCTGTGCCATCTAACTCTTGCAGAAAAAAGGCATTTGGACCAATGGTGGACTGAATAATATAAGGACCTTGCCACAAACAGTCAAATTTTCCATGTTTACCCTTATCCTCTCTTCTGGAGTCCCACTTGAGTACCTTGTCTCCAATGTTGAAATCACAAGCCTTTGTTCTCTTATCAAACAATTTCTTTATGTTCTCTTGCACCTTCTGAGCTCTATTGTAAACCTCTTCCCTTATCTGCTAGAGATGTATTTTCTGATTGATCCTCCTTATCATGTTGTCCTCTTATGATTGTATTTCTTGGACTAAAATAATCATTGGTACACCTAGGCTGGTAGGAAACACTGCATCTACTCCATAAACAAGCTGGTATGGGGACATTCCAATGGAATTCTTTATGTCAACCTGTCTGCCCATAAAGCATGCACCAACTTGTTATGCCATGAATTTTTATTCTCTTCAAGTAGCTTCTTGATGATGGTCACCAAACTTTTATTTGATGATTCAGCTAACCCATTGCCTTCAGGGTAATAAGCAGTAGAATGGCCAAGTATAATCTGATACCTGTGGCAAAAATCAATCATCTTTTTGGAACCAAAAGCAGCAGCATTGTCAGTAATAATCTTCTTGGGGCAACTGAATCTGGACAAGATATAGTCTTCAAGAAATTTTATAATGATAGAATCTGTGGCATTCCTAGAATGGATGGCCTCTATCCACTTTGTGAAGTAGTCAGTGGCTGTGAGAATCCATTTGTGTTGGGAAAATGAAGCAGGATGGATTTCTCCTATGAAATCTAGGCCCCATTGTGTGAATGTAGCTTCAACAATGATAGGTTGTAATGGTAAAGGAAGGATTTTTCTTTTGCCCTCAAAAACTTGGCATTTGTGGCAAGCTACGATCATTTTATGGACATCTTGGAAGAGAGTGGGCCAGTAATAGCTAGCTCTAAGGATTTTATTGGCTATGGTTTTCCAGTAGAGATGACCTCCACATTCTCCTTCATGGAATTCATGCTTGATCCTCTTTGCATCAAATTTAGGCAAACATTTATGCAATAAACCATTAGTATTTTTCCAATATAAACATTCATTCAAAATGAAATAATTCCTAGCTTTCAACTTTAAAAACCTTGCCTTTGTTTTTGATAAATCAGGAGGAGCATTAAGATTTGTAAGTACATACAAGATATCAGTGTACCAAGGTGAGCTTTGAAACTGCTCTTCCACAATGGGAGCAAGTAATTCTTCCTGTTCATCGAAGGCATCTACCATGTTGATGTCAAGGGCTTGTAGATTAGATTCAAACATTAATTGAGCTAAGCCCTGACCTTTAATGAGTTTGGTGGGTTTGATTTCCAAATCATACTCTAGTATTGCTGCAATCCATTTTCCCCTCTTTCCATCTGGGTTTTGTGACAAGATGTCTTTTACCACTATGTTAGGCACATAAGCAATGATGTGAGAATGTAGAATATACACCCTGAAGTCCTTTTACCACTATGTTAGGCACATAAGCAATGATGTGAGAATGTAGAATATACACCCTGAAGTCCTTTAAGGCCTTTACCAAAGTATAGGCCTGTTTTTCCATTATGTTATATTTCAAGGGTGCATCCCTTAAAGCCTTACTGAAAAAAGCAATAGGCTGTTCCTGTCCCTCTGGATTTTTCTACAATAGGATAGCAACTACAGTATGCTCTTAGGCAAAGGAAAAAATAAGAAAATCCTTTGAAAAGTCGGGGCTGATCAGGACAGGTGCCCGGGTGAGTGCATTTTTTACCAATTCGAAGGATATTTTAGCTTCTACAGTCCATTTCACTCCTATTTCTTTCTTGAGCATATTATTCATGTTTCTAAGGAGCTCTGCTAAGTTGGGAATGAACCTCCTCAAGAAGTTAATTTTTCCAATAAAGGACTGTAATTCTTTTATGTTCCTTGGTTGGCTAATCTTTAGTATTCCCTCAACTCTCTTTGGATCTATTTTAATACCTTCTTCTGATATGATATGGCCAAGGAGTTTACCTTCTTGTAGGCCAAACCCTGTCTTTTTGGGATTTAAAGATAATCCAAACCTTCTGCACTTTTCAAGGACCTTTCTTAGATGTTTCGGGTGCTCTTCATCAGATTTGGAATAAACTGTAATGTCATCAAGGTAAATTACAATGAAGTGCCCTATCTCCTCTGAAAATGCAATGTCCATGGCCCTTTGGAAAGTGGCCCCAGCGTTCATTAACCCAAAATGCATTTTCACATACATGAAAGTGCCCCAAGGAGTGGTGAAAGTTGTCTTGAGTTGGTCTTCTGGGAGTACTAAAACTTGGTTATACCCTGACAAACCATCTAACAGAGAAATCCTCTTTGAACCAACTACCCTTTGTAGAATGTGTTCTATTTTGGGTAAAGGGTAATTGTCCTTTAGGGAGGCTCTGTTAAGGTTTCTGAAATCAATGCACAATCTGATTTCTCATGTCTTTTTCCTCACAGCTACAAGGTTAGAAACCCAATCTGAAAACCTCACAGGCACTATGATTCTTGCCTCATACATTTTCTTGATTTCATTTTCTACTAGAGGCAATTGTATTGGATTAATTCGATGCAGTTTTTGCCTAAAGGGTTTTTGGTTTTCTTTCAATGGGATCTTGTGCTAGATGATTTGTGTATCATAGGCTTTTAAGTCTTCATAGCTCCAGGCAAACACATCAACAAAATCTTTAAATAAGTCAATGAATTTCTTTTTCATGTCTGTTGGCAAGGAGCTAGCTAATTTAATCATTTTAGGTTGATCTTTGGTGCCTATGTTGCATTCCTTGACATCAGAATCGGTGTATTCTACAATGGGTTTCTTCGCTACGTTGTTAAAATCAAACAGGTCTTCTAATGGTGCTAACCCCCAAGGTACGTTCTTGTCCTTTGACGACAATATCTCAATGTCTTTGTTTTCTGTGTCCTCGTACTCTTCAGTATGAGTTCCAAGTTTCTTAGTTAACAGGTCAATTTTTACAAAACCGGATAGTTTATCTCCTTCATGGGACTCTTTGTTGAGGCAATTTTCGTCAGATTTAAAAAGTGAATCAGATAACTCAAAATCGTTCC
The DNA here is from genome assembly GCA_034641835.2 of Pinus albicaulis. Taxonomy (NCBI): domain Eukaryota; kingdom Viridiplantae; phylum Streptophyta; class Pinopsida; order Pinales; family Pinaceae; genus Pinus; species Pinus albicaulis. Next base: position 471,309,889 of record CM076575.1, read on the forward strand.
GGCCAAGCAGGAAATCCTCTATCTGCTTGTCGCCCTCGAAGACTTGCCAATATTTTTCATTATCTGGCACTGCAGGTCTATATTTTGTTTGAATGATGATCTGTTTATCACCAGGTGATTTTTGACATGAACTAGCAACGCAGGCCAGCCCGTTTGAAATTATGTTTTGAGTTCTTGGGACAAACACAAGCTCATATCTTGTAAACTTGTTTAGCAAATATATGGCATTATTTCGGTATACCCTTAGTCTAGGATTCTTAACGGCATACTCTCCATTTAGTTGTTTGATGACTAATTCTGAGTCTCCCTGAACAATTATCTTCTTGGCTCCTAGTTCTTTCAATAGGCACAATCCTAGGATGAGAGCCTCATACTCTGTGATGTTATTGGTGCATTTGAAATCTAGCTTGAAAGCATGGCATTCAGAGTAATTGTTCTCAGTGTCGACCAACCATACCCCAACTCCTGCACTCTTTTTAGTGCAAGACCCATCAAAGTTCATGACCCATAAGGGATTGTTTGTAGGGTTAACATCGTTTTCATTCCTATTTCATTGTTCATCATTATGTTCTATTATGGGATCTGCAACATGTTGTGCTGGGTCTTGTTTTTTCAGGATTTTCATGGAGTTGAGTGTAAGAGGTAGTCTGTTGTTTGCCATCTTGGCTTTGTTCACTCTGGTTCGTTTTTTCAACACACCGTTACGAAGTTTCTCTCTTGTTTTATTCCATATCTAGAACTGCCATCATTTCTAGATTAGGGGCCTCTGACTGGTCATCTGAGTCACTGTGTTTTGGCTCTGACTGCTTTGTGGATTCATTATTGTAAAAGATAAACAAATCCAGGTCAGTATGGACATAGTACATGGGATAATTTTCAGGCCTTTTTGAGCTACTGACCATGAATTTCATGTGTGACTCTCTATATAGTCTTCTAAGCTGGCTAAAGATAGGAATAGTGGCATATGTTCCATCCATCTGTATGGTACCTTGCAGCTTGGCACCCCATGATCTTGACAGCAACATGCCATACTTAGGAGGCACATCAGCCACCACAACATCCATCACCATGCACTTGGTTGGGATTTGGGTCAAACTCACACAAAGGTCTTTGATTAGACCCAGACACTTCACTCTGTTGGAATCAAAAGAATATAAATCCTTGTAAGGTCTGGTTATTTCTAGTCCTAGCCTTTCCATTATCACCTTTGGCATAAGGTTGTGAGAGGCTCCAGAGTCATGCATAGCATTATGCAGGATCTTGTCATGAACATTTAAACTCACATAAAAGGGGGGAACAAGTCCCTCTTGATATATACCTTCAATCTTAGGACCAAAAATGAGCTCTGGCTAGTCATCATTAAGATTGACTGTATCATTATTGTCCTCAATATTTAAAGCCTTCAAAATTTGGGTCCTATATAGACTCTGGGAAACTAACTCAGTTAGGGGAACAAAGATTCTGATCTTTGAAATTTCCTGCTCAAGGCTAAAAGGAATTTGGCTCTTTGAAGGACTTGTATCAGCCTTATTAGCTGCCAATCTATTAGCAACATTAGCTTGCTGATTTGTTCTATTAGTATTTGAAAAAATGGTCTTAACAGGAGTACTAACTGAAGTGGTAGTACTAATAATGCCTTCACTCTATTTTTCATTGTTTTGAGTGCCCTTCTCTCTACTTTTATCAGAATTTATAGTCACTGTTTTATCCTTTTGTTTGACAATTTTAGGCTTGGTTGTAGTGTTGTTTTGTGAAGATTTGTCAGAGGTTTTGGTGTTGGGAGTTTGTTGACTGGTTTTTCTTCCAAGGTCATATTCTTTTCGGGACTCTATGATGACATTTTCCATGTCTTGAAAATAACTTTCATGATCATCTCTGTTTTCATCATAAGGGGTATAAAGATTTTATTTTCTATCATAATGAATCTCAAAGTCATCATTATTTACTCCCAGCATGTTGATATCATCTTCCTCTGTTATCTCATCTGTTTCCTCAACCTGACTTATATGGTTTTGATGAAAAGGGGGAGTAATCAGTTGATCATCTTCCCTAGGTCTGTTTGGAGGTTGGTTCCTTCTAAAATTCTGATTTTGGTTCTGGTTTTTTTTTTTAGGAGAAGTTTGGTTTTGAATTGCTTGTGCTCTCTCAAGGATGCTCATTTTCTTCATCATCTCCTCCATCATTTTTTCCATCTTTGAGTTGGAAGTAGAAGGTGCATTTTCCTCTCTAAAGGACACTCTCTTTTCAATTTTCATTCTTGATCTCTTCTCCATCAAGTTGACTTCCACAGAAAGAGCACCCTTTTGCATATCTTCAAGAGTTGCAAAATCTCTCTCTCTCAGCTGATAGGCCATCTCGGGGTCAAGCCCTTCAGGAAACTTGTTTAAAGCTGAGCCTTGTGGAGGTTTTAGTTCTGGGGAAAGTGCATTATACACACTATTGAATCTATTGCAATAAGCTTGCACACTTTCCCCAGTGTCTCTATGGAGGTTCTTGTAGTCAGAAAGGACTTGGAGAGGGTTTTTCTTTACTTCCCATTTGTTTAAGAATTTTTGATGGAAGGCTTGGAGATCATTAATACTATGGGGGGTTAAACCTTTAAACCATTTTCTTGCTTCTCCCCCTAAGCTCTGAGAAAATAATCTAAGCTTGACAGAATCATTATCAATTTCATTTCTGTCAAAGTAGTCATTCATCTTATCCACATGTTGTGATGCAGTTGTAGCATTGCTAGCATCATACAATGGAATTTTAGACTGATAGTCCTGTGGAGGATTGACTAATGGTATAGGAAGAACTAAGGGAGCATACCATTCTGCTATGATATGTGGTGGGGTGGATTCACAGGAAGGAAAGTGGGCTGAAGTGGGGTGGTTTGAATAGTGGATGTAGGATGAACAGAAATGGATGGACCAGGAATATACTGCTGAGCTGATCTTGGATGAGAGACACCTGAGTTGTGAAGAAAATGTGAATCAGGAGGTGTTGTTTCTCTGCTACCAGGATGTTCACTTGTTCCAGGAGATGAAAGTGAAGACTCGGAATCTGACTGACCTAAGTCACTAAGAGACCTAGTTCTAAATGGATTTACTAAGTCAGCTTGTGATTGTGGTAGAGCTGAAAGATTTTCAGGGACTGAATTAGCTCTCAAGGGTAATCTGAAAATAGTTGAGAGTTTAATCCTAGGAGACCTCCTAAGGATACTTTTTGGGTTATCAATTATCTCAGGTGGACCAGGGTCACGATAGGCTCTAGTGTGAATCTTTCTAGGAGCCAGTATGTTGTGGTTTTTAGACCTAACTAAACAAGAAAAGTATAACCATATATGACAATCTGTAAGAGGTTTAACTGATCTTTGCTAAGAGAACTTTAATCCTAAATCCCTCTTACTAAGGTTGAATGGTTTTATAATGATTAGAGTTCTACCCAGTGGAGTCTTTAAGGTCGGTTCAGGATTGTGGAGTCACCAAGTGGAAGTTTTTAGTTCTTTTGGAGGTAAAAGGTTTAATGGTCCACTACCATGTTTATTGAATACCAACCTAAAATATTTTTAGGTTATTTTCTGAGTTTCTATGGTTGTATGGAAAACTAAAGAGTCCATAAAAGTTGGCCAAGCAACTATGAACTCTAAAAGTTCCCCAGTGGAGTCACCATTATGTTAGGTCCCTGTAATTAGCAAGTTTGGAAAATTTCCAACTACAGGGGTAACATCAAACCGCTTTGGGATTCAAGGATCTAGCCCTCTTGAATCCAGAGAGGGATCTCTCTATAAATGAGTTTAAAGATGTGATCTTTAAAGCCTGAAATGTGGTATTAGGCTAGTTATGAAGAGCATGAGTTTTGTTTTGTTTGTTTTGGTTGGGCAAAGACATGATGAAGGTGAAGGCAGTTCAAAATGAAGGGTGAAGATGTCTGCAAGTGAAGGAATGATTTGGCTGATAGAAAAAGGCAAAGATAGTTTTAACCCATTGGGCTATGGAGTCATAGGAGGATTTTAATTGGACAGCAAGGTTCAAGAAGGATCCATGGGGAAAGTCACTTATGTCAAAGAATCTCTTAAGGTGATTTATGGAGTGAAATAGATAGGAAGTGGAGAACAAAACAAAATGAAGAACAGTGCACAGTCTAAGATCAAGTAAGTGCTTTTAAACTATCCTGCTTTCAACATGTGCTTAGAGAGACAAAACATAAAATAATTCTGTGATCAGGTAAGTAATTTTAAACTAACCTGCATTGAAGTAATTTTAGTTTAGAGAAACAAAAGATAAAATCATTCTGAGATCAGGTAAGTGCTTTTAAACTAGCCTGCTTTGAAGTACTTTCAGTCAAAAACATTCAAAAACAGTTAGAACAGCTTAAGATCAGGTGATTACTTTGAAACCAGCCTACTCTCAACATATTCTAAAGGAAAACATTGATGATCATCATAATGAGCAATCTAGATCAGGCAAGTGCTTTGAAACCAACCTACTTTAATATACTCAGTATTAACAAGAGAAAAGACAGAAAATAAAGCTTTCAGTAAGAGTAGGGTACTACTGAGAGTAAGTCCTAGCTCTATGTTTGCTGTTCCTTATCAGAGAAAATGAACAAAGTGAAAACATTAAAGAAAATAACAATTGACATTGAGAAACACATCACCATTGACACAAATCAGGATCCCATAAATCAGCAACTTGTATTTGATGTTCAAACCAGTTACAATCAACAAGCCCGGAGGGTCTCTACAACTTCAAACTTCTCATATCAGCTTATTTATCTTAAAATTGCAAACAGTGCATCAGTAGCTTCAAAAAACCATTACATGCATTCAGATGTCCAGAGACCAACATTTTCTTATGTTCTACAGAGGTATTTATAGTGAAAATGAGGAAGTGGGAGCATTTCCCACAGATCAAATATCATTAATTATGTAATCATTTCTAACTCTTCTCCATAACACCTGTTCCTGTATTTCGAGGCATAATGATCGAAAGATGTACTTGTGGACTGTTCTTCATCTTCTAAAATGGTTCTGCCGACAATTAGGGATAAGATTCTTTGATTTTTATTAATTGTTCAGTTGTCTTCAGGTAAACGCCTCTTGTTTAGGTAATGACTAAGCTTCCTTTGATTTCTGTGAGGCTACAGGTGTCTTAAGGAGTTGGAGAGGGTTCAATTGGCCTCGGCTAATGGCGTTGGAAGCTTTCTCAACTTGACAGATGTCTTTTTATTTCCTTAAACACCTTTAATTTACTTGAGAACTGTGTTTTAGGACTTCAATCTCCTTTTTTTGGTGTGTTATGTCTTCGACGCTGATACTCTTTGATCGGTGCTCGATTAACTGTGTTTTCCGGTGTGCAAGGCTGTACAGGGGTCGAATGGCATCAATGCCTCATGAATTCATTGATCAAATGCGAATTTAAAACCCTGCAAGTGATTTTGTGGTGAATCGTAGGTGGGAGGATCGTCACCCTCGACCTATGAATTTTCTTCAGCATAGCGGAAAAAATCATTTAAACCTTGCAAAAATACGAAAAAATATTAAAAAATCCTGCATATATAGGCTGACTACTTCAGAAGGCATGTGGAGGGAGCATATCCGTTGGATGACATCATCCAACAGTCAAGATTGATCGTGAGGGGTGAATGGCAAGGCGGAAAGGAAAATCAAATCAGAGTCGTCGATCGCGCAGAGATCGATGGTCGGGAGCGGAGGTGGAAAGTCAAAACGGAGAGATCGAGCGATGAAATTTGGGCCTTCGATCTGCAGATCAAATCGACGGCAGAGATGTTGTAACCGTTGCGTCGTACCCTGAGTTATCGCGTGTGCATCTCCAGCGAGCGACAGCCGTCGGATGGGCGGCCTTAGATCGGACGGTGGACGTGAATATCACGCCGAGTCCACGTACGAAAGTTAACGCGCGATGGACGACAGTTTTATGAACAGTGCCCAGGACGCGTGTCAATCGATGAGTGGAATCGCTGTCGATCGGGAGAAAACCTCCCTCGCCCAAAGGCGGTGCGATGAATACCGCGCGGTTTTTTGGAATGGGTTAGTGGATGGCGGGGACCACCGGGGTGACAGACTCTGCTCCGTCGATCTGCAGATCAGATCGACAATGGAGATCGGCTGAAACTTTAAACCGATGGAAATTCACAAAATAACAAAACCGACAATTTTTTTAATAGAAACCAAGGTTTAACATTTCGGGCGGATGTATTTGGTATTCAAAATGGCTTGGCGCCTGATTACAGGGCCGTGGGGCACATGGGTGATAATAAGACCAGAGGCTTATGCAGGAAGGGGCTAAGACCCATATATGTCCAAAATGTGGATTTTTAACCTTTTTCAATGCAATTTGAGGCCAGAAATGGGCAACGATAGGGGGAAAAAAATGGAAAAAAGGCTAAACAAGGGGTATGTGAGTGAAGGAAGGGGATTTTGGGAGGACTTAGAGGGTAAGAGGGGAATTTTGACAAGGGGGAAAAAAGGGTTAAAATGAGGCATTCTGGGTGAAGGAAGGGGAGAAAAGGGGATTTTGCAGCAGTCTTTCTCCTGGGATTTTAGCAGAATTTCTGAGTTCTGAAGGGAAACAACAATGAAGACTTGGATATGGGAGATGATGTTTAGCAGAGGCTTCAAGAGATAATATTTCTGCAATGAAACTATTCCTTGAAGGCTGAACCATGTTTTGGCCACCTTTTGATAGAACAAATTTTATAGGTGGCCAACACTTTGTACCCCATCTTGGTGAGGAGTCTCATGTTGGTACCTGTGATGGGTATCTCCACACTTCCAACTGAAATGATATCATGTGAAGAAGCTGAAGAAAAATACACATTGTTTACCTTAGTTGTCGATTGCGAAACAAATGAAGAAGGTTTTCGTAAGCCTTCGTTGCGCTTAACTTCCTCCAAGGCCTCAGCTGCGGCTTGTAGCTGAAGCTGCAACTGCTACTTCTCCTCCTTATCTTCCTACAGGAATGCCTTCAATACATCATGATCTGCTTGATGAATTTTTTTGTTGCTCTTCAATTCTTCCCACACCTCTGTCGTGGCTTGCAACTTGTTGGGGCTCCTATATTTTGGCAGATTTGGCAATACCAAAAGATAAGACAACATCAAACCACTTTGGGAGCCTAGGATCTAGCCCTCCTGGATCCGGAGAGGGATCTCTCTATAAATACAAAGAAGGATATATCTTTGAAGCTCAAATGAGATATTAGGCTAGGTATGAAGCACGGGGGGTTTTAAATGATTTGGTTGGTTGGTTGCTGGGTTTAGTCATGAGATCATACACTGAGAAAGTAACTGAAGGAAAGGAGAAAAATGGCAGGATGTTTCGGAAAAAGAGGATAGGTTAAGAATGTGCCCTCCATTGGGCTATGGAGTCATGAAAGGAGATTACTTGCAAGCAACTGACCAAGACTTTCAGAGGGAAAGTCATATATACTATAGGATATTTTAGATAGATGGTGGAATGGAACAGTAGGGAAAGAAGGTGAGAGAAGGAAAGAAACCCGAATTCTGTCTATAGATCAGGTCAAAGGTCATTTAACTCCAGACCTTCTTGGACATACTCATAGGCAACTCTCAATGGAGAGACAAAGGGGCAGCTTATAGATCGAACCAGAGGTCATTTAACTCCAGGTCTAATTTAGCATGCTCCAAGGTAAAAACAGAGATAATTTTTACACAAAGCTAGAGTCTATAGATCAGAGAAGGACTTTTAACCTTCCCTACTTTGACACCAGCAAGAAAAATCCAAGCAGCAAGCTTCGAGTTCACACATCAGCTAGCAGGAGATAACATCTGCTATACTGGTTAAACCACGGAGTCTGCCCTCAGATCTCACTATCAGCGAAAAAAATTGAAGGTAGGGAGAGCAGAAACATAGGGTACCATGCGAGGGTAAATCCTATGCCAGATTTTTGATGCGTACTAGAAGACCAATGAACAGCATGAAAATGTAATAAAACAATGTGATAAGAAAAACATCACCCGTAATAATAGACCAGGATCCTGTGAAATTTTCTTGATTAATTGATGCAAAACCAGTCACATACACTGAGCTCAATCGCTATTACAGTTTGAACTTTCTCCTCCCAGCCTACTACATTACAAACTACTCTGATACTGCCTCCCAAGACTGTTCTAACAGTCAAAATGAATCCCTCTAACTACAACAGCAACAACCAAACAACAACCCTTTACAATATGTTCTCAGGAATTCTTATAGGAGGATGAGTGATAGCAAGAGTAGATAAAAATTAAATGGATCCATTAAGACAGAGTGGCGGACGTGTTGTCGCCCATTCTGCTTAATGGTTTTGTGCTATACTTTGTGGTCTGGTCTAGAGGTTTTGTTAATAACTTCAAGTATGTTCTTCTGAATAAATCCGACTGATGGTACTCTTTGGTAGCCTTTTGAGATAAGCGACATGGGTAGAAAGGTCTGCAGGTCCCCATGCTTCATAATTGTGGTCAGCCTTTAAGAAGCTTATGTCAGTGTAATTAACCGTTTCTAGGCTAGAGGAGGCATGGAGACTTCAGTGGAAGGGTGTATTGTCTGGAAAAAAACGTTCTTCTGACGCTGGAAGCACTGATAGGAATTGACAGTGTGCTTAGTCTTCTAACCGTGTATTATCCTTTGAATAAGTATTAGGTGCTAAATATGCAATTAACAGGCCCGGTTCTCTCTAATCCTTCTCTGTTGTTTCACTAGACGCTGCTGTGATGGCCTCTCTGTATTCCGAATCACAATGGCTGTGATTATGGAAAAAGGAGTGAATTCACCACTCTGTAACAACCCTGCACAATAAAATAAACCTGTCATAAAAACCAGGGGTGGCGGAAGACATGCTGTGAAGGCCTGCGGAATGGTGGCGGAACAGTGGAAACGGAGACTATGGAGGAAAAAGGTGAACATGCAATGAAATGGAGGCTTGGTGGAAGAATGAATGTGGGCCGTCTAATCAGATGGGATGGAAAATTGCGATCAAATCGCATCAGAAGGTGGCAGGGGTGACACTTTTGGGAACTTTCGATTGGCGATGGTGTGATTGAGCGCCAACTGTCCGATCTGGGTCGGATCGACGACGGAGATTAAATCGGCGGGGAGGAAAACTGTTGCGACGAATGGGAGCGATGAACTCTAGACCGTTGGATCTTGAGAGATCAACGGCTCTGATTGGATCGAAGGATCGCGATCGGGGAAGACAGAAGGAGGGGACACATGGGCTGGCGCGATGCGATTAGCGCTGGGCTGTTGGATTAAAAGGCGAATCGACGGTGGAGATTTCAGTAGAGAATGGAGCCAAAGGGTCAGTGAGATGGTCAGGATGAATAAGGACCGTTAGATCTAAAGGGATCAACGACAGAGATGTAATCGGGGATCGGCAATCGGCTTAACACAAAATGGCGCTTTAAGAAATCTCCTATTGGCGGTGGGCGATTACGCGATAGCCGTCGGATCTGGAGACAGATCGATGGCTCACATTTAATCAGAGGGATGATGGAAGAGGGGATGAGCGTGTTGCAATCTACACTGACTGTTAGATCTTTTCAAATCAACGGCGGAGATTGCTTCCAAGAGCCGACAGACTTAACACTATCGCATCGGAACTTTTATGGTTTACAAAGAAAAAGAGTATTCCGCTCCGATTCTCTGATGCGATTGGCACCTTAAGGACTAGCACTTGGTCTTAGCGCTCGGGTTTATGGGGGGAAGTGGTTGAGGGGGGTGGCCGAAAGGGGCTAAGCCTGTGTGTATGGAAAAGAGTGATTTTGGCCCAATTTTAATGCTTTTTAAGGCTAGGGAAGGGATTCGGTAGAGAGAATAGGGGGCTGTTAAACCAAAAAAAGTGTGTTCGTAAGGTTAAATGGGAAGATGGGATGATTTAGAAGGCTAAAAATGGATTTTGGAGGAATTTACAGAAGGGAGAAAAGTGAAGAAAACAAAGGTTTAATGGGAATGGGAAAAAGGGGAAAAGGGCCTTTTGGGCATTTTCTTCTCAGAAACACAGAGGCTTTATAATGGAAACAGTAGTGAGGATTTATCACAGGACAAAGACACAAGGAGGCTTCAAGGATGATGTGTTTTCATAGGAAATGCATTCCTTGAAGGCTCAAAAAACATTTTAGCCCCCTGTTTGCTTGTCAAAAAATTCATAGGGGGCTAACACAACTGAAGCTGCAATCGATGTTTATCCTCCTTCTCCTCTTGTAGGAGGGTCTTCAATTCGGCATTCTCTACTGCTTGTTTTTCATAAGCCTCATACAACATGCCCACTTTCTCTTACACCCTGATCATGGTCTCGTACATGTCCTTGACATTCTCCATGGCTCAACTCAACGAATGTTCAATGTTCAAGCTTGCAATCCAAATCAGCAAGAATACCTGCTCTGATACCACTTGATCTAGGGTAAAATATTGATACCCTTAACCAAGACCTTTTACTTTAGCTGATAAATTAGAATTGCATTAATTAAAGCGTTAATTAACTTAAACGAACAATTGCTTGTTGTAACAAAGAGGAACATAAATGTCAAGATCAGTAATCATAAGAACATGTCGTTTGATAACGGAGTTCGTCTAAGAGGGACTACATCTCCAGGCCTCTGTGTCAAGATGGTGTAGGCTGCTGCATTAAGTGCTATAAGAAGAATATGTACATGGATGTGTTTCTCTAACATACATGGAAAATTCCCTCACGCAGGAGTGTCTAGACCTCTCTACAAGATGTTCCACTACGAAACTCTCATGCATAAAAAAAGGCTTCTATCAGTATGACAATATATCACACATAAAGACTGTGAGTATCCCGCCAACATGGAAAACAAGGGATCTCAATGACATATGTGTGACACAGAGTTATTGAAGATGGCAAAAAGAAACAGTGAAGGAGGCATCCTGAAACATCTTTCCTGATCTTAGTTGGAAAGTGATCACCTAAACTAGGTGGGGGCCACATAAGTGATTTTTGGCGCAAAGTCTATTTTAGACTATGTCTATTTTTAGACATATGGATCATGGTCTATGAGTTGCAAGATGCTATTTATGGATGATTGGTCAAGTTGGTAAAAATATATGGACCTCTATTTTTAGATATTGGGCGAAGTCTATTTTTAGGCTGCCAGTCTAAAAATAGATCAGTCAAATATTATTAGCCCTTAATAATATTTGGACTATAAACATTATCTTATCCTCTTGGAGCGCTTCAGTTTGATGCTTGGATGTGGCACATGCAGCTGACAGAAGGAATTATGCTATTCCTAGGGGTTAGTTGAGCTATTGCATGGTTGACTTCAGTTAGAACTCATGTGGCAGAGTTTGGTGGAGTTGATGAGACAGTTGGTGGAGTTGTGTTCGATTTAACTTAGTTGAACTAGTTGTATTTAGTCTAACTGATAAATACACTAGTGATGAGTGGTGTGAATTAATTATTAATTAATTCACTAATTATTAACTCATAAATCAACTAAAGAATACATCAGTTGACTGCAGTGCATGGACAGTTCAGTGGAGACCAGAGTTAGAGGTGGGTGAAAGGGTGAGTCTACTATCAGTTGTGACTATACCTGTGCATGAGATTTGCACAAACATTGATGGAGATTTCCAATGAGGATTGCGCAGTACAAGCCAGGGGATTCAAACTTGGATCTCATTCATTCTCATCTTGGATTGCGCAGTAGAGGCAGGCAGACTTGTGGAGGAGGTTTGAACCTGTGACTTGTTCAAATCTGAGCTAGTTTGTGTGTAACTTTTTGGAGATAGTGCTGAGAGCTGTGAGAGCTTTGTGCTATGTATTGTTACATGTTCTCTATCATTATAATATACAGATATTTGGGGGTTTTCAACTATTTCTTTCCCCATTACATACTGTGTTGATATGTGTACTTGATTATGTTTTAATGTGCACATGCGATTGTTTCTATTTCCGCATATTGATGATCAATTGTAGAAGAGGTTATGTATTATGCATGAAGCTTAAATAGTGTGTAATCAGGATAATCTCGGTGAATAATTCAACAAATTATTCAAATTTCTACAGGAGTATCGCGCCAACATGGCATAAAAGGGATCTAAAAAATAATACAAGTCCATGACCGAAAGTACATCAATAACAAAACTAGACAAGATCCCACGAATCATATATCAATAGGTATTTGTACAGCACTATGCATCTCAGGGACAAAGAAGTACATGAAAATAACACATCATATACCTCACGCTGAAGATGACTGAAGAATGGTGGCTGCTGCTGTTGGATCTGAAAACACCATCAATCTCATGGTGTCGAAAGGTGTGAAAACGACTGCTCACTTGCTGAAAGCTGACACCTACAACTTCACTTCAAAAAGTGACTGAAAAATAGAAAGCTCAGATGAAAAATCTGAATGTGCCATCAGATTTGTGGCCTCGAATAGTGCAAAAACGACTGTTCAATTGCTGAATTATGAGAAAGTGAAGATCTGGGGCAAAAAGGAATCTTTTAGATTCCCCCTAGATTCCTCCATGTAGCTGCTCCGTGGGTGGACTGGAAATCTACAACTCAAAAGGTGAATCCAACCTTTCCATTCTGTTCCTTGTGGAAAACTTTCAAAAATGACTGTAAACTTGATTATATTCCAACATGGAGAAAATTTACCTCCCCGGGAAAATTTCAAGGCTCATGGTTCCACTTGCATAATTACTGCTCCACGCTCATGGTTCCACTTGCATAATTACTGCTCCACGCTCATGGTTCCACCTTGTAGGTTTTAACCCTGAACATAAATTATCTATACACGAATCTTATAATAGAAAATAAACAATAGCGAGAGCATAAAACTTAAAACAGATGAACACAGAGATTTTCCCCTGGATCCCAAATCGGGACGACCAGCTTGATTTTTCATTATATTCCATTTAGTGTTACAACACATATATATACATGTCGAAGCATACATAAACCCCAATCCATTTACCCTGGATTAGAACATAATCGTAGTTCCCTTGACCGGATCTACAAAATACCAGGGGCCGAAAACCATCGTACCCCAAAACCATGTGCAAACTCATGCACAAAACATGGGTGGGTCCCCAACAGTGGGGGCTGCCTCCCCCCTTGTGACCCCCCTGCTGCGCCCAACACAACGTACAACACGTGGGGCTAGTTGTGGAAAGAATATAACACATACCCAACATTACCTTGCAATTAAAATCCAGTCTCGAAATCCATGCGTGCTCCTACTCTGGTCTACTTGGGCACATTGGTGAAAACTAAGGTTGGTATCAGAGCTAGAGAAGACAAAGTCCATTCTAGTTGAGAATCTAGGACTTTAATGAGGTGTTCTCAACTAGAATAAACTTTGTCTTCTCTAGCTCTGATACCAACCTCATTTTTCACCAGTGCACCCAGGCAGACCAGAGTAGGAGAGTGCACGAATTTCAAGAGTGGATTTTAATTGCAAGGTGGTACCATGAGCGTGGAGTAGTAATTATGTAGGCGCAACCATGAGTCTTGAAATTTTCCCGGGGAGGTAAGTTTTCTGCATGTTGGAATATAGTCAAGTTTATAGTCATTTTTCACGATTTTCCGCAAGGAATGCAATGGCAAGGTCAGATTCACCCTTTGATTTGCAAATTTCCAGTCCACCCACGGAGCAGCTACATGGAGGAATCTAGGGGGAATCTAAAAGATTCCTTTTTGCCCCAAATCTTCACTTTCTCATAATTCAATAATTGAATAGTCATTTTTTCACCATTCGATGCCACAAATCTGATGGCACATTCAGATTTTCATCTGAGCTTTTTATTTTTCAGTCACTTTTTGAAGTGAAGTTGCAGGTGTCAGATTTCAGCAAGTGAGCAGTTATTTTCACACCTTTCGACACCACGAGATTGATGGTGTTTTCAGATCCAGCAACAGCAGCAACCATTCTTCAGTCATCTTCAGCGTGAGGTATATGATGTGTTATTTTCATGTACTTCTTTGTCCCTAAGATGCATAGTGCTGTACAGATCCCTATTGATATATTATTCATGAGATCTTGTCTAGTTTTGTTATTGATGTACTTTCGATCATGGACTTGTATTATTTTTTAGATCCCTTTTATGCCATGTTAGCGGAATACTCCATGTCACACATATGTTATTCAGATCCCTTGTTTGCCATGTTGGCGGGATAATCACAACCTTTATGTGTGAGCTATTGTCATATTGATATGAGCCTTTTTTATGCATGAGAGTTTCGCAGTGGAACATCATGTAGAGAGGTCTAGCCACTCCTGCGTGAGGGAATTTTCCTTGTATGTCAGATAAACACATCCATGTACATCTTCTTCTTATATCACTTAATGCAGCGGCCTACACCATCTTGACACAGAGGCCTGGAGATGTAGTCCCTCCTGGACGAACTCTGTTATCAAACGACATGTTCTTATGATTGCTGATCTTGACATTTATGTTCCTCTTCGTTACAGCATGCAGTTGTTGATTTAAGTTAATTAACATTTTAATTAATGCAATTCTAATTTATCAGCTGAAGTAAAATGTCTTGGTTAAGGGTATCAAGATTTTACCCTGGATCAAGTGGTATCAGAGCAGGTCTTCTTGCTAGTTTGAATTGCAGGCGTGAACAATTGAACGTTCGTTGAGTTGAGCCATGGAGAATGTCAAGGACATGTACGAGACCATGCTCAGGGTGTAAGAGAAATTGGACATGTTGTATGAGGCTTATCAAAAACAAGCAGCAGAGAACGTCGAATTGAAGACCCTCCTACAGGAGGAGAAGGAGGATAAACATTGATTGCAGCTTCAGTTGCAAGCCACGACAGAGGTGTGGGAAGAATTGAAGAGAAACAATGAAATTCTTCAAGCAGATCATGATGCATTGAAGGCATTCCTGCAGGCAGAGAAGGAGGAGAAGTAGCAGTTGCAGCTTCATTTACAAGCCACAACAAAGGCCTTGGAGGAAGTGAAGCACAACGAAGGCTTACGAAAGCCTTCTTCATTTGTTTCACAATCGACAACTAAGGTAAACAGCGTTGATTTTTCTTCAGTTTATTCACATGATATCATTTCAGTTGGAAGTGTGGAGATACCCATCATAGGTATCGGCATGAGACTCCTCACCAAGATGGGGTACAAAGGAGGAGGACTTGGTGTTCGTGGCCAATGCATAACTGAACCATTGGAGATACAATGAAGAAGGATCATCGAAGGACATCAAAGGAAAATAGATATTGATGAAAACTCCAGGGAAGAGGAATGATGGGGACACTTCGCCATCGTTCCCTCAATACGCATGTTACAGTGAAGGAGTTGAGGCGAGCTCCCATCACCATGATTGCAACAGAGACCACCAGAGAAGGTATAATAAGTCTCATTATTCTAGAGTGCATTTTGATTATAAGAATGTTGATAACCATGGTCGTAAATCATGGCATCGCAAAACATGTCATTTTGTGGTTTAAATAACCATGTAATTTCTAAGTGTTGGAGAAGGATGGCAGCAGAAAGGAGGATGAGGCATGAAAAGCCTTCTCCACAGTAGGGAAAGAAATCGGTTAAGCAGGTTTGGAGGCGAAAGACCTTTTTCATTCATTGCGACCAAAGTGGCCATCAAAGAGCCACATGCTGGAGACTCCATCTAGAGAAACACCTTAAAGACAAAGCGCCCATGCATACACCAGTCGAAAGAGTTGGTCGACAAGCAAGTTCGCCACCGAGAAATGATCCACTCACTTTGATAAGTGAGAGATGGTTCTTCTATACTGTTTTTTTATAGATATGTTAGCTTTTGATAGCCATGTTTGTAAATCATTTGTCGCATTTTTAATTGTGAAAGTGATGATGTGTCTTCCATCACTTTTTTAAACGACAATGATATTTTTTGGCCTTATTTTATGAGTCGTGTGATGCATTTGTTTCATGTAAAAGTGATGAGGTGTTTGCCATCACCGATGATCTGCTTGAAGAATTTCGTTGTTGCGCTTTAATTCTTCCCACGCCTCTGTCGTGGCTTGCAACTAAAGCTGCAATCGATGTTAATCCTCCTCCTCCTGTAGGAGCGTCTTCAATTCGATGTTCTCTGCTACTTGTTTTTGATCCGGATCTTGGGGGGAGGCCCCCAAGATCTAAAAAGTTGAAATGGATCTGACAAGATCTGCAAAATTAGAATGCCAGAAAAAAAGAGAGAACACAAAGAAAATAAAACCACAAAGAAACTTGTTTTATTAAAATAGAGAATAACTGTAGAAGCCACATTTTGGTGGATAATCTCCCCTTTTACAAACCGAGGCTTGTTATTTATAGCCTTTTTTGAGTTACAATACCATGTGTAGATACCATAGGCCAATACCATGGGTAGATACCACTTACAATACCATGGGTAAATCCCATGTGTGGATGAATACCATGGGTGGATACATACCATGGGTCACTTACAATACCATGGGCAAATAAATATCATGGGTGGATGAATACCATGGGTTGATGCCATTTACAATGCCATGGGTAAATTCCATGGGTGGATGGAAAATATGGGTAGATGAATACCATGAGTTGATGCCATTTTCCATTTGGATCAGTTTTTCATAAGCCTCGTACAACATGTCCGCTTTCTCGGACACCCTGATCCTTGACGTTGCAGCCTCCTTCGACGGGTTTAGTAAAGCTTATCTCAAGCATTCGTTGATGATCAGACTTGGTGATGAAATGGTCCTAAACTCTCTCTCGACAGTGGATTCCTCTTTGCTTTATTCTCACACCAGCTATAGTAAGGATTTTTCAGCTAGCTGAAACAATGTGAGAAGGATGTATTTATAGGAGAGGAGAAGGTGGTTTTGGATCCCTCATAAGGTGGAAGGGAGGTCTTATCCTTTGGGGAGTTGCTCAAATATAGGAAACAAGAAGCCAAAGGAAGGAATTCGATGTTATTCAATCGAACAAACCATGATGACTCTGCTCATGAAGTGGTTGGGTATGGAAACTTCATATCTATTTTAAAAAAATTTCCAAAAACAGCTCAGCGCGGGCAGTCTACTTAGACAGAGTGTCAATGGGCATGAGGCCCAGTGCTAATTTCTCTATGGGCACGAGGCCATAACTAACTACCAGCGTTGACAAAAAATCATGTGTTTTTGAGAGCCTGCTCCAGGAATGATCAACAGAGGAAATGTTCTTCACATGCTAAGGGATGCAATGACACTTTTTTCAAGGTAGGACAATACACATAAGTCACTGAAATGGTCCTCCAATGTTCGGGATGGAGATTGCAGGGATGGTGAAAAAATACGGTGTAACAAATGCCCCATAAAGCATGAGGTCCAAGAGAGAGGGAGGAGTGAAATGCTTTACGAGAACGTGTTTAAACCAAACACCGTTGTCAGAAGACCTGCAAGTACAAATACTATTGATATCTCTAATACATGAATATGTGGCATGGGCGCAACCATCCATAAATAGAGTACATAAAAAATGAGATCTGAGGTATGGACATAGCCATCCAGCAAGAAGGATCAATAAATAGACTCAGGTATGGTCGCAACCATCCAATCAGAAGAGTCATGCATATAGTTATGATAAACTAAATTGTCTCGCAGCTTGGATTTTATTAGACAAAACCCAGGGTCTTGCACTCCATCTTGACCCAAACAAGTACAAATTCACGCATGTGAATGAGTGAGCTGAAGTCGAACATTCAAGAAAGTCACCTGATTACTAGCCAATGATGAAAGTTGTTAATAGGTGCGAGAGAAACCACCAATAATGACAATGGATCTCAAGGTACAACTAGTACAATCCGCGAAATGTGAAGAGTGAGCTGGCGTCAAACACTCGCGGAATCTCTCGATCGAAGGCCAATGATGAGGACCTGTCGTCGAATGCAAAGAACTTGCCATTGAGGCATGCAAGCTCCAAGGTACCGAAAGGGAGTCTCTAGATCAGATTCTTGGATAATGAGCTGAAGTCCACAGGAAGCGACCTGGTCAAAGGAGGGCCATAATGTTTCCCACATCATCGACACAAGACAGAGGAATAATATGATAATGAATTAGGACCAAATATAGGATCAGAGGTTGAAAACTGCATAAGGAAACTTCTCTTGAACATATTGGCGACACAACTCTGAAATTTGGCAGTATTTGACATCAGGGGATCTAAGGTCATGACGACGTTGACAAAGAGAAGATGGGAGGTCAAAACAGATTACCCAAACCAATGGAGGCAAAAATGACTAAATGGGATGTCCCCAACCCGACACGAATTGCAGACAAGTTTCCTGTTCAAGAGCGACATACTGCCGATAAGACTGAGAACTGGTTCCATTTTCCCTCGCCATTGCTGGCGAGTACCCCAACTATTTTTGGAAACAAGCTCAAAGGGGATAGCATGTGCTTGTCATATAGGTTTTTCCTTTGGACAAATCCATACTATTACATTTTACGAGCCCTAGGAAGGAGGAACTCGGTTACGTCATGGTGACGATTTCCAATGTCATGTAAGTTTTAACGAGTCTGACAAAGGAAGAATTCGGGCTTCTTTTCATGTTTAGAGAGATTGAAAAGAAGAGGAAAAGAAAAATCCAACAAATACCTTTTCATAGGTAGTCTCGTAGATCCAAAAAGGTAGAAAACTGTATCTGAGAGAACCTCTTTGTCACGATAGGCTAAGGTATTCCTTTTTCGTAAATAATCTATCCCAGCCCGAAAAAAGGGTAAACGTATACTGGGTAGATAATGTTTCGTAGACTTTAACGAGTTCAAAACGACAAGAGTCTCGACAATCTTTTCAATTTTCGAGAGTCAGAAAAGAGCTGAAAGACGACTTGAGGGGTGACATTTTTGTGTTTTTACTGAGTCCAAAAAGGTATAAAATACAACTCGTCACTTCATCGTCGTCATGTTGAGACCTGTTGCTACACAGGAAACACACGTAAAACCCATTTTTCGAGATAAAATAGCAAAATAATCGAAAAATATGTTCAACAACATAATTAGGGTTCTCAAAAGTTTATAAAATGCCAAAAATAGTAAAAATAAATTACTTTTCATTTTTACCTCATGTGAGCACTTTTTACCCTTGTTTTCACTGTGATTTTGCAGAGCTGACAAAGGAAAATCCAGAAGGCCAATCGTGAATTCGTCTTTTCCAGGTAAGAGCTCAAATCCTTGCCTGCATTTTGATATAATTTTCATTACCTACAATCCAATTCGTCTTTTCCACGTAAGAGCTCAAATCCTTGCCTACATTTTGATATAATTTTCATTACCTGCAATCCATTTTTTAGATCTATGGGGGGATTTTGTTCAAATTAGGGTGCGATTTTGTTCAAAGTGTGTGTATCAAATGAGCTCCAAGTCTCTCCAATATATAGGCATCTGTGGGGGTGTGTGACACATCCCTTATGCATGTGGGATAAAACAAGACAACCTTGTACATGTGGAATAAATTCAAAATACATGTTCTGCTCATCCGATCAAGATGATCTTTAGATTGATCTTGCACCTCTTCGAAAGAGGAATCCAATAAAAATATTGGCATCGTCATTTGAGCATCACAACATGGAGTTTGGACCTAGTTGCCCAAAATTAACAAATATTCCCACCCAAATTTTAGAAAATAGAAAGAATCTAGAAGACATAGTGGTCACTATAGCTTCCTGGAAATATCCTATAGAATTTATCACCATTTCTCCAAAAACCTCGAGACCTGGACATCCTGTAGTTCTGGGACGCCCTTGGTTGGAAATTGTTGATGCTGTCATAGGGTGTAGAAATGGAGAAATGATCATTTCCAATGGTTCCCAGAACCAAACCTTGTCTATTTCCCCCCCTACTCAAACAGTTGCTGAAGTACCACTATGGCTCGAGAGCCCCTATGGAGATGAAGACTGTATGTTTCCTTTGTTGACATTAGAACAATCTAGAGGCCTCCAAGAACAGTCCGATGAACATATTCTGCACCAGTTTTTATCTCACAGTTCTTGTATTGATTATCCTATCTCTTTTAATGGTTGCCATCATGTTTTCAGTGATGAGTTCCAGGAAGCCTGCCATCCAGCTGTGTTCGCATCTTTTGCAGCAATGGATGGAAACCATGAACTCGCCATTGAGCCGTTAGAAATCACTGAAGGAAGGACCTTACACATCGGTGCATAATTGACCATGGAACAAAAGAAGTAATTGATGGGTATGATTCGTGAGCAATTTGGAGCATTTTCTTGGGATTACCTTGACATGCGGGGCATCCATCCAGACACTTGCATCCACCACATTTACACTAATGAAGAGATGAGACCCGTCTAACAGCCATAAATACGAATGAACCCAACATTAAAGGACATTTTCAAAGAAGAGCTCAGAAACTCCTGGCTACAGAATTCATCTATCCCATTTCAGACAGTATATGGGTGTCACCTCTGGTGGTGGTACCTAAAAAGAACAGCAAGTAGCGTATCTGCGTTGACTACAGAGAACTAAAAAAGGCCACATTGCGTGACTACTTTCCCCTGCCCTTCATTGATCAGGTACTCGACATGCTCTCAATGGGTATAGTGGATATAATCAAATTCAGATAGCTGAAGAAGATCAAGAAAAGACTACATTTACATGCCCTTGGGGCACCTATGCATATAGAGTCCTTCCCTTTGGTATTTGTAACGCCCCAGCTACGTTTCAAAGAGTTGTACTCGCTATGTTTTCTGATTTGGTGCATGACTGTGTAGAGGTCTATATGGATGACTTCACACTCTATGGAGATGATTTCATTCAAGCTTTGGCCAATTTAGAAAAATTGTTGATTCGTTGTCAAGAAGAAAACCTGGCCCTTAGTAGTGAAAAATGCAAAATGATGTAGACTAAGGGAATCGTTCTTGGTCATCATGTATCATTAGAAGGAATTAAAGTTGATCTGCCAAAGATTGAGGTAAACTCACATATTCCTATTCCCAGTTCACAAAAAGAGGTAAGAATTTTCTTGGGACATGCAGGTTACTATCGTCATTTTATCGAAAATTTTACTAAGATTGCAGCACCATTATTTAAGTTATTGACTAAAGATGTTGAATTTGTATGGAATGTCAATTGGCAACAGGACTTTCAGATACTAAAGGATAGATTGTCTACCGCTCTGGTGTCGAGAGGACCGAACTAGTCCCTGCCATTTCACATATGTACCGATGCTTTAGACACTTCACTAGGAGCAGATTTTGGGACAAAGGGAAGATCGCTATCCTTATGCTATCTATTTTGTTAGCAAAAATATTTCCCCCGCTAAATTAAATTATAAAATCACTGAGAAAGAATTGTTAGCAGCTGTGCATGCTATTGGGAATTTTAGACATTACATTAACGGTTATGAGACTTTCGTCCATATCGATCATTTTGCCATTAAGTTTTTAATGAATAAAACAATTACTAATGGTAGAATAACTAAATGGTTGTTTCTTTTACAAGAATTTAATATAAATATAATCGATAGACCTGGAAGTGATAATCTAGCAGCTGACTTTTTGTCTCGGTTGAATATTGGACTGGGAAGCTCGACAACTCCAGTACCTGATGAATTCCCAGATGAAGCACTATTCGCCATTTCCACAATCACTCCTTGGTTTGCCAATGTTGCAGATTATTTGGTGTTAGGGAAATTGCCTCAGAGCATGTCTGCCTAGGAAAAACTTAACATTGTGCAGCGTAGTGCTAATTACTCCTGGATTGAGGGAGAACTGTTTTACAAAGGGTCAGAAATGATCATGAGGTGGTGTCTGCGAGAATATAAAATGTACAATGTTTTGAGAGCCTCCCAAAATGAGCCTTGCAAGGGGAATTTTACCGACAAACGAACCGCATACAAGGTTCTTCATACTGGGTATTATTGGCCCTTGCTCTTTAAAGATACCAAGAAGTTTGTCTCCAGTTGTGATGCTTGCCAGCGGATGGGGAGACCAGTTTCCTCCGAAGAGATGCCTCTTCGGCCTCAGATAGCCGTTGAACCATTTGAGAAGTGGGCGTTGGATTTTGTAGGGCCCATCTCCCCGATGTCAAAGAAGAAGAAGTATATTTTGATATGCACCGATTATTTCACCAAGTGGGTGGAGGCGAAGGCATTATATGCTGCCATGGAAAAGGCGGTAGTAGATTTTTTGTTCAAAGACATCTTCACGAGATTCGGTGTACTGCGCGAGATTTTCACAGACCAAGGTATGCAATTCACATAAAAATTGGTAAAGGCACTCACTCAGAAGTATAAGATTAAAAACCATAAATCTACCCCTTACCACCCTCAAGCTAATGGGCAAGTGGAATCCATGAATAAAGTCTTGGAGTCCATCCTCACAAAAACCGTTCAGTTGCACCATAAGGACTGGGTGGACAAGTCATTGGAAGCATTATGGGCTTATAGAATTACTTAGAGAAACGTGATGGGACACACCCCGTATGAGCTAGTCTACGGGAAACAAGTACTTTTTCCCATCGAGTTCCAAGTGAAGACATTTAGGACAGCCGCCCAATTGGGAATGAATCTGATTAAAGCCCAAGAGTAGAGGTTGATGCAGCTGAATGAGCTCGATGAGATCCGATAGGACGCATATCACAAGACCTCGCTGGTACAGGATCAAAGAGCTCGATGGCAAGATAAGTTCATAAAAAAGAAATTATTTCGTGCAGGTGACTAGGCCCTGCTGTACGACAATAAGTTCAAACACTTCAAAGGAAAGTTCTCTACTCGTTGGTTGGGACCCTATGAGGTAGTTGAAGTTTTTGACAACGGTTCAGTTCGTATTAGAACCATTGATGATGAGCAGACTTCCTTCGTGGTAAATGGCCATCGGCTAAAATTTTACCATAAACCACTCTCACATGATTTGTTTTTGCAGGAAATTCAGAAGGATCCAGGACTAGAGTTGGTTCATGGAAATGACCAGCCTCTTGCTGGATCGGTTGATTGATTTTTCTTATCTATTTTTCACACACACACATATTAACCTGTGGACTGTCAATTTTCATATCTATAGGTGGTTCTCCACACATTCCATGTAGAATAAAGGAGAAATTCGGCAAGAGTGGGTCTATTCCTTTATCCAGGCTTGCCGGATTACTTATGGAAAAGGAATAGTTGGAGACTTCTTTAGATGTCTTCAAATTCTTGAAAAATGAATCTCTCAAGCACTGACTGATCCAAGATTGTAAAATTTATGGACCAGTGGAAGTTTAGGCATTCCTTGGGCATAGAATTATTCTTTTTCGGGGCCAAGGAAATAGCTACGGAAAAGAAACTCGCTGGAGTCTACTATGGGCAACTCAGACTCTCTAAATATGAATGCGTCGAGCAGGAACTACCTTAGGCTCGATAAAACAATAAGGTGGTGGTAGCTTAGGGATCCAATGGGCATTGAATTATTCTTTTTCGGACCCACTAGAATAATTACAGAAAAGAAACCCCCTGGAGCCTTCTTTCAGGATAATTCAAGCTCCCTAAATAGAAATTCCCCAGGCAGTTATCATCTCAAGCCTAGTTAAAATCCATGAGATGGTGGATAGGTTCCAGTGCCACCTCACAAAACTGAGTGGCACTTTTTCAGAGAAATTGGAGATTCTATGTTTTGTTCTTCACAAAAACCAGCTCCATGTTTGAGTTACTTTTAATTTGTCATCTTTGTCATCTTTGTACCTAGATATTCAATACTGGACCAAAATCTTCTTTTGGCAATCTGTTGTCTAGAAGCTACAGCATGGTCATGAACAATCTGTGGTACCAATAAACTGTGCAAAGCTCTATTTTTAACAGCAGTACAATCTTGGAATTGCAGCCTAGGCCTAAAAGTCTGATTGATCTGGATATCACTATTTGTTGTAAATTTTACTATTGACCATGATCGTCATTGAAGAAAAAGCTACATCTCGAACAACAGACCTGCTCCTGTATTGATAAGATATGATGCTATTTTCATTCCCAATATCATTTAAGTGATAAAGGTATGTGCTTAATTTGCTTAATTTAGTTATAGGTAGTTTAAATGATTATTACAAGTACATGCTGTCTACCATGTTCCCTATGCCTCTACCTTCATTTTTTCCTTCCAAACCAATTATAATCCTACATCCCAGAATCACCCATTCCCTTCAAAATCCCGTCCACCCATGTCCAAACTTCATATGATTACAAGTGGTGATCAGGGCTATTGATGAGGACGCATGACGAAAGAAAAGCACATGATGACGAGGGACAACACCATCCACACGGCAATATGATTTCGGGCATAATGGCACGACAGGGACCAAGCCTTTCATGCAGACTGAGCTTCCATCATAAGCTTATGTGCCATTTTCATTTAAACTCAAAATTGTCCTCATAATTCGATTACGGGGAAATGTATCCATTGTAAGTCATGATTGTGTCTTTATCCATCTCCACGATAAGTAATGCAGCATCTCTCTGTAGGCTAAGGTGAATTTCGATAAAGAGACGGGACGCTGGAGTATGGGTTGTTTTCATAAAGGGTGGGCACCTGCAAATTTTCTTCTTGTGAGCCATAGTGGACGCTAGTCACCAATTTTCCAGAGCCAAGGAATAAACATTTCTGTGCTCCGTTATTTCCAAATTAACCTCTTGCTTGCATAGTCATTTCATTGTGGGTCATGATAGGGATAGTGTTGATTTCGTGGATTACTATATCCATGGTTTCCAACATCCTGCTCTGTAATAGAATTGCTACTAATTACGTAAGTAATGATGCCTATAAAGGAAAAGACATCTGGTTTGATAAAAATGTTAATGTATTCTCATTTCTCAGCTATCAATATTGAACTGCGATTTCATGTTCTGTTGGTGAAAGCCGAATTGAAATTATTCTGATGCGTTCTTAATTTGCTGTGGAATGTTGTGGATTTGATGAACTTTTGAGTTAATTTGTTGTAGGTGTAGTTAGGACTGTAATCCAACACTTTCCCGAGTGTGGCAAGGGCCCACCACAACCAGTTCAGCCCCATAGCCATAGCTAGAGGTAATTCGTAGGTATTAGTTTAAATCAATTATGATTGCATAATTATTCGTTTTTGAAAGACGATTTCATTTCTGGTATTTTGATTCATGTTGTCGTAGCAGAGGTAATTTGTAAGAGAGCTTGATTCCATGCTTGATTGCCTAAATAACTGTTTTGAGGATCGATTTCATTTCTGGGATTTTGATTCATGTTTTTGTAGAAGAGGTAATTTGTAACAGAGTTTGATTCCATTCTTGATTGCCCAATTAATTGTTTTGAGGATCAATTTCGTTTCTAGCATTTTGATTCATGTTGCTGTAGCAGAGGTAATTTTTAAGAGAATTTGATTCCATTTTTGATTGCCCAATTAATTGATATGGAGATCGATTTCGTTTCTGGCATTTGATTCATGCTGCTGTAGTAGAGGTAATTCGTTCCTGGCATATACTCTTTCACCTCCCTAGATAAATGAATTGCTAAATGCATTCCTGTGTGTGAATGAACAGATCATGGTTATATGCATTTAAACAAATCCTTTGTGAGATAAATTTCTAGTTCGATTTTAGTAGGAGAGCATAGCTCAAATTTGCAAAACAGATTTAATGATTATTTGGTTCTCTGTGTTAATTGGTTCTGTGTGTTAAAGTAATCTGCATCTCATTTCATGTGTGCGTAGCACAGTTGGGTAAACATAGTTCAGTTGATCATAGTAGTTGCATGTCACTTCTAGATTAAATACCTGTGTTTGAATTCCATGCATTTGATTTGAGGAAGCAATTTTTTTCTCATTGGAATTTTGGATTGAAATTTATCATTGCTCAAGACATAATAAGAGCGTGAAGTTTTGATTCATTGGAAAGTGATAGATATAGGTTCTTCTGGGGTCTTAGCCGGCAAGTCACTAGGAGACCCGTGTGTTGATTAGGTAGGAGAAAGTAGATGATTCATAGAAGAGTTCTGAGAAAGTTTTCTTCATTCTTTTGGTGTGATTAAATAGAAGTTTACAATCTTGTCTCATTTTTCATAAGATTAGGGTTTGGAGTGGAAAGTCATTTACAAAGACTGTTGTAGCATCTAGATGAATTGGCAAGATTACTTTTGGTCGAATACATATTCCTTGAGGACAGAGCAATCATGGTAGAATCTTAACCAGCATTCCTTCTGGATCGATGCTTGAAATTGTATGTTAGGGTTCATAGTTTGGTGCAAATCTCACAATTCCATAAGAATAGTAGAGATAGAGTGATTTAACCCCTACAACTTGGTTCAAAAGAAATCATTCATTAAAGGTTGAAAAAATTTATTGCAAGTTTCAGAGGATGATTAGAAGACTGCTAGTAGCAATTTATGTGAACTTGTCAACTTTTAATTTTGAGATTGAATTCATTTCTATTTCTGTGTCTTAATGTAGTGCGTGTTGATTGAATTGAGAGCATTATCTTATTGCAGAAACCAGAGTGTCGATTGTTGTAGAAGTTTGAGTAACTTTGCCATAGTATAGTTGGAAGTTTGATGAAAGACAAATGTAATTAAAATCTGATCTCTAGAGTGCAATTGTGCATTTTTTATAACTTGAGTTTATTTTAGTTGGTTTGACAAATAGAAGTTGTGGAATTTAAACTGTCAGAAATAAGTAATACATATGTAGATGGGTTGGCCAGGTATGAAATATTAATGGCTATCATGACTGAAGTTTGTGTGTAAAATTGATATTCAAACCAGTGTGATAGCGCACCTTTTCGCTTGACACCAATATAGTGAAATTGTCATGAAGTGTTGACATCAGAGTTAATTAGGGATACCATTAGTAATTGCAAGTTCACTGTGTGAGTGTGGAATCATTTTATAGGTTTACTCATATTAGGTAATTCCTTTTAAGTGTGACCTCCAAAGATCAGAATTAGGGTTTTTGAGATTTTCTGCAAACAGTGAGTTACTGAATTAAAAATGATGTTGATTTGGTAATGGTTTTGATTTCATGTTGAAATAGATTGAATAAGGGTTTCCAGTGTTCAAACCAGAGTTTGTTGATTGTTCCTGTTTTATGATGGGATGAATTGATTTCTTTTCGACGATATGTGTTTGTGTATGCCTCAATTATTAAACCAAATATCATAAGGGATCATATAAACTTTGACTCTAAGAACTGAACCTTGAGAGCGCATTACAGCTTGTATTTTACAAGCCTGAATTGATATACAAATATTGGTGAATTAATTCGACAGTTACTTCATAGAACAACCGACTAGCCCTAAAATTTATCCTTCTTTTATTTCGATGGCCACAACTGGGAGCACAAATTCGGCTATGAGAACTTCAAGTGTGCATACTCCTCTTTCAGCTGAGGGAGGAGATGATATTTCTATTTTGACCATCACTCCTAGTGCTGTAAATTTTGGCTCTACCTCCATTCCATCTACGAGTGGGGGAACCCGGGCTTTTTCTCCCCATTCTAGTCGCTTCTCTTTTGGAATGCCTTCTAGTGCAATTCCAAAAATGTTGGGGAAATGTATTACTATAATTTCCAACATTAAATTATCAATCCAGGGCTCGTAAGCTTCGAGGTACAAGCGTAGGGAACGCAGGATCAGAGCATCTAACTTAGACTACAGTAGGAATCAACTTGTTGTTTAAGTACAAAATTGTTATTTCTAATTGAAGCTGATCAATTGAGGAAAACATGCTTAAACAAATAATAAATTCTAATCACTGTGCAAACGAAACTAACTCTAATTAATCAGAAACCAAGCAATACAAATTACCATTGAAATAATTTTAATCTAAATGAAAATATCAATCTAAATACTAAGATCTATTTAATCTAAATACAAGAATCTTAAACCAATCAAGATTAATTTAAAATGATACCAAACTTATGCTAAATATTAATCCCAATAAAATTCACTCACATTCAAATGATCTTAGACTAAGGTAATGAACAAACAAGACTTCAACTAATCTAATTCCAGGGATGCATAAAACAAATCAAATAAGCATTCAAACTAACCTATGTTACCACTTTGCAATTGCTTCATAAGAAACTAAGTAAACCAAGATTCTGATTGACATGCTTCAAATATAAGAGACTACAAAATAAGAAATTATCCTATCCTTAAACTTCTTTAATCAAACTCAATAAATCATTCAAACATGAGCACATTGGTGAATGGTTCTACCAATAACTAACTACAATCATAATGAATTTCAAACTAAACTACAACTTCAAATAATGATTTAACGGTCTCATTGTATTGCTTTCAAATACTTGGTTTCCAAAACACAATGTTACAAGAAAATCAGTAAGGTACATAATATATTTCAATTCATATTAAAAACAAATGGAGTTATCGATCTCTTGTTTATCTAATTAAGAAGCACCTTTAAATATTTCAATCGTAAACTTGTAACAAAGGGGCTATTCATGCTATAAAATCATTGATCAACGCCATTCATTAGCTTGCAACGAGTTTAAAATTATATGTCTATTTAATTTTAAGAAAACAAATGAATTACAATCTTAAGTGCATAATCAAAATTATGAGATCTAATTAACAATTGCTTTCAAAATAAAAACCATGCACCTAGATCTAAATCAAACATGCTACCTCTATCCTATGATGTTTACAAAACTTGCTTCCAGGCGATGGTGGATCCGTTCCACTCATGGAGCAAGTCTAAACTAAATCAATGTCTAAATATTAAAAAAAACCATAACATTTACAAAGAATTCATGGCAAAGTCAAATTGTATTAAGATTCAAATCATAAGTTCACTTACATACATTCCTTCAATATTTTGTCTCATGCTCACACATTTTCATCCTCCTCCTTCAAAAACATCCCAAACTTACAACACAAACCATGGCTGAGCCATTTATAAGATTCACAAGGTGAATTATTCATTTTCCTCAATTTTGGAAAATTGAACAATTTTAACAAACTGACCTAAAAGATATTAGTATATCTTCCTAACCATGAGGAATTTTGGAAAAATGTTCAGAGGGAGACTAATCTGTTATGTTTCCAACAAAAACCTCTCTTGGATTTGTCTCATTCAAATCCATCTCCTCGAAAATTGTGCCCAAAGTGACAAAGCCCTAAATTAGGCATCTCATCCTTAACTGGCTTGTGAGTGATTTCAGCGATGGAACCCTGTGATAAATGTACTTAAACAAAACCGTCATCAGTAAAACATGACATAATCATCTTTAATCATAGAAAAGTAAAGAAAATTGATGATAATCAACCATAAAGAGTATTTGGCGGCGAGTGATGGAATTAGGGTACAGAATGGGCTAAAAACCTAGGGTTTTAGGGTATAAACAGTGATATTTCATGATGAAAACATGGGCATATATGAGGCCCAACATCCCCCCATGACTGAGGTTTTGCATGTTCTCATGCAAACAAATACTTTTCTCATATCTATGTTTTTATGGCATCATGGATTTTATGTAGGGTTAGGTCTTGTGAAGCAACACTACATGAAGATTTTATTGTCATAGATTTGATTTTAAGAGCGATACAAATCGAGGAAAAACAATGGATATGGTAGGAGTAAAATGATGAATAGGATGATAGGTGAAAATTGAAATGGTAGATGAGATGAGGTGGTGATGGAGATGGGAAGACATGTGCTTGCATGCTCTATTTTAATGGGACCAATGCTTATGGATGGTTCCTTCATGAAAGGCGGCAATGAATGCATCCTCAATTGGATTCAACTGACAATATGTGTGAATATAGGAGGGGAAGGAATTATAGTTACTGCTTTCGTTTACATGAACCAATATGATTATGACCTAGATTAGCATGCAAATGGAGGGTATATGGAAAACTAGATATACAAAATATGTGGTGGTTAATCATCAAAGCTTTCTTACATCTCTAACCAATTAAAGAATCTTAAGCCACCTCTACCTCAAGTTTTACCCTTGTTTTTGATGTCCTTGGTGCTGCAAGATGAAGTAAATGATGGAATGGCTCGAGTTGATGTGACTGTAGATATGATCTGCTGAAGAAGGAAAACGGTCTCAATATCCACATCATCCCGAAAATTTTGATGCATGTGTGATTTCATACGGCTTCACGAAGAAAAAAAACACAAGCACCATCATCAATAATCTTCTTTTCATGCAAATATTATCGAAATAAAGGAAATAGGTTAAATAATGAACAATTACGTGATCATGCTCCAAGTTTAAGATACTAGCCCAACAATGATAATGAAAACCATGAGTAAGCATAGGGTGAAAATATGAATCAAACCTGAAAATTCCCATCATTTTTTTCCTAACATCTCTCCCCCCATGCCTATCATCTTGCATGTCCTCATGCAAGAAAAACCTTTGACAGAGACCAAAGACTGAAGGGCTAGGGTTTCTATATTAAAATCATGCTCCATTGACTTAAAACATAGGGCGAATTGTGAGAGCATGTAAGTAAGTTTCATCGGATGTCATCTTCCTTTGCATCAATAAGATAAGAAAAGTAGTGACCAGGGATCCAGTGACGTTAAGACTGAGTTTTATTATTCCAAAAGAGCAACTAATGCTAGGGCTGCTAAAGGATGCTTAACAATGTTGTTACTGCAGAGATAATGTCATCCTAAAATGATTAACCATAAAATTTTGCACAAAGCATCTCAATAGTAATCCAAAGCAGCAGGTCTTCACTTTCAATAGCCTCATTAGTACAAGTAAAAGTGGCTTTATTTAAAAACCAAGGCCTTGAAATGGATTGAAAGTAGGGAAAAATAAATATTACAAAAGGATACCTTCCGAGGATGATTGTCTTATCGTTACCCAAGCATATAGTTAAAGCTTCTCCTATTCAAGCAAAGTGAATCACCTACACTAAGGGTCTTGTTAGCCACCTATAAAATTTGTTATATCAAAAGGTGGCTAAATCATTTTTGGAGCCTTCAAGAAATATTTTTATTACTAAAAATGTCATCTCTTGAAGACTCAATGAAGACATCATGCCCTCTGTTTAATTTTCACTACTGTTTCCCTTTCAAACTCTGAAATTCTGTTGTTTTCCATGAAGAAAATACTGCTGCAGAAATCCCTTTTTCCCCTTCCTTCACTCAAAACTAACCTTCATTTATTCCCTTTTTCTTCCATAAAATTCCTCTATTTTTCATGATTTCCCTTCTTCCCTTCATGAAAATCCTTTTACAAAGTTTAAAACTCATTTTTAAACTTTACCGAAACCCCCAAATCCATCAAAAACTTTGAAAATTTTCATAAAAAATAACTGTTTTGACTAGAGGCTTAAGCCCCTTTGGGCTAAGTCCTAACCACTTCCCCCCATATGCCCCAGTGCTAGAATCGAGCGCTAATGGTCCCAAGCGCTTATCGCATCAGAACAAAACACAGCGCACAAGTCTTTGGCTTTTATAAAACCTCCGATGTGATCAAGTCCCCTTTTGTATAAACCCATCTCCGATGCATATTTCCCTTTATGAATACATAAAACCCACTCTTTCCTAAGTTTGGTCTAAAGCCCGCCATTCCATGTTATCAATGAAAAGAACCATTGATCTTTCTCGATCAAATGGTCATTGTAATATCGCATTGGAGATTTATGCAATGGGTAGATTGAAAGACCAATACTTTGCCTCTGATTCAATTGGACCTTATACATTTTAAACCCTGGGCCTTTTTTTTCCATGTATCCATACGCCCCGCAATCGCGCGCCAACCCACTTATGTATAGTCCGTCCTGAGCCATAAAAACCTTTGCATTTTATAAGCCTTTGGGTTTTTATAAGTATTAAGGCGTTTCCTCTAGTGCATGTTTTGAAACCATATCCGCCGTTGATCTTAAACCGATCAAATGGCTTGCGTAGTATCGCATCGGCGAAATTCAAAAGGGCATATTTCATATTTTGTTTACCTCTTCCGATCGGCGATCTCCCGATGGATTGTCAGTCGTCGATCATCCTCGCCATATCCAGATTCGACGGCCCTCATTCGCCCCGATCATAAACCTTCCTTCCGCCTTTCGACCCCTGTTGATTCATTACCCATTGTCAATCTGATATGCAGATCGACGATCTACAATAAATCGCATCGGAGGTTTTCATCGCCCCTTTCCCTTTGCCCCCGCCGATTGCGAAGCTCCGATTGCATCTGGGTCGTCTACGTGTCCAGATCGGACGGTCCAGAATGCATCTCCCCACTTTGGTTAAAAACATGCAGCCCCGCTCTATAATGTTTTTACAGAAAATCACAATCGTTGATCTCTGCAGATCAACGACCCTTATTAACCCTTTCTCCGCCTTTGTATTATTTCATTCAACCCACAGATCACACCTCAACCGTTGATTTGTTCCATCTAACGGCTCATATTAACTCCGAAAAACCCGACCCCTGTGGGTCATGCCTCCCTCCAGATCTAATCTTAGCCATCCAATCTTTCATCCAATGGCTCAGAACAAAACCGGCCCGCCTGCTATGACCCGCGCATCATATCCATATCGCGCTCACTCCCCACTGTTAGATCTGAGGCCCCAGATCTAACGACTGATGTTCCATATCGCGTAACTTTAAGCGCGGGTGATAATTCTCCAAAATCATGTGAAATTGGTGGTATTCTAATGCCACATGTCACCTCCTAGCGCATATCGCGTTCCAAAAGTGAAAATCGCCTATCCGCCTCTTCTCCGCACGAAACCCATGGTTTTCCCTCCCAAAACCACTTTCCTTGTTTTACATTGTGTGTTATCGCGTGCGCTCCCCGTCGTTGATCTCTACAGATCAACGGTTTAGATCTAATTTCTCATTACACCATCACCCTCTGCCATATTCCAAGGGTTTTCAACATGCATTCTCCACCGTTGATCTCGTGGGATGATCTCATCCAACGGCCCCCGATCATCCCGAAAACCCAATTTCAATTCTTATGCAATTTACCTCCGTAGAAGGAAATTTCATCTATTTCCTTTTTTCCTCTTCCGAATTTCCCATAATGTGACCATTTGTATTATGTTCCTTCCGATTAATCCTAACCATCAATCTCTACAGATTGACGGATCTGACTTAATTCTTTCCCCGATTTCCTTTTTTACTTCTACGCACGATCTCCATTGTTGGATGCTGCCATCCAATGGCCATGCTCCTATCCGCAGCCTCCTAAGTAGTTTTACCAAATGACGCAGGATTTTATAATAATTTTTATGTATTTTGCAGGTGTTGACTGGTTTTTCCATTATATCAAAGGAAAACCAAAGGCCAGGGATGACGATCTCCCGCACCTTTGTACATAAAGAAAAATCATTCCTTGGGGTTCAAACTTCACGTTTCGTCAAAGCTTTATGGGCATTGATGCCATATGAGCCCTTTGCGGCCCTGCAAATCAACAAGACACATACAATTAAATAAAAGCTAAAGAGTATCAGTGTTGAAGATTAAATCAGCAGAAATGAAGGATTGAAGACTGCTTTCACAGTTTTGGAGGATTACGACTAAGATCGAAAATCAGAAGCCTAATCCTCCGAATTAAAACACAATTAAAGACAAATAAAAGTTTTATCAGTTAGATAGAGCCTCCACCGCCACATCAGAGGCTAATTGATTCCTCTCAGCTGCCCATTGCCACCTGTAGCCTCAAAGCATTCATCAGAGGCCAAATTATGATCAGAAAATCAGATATTTTCCTCAAAACAGTCGAATAGTTAATTCAGCCAAAGAAACTTAATGCAAAATATCAACAGAGTTATTGCAAATCTAATATAGAGCCTTAAAGTCAACAAAAGCTCCCACCAAGCTTAATTATTAAATATAAAACAATTAATACAGACAGAACATCTGCAAACTTCTCCATCGATCCCATCGAAGGCCAAGAAACATTTATCTGTATTAATTGAACCTAGGAGATCTTTTATGGCCTCCCACCTCCTCATTTCTTCTATAAATACTTCTGTAGAAGATGAGAAAATGTTGGTTGTAGAAATTTGAAATATACTTGTGCTCGAATTTTCTATCTGTAAATAGTGTTCAAAGGCTCTTGAAGCTCTGTTTGTGATAGAATAGTTAGGCTGAGAAGTGAAGATGATTGCTGAACTGAAACATTGGAATTGAAGAATGTAACTGGTTTGACATCAATAACAAGCTGTTTCTTGGGATCCTAGTCTATATCACCGGTGAAGTGCTCCTTTCTTTGTAATTGTTTTTCCTTCTGTGTATTCCATATTGTCCATTATTCTCTGATAAAGAACATCAAGCATAGAGTTAGGACCTACTGTTCACAGTACCCTTCTCTGACTGATAAGCTTTATCCCAATGTTTTCTTCTAAATTGTTTATTTAAGAATGATTCAATACAGTTTAAATAGTTAGGAATGCTGGCATTCCCTCGTCCTACTGTTTGATTTAAACATTGTTCTTGGATGTGATTTTAATTATTTTCTTATTAAAGTTAGACTAGGAAAGTTTCTGGTTTGCCCTGTCTCCTAGTTCTTTCTTTAAAGGTAATTCTGAAAGTTTCCCTAAGTGTTTGCTGAAAGCAGACTAGGTTTCAAAGTACCTTATCTGATCTTAAGTTGCATTTTGTTTCTCTTATGTGTTTTCATACTTTCTGAAGGTAATTATGCGGATTACGAGATTGTTTGTCAATTGAGTTGCTTTAATACAAACTTTCCCAAGAAGTCTATGGTTAGCCCTGTCCTTGGTTGGTTTTAAACAGTTACTTGAGAGGCTTTTCTTGTTTGGACTAACTATAAATCCTTGTTGAAATTATTATCAGTTTCCACCGCTCCAACACTTTATTGTTTCCATTTCATCATTTTATCTCAAAAGATCTTGCGATATAGATGACTTGCCCCTTGGATCACTCTTGAAGTTGTTGCTCAATTAAAGCCTTGTTATGACTCCATAGCCCAATGAACTAAAAACCACCGTTATATCTATCTTTTTGGCCAAAGCTTGTTCTAATTTCTTGCAACTTCACACCTTTGAAACTCTTTCCATTTAGAACTTTCCACTCAAATAATAATCATGCTCAACCATCCAAAAACAAACAAAAACCCTTGGACTTCATAACTAGCCTAATATCATTACCCAAAAACTTTAAAGATAAATCCATCTTTGCACCTTATTGGAGAGATCCCTCTCCGGATTCAGGAGGGCTAGATCCTAGAATCCCAAAGTGGTTGAAATAGTGTTCTCCCTGCAGTTTGACTTTGCCAATCTTACAAATTACGGGGAACTAACATTTCTGGCGACTAGGTTGGGGAATTGAGTCGAATTTTCATCTTACGTTCCCTTAAACACTTCATAAAACCTTGTGAGTACAAGCAACCCTTTTCAAGCACTACCAAGTAATGGTAATCATGGTAAAAATTGTTTGAATCAGTGACAAGTTAGGCAAATCCTAGGATTCTTGCAAGACCTTATCTAACCTTGAAGGATCAGCTAGCTTAGCCATAAGAGTAGATTGTCTTTGTCTCATAACCGTAGCTAAGTTTTGAAACAGGTTTAGGACACTCTTAAGAACCAATAAGACTGAAAAAAAACTCAAAAAACCCAAAAATATTTCAGATTTGTTGTGAAACCAGCTCCAAAAATAGAAGAAAAGAGATATCAATGCCTTAGAAATAAGCCACTTCGAGGGGGAAACCTCCAATACATTACATGAATGAACAATTTTTGGATGATACAAATTACAAAACCTCCTTTCTATATATAGGAGTCCATGGGGCCACAATGTAATCCTAGCCGACCTAACAATAATAATTTAAGGGCACAATAATAACAATATGGGGGTTACAGAGGTACAATAATAACAATAAGGGGGTTACACTAACAACAATAAGGGACTATACTAGTAATATAGGGACCTAACAAGATTGGTATTCAATAAACATGGTGGTGGACCATAAAACCTTTTACCTCCACATGAGCTAAAAACTTCCACCTGGCGACTCCACAATCCTAAACAGACCTTAAGACTCCAATGGGAAGACCCATAATCTTTGTATCATCATTCAAACTCAGTTAGAGGTCTGTAGGATTAAAATTTGTGTAAAACAGATTAGTTAACCTCTTAAAGACTGTCATATTCAGTTGAAAATTTTCTTGTTTACTTCGGTCTAAAAACACAGCATAGTGGCTCCTATAAAGATTCATACTAGAGCCTATCTTGATCCAAACCCTCATGAGATAGTTGATAACCCAGAAAGTATTCTTAGGAAGTCTCCTAGGATTAAATCTTCAACTGTTTTCAGATCACCCTTGAGAGCTAATTCAGTTCCTGAAAAATCTTGCAGCTCTTCAACAATCACAAGTAGACTTAAGAAATCCATTTAGAACTAGGTCACTTGATGATTTAGATCAGCTAGATTCAAAGTCTTCACTTTCATCTCCTGAAACAAGTGAACATCCTGGTACTAGAGAAACAACACCACCTGATTTACATTTCCTTCTCAATTTAGGTGTCTCTCATCCAAGATCAGCTCAACAATCTATTCCTGGTCCATCCACATATTTTCATCCTACATCCACTGTTCAAACCACTCCACTTCAGCCCACTTTCCCTCTTGTTAATCCACCTCTTGTAAATCCACCTCCACCTCCTAACATGGCAGCATGGTATGCTCCCTTAGTCCTTCCTGTACCATTAGTCAATCTTCCACAGGATTATCAGTCCAAAATACCATTATATGATGCTAGTAATGTTATTACTGCATCACAACATGTGGATAAAATGAATGACTACTTTGACAGAAATGAAATTGATGATGAATCTGTCAAACTAAGACTGTTTGCTTAGAGTCTGGGGGGAGAAGTAAGAAAATGGTTTAAAGGCTTAGCCCCCATAGTATAAACGATCTCCAAGCCTTCCATCAGTCATTCTTAAACAAATGGGAAGTAAAAAAGAATCCTCTCCAAATACTTTCTGATTACAAGAACCTCCATAGAAACACTGGAGAAAGTGTACAAGCTTATTGTACCAGATTTAACAATGTGTATAATGCACTTCCCCTAGATCTAAAACCTCCATAAGGCTCAACTCTAAACAAGTTTCCTAAAGGGTTTGACCCTGAAATGGCCTATCAGCTGAGAGAGAGAGATCCTTTAACCCTTGAAGATATGCAAAAAGGAGCTCTTGCTGTGGAAGTTAACTTGATGGAGAAAAGAGCAAGAATGAAAAATGAGAAGAGAGTGTCCTTCAAAGAGGAATCCACACCTTCTACTTCCAGCTCAAATATGGAAATAATGATGGAGGAGATGATGAAGAAAATGAGCATCCTTGAGAGAGCACAAGCAAGCCAAAATCAAACTGCTCCTCAAAACAAAAACCAGAACCAAAATCAGAATTTTAGAAGGACTCAGCCTCAAAACAGACCAAGGGAAGATGATCAACAGATCACCCCTCCCTTTCATCAAAACTATGTGAGTGAGGTTGAAGAAATGGATGAGCAAATAGAGGAAGATGATATCAACATGTTGGGAGTAGATAATGATGACTTTGAGGTTCATTATGATAGAAAACAAGGTCTGTACACGCCCTATGATGACAAAAGAGATGATGATGAAAGTTATTATCAAGACATGGAAAATGTCATCATAGAGTCTCAGAAAGAATATGACCTTAGAAGTAAAACCAATCAAGAAACTCCAAAAACTAAAACCTTTGAAAAATC
Organism: Pinus albicaulis; assembly: GCA_034641835.2. Taxonomy (NCBI): domain Eukaryota; kingdom Viridiplantae; phylum Streptophyta; class Pinopsida; order Pinales; family Pinaceae; genus Pinus; species Pinus albicaulis. The sequence goes on from CM076575.1 coordinate 471,347,489, forward strand.
TTCACAAAACAGCACTGTAAACAAACCCAGAATTGTTAAACAAAAAGACGAGATAGTAGCTGTGAATTTTGATAAAGGTAAAGAGAAAGGCACTCAAAACACTACAAAACAGAGTGCAGACCTTAGTAGTGTTAGCACCTCAGCTAATACTCCTGTTAAAACAATTTTTTCAAATGTAAATAGAACAAATCAGCAAACATATTTTGCGGACAGAGTGGCAGTTAATAAGGCTGAGACAAGTACTTCAAAGAATCAAATTCCTTTTAGCTTAGAGCAGGAAATTTCCAAAATTAAAATTTCTGTTCCCCTAACCGAGCTAGCTGCCCAGAATGTATATAGGTCTCAAATTTTGAAGGCTTTTAATATAAAAGAGAATAATGACATAGTAAATCTTAACGATGACCAGCCTGAGCTTATTTTTGGTCCAAAGATTGAAGGTAAATATCAAGAGGGACATGTTCCTCCTTTTTATGTAAGTTTAAACATTCATGACAAGATTTTGCACAACGCTATGCATGATTCTGAGGCTTCTCATAATTTAATGCCCAAAGCTGTAATGGAGAGCATGGGTCTAGAAATCACCAGACTTTATAAATACCTTTACTCCTTTGACTCGAGCAGAGTAAAATGTTTAGGATTAATAAAATACCTCTGTGTTAACTTAGCACAGGTTCCAGCCAAATGCTTAGTCATGGATATTGTTGTGGCTGATGTGCCCCCAAAGTATGGAATGCTATTATCACGGTCTTGGGGAGCTAAGTTACAAGGGACTATGTAGATGGACATGACCTTTGCGACCATCCTTGTTTTCAATCAGACTAGAAGACTTTACAGGGAGTCCCATATGCAGTACATGGTTACTAGTCAAGACAGACCACAAAACTCTCCTCTGTATTATGTAAATACAAGCCTTGATTCTTTTATCCTGTTTAACGATGAATCATTCAGTGAACAAGTTACTTTAACTGAATTAATGGCCAATAGAGAGGAAAAGGTAAACACCTTAGAAGTGTCAAAACAGTTTGTTGAACCTTTAAACTTTAGCAAACCAAACATGGGTCTTGAGCTACAAGCCATGCGTCCTTCGCTTTTTAACCTTGACAGTTAAGAAAGTAACCCTCAACACAACGAAAAAATAGAGGAATTAAAACAAATTCAACTAAGTGATGATATTCCACAACAATCTGAAAGCACGATAGTTGAAGGGGACAGTAACCAAGATGAAACTGAAACTAGTCCTCTGTGGAGTATGAACTTCGACGGGTTGTGCACTAGAAGCAATGCTGGTGCAGGTGTCTGGATATGAAACACTGAGAACAACCACACAGAGACCATCTCCTATAGATTAAACTTTCAGCGTTCGAATAACATAGCAGAATATGAATCCCTGCTTCTAGGCTTACATCTGTTGAAAAAATTAGGAGCCAAAAGAATTAAAGTGCATGGGGATTCAGAATTAATCATTAGGCAGGTCAACGGGGAATACAACGCTAATCACCCCAGACTTAGGGCCTATCGAAATGATGTCGTGGACCTTTTGAAAATGTTTGAGGAGTCCCAATTGATTTTTGTCCCAAGGAAAAGAAATATCGCGGCCCACAGCTTAGCTTTTGTAGCTAGAACATGCTTAACGCCATATGAAACCAAAGAATGCACAACTCAGATTAAATTCAGACCAACCATTCCTGATAACGAAAAATATTGGCAAGTGTTCGACGGGGACAAACAAATAGAAGACTTCATGCAATTCAGAAATGAATTTGAACTACACAGTTCAGATTCAGATTATGAAACAGACTGTAATAGTGAAGAAAATTTTCTTGGTGAAGAAGAACAGTCTCCTGAGGTTGCCAATATAAACCTACTGTCTAGCAAACTCGAAAACAAAACAGAAATGATTGCAGCGTTAGAAACAAAGGAGTTAGAGACCCTGCAGTCTAAAGATCAGAGTCTGCCAAAGGGTCTGGCTCCTTTAGAAGAGTTGTTTGATTTTAACGATGTGGCCAAGAAGCCAAAACTAGAGCCTGTAGAGACTGAAGTTGAGGAGTGAAATATAGGCAGTGAACTAAAACCTATGATGATTAAACTGTCTAAGACTTTACCAGCTCACATTAAACTCAAATACATAGAGATGTTTAAAGATTTTTCTGATGTTTTTGCATGGAGTTACAAAGATCTTAAATCCTATGACACTGAAATAATACAACACAAAATTCCTCTAAAGGAAAACCAAAAGCCATTCAAACAGAAACTGCGCAGAATAAACCCTGTATAGTTGCCTTTGGTTGAGAAGGAAATCAAGAAAATGTATGAAGCTGGTATTATTGTCCCTATTAGATATTCTGAGTGGGTGTCTAATCTGGTGTCAGTTAGGAAGAAAACAGGAGAGATCAGGCTTTGTATAGAATTTAGAGACTTAAACAAAGCTTCGTTGAAAGACAACTACCCTTTGCCTAAGATGGATCATATTTTACAAAGGGTCGTAGGGTCTAAAAGAATTTCTTTGCTTGATGGCTACTCAGGGTACAATCAGATTTTAGTCCACCTTGATTATCAATTAAAGATAGCTTTTACTACACCATGGGGAACTTTAATGTATGTGAAAATGCCCTTTGGTCTAATGAATGCTGGTGCAACATTCCAAAGAGCCATGGACATAGCATTCTCAGAAGAACTGGGCTAGTTCATCATTATATACCTCGATGACGTCATTGTTTTTTCAAAGACAGATGAAGAGCACTTAGAACATTTAAGAACAATCTTCGAGAGATGTAGGAAGTTTGGGATATATTTGAACCCTAAGAAGACACTTTTTGGTCTCCAAGAAGGTAAAATTCTTGGGAACATTATTTCAGAAGAGGGTATTAAGATAGATCCAAAGAGGATTGAGGCCATATTGCAAATCTCTCATCCTTGAAACATCAAGGAGTTGCAATCTTTCATTGGAAAGATTGACTTTTTGAGAAGGTTCATCCCCAACTTGGCTGAGCTCCATAGAAATATTACAAACATGCTGAAGAAGGAGCAAGGGGTAAAATGGATCTTGGAAGCAAAGAAGTCCTTTGAGCTAGTGAAACAAGCGTTAACCAAAACACCAGTTCTAATAAGTCCTGATTTTTCAAAATATTTTTATATTTTTTCATTTGCATCAGAACATACAATAGTTGTTGTCCTTTTACAAAAAAATCCACAAGGACAAGAACAGCCTATTGCATTCTTTAGCAAGGCTTTGAGGGATGCCCCTCTGAAGTATAACATTATGGAAAAGCAAGCTTTTGCTTTGGTTAAAGCTTTAAAGGACTTCAGAGTATACATCTTGCACTCCCACATCATTGCCTTTGTCTCGAATTCAGTTGTGAAAGATATTCTAACACAGGACCCAGATGGTAAGAGAAGTAAGTGGATTGTTGTTATTCTTGAATATGATTTAGAGATAAAGCCCACTAAACTCATCAAAGGCCAAGGTTTAGTTAGATTAATGGTTGAATCGAATTTTGAAGTTCTTGATATTAATATGATAAATGCTTTGGATGATCAAGAGGAAATCTCAACTCCCATTGTTGAAGAACATTTTATGAATTCCTCTTGGTATGCTGATATTCTTTATTTTTTGCTTAATTTGAACACACCTCCTAGTTTGAAAAAAACAAATTCAAGGTTTCTAAAGTTAAAAGTTGTAAACTATTGCATTATAGATAAATGTCTTTATTGGAAAAATGAAAGTGGTATATTTCTTAAATGTTTGCCTGAGTATGATGTAGAGAAGATTAAGGACGAATTCCATGAAGGAGAATGTGGAGGCCAACTATACTGGAAGACAACGACCAACAAAATTCTGAGGGTTGGTTACTATTGGCCTACTCTCTTTCTTGATGTTCACAAGATGATAATTGCATGTCATAAATCTCAACTTTTTGAAGGCAAAAGGAAGCTGCTACCCTTACCTCTGCATCCAATCACTATTGAAGCTCCATTTCAACAGTGGGGACTTGACTTCATATGAGAAATCCATCCACCATCCTCTTCCCATTATATATGGATTCTCACTACCACGGACTACTTCACTAAATGGATAGAAGCCATCCCTTGTAGGAAAGCCAATGATTCTGTCATTATAAAATTCATGGAGACTAATATTCTCTCTAGATTTGGCTGTCCTACCAAGATCATCACTGATAATGCAGCAGCATTTGGATCCAAGAACATGGTTGAGTTCTGTCACAAATATTAGATAACATTAGGTCAATCCACGACCTATTACCCTCAAGGTATTGGACTTGCAGAATCCTCAAACAAGAGTTTAGTGAACATAATCAAGAAGTTGTTGGAGGACAACAAGAAGTCTTGGCACACAAAGCTTGTGCATGCACTTTGGGCTAACAGATTGACATTGAAGAAATCTATTGGTATGTCACCCTACCAGCTTGTGTATGGCACTGATGCAATTTTTCCAACCAGCCTTGGTGTGACAGTTATGAAGTTGATTCAAGAGGTTCAGTCTGAAGACAATGACATGATTAGAAGGATAAATCAGACTATTCACCTTCAACAAACCAGAGAAGAGGTTTATAACAAATCATTACTAAAGCAAGATGGCATAAAAGAGCTTTTTGATAGAAGAACAAAAGCCAGCAATTTCAATATTGGGGAAATTTTTTTAAAGTGGGACTCAAGGAAAGGGCAAGCATGGGAAAGTTGACAACTTGTGGCTCAGCCCTTACTTCATTCATTCAGCTGCTGGTAATAATATTTTTTTCTTGCAAGAGTTGAATGGAGCAAAATTGTTTGGGGGTCCTGTCAATGGCAGGATGCTCAAAAATTAATTCTCTTAATCCATGTCATGTTCTGAAGCATTTTTATTTTTTTCTCACTATAAATATTTCACCCATCATTTCATTCAAAGTTAGAAAAAACAAAAATAAAAAAACAGCGAAAGAAAGAAAAGAGGGCAGGATTGTAAAAACAAGAAAGGTATAGCCCCATGCCAAAAAAGAGAAACAAAGTCTGAAAGTGTGCAAGCTTAAATGCCACTCCTGAAAAACACACTTCTAATTAGTCATACATCCTAATCTTGACTAATTAGTTTTAAATTTACTGTTGATAGGATAGTGAATTCGATTTTCAAAACAGTTTAGTCTTGGCTTATCAGTAGGTAGATTAGGCTAGAAATTAAAGGTTCAAACATGCTCAAAATATGAACCAGACAACAAGGAAAAAACAACTCAAACAGAAGAAAAAACAGAGCTGAAAAGGATGAGGGAAGTGCTTTGAAATTTCAGATCTTAAGCCTTCCATTTTGATTTAAATTTCTATAAAATAATATCTATGTGCAACTTGTTTTTTATGCCATATATTAACAACAAATTAGACTGTTCAATCCTAACTTTTATGCTTTTAAATTTCTGTTTTAAAAATTAGAGAATGAAAATATGTTAGACTGTTTAATCCTAACAGATTATTAGCTAGGTAGAGAAGCATTATGAACTCAACTGTTTAATCTGAGTTCATGGAGAAATAAGGAGTAGAATTAGATTAGATTTTTGCTTTCAAAAGAATAAAATGTTGTAAAAAATTTTGCCAATCCAAGTGCACTCTAAAGAAGAAAAAATGTTAGATCAGTAGGATTGGGTAGTTAGAAAGCTTGTGTTGATAAAGATCTATTGTTTTTATGGCCGATAACATGTTTTCAGAGCAAAAGAAGATCATCCAAGTAAGAAAGTTGCATCCCAATACGATAAGGCACTGATCAGCCTCCCAGAGAATGCAAGTCTGAAGTTCTTGATGCCTTCAAAAAGGCACCATCCCCAAGTGGAGCCACTGTTAGCCACCTATAAAATTTGTTATATCAAAAGGTGGCTAAATCATTTTTGGAGCCTTCAACAGTTTTATTGCTAAAAATGTCATCTCTTGAAGACTCAATGAAGACATCATGCCCTCTATTTAATTTTCACTGCTGTTTCCCTTTCAAACTCTGAAATTTTGTTGTTTTCCATGAAGAAAAGACTACTGCAAAAATTCATTTTTCCCCTTCCTTCACTCAAAACTAACCTTCATTTTATTCCCTTTTTCTTCCATAAAATTCCTCTATTTTTCATGATTTCCCTTCTTCCCTTCATTAAAATCCTTTTACAAAGTTTAAAACTCATTTTTAAACTTTACCGAAACCCCCAAATCCATCAAAAACTTTGAAAATTTTCATAAAAAATAAGTGTTTTGACTATAGGCTTAAGCCCCTTTGGGCTAAGTCCTAACCACTTCGCCACATATGCCCCAGTGCTAGAACCGAGCGCTAATGGTCCCAAGTGTTAGCCACCTATAAAATTTGTTATAGCAAAAGGTGGCTAAGACTTTTTGAGCCTTCAAGGAACAAATTTTATTGCTAAAAAGTGTTGGCTCTTGAAGACTCTTGAAGGCCTCATGCCTCTGTCCAAATCTTCGCTACTATTCCCTTTTTTATACTCAGAAGTTTTGTTGATTTCATGAGAAGAAACTGCTGCAAAATCATCATTTTTCCCCTTCCTCCACTCAAAACTAACCTTCATTTGCTCCCATTTTTCTCCGTAAAACTCCTCTATTTTTCATGATTCCTCTTCTTCCATTCATGAAAATCATTTCTACAAGGTTAAGGACTCACTCTTTAACTTTACCGAAACCTTCAAATTCCTTTAAAAACATTGAAAATCCATAAAAATCCATGTTTTATGTTTCAGGCTTTAGCCCCCTTCGGCTAAGCCCCCTAACCACTTCCCCCACGTGCCCATGACCTATAGACCAGGCACTAACCCCTCACAGCGCTTATCGCATCGCAAAAGTCCAAGTGCGCAAGTCTTTTTTCCATTTCTAAAACTCTAATGCGATTAAGTCCCGTGTTTATAAACCCCGATCATATTATTTTTCCATATAGTCCGTGGGCCCGCCTTCGGTACTTAAAACATTGTAATAACCCATTCCCGATCACCTTTTTCTTTGTAAAGTCATAAAACCCTTTTATCCAAAGTTTTGGTATAACGCGCCCATACAATGATTTTCAAATAAAAATGGTTAGATTAAAAAGACCCGATCGCGCAATCGCATCGGAGAAATTCACAAAGGGTTGATTGATAGACTCGCATCAAACTTTCCAATGCGATTGGGTCATATATGTATAAACCCCGCCCCCGCCGCTTTTTATTCCATATAGCCTATGCCCGGGACCAAGTGTTAAAGATCTCAAGGCACTCAATCGCATCGCAAAAATTCCAATGGGTAGATTGAAAAGCCCGAGGCTCCGATTGCGATTAGCTCTTTGTTGTATACGCTCCGGGCCCATCATGTTTCATATAACTAAAAGGCCCCGCATTCAGGCGCCTATTCATTTCATATATATATAACCTGCCCCAAAGTGTGAAACCTTTGTATTATATTAAAATTTTGGGTTTTTTATATATATCATAAGGGTTTCCGCCAGTGCGAAAGTTGAACAATCCCGACCATTGATCTGATCCTCATATCAACGGTCCACGCTACATCGCATTGCAAGTTTTCATCGGGCGCATTTTTTTCTCCCCCCGATCGTCCATTCCTCCGATTCATTCTCCACCATTGATCTGATCCTTAGATCAACGGTCCGTGCTACATCACATTGCAAGTTTTCATTGGGCGCGTTTGTTTCTCCCCCCAATCGTCGACCTCCCGATTAAAACCTGACCGTCGATCTCTGCAGATCGACGGATCTGACTTATTCTTTCCCTGACTCTCCTTTTGATTCCGCAAACAGATCTACATCGTTGGATGATTCCTTCCAACGGCTACGCTCCTCCCCTCACCCTCTGCAGAAATATACCAAATAACGCAGGATTTTATAATTATTGTTTGTATTTTCAATTATATTCAGACAGAGGTCGAAGGTCAGGAAAGACGTTTCTCGTGCCTTTGATTTATCAACAGAGACCATTCGCGGGGTTCGAATTCCACTTTTCATCAAATGCTCCATGGGCATTTGTGCCGTATGAGCCCTGCGCGGCCTGCACATCAACAAGACACTGTGTTATTAAATCACAAATTAAAAGAGTATCAGTGTTGAAGATAGAACACAGCAGAATGAAGATTGAAGACGAATTTGGGGATTATGGCTAAGATTGATTATCAAAAGCCTAATCCTCCAAATTAAATCAGTGTTAAAAGAAATCATAAGTGTTCAACAAACAGAAAAGGCCTCCACCGCCACATCTGAGGCGAATTGATTCCTCTCAGCTACCACAAGTGCCACCTGTAGCCACAAGCATTCAAACAGAGGCCGAAGTTATTGAGCAAAATCAGATATTCGCCTCAATGTAGCCAGAGAGTTACTTCTGCAAGGAACTTAATGCAAAAAATATCTGCAGAGTTACTCCAACATGACACAGAGCCTCAAAAGTCAACAAAAGCTCCCACCGAGCTTAATCTTAAGTGTAAAATAGTTAATACAGACAGAACGTTTGTAAACTTCTTCATCGAGCCCCTCAAAGGCCGAGAAGCCATTAAGACTGTATTAAATATCTTGGGAGATCTTTTATTGAGATCTCACCTCCTCATTCTTCTATAAATACCTCTATAGAAGATGAGCAATTGTTGGTTTCAGAACTTTGAAATGTAATTGAGCGTGAGACTTCTATCTGTAAATAGTGTTCACTGGCCCTTGAAACTCTGTTTGTGCTAGATTAGTTAGGCTGAATAGTGAAGATGATTACTGAACCGAAACATTGGACTTGAAGAATATAACTGGTTTGACATCAATAACAAGCTATTTCCTGGGATCCTGGTCTATATCACTGGTGAAGTACCCCTTTCTTTGTTATTGTTTTCCTTCTATGTATGTCATATTGTTCACTATTCTCTGATAAGGAACAACATTTATGGAGTTAGGATTTACTATTTACCAGTACCCTTCTCTAACTGATAAGCTTTATCTCAATGTTTTCCTCCAATTTGTTTATTTAAGAATGATTCAATACAGTTTAAGCAGTTAGGAATGTTGGTGTTCCCTCGTCCTACTGTTTGCTTTAAACATTGTTCTTGAAATTTATTTTCATCATTTGCTTATTAAAGTTAGACTAGAAAAGTGATGGTTTGCCCTGTTTCTAGTTTCTATTCTTCAAAGGCAAATTCTGAAGGTTTCCCTTGGTGTTGGCCGAAAGCAGATTAGGTTTAAAAGTACCTTATCTGATCTTAGGTTACACTTTGTTTCCCTTATGTGTTTTCATACTTTCTGAAGGTAATTATGCGGATTACTGGATTGTTTGTCAATTAAGCTGCTTTAATACAAACTTGCCCAAGAAGTCTATGGTTAGCCCTGTTCTTGGTTGGTTTTAAACAGTTACTTAAGAGGATTTTCTTGTTTGGACTGACTATAAATCCCTTGTGAAATTATTATCAGTTTCCACCCCTCCAACACTTCATTGTTTCCATTCCATCATTTTAATCTCATAATATTGTGATACAGATGACTTTCCCCTTGGATCACTCTTGATGTTGTTGTTCAATTAAAGCCCTATTATGACTCCATAGCCCAATGGACTAAAAACCAGCGTATATCTATCTTTTTAGACAAAGCTTTTCTATTTACTTGCAACTTCTCACCTTTGAAACTTTTTGCACTTAGAAGTTTCTCCTCAAAATAATAATCATGCTCAACCATCCAAAAAACAAAACAAACCCTTGGCCTTCATAACTAGCCTAATATTATTACCCCAAACTTCAAAAACAAATCCATCTTTGCACTTAGTGGAGAGATCCCTCTCTGAATTCAGGAGGGCTAGATCCTAGAATCCCAAAGTGGTTGAAACGATGTTTCTCCCTGCGACCGGACTTTCGCCAATCTTGCTGATTATAGGGAACTAACACCAAGCGCTTATCGCATCGGAACAAAACACAGCGAGCAAGTCTTTGGCTTTTATAAAACCTCTGATGTGATCAAGTCCCCTTTTGTATAAACCCATCTCCGATGCATATTTCCCTTTGTGAATACATAAAACCCACTTTTTCCTAAGCTTGGTCTAAAGCTCGCCATTCCATGTTATCAATGAAAAGAACCATTGATCTTTCCCGATCAAACGGTCATTGTAATATCGCATCAGAGATTTATGTAATGGGTAGATTGAAAGACCAATACTTTGCCTCCGATCCGATTGGCCCTTATACATTTTAAACCTTTGGCCTTTGTTTTCCATGTATCCATAGGCCCCGCAATCGGGCACCAACCCACTTATGTATAGTCCATCTCGAGCCATAAAAACCTTTGCATTTTATAAGCCTTTGGGTTTTTATAATTATTAAGGGGTTTCCACCGGTGCATGTTTTGAAACCATATCCACCGTTGATCTTAAACCGATCAAACGGCCCACACATTATCGCATCAGAGAAATTCAAAAGGGCACATTTCATATTTTGTTTACCTCTTCTGATCGGCGATCTCCCGATGGATTGTTAGCCGTCGATCATCCCTTCCAGATCCAGATCCGACGGCCCTCATTCGCCCCAATCATAAACCTTCCTTCCGCCTTTCGACCCCTGTCGATTCATTACCCGTCATCGATCTTATCTGAAGATCGACGGTCTACAATAAATCGCATCAGAGGTTTTCATCGCCCCTTTCCCTTTGCCCCCACCGATGGCGAAGCTCCGATTGCATCTAGGCCATCCACCTATCCAGATCGGACGGTTCAGAATGCATCTCCCCACTTTGATTAAAAACATCCAGCCCTGCTCTATAATGTTTTTCCAACAAATCGCAGTCGTTGATCTCTGCAGATCAACGACCCTTATTAACCCTTTCTCCGCCTTTGTAGTATTTCATTCAACCCATAGATCACACCTCAGCTGTTGATCTGTTCCATGTTTGAATCAATTCTGATTGCATAATTATTCATTTTTGAAAGTTGATTTCATTTCTGGCATTTTGATTCATGTTGTTGTAGCAGAGGTAATTTGTAAGAGAGCTTGATTCCATTCTTGATCTCCAAATTAATTGTTTTGAGGATCGATTTCATTTATGGAATTTTGATTCATGTTGTTGTAGCAGAGGTAATTTGTAAGAGAGTTTGATTCCATTATTTATTGCCCAATTAATTTCTTTGAGGATCGATTTCGTTTCTGGCATTTTGATTCATGTTTCTGTAGCAGAGGTCATTTGTAAGAGATTTTGATTCCATTCTTGATTGCCCAATTAATTGATTTGGAGATCGATTTTGTTTCTGGCATTTGATTCATGTTGTTGTAGTAGAGGTAATTTGTTCTTGGCATATACTCTTTCACCTCTCTAGATAAATGAATTGCTGAATGTGTTCTTGTGTGTGAATGAACAGAGCATGGTTATATGTATTTAATTAAATCCTTTGTGAGATAAATTGCCAGATCGATTTCAATAGGAGAGCATAGCTCGAATTTGCAAAATAGATTTAATGATTATTTGGTTCTCTGTGTTAATTGGTTATGTGTGTTAAAGTAATCCGAATCTCATTTCATGTGTGCATAGCTTAGATAGGTAAACATAGTTCAGTTGCTCGTAGCAGTTGCATGTCACTTCTACATTAAATACCTCTGTTTCAATTCCATGCATTTGGCTTGAGGAAGAAGATTTTCACTCACATTGGAGTTTTGGCTTGAAATTTATCATTGCTCAAGACATAATAGGAGCGTGAAGTTTTGATTCATTGGAGAGTGACAGATATAGGTTCTTTTGGGGTCTTAGCCGGAAAGTCACTAGGAGACCCATGTGTTGATCAGGTAGGAGAAAGTAGATGATTCATAGAAGAGTTTTGAGCAAGTTTTCTTCATTCTTTTGGTGTGATTAAATAGAAGTTTATAGTCTTGTCTCGTTTTTCATAAGATCAGGTTTTGGAGTGGAAAGTCATTTACACAGACTGTTGTAGCATCTAGGTGAATTGGCAAGATTATTTTTGGGTGAATACATATTCCTTGAGGACAGAGCGATCATGGTAGAATCTTAACTAGCATTCCTTCTGGATCGATGCTTGAAATTGTATGTTAGGGTTCATAGTTTGGTGAAAATCTCACAATTCCATAAGAATAGCAGTGATAGAGTGATTTAACCCCTGCAACTTGGTTCGAAAGAAATCATTCATTAAAGGTTGAAACATTTCATTGCAAGTTTCAGAGGATGATTAGAAGACTGCCAGTAGCAATTTATGTGAACTTGTCAACTTTTAGTTTCGAGATTGAATTCATTTCTATTTCTGTGTCTTAATGCAACTTGTGTTGATTGAATTGAGAGCATTATCTTATTGTAGAAACCAGAGTGTCGATTGCTGTATAAGTTTGAGTAACTTTGCCATAATATAGTTGGAAGTTTGATGAAAGACAACTGTAATTAAATGCTGATCTCCAAAGTGCAGTTGTGCATTTTTGATAACTTGAGTTTATTTTAGTTGGTTTGAAAAGTAGAAGTTGTGGAATTGAAACTGTTAGAAGTAAGTAATACATATATATATATGGGTTGGCCAAGTATGAAAGATTAATGGCTATCATGACTGAAGTTTGTGTGTAAAATAGATATTCAAACCAGTGTGATAGTGCACCTTTTCGCTTGACACCAGTATAGTGAAATTGTCATGAAGTGTTGACATCAAAGTTAATTAGGGATACCATTAGTAATTGCAAGTTCATTGTGTGAGTGTGGAATCAGTTTATAGGTTTACTTAGATTAGGTAATTCCTTTTAAGTGTGACCTCCGAAGATCAAAATTAGGGTTTTTGAGATTTTCTACAAATAGTGAGTTACTGAATTAAAGTTGCTGTTGATTTGGTAATGGTTTTGATTTCATGTTGAAATAGATTGAATAAAGGTTTCCAGTGTTCAAACCTGAGTTTTTTTATTGTTCCTGTTTTATGATGAGATGAATTGATTTCTTTCCGACAATGTGTTTTTATGTATGCCTCAATTCTTAAATCAAATATCATAAGGAATCATATAAACTTCAACTCTAAGAGTTGAACCTTGAGAGCGTAGTACAGCTCGTATTTTACGAGCCCAGATTGATATACAAATATTGGTGAATTAATTCGACAGTCACTTCACACAACATTTTGGCTCCATTTCCAGGGAGATTTGTAATTTCAAGATTCAGGTAATCATTATTGTCTGAAGTTTCAGAGATCTTGCAAGGATATCTGAGGGCGGAGAGAGTACGGTAATATGTGAGTGAAGAGCCATGCATTCACTTTTGTGGGGTTGCTCCAAAGTCTACCGATTAATTCTTGTTCTCATCTTTATTTTTATTTCCTTATGCATAGAAGTAGACCTAGGGATAATAAAGGTAGATTTATTTCCAGTTCTCAATTTCCTGAAAATTTTGGTTCAGTAAAAACTCCATTAACTAATCCCGCTGATCTTTACGCAGGTACTAAAAACGAAAAAGGGAGTACCAGTGGGAAGGATATTTTGGAAGGGGAACTTGCAAACCAAGAAGAAGTAAGGCTGTCCATTGGCTCTTTCTCCACCAACATCAACACCAATATGGAAAACAATGAAGGTGAGAACAAGAACAATGAGGGGAATCATGAAGAAGACGAAGGACCAACTTTCTTTGGAGAAAACATTGATGGGCCAAGGAGAGAAAACACCGATGGACCACGAGGGGGACTAGATGACGATGATGAAGAAACTAACTTCGGGTTTCCTATCCTCGACATCACCAAGAACATTACAATGAAGAGCATTCCAATGACCTCCCTGTCGCTCTTTTATGGTAAGTCCTCCAAGGATCCTGATGATTTTCTTTTTGAATTTGATATTTTGTGTAGAAGCTATAATTACTACAATGATGCACACAAACTGACACTGTTCCCAGCGACCCTGAAATATGCCGCACTTCGATGGTTTATGAGCTTGGGGGAAAATACCATATACACTTGGGATGACATGAAATCTATATTCCTTAAGAAATACCAGGATTTCTACAAAACTAGGGACCTCAATGATATTCTGAGAATGCAACAACTAGATGAAGAGATCCTGGAAGAATATCTTGAGCGCTTCCTTTATCATTTTCACAAATCCCGAGGAGCCCATCTAGAGGAGAAAACAGTCAAAACAGTCTTTCTAAAAGGATTAAGAGACGAATGCATTGAGACTCTAAACCTTTTAAGTGGAGGGGACATTTACAAAAAAGTGTTTTGTTGAAATAGTCGAACTTTGTCGAACCTATTCTAGAAGTCAAGCTAAAGTAGGTAAGAAGCTACGTGATAATATCTGAGATACTGCATCTAGAAACCAAAAACCTGCTTCTACTGTTGTCACTAGGGTCGAACTAGGGAACCTGCTGGAAGACTTAAAAACTGACATTTTAAACACCATTGGCAACTAGCTCGACACAATGAAACATAAGAAGAAACAAGAAGACGAAAGGGCTACTATGGAAATCTTTTGTCCCAGATGTAGACAAAATCATATGGAAAGAGAGTGTCCCATCAATGTTATTGAGGTTTCTGGAATTTTCGCCTTAGAACATGCCACGAGTAGATTTCCATCTCTTCCCGGTCTGTAGGCCATCTATAAAGGGAATGCTGAAAAAAATGATCCATCCAAGCAAGTAAAAAGCCCTTTTGGAGAGGCCCCAATCATAACATGTTCCCAGAACCTAGTCCCCAAGGATATAGTCAAACTCAACCCTAGAATTTCTAGCCGGCTTATCCTCCTTGGGCTGCTCCTTAAACTCAAAACATTACATGGAACTAGAACTAGAGGGAAAACCCTTATACCAACCCTTATCAGCCACAAAGCCAGTTCTATGCGCCCTACCCAAATATGCCAAGCACCTCAACATATCAGCAAGGGTATAACCCTCACATCTATCAAGGGTACAACCCAACCATGCAATCCTATCAGCAAGAGTATAACCCTCACACATATCAACAACCATTGCTGCCATCCCCTCCCTTGCATCAACTTTTACCTGCGCCATCTGACCCATCATCATCTTCGTAGGCACCTCAAAACCCACCTCGCCCTACATTATTGCCTGCACAACCCATACCTAACCCAAATCACAATAGACCACCTCAACCTGCACAGAACATAAACATCCAGCCTTTCCCTACGTACATGATCACTACCATTCCCATGAACGAAATTCAGTTACGATCAGGGAAGACAATTAATAAAGGGAAATCAGTTGTTGTCATAGAGGAAGAGGTTCCATCCACATCATCTGAAAATCATATACAAAATGAGAAACAAAAAAAAATACAAGAAGAAGAATCAAATGAACCACCCTACCCGGAAAGACTCCTTGTAAAGAAAGAAGAGACCCCTCTTGAATACAACCTAGAAAATGAATTAAGGAATGTCTGCATTAAAATTCCACTCTTGCAAGCTATCAAAGACATCCCTATTTACACCAAAATTGTCAAGGATCTCTGCATCAAGAAGCCAGGTAGGAAAGGGCATAAGAACTAAAGCATAAATATCATGAGCCAAATGTCCACCATGATTTCTGACTTGCCTGTGAAGTACCATGACCCTGGGAATCCCATTGTCACCATTGAAATAAACGGAGTACTTCTGCCAAACACACTTGTATACTTGGGGGCGGCGATAAATTCCATGACATATGAAAGTATGACATCTTTGTAGTTACCTGGGCTTAAACCCACCCCCATCATTCTAGAAATGGCAGACAAATCCGTCGTCAAACTAATGGGAACCCTAGAAGACATAGTGGTCACTATAGTTTCCTGGAAATATCCTATAGACTTTATCAGCATTTCCCCAAAAACCTCGAGACCTAGACATCCTGTAGTTCTGGGACGCCCTTGGTGGGCAACTGATAATGCTGTCATAGGGTGTAGAAACGGAGAAATGATCATTTCCAATGGTTCCCAGAACCAAACCTTGTCTATTTTCCCCCTGCTTAGATAGCTGCTGAAGTACCATTATGGCTCGAGAGCCCCTATAGAGATGAAGACTGTATGTTTCCTTTGTTGACATTAGAATAGTCTAGAGGCCTCCAGGAACAGTCCAATGAACATATTCTGCACTAGTTTTTATCTCATAGTTCTTGTATTGATTATCCTATCTCTTTTAATGGTTACCATCATGTTTTCAGTGATGAGTTCCAGGAAGCCTGCCATCCAGTCGTGTTCGCATCTTTTGCAGCAATGGAGGGAAACCATGAACTCTCCACTGAGCCAGTAGAAATAACTGAAGGAAGGACCTTACACATCGGTGCAGAATTGACCACGAAACAAAATTAGCAATTGATGGGTATGATTCGTGAGAAATCTGGAGCATTTTCTTGGGATTACCTTGACATGCGGGGCATCCATCCAGACACCTGCATCCACCACATTTACACTAATGAAGATATGAGACCCGTCTGACATCCACAAAGACGAATGAACTCAACATTAAAGGACATTGTCAAAGAAGAGCTTCAGAAACTCCTGGTTGCAGAATTCATCTATCCCATTTCAAACAGTAGATGGGTGTCACCTTTGGTGGTGGTGCTGAAAAAGAACGACAAGTGGCGTATTTGCATTGACTACAGAGAACTAAACAAGGCCACATTGCACGACTACCATCCCTTGCCCTTCATTGATCAGGTACTTGACACGCTCTCAGGTAAGAAATGCTTCTCTTTTCTAGATGGGTACAGTGGATATAATCAAATTTAGATAGCTGAAGAAGATCAAGAAAATACTACATTTACATGCCCTTCGGGCACCTATGCATATAGAGTCCTTCCCTTTGGTCTTTGTAACGCCCCAGCTAAGTTTCAAAGAGCTGTACTCACCATTTTTTCTTATTTGGTCCATGACTGTGTAGAGGTCTATATGGACGACTTCACAGTCTATGGAGATGATTTCAGTAAAGCTTTGGCCAATTTAGAAAAAGTGTTGATTCGTTGTCAAGAAGAAAACCTGGCCCTTAGTAGTGACAAATGCAGAATGATGCAGACTAAGGGAATCATTCTGGGTCATCATGTGTCATTAGAAGGAATTAAAGTTGATCCAGCAAAGATTGAGGTAATCTCACATATTCCTATTCCCAGTTCACAAAAAGAGGTAAGAAGTTTCTTGGGACATGCAGGTTACTATCATCATTTTATTGAAAATTTTACTAAGACTGTAGCACCATTATTTAAGTTATTGACTAAAGATGTTGACTTTGTATGGAATGTCAATTGTCAACAGGCCTTTCAGATACTAAAAGACAGACCATCTACCACTCCGGTGTTGAGAGGACCGAACTAGTCCCTGCCATTTCACATATGTACCGATGCTTCAGACACTGCACTAGGAGCAATTTTGGAACAAAGAGAAGATCACTATCCTTATGCTATCTATTTTATTAGCCAAAATCTTTCCCCCGCTGAATTAAATTATACAGTCACTGAGAAAGAATTGTTAGCAATTGTGCATGCTATTGGGAGGTTTAGACATTACATTACCGGTTATGAGACTTTCATCCATACCGATCATTCTGCCATTAGGTTTTTAATGAATAAACCAATTACTAATGGTAGAATAACTAGATGGTTGTTTCTTTTACAAGAATTTAATATAACTGTAATCGATAGACCTGGAAGTGATAATCTAGCAGCTGAATTTTTGTCTCGGTTAAATATTAGATAGGGAAGCACGAGAACTCCAGTACCCGATGAATTCCCAGATGAAGCACTATTCGCCATTTCCGCCATCACTCCTTGGTTCGCCGATGTTGCAACTTATTTGGTGTCAGGGAAATTACCTAAGAGCATGTTTGCCCAGGAAAAACATAACATTGTACAGCGCAGTGCTAATTACTCCTGGATCGAGGGAGACTTATTTTACACAGGTTCAGACTTGATCATGAGGTGGTGTGTGCGGGAAGATGAAATGTACGATGTTTTGAGAGCCTCCCACAATGCGCCTTGCGAGGGGAATTTTTCCAACAAACGAACCGCATACAAGGTTCTTCGTACTGGGTATTATTGGCCCTCGCTCTTTAAAGATGCCAAGAAGTTTGTCTCTAGTTATGATGCTTGCCAGCGGATGGGGAGACCAATTTCCTCCGACGAGATGCCTCTTCAGCCTCAGATAGCCATTGAACAATTTGAGAAGTGGGCATTGGATTTTGTAGGGCCCATCTCCCTGATGTCAAAGAAGAAGAAGTACATTTTGGTATGCACTGATTATGTCACCATGTGGGTGGAGGCGAAGAAATTATATGCTGCCACGAAAAAGGCGATAGTAGAGTTTTTGTTCGAAGACATCTTCACGAGATTCGGTGTACTGCGCGAGATTGTCACAGACCAAGGTATGCAATTCACATCAAAATTGGTCAAGGCACTCAATGAGAAGTATCAGATTAAACATCGTAAATCTACCCCTTACCACCCTCAAGCTAATGGGCAAGTGGAATCCATGAATAAATTCTTGGAGTCCATCCTCACAAAAACCGTTCAGCTGCACCATAAGGACTGGGCAAACAAGTTATTGGAAGCATTATGGGCTTATAGAATTACTTGGAGAAACATGATGGGACACACCCCATACGAGCTAGTCTACGGGAAACAAGTACTTTTGCCCATCGAGTTCCAAGTGAAGAATTTAGGACGGCCGCCCAATTGGGAATGAATCTGACTAAAGCCCAAGAGTAGAGGTTGATGCATCTGAATGAGCTCGATGAGATCCGACAGGACGCCTATCACAAGACCTTGCAGGTACATGATCAAAGAGCTCGATGGCATGATAAGTTCATCAAAAAGAAAGTCTTCCATGTAGGCGACTGGGCCTTGCTATACGACAGTAAGTTCAAACACTTCAAAGGTAAGTTCTCTACTCATTGGTTGGGACCCTATGAGGTAGTTGAATTTTTTGACTACGGTTCAGTTCGTATTAGAACCATTGATGATGAGTAGACTTCCTTCGTGGTAAATGGCCATCGGCTAAAAGTTTACCATAAACCACTCTCACATGATTTTTTTTGCAGGACATTCAAAAGGATCCAGGACTAGAGCTGGTTCATGGAAATGACCAGCCTCTTGTTGGATCCATTGATTGATTTTTCTTATCTATTTTTCACACACACACATATATATATATATATATATATATTTATATCGATTAACTAGTGGACTGTCAATTTTCATATATACAGGTGGTTCTCCCCACAGTCCATGTAGAATAAAGGAGAAATTCAGCAGGGGTGGGTTTATTCCTTTATCCAAGCCTGCCGGATTAATTATGGAAAGGGAACAGTTGGAGTCTTCTTTAGATGTCTTCAAACTCTCGAAAAATGAAGCTTTCGAGCACTAACTGATCCAGGCTCGTAAAATTTATGGACCAGTGGAATTTTAGGGATTCCTTGGGCATAGAATTATTCTTTTCCGAGCCCAAGGAAACAACTACAGAAAATAAACTCCCTGGAGTCTTCTATGGGCAACTCAGATTCTCTAAATATGAATGCCCCGAGCAGGAACTACCTTAGGCTCGATAAAACAATAAGGTGGTGGTAGCCTAGGGATCCAATGGTCATTGAATTATTCTTTTCCAAGCCCACTGGAATAATTACGGAAAAGAAACCCCCTGGAGCCTTCTTTGAGGACATTTCAAGCTCCCTAAACAGAAATTCCCCAAGCAGTTATCATCTCAAGCCTGGTTAAAATCCATGAGATGGTGGACAGGTTCCAGCGCCACCTCACAAAACTGAGTGGCACTTTGTCAGAGAAATTGGAGATTCTATGTTCTATTCTTCACAAAAACCAGCTCCATGTTTGGGTTACTTTGAATTTGTCATCTTTGTCATCTTTGCACCTAGACATTCAATACTGGACCAAAATCTTCTTTTGGAAATCTATTGTCTAGAAGCTACAACATGGTCATGAACAATCTGTGGTACCAATAAACTGTGCAAAGCTCTATTTTTAACAGCAGTACAATCCTGGAATTGCAGCCTAGGCCTAAAAGTCTGATTGATCTGGATATCACTATTTCTTGCAAATTTTACTATTGACCATGATCGTCATTACAACAGAAGCTACATCTCGAACAGCAGACCTGCTCCTGTATTGATAAGATATGATGCTATTTTCATTCCCAATATCATTTAAGTGACAAAGGTTGTTTAAATGATTATTACAAGTACATGTTGTCTACCATGTTCCCTATGCCTCTACCTTCATTTTTGCCTTCCAAACCAATTATAATCCTACATCCCAAAATCACCCACTCCCTTCAAAATCCCGTCCACCCATGTCCAAACTTCATATGATTACAAGTGGTGATCAAGGTTGTTGATGAGAACGCATGACGAAAGAAAAGCACATGATGACGAGGGACGGCACCATCCACACGACAATATGATTTTGGGCATAATGGCACGACAGGGACCAAGCCTTTCATGCAAACCGAGCTTCCATCATAAGCTTATGTTCCATTTTCGTTTAAACTCAGAATTGTCCTCATAATCCGATTACTAGGAAATGTCTCCATCGTAAGTCATGATTGCGTCTCTATCCATCTCCACGATAAGAAATGCAGCGTCTCTATGTAGGCTAAGGTGAATTTCAATAAAGAGATGGGACGCTGGAGTATGGGTTGTTTTCATAAAGGGTGGGCAACTGCAAATGTTCTTATTGTGAGCCATAGCGGACGCTAGTCACCAATTTTCCAGAGCCAAGGAATAAACGTTTCTGTGCTGCGTTATTTCCAAATTAACCACTTACTTACATAGTCATTTCACTGTGGGTCATGACAGGGGAGATTACATGCCACAGGCTGAGTGCAGAGATGTTTGAATTTGCTTGGATCATGGGAACCGATAGAAACGATCCCACATTCGCCCAATTTGCTCGAACTGTAGATTATTAATTATGCAAGGAGACCATTGAACGAAAGGGATGGGGGATTTTTCTTCAAAAATTTCAAGGATACAATGGCACTGTGGCATTGGAATTTTCCCGGACATTCAATGGGAAGAGAGCACGGATCAGGAACCTTTGTCTCAAAGTCACAGAAAAATCAGTAAGCAGAGCAATCGGATTACCCATTGGGGGTGAGAAATTCTTCAAAGGGGGGAAATTAAGCATAACCAATTGTGCGAAATTTGTAAAACCAACATATCAGTCACTAAGTTGGAAAAAGGGAATGCTACGGAGCTGCATTCAAGATCAATGGTAGTCACTGCTAACCATGATCCAACGCTTTCTAACTTGTGAAGGAAGGTATGCAATCATCTTTCTATATCAGATCAAATTGCAAATGCATCTAATTGAGGATTGTTCCGTAGATATTCCCCATTTCTTGAAATTAAGTTTGCATAAGATGGCTAGAGGAGTTCAATCTGAGAGTCGGAAGCTAGAAACTGCATTGTATCATCATAGCTTGATCAAGATCTTGGTTGTGTTTGAACCAAGCAAAAGAAAAAAGTCATGGGACGATTTCCTCATAGAAAATTTTCCAGGTGAAGAAAATCAGGTGAAATGGAGACATAGGTCTGTAAGTCAACTGGAAAAATAAAAAATAAACATCCCTGCTACACCCAATCTGCTGCACTTCCAACCAGAAATGCCACAAGGCCCAATCCTTCCTTTAGTCATGAAGCTAGACCTTAGAAAGCCAGTTAGGAAAACGAAGAAGAAAAGCCTTGTCCCCTCCTGAAGAATTAACTAAAAATACCCCAACTCAACAAGGTCACAAGCCCAGATTGGGGAAAAACTCAATTCATGCTAGTAAATCTCCAGTTCCCACTTCCGAAAGAAGGACTAGAAGCATGGGTAAGTCCCCTTGCACCATTGTTGATTCCCAACACATTTTTGGGACCTCATCCCCGCATTCCGGTACTCCCTCTCCCTCATCTTCTCCCCAATTTCCTTCATCTCCCTCATCTTCCCATCAGTTTCCTATTCTAGATAATATTGCCCAAGCACATGCTTTTACCCCTGCTCCCCATTCCATAAGCCCAGAACAACAAGTTCCTTTTCCAAAGCAGGGTATGAACCACATGCCAGATGAGGGTCATCCCCAACAATCAACAGTTCCAGCAAAGATATCAGTGCCTGATGAAGAAGAAAATTTCAAGATTAGATCAATAAGACTTCAGCATAAAATCTCTAAATTAAGGAACAAGGCTCACATGTTTAAGACACTATTCCAATATGTAAGTAAGGCAAATGATCAGTTAAGAGAAGAGAACCTCCAGTTATATGTATAGAATGATGAGCTTCGATGGAAGGATCAAAGGCTAAAATCATGGAAGACATCTAAACTTCAGTTTGCAAAGAAGGCAAGTGCCAGAAGATTGGCTGCACAGTTCACAAAATGCTCAGCCTCATTTAAGAAAAGTTTGGAGAAGCTGGCCCAAGCAACTGATGTTTGAATGGACAGTGATGACTTGGAGGCATGAGGACATGCCTCAGATCAAGTGTGGGGGAGATGTTGAGGCTACTTTTTGTCTTTTCTTCCTTACCTTCTTTGCCTCTTTTGACCTAGTTTTGACACATATATACTTCCTTTTTCCTCTCTTTATCCCTAATATGGCCAAACTTCCATCAATTCTTGTTAAAGGTAAAAGACAGTACAAGTATAATTGTTTCTACTATTCTATAGCTAGTTTAGGCATTTTTAGTAGCATGCTTATTTGTTAACTTACTATTATGGGTAGAATGATGGATTTCTTGCAGGACCTATTTGGTTGGCTCTTTGACTTGGAGGAAAACTATGTTCCTTCAACCATCTTTCAGTTGATAATCCAGCACACCTCAAGATAGAAGCTCCAGCTTAGCAAGTTCGATGCCCCTTCCAGCACTTCGACAAATTCAAAGATCGGTGAAGGATTAGCTGGCCACTATACATATAATGGAGTTCAGTTGACAAGAATTAGGAACCTTTTTTCTATAGCAGCATGCGGTTTTTAAATAAGGAACTGATAGGGTAAATTTAGAACAAATAGTGCTGATTTCGTGGATTACCATATCCATGGTTTCCAACGTCCTGCTCTATAATAGAATTGCTACTAATTATGTAAGTAACGATGCCTATAAAGGCAAAGACATCTGGTTTGATAAAAATGTTAATGTATTCTCGTTTCTCAACTGTCAATACTAAACTGCGATTTCATGTTCTGTTGGTGAAAGCTGAATTGAAATTATTCTGATCTGTTCTTAATTTGTTGTGGAATGATGTGGATTTGATGAACTTCTGAGTTAAGTTGTTGTGTTAGGGCTGTAATCCAACACTTTCCCAGGTGTGGCAAGGGCCCACCACAACCGGTTCAGCCCCATAGACATAACTAGAGGTAATTCGTAGGTATTAGTTTGAATCAATTTTGATTGCATAATTATTCGTTTTTGAAAGTCGATTTCATTTCTTGACATTCGATTTATGTTGTTGTAATAGAGGGAGTTCATAAGTATAGTTTGAATCAATTCTAATTGCATAATTATTTGTTTTTGAAAGTTGATTTCATTTCTAGCATTTTGATTCATGTTGCCATAGCAGAGGTAATTTGTAAGAGAGCTTGATTCCATGCTTGATTTCCCAAATAACTGTTTTGAGGATTGATTTCGTTTCTGGCATTTTGATTCATGTTGCCGTCGTAGAGGTAATTTGTAAGAGAGTTTGATTCCATTCTTTATTGCCCAATTAATTGTTTTGAGGATCGATTTCGTTTCTGGCATTTTGATTCATGTTGCTATAGCAGAGGTAATTTGTAAGAGAGTTTGATTCCATTCTTGATTGCCCCATTAATTGATTTGGAGATCGATTTCGTTTCTGGCATTTGATTCATGCTGTTGTAGTAGAGGTAATTCGTTCCTGGCATATACTCTTTCACCTCCCTGGATAAATGAATTGTTGAATGCGTTCCTATGTGTGAATGAACAAAGCATGGTTATATGCATTTAATTAAATCCTTTGTGAGATAAATTGCCAGATCGATTTCAATAGGAGAGCATAGCTCGAATTTGCAAAACATATTTAATGATTATTTGGTTCTCTGTGTTAATTGGTTATGTGTGTTAAAGTAATCCGCATCTCATGTCATGTGTGCGTAGCTTAAATGGGTAAACATAGTTCAGTTGCTCGTAGCAGTTGCATGTCACTTCTAGATTAAATACCTCTGTTTGAATTCCATGCATTTGGTTTGAGGATGCAAATTTTCGCTTACATTGGAGTTTTTGGCTTGAAATTTATCATTGCTCAAGACATAATAGGAGCGTGAAGTTTTGATTCATTGGAGAGTGACATATATAGGTTCTTTTGGGGTCTTAGCTGGCAAGTCACTAGGAGACCCGTGTGTTGATCAAGTAGGAGAAAGTAGATGATTCATAGAAGATTTCTGAGCAAGTTTTCTTCATTCTTTTGGTGTGATTAAATAGAAGTTTACAGTCTTGTCTCGTTTTTCATAAGATCGGGGTTTGGAGTGGAAATTCATTTACAAAGACTGTTGTAGCATCTAGGTGAGTTGGCAAGATTATTTTTGGGTGAATACATATTCCTTGAGGACAGAGCGATCATGGCAGAATCTTAACCAGCATTCCTTCTGGATCGATGCTTGAATTTGTATGTTAGGGTTCATAGTTTGGTGCAAATCTCACAATTCCATAAGAATAGCAGTGACAGAGTGATTTAACCTCTGCAACCTGGTTCGAAAGAAATCATTCATTAAAGGTTGAAACATTTTATTGCAAGTTTCGGAGGATGATTAAAAGACTGCCAATGGCAATTTATGTGAACTTGTCAACTTTTAATTTCGAGATTGAATTCATTTATATTTCTGTGTCTTAATGCAGCGTGCGTTGATTGAATTGAGAGCATTATCTTATTGCAGAAACCAGAGTGTCAATTGCTGTAGAAGTTTGAGTAACTTTGCCAGAGTATAGTTGGAAGTTTGATGAACGACAACTGTAATTAAAAGTTGATCTCCAAACTGCAGTTGTGCATTTTTGATAACTTGAGTTTATTTTAGTTGGTTTGAAAAGTAGAAGTTATGGAATTGAAACTGTCAGAAGTAAGTAATACATATATATATGGGTTGGCCAGGTATGAAAGATTAATGGCTATCATGACTGAAGTTTGTGTGTAAAATCGATATTCAAACCAGTGTGATAGTGCACCTTTTCGCTTGACATCGGTATAGTGAAATTGTCATGAAGTGTTGACATCAGAGTTAATTAGGGATACCATTAGTAATTGCAAGTTCACTTTGTGAGTGTGGAATCAGTTTATAGGTTTACTCAGATTAGGTAATTCCTTTTAAGTGTGACCTCCAAAGATCAGAATTAGGGTTTTTGAGATTTTCTGCAAACAGTGAGTTACTGAATTAAAGTTGTTGTTGATTTGGTAATGGTTTTGATTTCATGTTGAAATAGATTGAATAAGGGTTTCCGGTGTTCAAACTAGAGTTTGTTGATTGTTCATGTTTTCAAATGAGATGAATTGATTTCTTTTCGACAGTGTGTGTTTGTGTATGCCTCAATTCTTAAATCAAATACCATACGGAATCATATAAACTTCGACTCTAAGATTTGAACCTTGAGAGCGCAGTACAGCTCGTATTTTATGAGCCTGGATCGATATACAAATATTGGTGAATTAATTCGACAGTTACTTCACACAACAACTGGCTAGCCCTAAAATTTATCCTTCTTTTATTTTGATGGCCACAACTGGAAACACAACTTCGGCTATGAA
Organism: Pinus albicaulis; assembly: GCA_034641835.2. NCBI lineage: Eukaryota > Viridiplantae > Streptophyta > Pinopsida > Pinales > Pinaceae > Pinus > Pinus albicaulis. The sequence goes on from CM076575.1 coordinate 471,373,138, forward strand.
CACTTCAAGTGTGCATACTCTTCTTTCAGCTGAGAGAGGAGATGATATTTCTATTTCGACCATCACTCCTAGTGCTGTAAATTTTGGCTCTACCTCCATTCCATCTACGAGTGGGGGAACCCAGGCTTTTTCTCCCCATTCTAGTCCCTTCCCTTTTGGAATGCCTTCTAGTGCAATTCCAAAAATGTTGGGGAAATGTATTGCTATAATTTCCAACATTAAATTATCAATCCAGGGCTCGTAAGCTTCGAGGTACAAGCGCAAGGAACGCAAGATCAGAGCATCTAACCTAAACTATAGTAGGAATCAACTTGTTGTTTAAGTACAAAATTGTTATTTCTAATTGAAGCTAATCAATTGAGGAAAACATGCTTAAACAGATAAGAAATTCTAATCACTATGCAAACGAAACTAACTCTAATTAATCAGAAATCAAGCAATACAAATTGCCATTGAAATGATTTTAATCTAAATGAAAATCTCAATCTAAATACTAAGATCTATTTAATCTAAATACAAGAATCTTAAACCAATCAAGATTAATTTAAAATGATACCAAACTTATGTTAAATCTTAATCCCAATAAAATTCACTCTCATTCAAATGATCTTAAACTAAGGCAATGAACAAACAAGACTTCAACTAATCTAATTCCCGGGATGCATAAAACAAATCAAATAAGCATTCAAACTAACCTTTATCACCACTTTGCAATTGCTTCAAAAGAAACTAAGTAAACCAAGATTCTAATTGACATGCTTCAGATCTAAGAGACTACAAAATAAGAAACTATCCTATCCTTAAACTTATTTAATCAAACTCAATAAATCATTCAAACATGAGCACATTGGCGAATGGTTCTACCAATAACTAACTACAATCATAATGAATTTCAAACTAAACTACAACGTCAAACAATGATTTAGTGGTCTCATTACATTGCTTTCAAATACTTGGTTGCCAAAACAAAATGTTATAAGAAAATCAATTAGGTACATAATAGATTTCAATTCATATTTAAAACAAATTGAGTTATCGATCTCTTGTTTATCCAATTAAGAAGCACCTTTAAATATTTCAATCGTAAACCTGTAACAAAGGGGCTATTCATGTTATAAAATCATTGATCAACGCCATTCATTAGCTTGAAACGAGTTGAAAATGATATGTCTATTTAATTTTAAGAAAACAAACGAATTACAGTCTTAAGTACATAATCAAAATTATGAGATCTAATTAACAATTTCTTTCAAAATAAAATCCATGCACCTAGATCTAAATCAAACACGCTACCTCTATCCTATGATGTTTACAAAACTTGCTTCCGGGCGATGGTGGATCCTTGCCACTCCTGGAGCAAGTCTAAACTAAATCAATGTCTAAACATTAAAAAAAAAAACCATAACATTTACAAAGAATTCATGGCAAAGTCAAATTGTATTAAGATTCAAATCATAAGTTCACTTACATACATTCCTTCAATATTTTGTCTCATGCTCACACATTTTCATCCTCTTCCTTCAAAAACTTCTCAATCTTACAACACAAACCATGGCTGGGCCATTTATAAGATTCACAAGGCGAATTATTCATTTTCCTCAATTCTGGAAAATTGAATAATTTTAACAAACTGACCTAAAAGATATTAGTATATCTTCCTAACCATGAGGAATTTTGGAAAACTGTTCGGAGGGAGACTGATTTGTTATGTTTCCAACAAAATCCTCTCTTGGATTTGTCTCCTTCAAATCCATCTCTTTGGAAATTGTGCCCAAAGTGCCAAAGCCCTAAATTAGGCATCTCATCCTTAACTGGCTTGTGAGTGATTTCAGCGATGGAATCCTGTGATAAATGTACTTCAACAAAACCGTCATCAGTAAAACATGATATAATCATCTTTAATCATAAAGAAGTAATGAAAATTGATGATAATCAACCATAGAGAGTATTTGGTGGCGAGTGATGGAATTAGGGTATGGAATGGGCTAAAAACCTAGGGTTTTAGGGTATAAACAATGATATTTCATAATGAAAACATGGGCATATATGAGGCCCAACATATACCATGTTAAATTCTGAAGATGTTCTATGCTTAGATGCAAATATACTTTGACCTTCTAGGGCACAATGAAAGTAAGATGCAGATAGAACATATTAATAGATCGATGGAAGAAAAACCAAAAACAGAGATAAAGAATGGTGGCGTTACAACGATCAGCAAGATTCTTTAACCAACAAGTCTTCATAAGGTCAGCCACCCACATGTGTTACACAACCCCAAGACGATTCATCAAGAATATTCCACCAAGGCACTGCACCAAGAAGACCTAAACGCAGGACCAAGAACGTTGCTCCATCACCATCCAAGAGAGAAGAAAATGTTTCCACAAAGTGTGTGTATCAAATGAACTCCAAGTCTCTCCAATATATAGGCATCTGTGGGGGTGTGTGACACATCTCTTATGCATGTGGGATAAAACAAGCCGACCTTGCACATGTGGAATAAATTCAAAATACATGTTTTGCCCATCCGATCAAGATGATCTTTAGATTGATCTTGCACCTCTTCGAAAGAGAAATCCAATAAAAATATTGGCATTGTCATCTGAGCATCACAACATGGAGTTTGGACCTAGTTGCCCAAAATTAACAAATATTCCCACCCAAATTTTAGAATATAGAAAGAACAGTTTTATCTGTTCTAAAATAGTTCCTCCATTTTATATGAGTGGTTGTATTATAGATGTTGTATGTTTTACATCATATTTTCTAGCCATGGGCTAGAAATGGACTACCCAAGATCCTGTTCCCATTATGGCCTTCCTTTCCAATTAACTGCGATGTGTATGGACTGGACAACTACAAGCATGCAATAGTGGAAATTGGCCAAATTGAGTGTTTGAAATTATGTACAATTCCAAACAGGCAATATGATCCCCTGAAAGTGTTTGAAATTAGACTAGTGAGTGGAGTCATGCATGTCAACTTCTTTATTATCACTAAGAAGGCATTCCCCTAAAAGTGTTTGAAATTAGACTAGTGAGTGGAGTCATGCATGGAAACTTATTTATTATTACCATGAAGGCAATCCACAAGTAGATGAATGAGTTTTACTAATTTCCACAACTTCGTTATTATCACCAAGAAAACAATCCACAAGTAGATGAATAAGTTTTACTAATTTCCACTTGCATGAGACACTAACAGCTTGTCAACTAGAACAAAGTGTCAGTTTTCTTTAGTACATGTTCATATCTCTCTAGATTCATTACTATATCAATTAAGCCATGTAGAATAACATTGTATTGAAACTTAAACTCATAATTTTCTTTCGTTGTGTATGAATATGATTCATTCATCTTTTCTCTCTGAATTTTCTCTTCTTTCCTACATGCAAATTTTTATCATTATTTCCAATATATAAATATATTTTAATTTATACAACTACACTAGTTTTTTTTATAGTATAAAATCAAATCTTTGTGGATTTTCTTTTTTCTTTCCTACCTACAATTTTTATCATTATTTCGACAAATTAAAAATATGTAAAGACATTTTAATTTATATAACTATACTATTTATTTAAAATGAATAAATGAATAAATAAATAACTATACTATACTATATTCTTTATATTCTTTATGTTAAAACATTTATTCCCAAAACCACATTAAAACCCATAAACAACAAACACCTTAGATATAATTAATATATCATTCAAAATTGAAATACCAGTCACAAACCTTATGCCATGGTGGGTTTTACAAACGGACGCCACTCCAGCTCTTCCATCAGTACTCTACTTTTCCCCGCTATGTAAACTGCGGTGAGCAACCTCCTTTCCTGTAAATCTAAATCTTGTGCTCATTTCATGCAGTTGTCCACCAGTGCGCCCCCCACTTTCCGTATGCAGTCACCAATAACGTCTGCTAATGCGCTCTGTAACTCATTTATCAGTTGCATAAAATCACCGGGTCAAAAATCTATGCTCTTGCACAATTTATACAAGGCATTCCCTGCAGCTGCCTTCTTCCAATCCAGAGAGTCTTGTCCATGTCCCATCACCCGAGCCTGCCTTTCACTTTCTTGTGCAAGATTATTAATTGTTGCAGCTGCCTCTTCCATAGTTATAATAGCCAGAAACCATTTAGCAGGAGCATTGGTCTTTTCACTTCGTTCCAGCAATGTTTTAAATAGACTCTCTGCGGCTTTACTCAGCAAGTTGTCTGTTTCAGAATCAGACTCCTCAACCAAATCCATCGGGTCACAAGCCTCACTATACGCCTTCATAGAATCTTCCCCACATTGAGGAGACAGCCGAACTATTATATTGATTAATGACACCGCAGTTAGCTTCCAAGACCGTTTGCTGGCGTATCATGAACAGGTAATTCTTAACAACCTTAGCTTTCAATGCCAGTTGATTATCCAACGTTTGATTGATTAAAAGACTGGCCATTGAGCAAATTCAAAACCTGCATGGAGAGCGCTGTGAGCACAAGAGCATCAGCAGGAATCCAATATAAACCCTTCTTCAGTGCTTTAAAAGTGTCCAGGCCAATAAGAGTAATGAATACAATCACCCCCACTAGCAGCCCCACTAACACAGCATATTCATTTACCGTGTCGTATCCATTTGGGGTGGCTACCGTGGCGTTCTCTGCGTACTGAACTGAACTGCCATGGTTTACAATAAAACACAAGAATTGCTGAGACCAAGATGAAAATTGATCAATAACTTTCATACATCATATTCTTGACTTCCTCTCATGAATTCATTCCTGCCCATTACAGAGTATTTTGATACATCTCAGGATTTGTTCACAAGAGAGAAGCGCTATGGTGGAAGTCTGGACACCCTGAGGCTATTTATTTCACTTAAATGTCAGAGGGATTAGTTCACAAGTTTAAACCCTTTACCATCCAAATATTCTAAAAGTCTTTCACCGGCCAAATCCATAAATACAAATTAAACAATACAATACAAATCAAAATTTAACCTAAACTTTCTCACTAGAAAGTTAACCTAAACTTTTCTCACTAGATTCTGACAAAAACTCCAAATAGAAAAGTCTAATATAGAATAGCGCAGAAACTCCTAATAGAAAAGTCTATAGTTAGACTAGCGTTTTTGGGTGGTGGAAGGCTACAGAAAAATCCAAAAAGAAGAAGTCTAATAGTTAGACCACGCACTTTTTGACGGTGGAAGGCTACACAGTAATACTGGGTTGTTGAATACCACCGAGCAGGATATCTCTTTTCTCCATACAGTTTCTGCATGTCTCTTTTCTCCATACAGTATCTATCATGCCACATAACCAAGCATTCCTCCACACATTTTTCATGTATGTGTATTTTGAAATTAGAAATTAACTTTTCATTTGTCATTTTTTTTTATTGTCCAATATTTTTTTTTAAGTTGGGTAGGACTATATCTTCATCATCATGTCCAAATACATCACTCAGATTAGTGTGGGGAATTGAATGGATGACTTCACATCAAGGAGTGCTAGTGGATTCTTATTGCCCAATATTAAACTAACACAAATATTAAATAAATTTCCTTACAATATTTTTTGTGAATTTTGGCCATTTGCCAACCATACCAAATACTAAAAAAATATATGGCACTTTAAAGAGTTTTCAAATTTATCTAAAAAATCATAGAAATTTGGCAAGATTTTGATAAAACTCAACATAAATTATTATAAATCCAAGTTATTAGAAAATATGAGAGCAGACATTGAATAGGATTCACACACAAATAATTAATTTCTATATATATCATAATCAAATGAATATATTACAATTTTTAAGTGCTACTGAGATCCAACTAATTCCACTCTTGGAGGGAGAAGTTGAGAGAATCTCTCAACATCCTCCAACACACCAAACCAATCCCTAATCTGTAGTATGCATATTAAATGAGGCATTATCTCAAACACCCCCCCTTAATGCCTACATTACAGAAATGAAGAACACACTAATTTAATACAAACATTTGTCTGCCCTGGTCTTCATTAACATTTGTACCCACTCTGAGATCTCATAGAAAATGCTTTTTTCTCCACCATTTTCGAGCTACCATTCAACCCATTTAAAATACATTTGTTTCTGACCAGCAATGCTGAATTTGTAAGATCAAAGATTCTTGACACCTCTGAAGAAGAGTCTCGACACTGAACTATCCTATGGAAATATTTCCATCTGTGAAATAATCCCCGAGGACTAAATTTCAACAGTCTATAGGAAAATACTCTAGGTACAGAATATGAACAGCAATCAATCCTACAAAGTGACCTTTACAAGGATCTCATTGTATAACCTGTAACCGATGCTCTTGGCCCGAAGCACAACAAGATCAGCATATAACAAATTCACACAATCAAATTAGTCAATTGTTCTCTCATCCCTGAAGAACGTAGAGAACGACTAATTTAAATAATGCAAATCTATTCAATAATTGGTTCTTCTTCAATAACTTACAAACAAAACAACTTAAAACAATATAAAAAATAAAAATTTTACATAAAACTCTGATGAATCCCATCTTGCACTACACAGCTACACGATCTCTATCACGGTCTCAATTTTCTATAGTATTCACCAACAGCGCTCCAGGCTCAGTCTCATGCAGCGATAGGAGCTGCTCTCTGCCCTACAGTTTTATTTTTCCTCTATTAAAAATAGCCTTCTAAAAACTGTTTCATTTTCAGAGACACCATGTGCGGTCTCATACCAATCGATCTCAACAGAATAGACTCTACAGAAATTTGATTCTTCACTATGTTGCAGTTCTGGTTAAGAAGCAATTCGATTTATGAAGACATTCAATCCTCAACGCCTCAGCTCAATAAGTGGCAGATAGACACAGAAATAAGGACTGTGTATACAAATCAAATAAAAAACAACTCTTGAATTTCAAGAAGGTCCTCTTTTTATATGCAGAAATAGCAACACCGAAGTCATTAGCCACTCCAGCGGCATACAAACAAGCTATGCTCCGAGGTTTGGAAGGGAACGCAGAGATCCCTTGATTCTGTTCAACAATTTTGACAGAATTTCTACGAAATTCTTCAGGCCTCCTGAATTATTAAGCCAAATAATTAAGCAACAGCGAGAAGTCTGTTCTGGTTCTTGACATAACGATTTTCCCTTAGCTATCCGATCGAAAAGCCGAGATATGCTGAGAGACCAGGCAAAGGCATACACGAGAGTCTAGTCAACTATGGTAAAGCGGCTCAGCTGATTGTGTTCGAAGAGGAGAAGCACGGTTTCTACGTGTTGAAGCAGGACGAAAAGAGTATACGAGCACTTATTCTGACGCAGAAATAGAGATGCCCATATCATGACAGCCGACAGACTATGGATTTCTCAACGATCGGACAGATATTGAGTACTGTAGGATCTACCTTATGTTGATTGGTTAGAATTACCGAGTGCCAACGATGGTGCCACATAAGACTTTTCTTTCATTTCTCCTCGTCTCAAAAGATAAACTTATTTTCTATCAACAACAATGATATCGACATCATCAGTGTATTTCGCGAGCGGTTGGCTTTTACCAGATCTATCGACATCAATTTTGCGAGCGGTTATTCAACATGTTGCCTGCTTTGTTCAACCATATAATTGATTCGGCTCAGGTGGTCATGGATTTCACGACTTCCTTCAACGAACCATGCACGTTTACAGCAACAACAAAATTCTTCCGGTATCACAATGAACACACATCACATTAATAAAAATTTCACACAACAAACACTTTATTCACACAACTCTCACATCTTCCTGGGTACTCCCGTGAGGGATTAAGCCCAGCCAAGCTCTGATACCATATTAGAAAATATGAGAGCAGACATTGAATAGGATTCACACACAAATAATTAATTTCTATATATATCGTAAATCAAATGAATATATTACAATTTTTATAGTGCTACTGAGATCCAACTAATTCCACTCTTGGAGGGAGAAGTTGAGAGAATCTCTCAACATCCTCCAACACACCAAACCAATCCCTAATCTGTAGTATGCATATTAAATGAGGCATTATCTCAAACATCATCATCATGTGCAAATACATCACTTAGATTAGAGTGGGGAATTGAATGGATGACTTCACATCAAGGAGTGCTAGTGGACTCTTATTGCCCAATATTAAACTAACACAAATATTAAATAAATTTCCTTACAATATTTTTTGTGAATTTGGCCATTTGCCAACTATACCAAATACTAAAAAAATATATGGCATTTTAAAGAGTTTTCAAATTTATCTGAAAAATCATAGAAATTTTGGCAAGATTTTGATAAAACTCAACATAAATTATTATAAATCCAAGTTACAGTTGTCAATCTTCAAATTTAGAATGCAACAAAGGTTTTTGATGGTGCTGAATCCATTTCCACTATCAAAAACACCATTGAAACATTCCTATTATCAGATTTTAGCATATTCATTTAAGGTGTCTTATCCATTTGGGGTGGCTACAGTGGCACACTGAACTACCATGGTTTAGAACAAAACACAATAATCTCATGAAAATTTATCAATAACTTTCATACATCGTATTCCAGCCCATTACAGAGTATTTTGATACATCTCAAGTTTTGTTCACATGAGAGCTATACACCACACATTGTGGTGGTGGAAATCTTGACATGCTTAGGTTATTGGTTTCAATTTTTTGGAGGGTTTTTTTGGTTTGTTTTTTGTTTAATTCTGTCAAAATGCAAAAGAGATTAGTTGGACTCACAAGTTTGAAGTATGATCTCTTCACAATCCAAGTATCATAAGAGTTTTTCAAGTGTTGAATCCATAAATACAATAAGAAAATAAGTTTAAATAGTACCAATCAAAATTTTACCAAAAATTTTCTCACCAGTTACAACAAAACCTCCAGATAAAAAAGTCTAATAGTTAGAATAACACTTTTTGATAGTGTAATGCTGCCAAAAAAAATCCAAAAAGAAAATTCTAATAGTTAGACCACAAAAACTCCAAATAGAAAAGTTTACTAGAACTTTTTGATGGTGGAAGGCTACCAAAAAAAACCCAAAAAGAAAAGTCTTAGACCACTAGCTTTTTTATGGTGGAAGGCTACCAATAAAATAAGGCTACGGAAACTCTAAAACATTCCTTCTTCCAAACAACTTAGGCATTATCACAGTGCAAGAATGTAAAGGGAATGAGAGTTCAGACTAGCCCAACAATAACCAACTAGTGGTGGAAAGATGAAGACCAATAGAAGGGAGAAGAGGTTGAAAGCCATACAAAGAGAATAAGAAATGATGAAAGATTATTTGATATGCCAAAATTTTACAACAAACCATTGTTTGGGTAGCCAATGTGGAGTAGCTACTATAAATATGTTCAATATTCTTAATCATACAAAGGATTGGAGCCTACTTCTATTTTATATAATTGTCACTATTTGGTCCTCCAAAATAAGAGAAGCCTTCTTCAAATGCAATAATGGATTTGGTAATTGGTCATGCTAACCGCCATTAAAAAAAATATATGATTTATAATAAAAAAGATCAATAAAAACAATCCAAGTCCTGGGCCTTTCACCCTTTAGATGGATCCAAAAGAGCCAAGTAGATTGTTTTGATGTGGAAAAATTGCACACTAGGAGATTCGTGTTCGGGCTGTAAACTTTTAAACATTTTTTCCATATTGTAATCCAATTACTAGCAACTACTATAATTATAATTTTTTTTAATGAGTTTAGTATTAGAAATTGAAGAGATCAACCATTGAACACAGGAATAACACACAATAATTATTTTCTATATTACAATAATCAGAGATACATCAAATATATATAGTTGAACTAATCCTAATCTTAGAGAGAGAAGTTGAGAGAATCTCTCAACTTCCTCAACAACCCAATCCAAACTAAGTAAGCATAATAATTGAGGCATTATCTCAAACACCCCCCCTTAATGCCTACATTACAGAAATGGAGAACACACTAATTTAATACAAACATTTGTCTGCCCTGGTCTTCATTAACATGTGTACCCACTCTGAGATCTCATAGACAACGCTCTTTTCTCCACCATTTTCGAGCTACCATTCAACCCATTTAAAATACATTTGTTTCTAACCAGCAATGTTGAATTTGTAAGATCAAAGATTCTTGACCCTTTCGAAGAAGAGTCTCGACACTGAACTATCCTATGAAAATATTTCCATCTGTGAAATAATCCCCGAAGAATAAATTTCAATAGTCTATAGGAAAATATTCTAGGTACAGAATATGAGCAGCGATCAATCCTACAAAGTGACCTTTACACACAAGGATCTCATTGTATAACCTGTAACCGATGCTCTTGGCCCGAAGCACAACAAGATCAGCATATAACAAATTCACACAATCAAATTAGCCAATTGTTCTCTCGTCCCTGAAGAACGTCGAGAACGACTAATTTAAATAATGCTAATTTGCTCAATAATTGGTTCTACTTCAATAATTTACAAACAAAATAATAATAACTATGCACACCACTCAATTATCAAAATTAGCAAACTTAATAACTATTCTATTAACCACGGACTTCAAAGCAGATTTTCTCTCACAACAGGGTCGTGGACACACGAATTAACTGCCAGAAATACTCTACAAAATAAATTGCTGCGGTCAGAAGGAGCCGAGGGCGATGCGAATCTTCCTGCTGCCTCCGTGCTTCGGATGGGTTATGCTTGGATCTCTGCGCGATTAATGCCTCTCATAATTTCGCTCAGCCTTTGGAAGCAGATGTGGCCTCTCCACATCCCCACGACGCTTCTGAATTTAGCTCGACGGCCCTAGGAATGCGTGATAGTATGGAATTCCAAGGAAGAAGTGAAAGTTTTGATCTGGGCTCGGTTCTCTGCGGATCTGAACCGATGTTCTCTGGTTTCAGCGTTAATGTTAAAGCTGCCACCATCTTCTTCTTCTGCATACGTTCCTGCCTTTACATGGATTATGAATCTCCGCCCACTTTTACTGGAAGCCGTCTTTACTGCTTCGCCGATTGTAATTTCCACTCCCATCTTGACCTTGGGGATGGTGATATTTAGCACACCATTCTTCAATTCCTTCTTGATTTTGTTCATTTCATAGTTTTCAGGCAAAGTTAGGCGAGTATTGGAAGTGCTGCAAAATGACCACGTGTCCTCTTCCTTCCTTTCTTTTTCTTCAATGACCTAAAAGTGATGGTCCACCACAGAGATGTTGACATCGTCCTCGGACAGACTGGGCATGCCGAATCTCATTTTGAGTTCATTTTCGTTTTCCATGATGCACCATGGCGTTTGAACCGAAAATGCGTCCCGCTCCATCATATCAACCATTTGCCGCATCTTTCTCGTCGGCAAGGATAGGTCGGACAGACCATAGGGCGAAATCACAGTCGTGGGCTTTTGGTCATCCTCGCTGTTGCTTGTAGTATCTGCCACAGCCCCAATTTTCTGGTCAGCCTCAGTTTTGCTTGGATTGTCTCCCACGACCCCAGCCTTGCATCCATTGAACTCCAGTAGCTGAGAACTTATTTGATGTGAACAACCCATCGTATTCTGAGTGTAATCTGCTTGTGGACATATTTTGGATTAGAGGAGTTCTACATGGGATTTGCTACGCCACTGGGTTTAGGCGTAGATCAAAATGCGAACAGTTTTTCTTAAAATTAAATTTCCTTCAACAGTGACACTGGAAATCGAAATCAAATAACAGCTATATAAAACACATAAAACATTTCACTCAAACCTACACACATAAATTCACACAGTAATCTTCCATAAATCCTATTTCTGTAGAATCAATTATCACAATTTTCTCTTCATTTTCCTGAGCACTCCCGTGAGGGATTAAGCTCAGCTTGGCTCCGATACCATATTAGAAATTGAAGAAATCAGCCATTAAACACAGGAATAACACACAATAATTATTTTCTATATTACAATAATCAGAGATACATCAAATATATATAGTTGAACTAATCCTAATCTTAGAGAGAGAAGTTGAGAGAATCTCTCAACTTCCTCAACAACCCAATCCAAACTAAGTAAGCATAATAATTGAGGCATTATCTCAAACATTTAGATGCTTTAGTAAAAATCATGATTTCAAAAAAATAAACAAAAGGTTGTGTGGGGTATCAAATTCCAAGCCTTGTAGCCCATAATTGTTATTAGGTGAAACTCTATATTAAAAAGCCATTCATTTGGTGAAGCAAGTTTGGAATTTGATGTTCAACACGACATTTTATTTAAATTTATTTTAAAATTCAACTTTAAATTGACCATTATACATTTAAATTAACCATCATAAATTTTAATGATGGTAAATATACAGGTTGATTGTAAATATATAGGTTTCCTCTTAAAGCACGGTATTTAGTTATGACAGAATCGTCTTGAGGATGGCAACTAATAAATTGTAAGTCATAGAGAATTAAACGCTGTGGGGTAGTATATACTCACTAAGTCATAAAGAATTAAATGCGGTGAGGCAGTATATGCGCACCATTAGATTTACATTTGTGTAAATCTAACACTAGGCATATACTGCCCCACCGCATTTAATTTTCTATGGTTTACGATCTATGACTTTCCCTTGAGGATGGCCTATCAATTGTCACCAAATTATTAAAAAAAACTAACAAATCTCTTAGATATAAATGACAAAGCTCTCATGTTTATCACTGTTGATCAAACATGACTCTAGATTTCTCGTTCTTTTTTATTGATCTAAAATTTTCATTTGGACATATTGAACTTTATTTAATTCCTTTCGTGAGCTTCATATCCAAACAGAGTTTTCTAATATTGCTGTACGGCTTGAACTTGGGGAATTTGAAGATCAAGAGCTTCAATCCTCCATCAAAATAGTCATTTTTCACTTAATCACATGTATGTTAATTTAAATATATGATGGTATTATTTGAAACTTGCATATAGTAGAAGAAGAGACTAATACATCTTCCATCATCAAATTTTAACTTCACAAGCCTGACATACTTGAAATTCCAGGCCTCTGCTGAGGGCTCTCTTTCCGCTAACTTAGATGCAGAATGCCTTGGACTCACTCTCAAGGCATGAATGCAAAAGAATATAAAGGAAAACGAAGAGAAAGAGCATTCCCAGTGTTCTTTGTTCTTGCAGCAGAGTTTGGGACTGGGAGAGAAGGAGAGAAGCTTGGGATGAGTGGCCGACACAAGTGGCACTTGACTCTGGACTCTCTGTGTGGCGCAGCAGCCAGCAAGCCTGCTGCTTCTAGGCCACACAGATTTGGCATTAATGGATGTATAGCCGACACAAGTGGTACTTGACTCTGAACTCTTTGTGTGGCGCAGCTGCTTCTAGGCCACACAGATTTGGCATTAATGGATGTATTGCCGACACAAGTGGTAATTGACACTGAACTCTCTGTCACACAACAGCGAGCACGCTTGGTGCGCTTTAGTCTTAAAAAGTAACAAAATGGCCAAAAATTTGGGTAAATTTTTTACAGAATCTTGTTTTCAGTTGTTAAACTTCAGTATTTTAGGTGCTTTAAGAGTTTTTGATAGTGTTAAACCCATTTCCACTATCAAAAATAGATTCCAAACACTACAACTATCTGATTTTTTGAATTTTATTTTATCAAATCCTCACAAAAAAAACTGTCGTGCAAAATATTCTGTACTCTGGATAGACAACTTCAGCTTGCTGCTTGCCCTGCTGCTGCTTCTAGGCCACACAGATTTGGCATTAATGGATGTATTGAAAGTTTAATTTACTGTACCATTCATTGCATCCGTATATTGTAGGTAGGCTTACTATCCCCATTTAAGTTTTAATTCCTCTCCGTTTTATGAAAGGAAATAAACTACAGAAAGAAGGCTGGCAGATCTACAATCGAAAAGGCGTTGTTTAAAGAAACAACAATTTTGTTTTGATGATTAATTTTTGGTGATAAATTATTTAAGAAATCTGATTTTGAAAATGTTTTAATGGTTGTTTTTAAATGGATTCATCATCATTCAAAATTCTGAAACTTTACAGTTATAAGTTTTAATTTGGAGTTTTCCTACAACTTAGATTGGGAGTTAATGAAAATAAGATTATGGTCTATATGCATGAAAATTTCCTTGCCCAAGATGTAATGATGCCATTGGTTCAAAGCCTACGCCAGACTCTAGAATTCCTTGTCAGATTGGCCCGCGGTGCCGTGGACCAAAGATCTAAATCTGCATACGCTACGCTCCAATTCATGGATTAATGGTGATGAGACGTGTATCAATTTCCTTTGTCATTCCATGTCAGAGTACTGTCCGCCGAGCGAGCTCGATAAGGAGGTGAAAGTTTTTAAATTAAATAAACTAGAAATTGCACCTAGGTTCAAAAGAAAACAGATAGGAGTGGGGATATATTATTTTGTGCAATCAAGATTGGAAATGATGGGTTATTTTTGAAATAAAGATTGTTGATATTTTTATGTTTTCACACTGTTTTTTAGATGTATTTTTAATTAATATTTTTATGTTTTCATACGGTCTTTTAGATGTATTTTTAATTACATTTCACCTGTGCAATATTTTTGGGTTGGGATGGTAGAGTAGATTTGTTCATGTGGTATTGTTGGAAAACAATGCAGAGAGGCATTTTCAACTTGTTAGAAATTTTGTTACAATAATCCATAAACTCTACAACATGCATGCATACAATATTAATGTGTCATACAGTATAATAGGTGCATTAGTATTTTTGAGTAATTAATTTTTCAAAGCTCATTGAATCGTACTCCGTGGCTTGCATCTGGAGAGCTCATTGAATCCTACCCCGTGGCCTGCATCTGGAGAGGTTGCCTTGTCTACATCAGATTCACTACCTAAAGAACTTGTTGAATTAGAATATGCTAACAAAGAGAAGGGACTAGTAAAATAGGTGGCCAAATTTGCCATGACATGTACATACCATCCTAAAGAAAAGAACATTCCCACACCAAACTGAACCCTCAATTCTCTTGGTCCACTCCCATGTCAGATAAGATTTTGAAGCTTTGCTTATTCCTTCTATCATCTTCTTTAATTTTTCTTTATAAAATTATAAGTCATACTTGTGCCATATCTTTCTTTGATGTTGATAGTGTTTAATGTATTTTAAATGTTTACCTCATTACATGACATCCCACATTTCTATGTATTTTCTGTGGATAAGGTATATTGGTTTTAATTCCATTTCTTTTATTTAAATATTCATACTATTGTGATAAGAGTCTTAGTGGCACATTTTATAACTACTTTGTATGCATAGTGGCACATTTTATAACATGTATGTAAGGTGCATTCTTTGTCTGCAACTTGGAAGTTGCTTTAATATACGATGCCTACATTTGCTTTCTTTTGAATGATTCACCTCCGTGTCACATTAATACTTAGATCAAAGCATTAAAATGACATTTCTCTTTGTAGATGCAGTTGTCAGTGATGCATATTTCCTCTGCAAACACAACATACCATAGAAACAAATGTTTTCTTGGAGGTACCTTAACTTAGAGTATGCTAACTTTAGGTCTTGAGAAAGAATATCTCCTTGAGCTAGTAAAAGGCTTTGGAGGTGCGACTGGGCTCTTTTACTTTTTATTTCACACTTTAAGTTTTATATCAATTATTTACCTGGCTAAATGTTATAAAGTGGACAACTAATGTGTTTGCTTCAATTCTATGATATACCCACTAGAATTGCATTATCGTTTGTTTCAGTACACTCAACATTCTCACATTGTTGATTTTTTTTCCTATAGACATTGTATTTTTCTTTGGTCTCTAACTATATTTCATCTTGAATCTTAGTCTAGGTCATTTGATTAAACAGGGGCCCAACATGCACCTTTTCCACTAGTTATGGTATCTGCAAGTTTTGACCCGCTTACAAATTTGATTATTTCATAGGACACTTTGGTTGTAGTTAGTCAATATCTTGACCAATTGATATTTGTGTTTGTTTTCTTCAATTGTGATCCATGTTGCCTGCTTATTATTCAAACTTTATATCTCTAGATGGTATCACCATGTTTCGATCCACCTGCAAATTTGATTATTTCACAGGACACTTTGGTTGCAGTTAGTCAATTTATTGACCAACTGATACCTTTGTTGGTTTTATTTAGTTGTTATCCATGTTGGTTTCTTGTGCTTCATGCCTTTTATCTTTAGACTATTAGTTGAATCTGGTGGAGGAAAGTCTATAGAATGCTTTTTTATGTCAGAAGCTTGTTAGTAGCCTTCTGATATTAAAAAAATAGGAACATATGTATAGTGTTCCACTTCAAGAAGAAAAGTGGGATTTTAATTTCTTACAAGGTTTCAAGAGTCCATTAGTTCAAAAGTACTCATATTTTTTGTT
Organism: Pinus albicaulis; assembly: GCA_034641835.2. Lineage (NCBI taxonomy): Eukaryota > Viridiplantae > Streptophyta > Pinopsida > Pinales > Pinaceae > Pinus > Pinus albicaulis. Next base: position 471,389,516 of record CM076575.1, read on the forward strand.
TAAGTTATCGACCAACTAAGAAAAAAATAATGTATTCTTGATCACTGAAAATTTTGAGGGAAAAATTTGGCTAGTTGGTGAAATCTAAGGTATTAAAATTTTCAGTTGATGAGATTTTTACATTGTAATACATTCTCCTAAAATTAATCCAATAAAATATATTTCAACAATAAACATATTATATATTAGCCAAATACTTTTTTAACCCTAATCAATATATCACCTTTCCAATTCCATCCTAAAAGTTCAGGTTGAGATTCATCCTAAGATTGTTGAGAGGTGTAGTGCACACTATCATCCACCCTAAAAGTTTGACGAGCCTTCCATTTCTACAGTTTACCCTTGAATTAATGATTCTTGAATTTGGGTATATTTTGAAACCATGAATACATTTGATGTGAAATTTAGGGCTGCAATAGAGTGTGATGTTGATCATTGATAAGGCAAAGGTAGATGCTCATTGTATAATCATAATTGAAGGCATGAAAGGGAGTTGGTGGTATTAAAAAGAAAAGGAATGACTTCATAAAGAGGTTGAGCAACTAGAGACCATAAGTATAGACAATAGTATAGAAGCATTGGATAGTGTTTGAAAGAGTGCTCCTACATGTTCCATGATGGTGGAATCCCTTGCAGTGTTATTTTTTAGTAAGCTTTGTTATTGTCTTGTATTGCATCCATATTTGCTTTGCCATTGTTGATAAGGGTTTTTCAAATCTGGGAACCACATCAATGTCCATATCAGACTTTATAGATTATAGCTTTGTTGCAAAGGCTTTTGCATGTATATGAACCTGGTGGCTATAACATATTTGCAGAAACATAACATACTGCAATGATTCATTAGACTTTCTTAGAGGTTTCCCTGCTAGCAGTGAGAATAATTCAATAGATGTTATCTTGGGAGCCCAAGCACCCTACCTATGTTACGCTTTATGGAAACAAGAGAGATATTACTACCATCTTATAGGGGTGAACCCAAGTGTATATGTTGTCCCTTTGTATTGGTGGAAGTCAACCACCACGAAGGATGACAACTCTATCCAGTTGCATAGAAGATGGAAATGACTTTGCTTAGTGTACCACCCTGCTTCAAACCACAAGTTTGGGAAAAGATGAAAGAATGAAACAAACATGAACAGTGCAATTTTCCGCAGAAACAAAGAATTTCTCAGTGATCAAAATTAGGTTTATATGTCACACTATTGTTGAAAATATACATGAAAACCACATAAATTAATTTTTAATTAGTACATACGGTACATATTTTTAACTTGTTAAAGTAATAACGAAATTCACTTCACATCCTGTGGAAGTTACTCATTAAGTGTTAAGTATTGAACATACATAAAATGCCTTCTCTTATCTTGTGAGAATAAGAGAAAAATCCCTTGTACATGATGTTGAGATTTTGGGTAACATCATATGTGCTCTAGCTATGAAACTTTGTGGAGGGGCTAGAACACATGAGATCTCCAAGTCCCTGAAATCGTTTGGAGAAATTCAACCCGATGAAAATTATTCAATAAATTAATTATTTTAATGGAGACCCTAAGTCTAACTTAGAGAAATAAAATAATTAAAGGGAATTAATTTAAACATGTGGGTGAGAATGTTCTAAGTAACATAGATCAAGTCTTTTCTAATTTTAGCCGTTGATTAGAGATTAGATCACGGTGGTTGATTTCTCAACAAGAAAAGTATTAAAGGAAGGCTTGGGCTCAGTTGGAGAACACACACAAAGCGGTAGCACTTGAGCTAAGTCAAAATTATGGGGCGTGGTTTGCTGAGAATTTTTTAGTGAGCTTGCAGTGCTTGCGAGGGGCAGATCAGTGAGGGATTATTCTGATCCGAGACCGAGAATACAAAGGCAGAGAGGTTGATCTGTACCAGGCAACGCAAAGACCAATAGGAGGGATGCAACCTAGCCAGGCTCATGCAGAGGCAGCGCAGAGGCTGACGCAGGGCCTTTAGGGTGACGCAGAGGCAACGCCGAGCCCACAAGGGTGACGCAGGGGCAGTTTGTGCTGTGCAGTGGCTACGCTGGGCAGGAGAAGCTACACAGAGGTTGGAGGAGTAGCGTTGGGGTTTCAGTGGGCTAGAAAGGGCTCGTATTCAACGCATTTCAGAGGAGTGCTTCCTCGAGTGAATCAACCATATTTTCTATCTCCGAGTGATAAGTACATCTACCATGAAATTCTATGTTGGGAAAACCATTAATGATGCCCTTGATTTTATTCAGATATTCTGATTAATAAACAAACCCTTTAAGAGCTGCTGCACTGTTTTTCCCACATTGGGTTTTTCAGGGGACATTATCCAAAAAATATTGTGTCCTTTGCCATGTGTGCGCTATGCTTTAGTAAATGATCTGTATATATGTGTAGGTTGCAGTTGTATTTTCTTTGATATTTTACTGAATATTTAGAAAATAAATTGTTAATGAAATAAAGCAAGTAGGATAAGTAAATCAAGATACTGCAGTATGGTTTCTATATTAATAATTTTTCACATGGTATCAGAGCGATTGCAGATCAAGCTAAAGCCATCAACATAGGGCTGAAGATTTTTTTGTCGTGGAATGGCAGCTGAAGCTACACAGATACATAAAGAGGTAGTGCAACACCAGAGGGACATCGCAGAGGCCCTGCAAGGGTGACGCAGAGTTGATGCAGAGGCTGATGCAGGCCCAGAAGGGTAACACAGAGCCTGTCAAGCTCACTTTAAGTTGACGCATGCCCAAGAGGGTGACGCAGTCTAAGAGGGAGTGAAGTTGTACCGGTTGTCATGGATGGAAGTGTAGTTTTATAATATTCGAAGTTGCTGGTGGGGCATTGTTTCTGTCGGTACAAAATAGTGCCCAATAGGGTTGAAAAAGTAAGGGGAAATAATTCCTCAACAGATTTTCTAGCCAGGAAATCTGAGATTCGATCAAGAGGAGTGATCATAGAGGGATGATTTGACAGAATTGGTGAAGGATTTCCGGGAGGGAAGCCATTTGTTAGAGGGAGCATACTCTCTAGAGGGTTTCTATCGCCAAGAAATCCAGATCCGGTCTTTTTCTGAGTGTAGAAAAAGTAGAAGGGAGAAGAGCACTCACTTCGAAAATTTGAGCAGAGATGGCCCCATATGGACTGAGACATTAGGATAGGTTTGACGATGTGCCTAAATTTGCTATCTGGAAAGCCAGAATCCTGTCAGTCCTTAAGGAGTATGGCATCAGAGACCATGTCAAGGACGTCTTGGTTGTGTCGACCGATGATGATGCTCTGAAGAAGTTCAATGAAAATAAGGCACGACCTAAACACTTGATCATGGATGGAGTGAAAGATCATGTGGTTCCGCCTATTGAAGAGAATAATACGGAAAACGAGGTGTGGACAACATTAACCACGTTGTATCAAGGTAGCTTCGCCCAGAGGAAGATGATTCTGGAAAATTATATGCGGTTGTTCCATATGCACAAGGGAGAGGAAATCAATCCTTTCCTCTTTAGAATGCAGACTATCTGAGACCAGCTGATTTCCATGGGGGAAACTCCTGATGATGGACTCATGGTGAGGACTGCCCTAAATGTAGTCACTGATTATTGGGAGACCTTTGTCCAAAGTATCTTGGGCAGAGCACAACTTCCAAACTGGGGGGACATGTGGGAAATCCTTCGACAAGAGGAGATTATGAGAATAACCAAGAGGGAATTCAGCAGTGGAGGAGTCAAGATTAATAAAGAGGAGGAGGAAGATGCAGCCCTAGCATCTAAAGGACACGGGCAGCAAGGGAAGAAGAAGAAGGACCTATCCAAGTTTTGGTGCTCCAGATGTGGCGAATTGGCACACTTCGCCAATACTTGTCCTAAGAAGAAGGGAAAGGAAGATTTGGATTCCAAGGCAGCAGCAGCGAAAGGGGGTGACAACAGTGATGCAGATGTGGAGATGAGTGCTCATGTGCCGCGAGAGAAGAGGTGGGGTGACATAGATCTGTATATTGAGCTACAGTTGGTGTACGACAAGATCCTTGAGATGCCCAAACTCTTGGATCACATACAAGCTACGGGAGTCATTAAAGACAGTAGCAGGATGACTGGAGTCAGTGGATGCAGAGGATCATGGAGAGGCACAGGGAATTGCTTGAACACTAAATCTTATAGCAACACATTGCAGTGGCAACAACATCGTGTAAGCAGCAGTACAGAGGCGGATGGGACTTCGAAAACGCGGAGGGGAAATGCTAATGTAATGCAGAGAAGAAAAAATGCAGAGGCTCTAGAGAGACAACACAGAGTAGCAACAGAAGGTGCTTCAATGATGAGATGAAGCTAGATCAACTTGTCTGTCAGTTTCTGGGTGATGTCCTTCAATTTCTTACTTCTCAGGAACTGAGTTGCAGTGAGGCAGTTAGCAGTGGTAGTGCTATAGGCAACATGATGTAACAATTTGAGAGGGAGGTGCAGTACAGATGTGGCAGTGACTATGACAGAGTCATGGGAAAAAATACAGAAAGAAACAACGCAGTGGATGGAGGGTAATAGGCTAAGCATCAATGGTGCAGGGGACCCGATGATTGAGATGGGGCTACATTATCTCAATCATGGCTTCCCAATTAAAGCCCTTCCTATACCCATTGGGCCATTAGGGGAGGTCCCACTAGACTAAGATTGAAAATTAACCCCCCATTTAAGGTGATGGGTTGGTGATGGAACAATACTATGGACAAGACCATTCTTTCTTGCAAATTACCCCATAATCCATGCTAAATTCCCAAATACAAACAAGCATAATAACTCAATTGCAAAGATATAAAGTACCTTTTGATTAGAAGCCCACCTTCCAACATGTGAAAATGGGTGAGGAGACATTGACTGATGTAGGTGGCAGAGATATGAATGGCACATCACATCGGTTAGAAGGTGGCTTTCAGGGGTTACTGGTTTCCAGTTGGAAAGAATTAATAGGAGAAAAATTCTCCTAGGGGTCACCCACTTTTGGTGGGTGATAAGCCACAATGATTCAGATGTGGTTGGTGATAACATTGACATTGAGTTCTACATGCATTATGTCTTAGGATTGGTACATTATGGGGCCATCTATTTGCAATAATATTGTCCCACTTTTGAACAGACTGCCAGAATCTTCACGAAGACTTTCATTGAGCAGAAGTTTCACCTTCTACAAGACCTCCTTGAGGTGAAGGACACAACTGCCTAGCAATTGTATTTCTTTTTCAATATTGTATTTTGAAGGGGGGTTTTGTTCCCATGTCGTTAAATACCTCTTTTCTCTTCTTGCAATGATTATATGTTACTTAGATTCGTTGCAAAATGGATACTTTACATGGCTTCTTGTCAAGACCCGTTCATTCCATTCTCTTTGGTAGTGCCTCAAGGGGGTTATTAGGGATAACATACACTTAATTATACTTCAATTAGACTAGTGAGTGGAGTCATGCGTCAAAAATTTTTTATTCTCACCAAGAAGACAATCCACAAGTACATGAATGAGTTTTACTAATTTCCACAACTTCGTTATTATCACCAAGAAAACAATCCACACGTAGATGAATGAGTTTTACTAATTTCCACTTGCAACTAGGACAAAGTGTCAGTTTTCTTTAGTGCATGTTCACATCTCTCTAGATTCATTACTATATCAATTCAACCATGTAGAATAACATTGTATTGAATCGTATTCTCATAATTTTCTTTTTAATGTATGAATAAGATTCGTTCATCTTTTCTCTCTCGATCTTTTCTCTTCTTCCTACGTGCAATTTTTTCTCATTGTTTCCATAAATTAAAAATGTATAAAGACATTTTAGTTTCTATAACTATACTAGTTTATTTAAAATCAATTCTCTCTGGATTTTCTCTCTTCTATTAGGTAAACTTGACTCCGGATAGAGTCAATGTTGACTAGGGTAAATAGTAGTAGTTTTGGGGCACATGGTATTGTGCGCCCATGGTTTTCAACCCATGGTATTACATGTAATGGAGCCTATAAAAGTCTGGGAAGACTTTATTGTAATGTAGGCCTGGAGGTGAGCAGTGAAGGCTCACTTGGCCAGATTGGCCATGGTATTGGCCAAGGATAATGAAATTTCATTAGTTGGTTTTTGGCCCGGATTTTGGGGTTTTCCCGGATAAACATATGTGTTTATGTTAATGATTTTTTGTTGGCTTTTTATGTTTATTCCTCTCGGTAAATTGTTTATTATTTCTGCAGTAAATTCTAACAACTGGTATCAGAGACAAATTTGGCTTCAAAAGGGTGCTTTTGTAGCCAAGGGTTTTATTGGCCTGGTGAATATAGAAATCAATGCAACCTTTTGCAGATCTGTCCATACAGAGCATGGGGTTATTGTGAAATAGGATGACGTTATCCATTCATGGGATTAAAAGGGCCTGGTGTAGAGGAGAACCGATATCTACATAACCCATTGGAGGAGTGCTCTCATTAAAGTAACGTGGACGAGCATGTTGAGATAGAAATGTAATTTTTTTTTCTGAATGGTGAAACCACTGATGCGAAGAAGCTGGATATTGTGTAAAATTTGTTTAAATATTTCAGATCTTATGTTTGATAATCTTTATTCTGTCTGTGGAATCATTATCGATGCATGGGAGACATTCGATGAAGCTTCTGAGCAGACTATGTTTATGTGGAATGCACTGCTCAGAGCTTATGTTAAGATTGGGTTCTATGAAACCGAGGCTATGGAGATTTATAATCGGATGAATTTTTCTAGGACGAAGCTCGATAATTTTACAGTCTCAACCATGTTGAAGGCATGCCGAAGCTTATTGGACCTGCAACAGGGGATGGAGATTCATGGGTAGGTTATCAAGACTGGTTATGATCTTTATGTCTTTGTGGGAGGTGCGCTTGTGGATATGTATTGCAGGTGTCGTTCTGTGGAGGATGCAAACCAAGTGTTTGAGGAAATGTGCCAACGATATGTGGCACATGGACTGCCATGATTGCTGGAATTGTGCATAATGGGTGTCATGGCGAAGCATTAGAATGTTTTTGGTAGATGCAGGTCAAATAGCAAAAACCAAATTTGGAAGTCGTTGCATTGGTTTTACCAGCATGCGGGAGCTTGGCCCCTCTGTGAGAGGGGAAGGAGATTCATGGCTACATTGTCAGAGGCGAGCTTGATTTCAATGTTTCTGTGCATACTTCTGCAATGCACATGTATTCCAATGTGGTTATGTGGAGGATGCACAAAAAGTGTTTGAGAAATATTGTGAGAGAGATGTCATTGCCTGTAGTGCTATGATTGTTGGGTGTGCCAAAAATGGGCATGCTACCAAGGCCGTCGAGTTCTTTCGTCAAATGCTGAGGAACAGTGTGACGCCCAAATTTGATTACTGTCATAAATTTTCTCCTGGGGTGCGGTGATTCAGCAGCTCTCCCGCAAGGTAAGGAACAAGTGTGCCTTTGTGACCATTGTCTCTCTATGTTGGGCACTCATTAACATGTATGCCAAGTGTGGAAGTATGGAGGAAGCGCAGAAAGTGTGTGATGAAGCTCAACGACCATTTGTCAACGCCCTCAATATTTGCAATACAACGAGCATTAAGAACATGGCTTCTGGAATGTGCAGCATCGATCGAAGAAGAGGTCAAAGAATTGGAAGCCAACGGAGGTTCTACGGTTAAGTTTATGGTTGTGAGTGTTTCTTCAATTTCAATTACAGAAGCATTGAATTATTCAAGTTCATAATAATGGAGATCATGACTATGGCAAGTCTAATGGCCAGCCATGGTGTGCACATGTGGCAGTGTGAGATCCTAGGTTCATAACGAGGACATGTAGTGAAGAGAATGTGCATGAAGAGGTTCAAATATTGCAGGAGCGAGAGAGAAAGAATAGCAACAATGAAACAATATATATATATATATACATACACACACACACACACATGGAGTTAATTTTTGCATGTAAATGCGCATACTGCTGTAAGACCTGGTATGGCATGCGTACCCCTGGGTAATCACTGGTAAAGTCTGGGTTAGATCTAGGTGATAGGGGGATGTCAAGTTAACAACTACCTTGTGTAAAAACTTTGAGGGGGGGAGGGCTAGAGTGAGCAGGGTTGTCTCACTTAGCAGTTTTGGCTGGATTTAGTCAGGAAACCCAAATTCAAGTTTAAGGGGGGAATTGTTAGGTAAACTTGACTTGGGATAGAGTCAATATTGACTAGGGTAAATAGTAGTGGTTTTGGGGCACATGGTATTGTGCACCCATTGTTTTTGACCCATGGTATTGCATGTAATGGAGCCTATAAAAGGTTGGGAAGACTTCATTGTAATGTAGGCCTGGAGGTGAGCGGTGAAGGCTCACTTGGCCGGATTTTCCATGGTATTGGCCAATGATAATGAAATTTCAATGGTTGGGTTTTGCCCCGGATTTTGGGGTTTTCCTAGATACAAATTTGTGTTTATGTTAATGATTTGTTGTTGGATTTTTATGTTTATTCCTCTCGGTAAATTGTTTATTATTTCTGCAGTAAATTCTAACATCTTCTTTCCTACATGCAATTTTTTATCATTATTTCCACAAATTAAAAATGTATAAAGACATTTTAATTTATATAACTATACTAGTTTATTTAAAAATAGAAAAATAAACTACATTCTAATATATATATTTTTTTACATTTATTCCCAAAACCACATTAAAACCCATAAACAACAAAAACCTTTGATATGATTAATATATCATTCAAAATTCAAATACCAATCACAAACCTTATGCCATGGTCGGTTATACGAGCGAACGCCACTTTAGCTCTTCCATCAATACTCTATTTTTCCCCCTTGTGTAAACTGCTGTGAGCAACCTCCTTTCCTATAAATCTAAATCTTGTGCCCATTTCATGCAGTTGTCCACTAATGCACTCCCCACTTTTGTATGCAGTCACCAATAACGTCTGCTAATGCGCTCTGTAACTCATTTATCAGCTGCATAAATTCACCGGATCTACAATCTATGCTCTTGCACAATTTGTATAAGGCATTCCTTCAAGCTGCCTTCTTCCAATCTAGAGAGTATTGTCCATGTCCCATCACTCGAACCTATCTTTCACTTTCTTGTGCAATATTATTTATTTTTGCATCTGCCTCTTTCATATTTATAGTATCCAGAAACCATTTAGCAGGAGGATTGATCTTTTCACTTCGTTTCAACAATGTTTTGAATAGACAATCTATGGCTTTACTCAGCAATTTGTCTGTTTCAGCATCAGAATCCTCAACCAAATCCTTCAGGTCACAAGCCTCACTGTACGTGATCTGAAAATGGGTGGATAACTTGAAATGCTTATGCGCAAGCACCTCCCACTCAGTTAAACAAATAAAATATCTTTCTTATACATGACTATGTGGAATTAATTTCTTGAAACAAGTGTATGTTTTTTTGATTGTTTAAGTGATTTAAGAACATTTTTTTTGCTGATATTAAGCATGTACAACAACCATAAAGTGCAGAAAATAAGCATCAACACATCACAAGAAATTTAAAAAAGGAGTTCACCCAAATATCGTGGGCTACATCTCCTTGAGCCTATGTCAACTAACTTGGCTCTTTGGGATTATGATGAAAATTTTCTTTTAAAAGTAAATACTTAACTCCAATGGTTATTCGAACTGTACCATTTATAATATCATCATACCCCTGGAATGGCTGTCATCACTCTGAAGAAAGAACTAGGCTTCCTTAGACTTGATCTCTGTTGTCGGTGCCTTAAGCTTCCCTGAGCTTCTCTATGGAAATAACCATTTAAGAAATCATTTTTTGTCCCTGAAACCTAACCTATTGTCTCCAGCACATATCAAACCTCCAAAATAGACTGATCATTTTCTCAAAATGAGCTCTAGCTCCCCAATCTAGGCCTCCATCCACTGATGGCCCTAAGCTGTACAAAAATTCCTTGTGGCTTCTCGACCTTCAGAAGTCTCCAAATGGTTTTGGAAAAACTTTCAATGGATTCATAATGTCCAAAATAGTTAGAATAGACTATTCACTTGCATAAATTGGCCTCCGGCTGCTCCAGTTTCGCCTCCAACACCTTGTAGCACCCCCTGGCTCTAGGGTCACTGAAAACTTCTCTGAAGCATATTGACTTTCAGAATTGCTCAAAAGCTTCTTCAAATCCTTCCATTGGATTTATAAGGCTCAAAATAGTCAGAATAGACTACTGGTTTAATGATAATGGATACTGGCTACTCTAGATAGGCCTCATTCTCTTGCTAGCACCTAGTGGCCCTAGTGACCCTTGGAACTTCTCTAAAGCATCTCGACCTTCATAAGTCCTCTAATGGCTCTGAAAACCTCGCCATTATTTCCATAATTTCTGAAGCATCCAAAATTGACTATTGGATTATTGAGAAAGGCCTCTAGCTTCTCTGGCTAGGCCTCAAACTGCTGTTGGCTCCTGATCACCCTTGTGTCCCCTAGAACTTCTCTGTAGCTAAACCTCACTCAGAATTTTTTTGATGGCTCTACAACCCTCACCAATGATTTTGTAATGTCTGAGATAGTCGAAATTGACTATTCACACCCTCAGAATGGACAAATCTAGCTCAAGATAGAGCCTAAACAAATTTTGTCTAGTGACCCCTAAATCAGCTCCACCAAATGTGGAGGAACTGCAATTAGCCAAACTAATTTTGGCCCGAGTGCCAAATTTGGCGTGCTACCTCCAAAAATCCCGCCAACGTAATTGTAGATTTAATTAGCGCTAAACAGGGGTTATTGGCGGATAAGCGCAATTAATGATGATAAGCATGGTTTACGGGCTAATGATGGTTTATCATGGTTAAACCACATTTAAAATTTAATTAAGCATCATTAATAAAATCCTGTCGGTTTTGGATTAGCGCTCGGTCGCGGCGCTTGGGCGCATGGGGAGAGCTGGCCCTTCCGGCCCCCCCCATATGCGCACATAAACAATAAAACTAACCCGCGCCACCATAGGGTTAAGAACCAACTGATAGCACGAGCAGTAAGACGTGGGCGTGCTGGCAAGGAGGTCGCGAGGTTGACTTCGTTCGACTCCACCAAAAATTTTACACGACCATTCCTAGGCCACATGGTGGCCTCTGATTGGTCGAAACCACAACCCCAAAAATAAAACTACGACACATGTCAGCATGAGATTGGCCCAGAAGGAATATTCCCTAGAATTATTTTTTTTTGAATTTTCAAAAACCGAGTCAAACCTGGTAAAAAGCCAAAATTTGTAGTTTATTGGAATTTTCAAATCGCGATAAATTCTTCATACGATGTTCGTTTTTCGAACCATTCACGACGCCAAAATTAGGAAGACGAGATATATCCTGTCGCTCAGGTTTGACACACTTTCGAACACTTTGAAATTTGAGCTATCACTTAGGTCCTTGATCCAAATATGATCACACCTCCCCATTGGGAATCTTTTGGACCCCAAAATATTGATTACCTGATCTGTTCAGTACATGAGAGTACATGACCCTCACTTTTCCATCCTCTATACACTTTTCCTTCATTGGCTTAGTGCCTTTGAACCCAACTCGAAGGTAGTCAACACTTCCCCTCTTAGATGCTCTTGTCCTCCTGTCAGGAATTGTCTTCCTTGAACTCACCCAGAAATTTCTGGCGAGAAATTTTCAATTGAAGGTAGTTGAACATCACGTTCTTGATCATCGATCAAAGGTGGCTCAAACAAACGTAAGTTTCCAACAGAAATGCATACATGACATAAATTTTCATATTTACAAATGGATTGCATATGTACAAATGGATGTATGTCTTACTAAGTTAAGAAGTCAAACCACTTCCATGGCAATTTTTGCTGCTGAAAATATTTTTCATGTGAAACATTTGTTCTCACATCAATGATGGAATCTTTGGTTCCACTTTCGCCAGTCTTTTTATCCTCTTGCTTCATGTGCTTGGGATGATTATTTGGATGCAATGTCCAACATTGGGCAATAACATGTCCCTTTTTCTAGCAACGTGTGCAAGTCCTTTGCACCTTTTGAACAAGTTGCCTTTGTTTCAATTGTTTCCTGTATGCCTTCATCCTCTTCCAGCATTTTGAGACATCATGATTACACAGACCACAATATGAACAACAACTCTTTCTTCCACTCAAGCATGCTGAATTTTCATGCTTATCAGAAACATAATCAACTTGACTATGGGAAGAATTATACCTCAAATGTTGCTTTGCATTTCCATATTTATTACATTCTTGAGGAGACAAACTTGTAGAGGTTCCAGCGTTATTTTGAAGACTAACATCAATGTTCATGTATTGATAGGTATCCGAACTCTCATGCTCACCATCAGTTTCATGTCCATTAACAACTTGTTGCAACATAGGCTTCAAAAAATGGAAATCAACTTGAAAACAAACATGACATGTTTGTGGTTCAGAACTTGTCACAAAAGTTCTTCTTTGAGTTGTCTCGAATCCCTTCATGGCTGTAGAGTTTTCGCCATAAGATTGAACATAGCCTACACCAAGCTTCTTAGGCCTTTCCTCAACCAAAATAGGATCGATCATGCCTTGTGCATGTTTGCCTAAACCCTTGCCTTCATAGCCCATTTTTAACATCAACTCGGACCCTATACTTCTAGTGTGCTTTTCAAATGAACCTACACATTTTTCTGAAGAGGAAATTGAAGACAAATTTCAGTGTTTTACCTCTGCTTCAAGCAGGTTCTTGGTTAAGGCCTCTTGGGCTTGATGGAGCTGCATCTCCATCTCATGCATTCTTTGGAGAATTCCTTCTTTCTCTTCCTTCATAGCAACCAATTACTCATGAAGTCTAGTTCTTTCTCTTCTATCTTCATATAGAATTTGCACCATATCCTTCAGGATGTAGAAGTCTCACTTCATGTCTTCATCGAAGAATCTTGTGAAGGAGGAGGATTTTGAAACCTCACTTGAAGAAGTTGTCATATTTATGTGAATGAACTAAAGAACTTCGACAAAAATTCACAAATATTTTAGAAACAATTGACAAATATTCTGAACAAAATGGTTGTAGAGTCAAGCTCTTATTCAAACAACCTTTTGCAAACAAACCCTCTTGTGCTTCAAGGCTTGCCTTGAGGTCCTTTGGGTAAGGAGAAGGCCTTAAGCCCTTCTTCCTTCTTGTCCTCTTCTGGACTTAGCTAATAGTAGCTTTCCTTCACCTCTATCAAACTCAAACTTGTAAGCATCAGTCAATTTTCAAACAGTCCAATTCTTTGCACTGTTAAAACACCTTTCAAGTCAACAAGCAACCTTATGCTTTGTCAACAAGCAACCTAGTGCTCTGTCAAGCAAGCAACCTAGTGCTTTGATAAACAAGCAACCTAGTGCTATGATAAGCAAGCAACCTAGGGCTATGATACCAACCTGATCTAAAAATGGGTGGATAACTTGAAATGCTTATGAGCAAGAACCTCCCACCAAGTTAAACAAATAAAAGATCTTGCTTATACATGACTGTGCGGAATTAGTTTCTTGAAACAGGTGTATGTTATTTTAACTGAAGTGCTTTAAGAAAATTTGTTTTTGTTGATATTAAGCATGTACAACAACCATAAAGTGCAGCAAATAAGCATCAATATATGACAATAAATTTAATAAAGGAGTTCACCCAAATATCGTGGGCTCTTTTGGATTATGATGAAAAATTTCTTTTATAAGTAAATACTTAACTCCAATGGTTATTTGGACTGTACCATTAGGTTTAGAATCTCATCATACCCCTGGAATGGTTATCATCTCTCTGAAGATGAACCTCGGATAGTTTGAGGCCTAGCCAGAGCAGCTAGAGGCTTTTCTCAGTAATCCAAAAGTCAATTTTGGATGTTTCAGACATTTTGGAACTAATGGTGAGGTTTGCAGAGCCAGTATAGGACTTTCAGAAGTTCATAATTTCAGAGTGTTATTCATTTTGCTACAAATCCAGCCTATCACAACAATACCAAGCACATCGATGTAAGGTATCACTTTGTGAGATATGTAATCGAAGGCGGAAAAGTAGTTCTCAAGAAGGTCCATACACAGGAAAATCATGCAAATATATTCACGAAACCAATTATAGTAGAGAAACTGAGATGGTGTCTCACTTCTCTTGGATTGCAAAAGAGATGATGAATGGGCATGGGCAAGGGATTAGGAAAATTTTTGTCAAGGTGGATTTTGTTGAAATATGACAACAAATGTAATTAATGTAATTTTGGGAAAATATACTAATTACTGGTTAGTTGGTTGTATAACAAAATTAAGTTAGAATAACGAAATTTCCCATATTAAATTGGGATGACCCGAGAGGCTTGTGTAATGAGGAGAATCATTATTTATTAATAGAGTTTCCAATCCCTTGCCCCACAGAGGTTTCCTTGACACACTTTCAAGTTTTTACCACATAAATTAGTGTGTGTTTAACTAAGTGTGATTGGTTCAGTTTTATTCATTTTCCATACTTTTATTTCTTGTTTAAATGTATTATTCCAGATTCTAATATATGTGTCCCGGGATCCAAACATCTTAGACTCACATATCCTTGAGACTTATATTCTCTCAGAAACTTAACGAGGGTATCACAATTTTTTCCATCCATGTTTCCTTCAATCATGAGTTCGCTCGTTTTCTTGATTGACTTTCTATTCATTGCAAACAGGCTCCCAAGAGTCTCCCATAGAATATGAACATCTCCAAAATTGTTTCCATTCCTGAACCATCTTCCTCCATTTATTTTTCTTTCTTTAATAACAACAACTTTGATGATACTATGAGTGTAAGCTTATTGTAAAACATAATCTCTGAGAAGAACCAAGATACTTTACAAATAAACAACACAATAAACTCCAGCCAAAACACACATCGCAGCAATATCACTGGAAAGCAGATTCCCATTCCCTCAGTGACAATCATTTGACTTAATCTATCATCAACTCTCCGCTTCTGTGATTTTTCATGGGTAGTTTCTTCCAGCTCAAGAATATGCCTCGTCCAAAAGTCTTCTACCTTAAAAAAGATGCACCAGGTCTCCTCTTTCTGACTTCACCATCTTCCATAGTAAGCTAGAGAGGTAAGAAATACATCATATTCCTTCCCATTATAGAGTATTTTGATACATCTCAGGTTTTTTTCACATGAGAGAAGCGCTATACACCACATTTTGTGGTGGTGGAAATCTTGACACATGTAGGTTATTGGTTTCATTTTTTTGGAGGGTTTTTTGGTTTATTTTTAGTTTAATTTGGTCAAAATGCTACAGAGATCAGTTGGACTCACAATTTTGAAGTATAACCTCTTCACAATCCAAGTATCATAAGAGTTTTTCGGGCGCTAAATCCATAAATACAATAAAAAAACAAGTTTAAATAATATCAATCAAAATTTTACCAAAAATTTTCTCACAAGTTATAGAGAAAACTCCAAATAAAAAAGTTTACTAGTTCCATGGTGAAATACTCCCCAAAAAATCCAAAAAGAAAAGTCTAATAGTTAGACCACAAAAACTCAAAATAGAAAAGTCTACTGGAACTTTTTGATGGTGGAAGGCTTTAAAAAAACCAAAAAAGAAAATTCTAATAGTTAGACCACACACTTTTTGATGGTGTAAGCCTACCCATAAGACAACATTCAAAGCATTTCTTATCTATTTAGTTTAATTTGAATAGACAACCTTCAAAGCCTATCTTTTTGAATAGGCAACATTCAAATCCTATCATTTTAAGTTTTATAAATATTTTTACATGTCATCTTACCTGTCTAATTTAAGCCGCACAAACAACATTCAAAGGTTGGACTGCAGTCATGAGAAAAACTCACTAAAGACCGCAAATTCCTATTTATTTTTCTTATTGAATGAGATAAATCTCAGTGATACACAATAATAATGATAAGAAATGGTGTGATATTATTTGATATGCCAAAATTTTACAACAAACCATTGTTTGGGTGTGCAATGTGGAGTAGCTACTATAAATGTGTTCAATGTTCTTAATCATACAGAGGACGGGAGTCTACTTCTGTCTTATATAAGTACCACTATTTGGTCCTCCAAAATAGGAGAAGCCTTCTTCAAATGAAATAATGGATTTGGTAATTGGTCATGCTAACTGCCAAGAAGATGAAATCATTTGTCAGCAATTTGACCATTAAAAAAGTTACATGGTTTACAATAAATAAGGTCAATAACAACAATCCAAGTCCGGGGCCTTTCACCCTTCAGATGGATCCAAATGAGCCAAGTAGATTGTTTTGATGTTGAAGAATTGCACATTAGGATAGTCGTGTGTGGGCTGCAAACTTTTCAACATTTTTCCATATTGTAACCCAATTACTAACAACTACTCTAATTTTAAGAGGGGGAGTTTAGATGCTTCTAGTAAAATTTATGATCTCGATAAAATAAACAAAAGGTTATGTGGGATATCAAATTCCAGGCCTTGTAGCCTCATAATTGTTATTAAAAAGAAAACCATGTGTTGAAGCATGTTTGGAATTTGATGTTCTACACAATATTTTTTTTTAGATTTATTTTAAAAGTAAACCTTAAATTTTACCAACATACATTTAAATTAACCATCATAAATTCTAATAGTTGATTGTAAATATGCATGCTCAATTGGGTTGATTTGGGATAAAGCAATCCCCTCTTAAATCACAGTCTCTTTCTCTTTGTAGTAGTATTGAGGATGGTCTATCAATTTCCACCAAATTGTCACCAAAAAACCCTAACAAATCATTTAGATGTTAATGACAAAACTCTTATGTTTATGACTCTAAATTTCTCATTCCTTATTTATTGATCTCAATTTCTCATTTGGAGATATTGAATTATATTTAATTCATTTCCTAGGCTTCATATCCAAGAATTTTTTTTTATATTGTTGCAGGGCTTGAACTTAGAGAATTTTAAAGATCAAGAGCCCGAATGCTCAATCAAAATAGTCATTTTTCACTTAATCACAATTATGTTAATATAAATATAAGATGGTATTATTTGAAACTTGCATATAGTAGCAAAAGAGACTAATACATCTTGCATCATCAAATTTTAACTTCATAAGTCGTACAAATTTGAAATTCCAGGCCTATGCTGAGGGGTCTCTTTCACCTCACTTAGATGCAGAATGTCTTGGACTCCCAAGGCATGAATGCAAAAGAATATAAGGAAAACGAAGAGAAATATAATTCCTAGTGTTCTTGCATGAGAAAGAGAGAAGCATGGGATGCATGGTCGAGACAAGTGGTACTTGACTTTGAACTCTCTGTGTGCGCAGCAGCCAACAAGCATGCTACTTCTAGACCACACGGATTTGGCATTAATGGATGTATTGCATGTGAAAGTTTAATTTATTGTGTCATTCATTGCATCCGTACATTGTAGGGTTGGCCTACTATCCCCATTTAGGTTTTAATTCCTCTCCATTTTATGAAAGGAAAGAAACTACAAAAAGAGTGTGGCGGATCTCCAATCGAAAGGGCATTGTTTAAAGAAACCACAAATTTGTTTTGATGGTAAATTTTTTGTGAGACATTATTTAAAAAATCTGATTTTTTTTTAAATAAAATTTTGCAAAAAAATTCCATTATTTTCCAAGCAAAATAGTCGCGTCATTAAACTACTCTAATAAAAAATAAGAGTTGTCGTGCCTCATTATATCTGCTACATGTATGCACAGTTAGTTTTGATGGCATATTGGGTTGTCCGCTCCAGTGAATTGTAGGTTTTTTCAACAAAGATCTACGAAAGCATATTGTTGGAGGAATTTTCGGTTACAGTAGTATAAATTAGGAAGCGTGCATTGGAAATGGATTGAATTAGTGATCCAGGTGGATATTGGTGGCCACCCGCCTATTCCACTTGGGGCCCCACCATTGTCTCTTTCAGTGTTTTCACAACTTACTATTTTTAGTAGTTTTTCGGGTCCTGAAATTTCGGAGCCGTTTTGAGGCCCCAAACGGAAATAGTATGCCGAAGTTAAGTCCCTGGGAAGTTGAAACACCAACTTACCCAAACGGGGCCCATAGTTTTGGCGCTTCATCTCCTAGGGTTAGGTTTTTGGACGTTTAGAGTTCTCCACTATTTCTCCATAATGAATAGGCCCTCAAGCCTCATTGTAAGACAGTTCAGAGGTCTGTAGCCTCCACATCTCTTCTCAGAGATTCACTACCATCACCCTAGCTATTTTATTTCCATCATTTTTGTAAGCATATTTCTGTGATTTGATATTAATTAAATGAAGCCTTATTTCTGTTGTATTTCTATGTTTATGGTTATTTCTGTATTCTGATGTGTTCCTGCATAAATCCGGATCAGTGGTATCAGAGCGGTATGCTTTTTCTCGATCCTTCTTTGCATGTCCCCAACGAGGTCGGGGTATAAGGAGTTAGGGCTCGATCTGGTGGAACCTTTGCAAGATCAGCCTCGCAAACCCCGACGGACACCCATGGGGGATGAAAAGAAAGATGAGGGAGTAGGAGATCCTATCAAAATATTGCTCGAGGAGGCCTTCAAAAAACAAAGGAACGCGATGATGGATAACTTTGCAGAGATCCTTCAACGACTGCCCACCAGCGGCGCATCTGCATCCAGTAGCCACTCTAGAGGTGCGACTCCCTTTAAGGTACAAGTGAACTTTGACATTCCCATATTTGAGGGTCAAATAGATGCAGATGTCGTAGATAGATGGTTGAATCTTTTAGAAGGATATTTTTCAGTTCATGACTTTTCTGACCGGGAGAAGCTTATTTTTTCACTCCTCAAAGCTACCCCCCATGTCAAGGACTGGTGGGAAACCTACTGTGAGAAAAAGAACGAGACAAAACCCTCTCTGTTCTCAGCCGAACCCACTTGGAATTCTTTCCGAGATGCCATCAAGGAACAATATTATCCCATGGGGAGATATGAGGACAATTACATACAATGGACCACGTTGTGGTAACAAATGGATCAATATGTGCATGAGCTAACGAATCTGTTCCATAGCTTGCACACAAAGTTGGGTATCAAAGATTCAAAGAAAAATTTGGTGCTAAAATATCGCGGTTGTCTACACAGATACATTCAGGAGGAAATGGAGTTCCTTGACATCTCCTCGCTTGGTAGGAAATACCGGTATGCTGCCAAGATTGAGTAGAAATTCAAATGGAAGAAGCGAGACTTTGGATCTGCAAATAAAAAGCAAGGGAAAGGTGCCCCCAAACTACAGAACAAAGGACAAATCCAAGGCATGGCGGCCCAAGACAGCCTGCCAAATCCACAAGCAAAGAACAACACCGCGAAGCCAAAGAAGGACACGGGAAAGTGGTGTGAGTTCCATAAGAGCTCCACTCATATCACAAGTGAGTGTCGCGCCAAGCAGTTGCTGGTGGCTAAGATTAGGGCTTCTGAATCAGATGCATGCTCCAACTTCGAATCAGAACCTGACAAGGGGAATGAGAAAGGGAAGCAGATTATTGATGCGGAGCCCAACGCCACTATTGCCACTACAAAGATCTAGAAGGAGGAACCAGAAGATCCAGAGGAGGCAGAGCGTCTCTTCCACTCCCAGATGTGGGTAAAGGGTTCTCCACTACGGTTCATTATCGACAATGGGAGCCAAAAGAACATCATTTCAGTAGATTTCGTGAAGCGGTTGGGCTTGTCGACCACAGTGCACCCACAACCATACACCATCGAGTGGCTTCACCAAGGACGGGATCTCCGTGTCAGTCAGCAGTGTTGCCTTCCCTATAACATCAAGCCCTTCACGGATGAGGTATTGTGTGACATTGCTCCTATTGATGTTTCTGATGTGTTATTAGGCCAACCATACTTGTGGAAGTGACATGATGTGTATGAGACTCAGCCTCGCGTTGTTAGTGTTACTTTGAGAAATAATTTGTATAGGATACTAGAGGTACCACCGCCTCCCACTACCTCTTTGGTTACTGCAAAACAATGTAGTAAGCTCATTTCCCAAACCAGGAAATTTGTTTTCATGATGATCCGCCCCCAGGGCAAGAAGAAGACTGTGGCCACGACCTCTAGATATGGCTCCTCTGCACGACAACAACAAATGGACAAGGTTGTGGAGGAGTATGGGGACATCTTCACCTCACCCACAGGGGTGCCTCTACACTATCAGGTCAAGCACCCGACTGACCTAACCCCAGGTGCGCCGCTACCCACTGGACCGATCTATAGGCGCTTTGTTCTGGAGAATAATGAAATCAAGAGGCAGATTCAGGAGCTACTGCAGAAATGTCACATCTGGCCAAGTTCATCGTCTTGTGGGAGCCCGATCCTGTTGGTACAGAAGAAGGACGGGACTTGGAGACTCTGTATTGACTATCGGGTGCTGAACAAGATCACTATCCAGAATAGGTACCCAATCCCATGGATTGATGACCTTCTGGACCAACTCAAAGGGGAAAAATATTTCAGCAAGATTGACTTGAAGTCTGGGTATCACCAGGTAGCAATCGAACCCTCTGATGTGTGGAAGACTGCCTTCAAAGCCAAGGAGGGCCTTTTTGAATGGCTTGTCATGCCTTTCGGATTGACAAATTCTCCCGCAACCTTCATGAGGTTGATGGATGACATCTTGCATCCATTCACCAACTCATTTGTAGTGGTATAATTGGATGACATTTTGATCTTCAGCCAGAATTGGGAAGAGCACCTCCACCACATTCGAGAAGTCCTCCAAACACTGCAGCAACACAAGTTTTGTGACAATGTGGAGAAGAGCACTTTTGGCATGACCCAGGTTCAATATCTGGGATACATTATTGATGAAAAGAGGGTTCATGTGGATCCAGCCAAGATCCAAGTCATTCCGGATTGGCCAGCCCCAACCACCCTAACAGAGCTTCGCAACTTTCTGGGTCTTGCTAATTTCTACCGCAGGTTCATGTTGGGATTATCTCATATCACTTGGCCCTTGAGTTAAGTCACCAAGGGAGGAGCGAAAGCAAAATTCTTTTGGTCGGAATCTCAATAGAAGGCGTTCGTAGAATTGAAACATCGCCTTTTTTCTACCCCAGTGCTCACATTACCAAACTTGCAACAACCATTTGAGATAGAGATAGATGCCTATGACTATGCTATTGGGGCAGTTCTTACTCAACAGGGGCATCCAGTGGCATATCACAGTGAGACATTGTCCAACACAGTTTGAAAGTATCCCATTGATGACAAAGAAATGTATTGCATTATGCAGGCTTGTTGACAATGGAAGAATTACATTTTGGGGAAGGAGACAATCATCCACACAGACCACCGACCCCTGTAGTTCATATGGACACAAGGGAAGTTGCAGAACAAACGCCATCAGAAGTGGTCCACATACCTGCAACAATTTCATTTGAACATCAAGTACAAGAAGGGTAGCACCAATAATGTTGCAGATTGCCTCAGTCGACCACCGATCGTGGCCATAACCACCGTTCTCAACTCTTGTGGGCATGAGACTTCTGATTGGCCACTTCTCTACAAGAATGATCCAGAATTCAGCTACACATACAAGGCATTCTTGGGGGGTATGCAAGTTCCAAAATTTCACCTCCAAGATGCACTATTATGTCACCTGGGACACCCTTGTGTTCTTTCAAGCGAGCGTGCCAAGATGATATGGGAGTCACACTACAATCGAGTCGCTGGGCATTTTAGGGTTGAGAAAACAGTGGCAGTACCGCAGAAGTATTTCTATTGGCCGAACCTTCGACAGGATGTCGGGAAGTACATCAGATCCTGCACTGCTTGCGCCATTGCCAAACTGACCATCAAGAAGTAAGGGCTCTATACTTCGCTACCTACCCCTAGTCGGCCTTGGGAATCCATCTCCATGGATTACATGTCTGACCTTCCTTCTACTAAGCATGGAAATGACTTTGTTTTCATGGTTGTCGACAGATTCTCAAAGATGGCCATTATGGTGGCCTGCAAGAAGAATATCACAGCAGAAGCCACTGCTAAACACTTCTTTGAACAAGTGTGGGTGCACTTTTGGATCCCACAGTCTATCATATTAGATCGCAACAACAGGTTCCTAAGCACATTTTGGTCCAGCCTTTGGTCAATGTTGGACACCAAGCTCACCCATTCCATAGCTTTCCATCCCCAAACTGATGGCCAGACAGAGGTTGTCAACATGATGATTGTACACATTTTGTGCATGTAAAATTCAAAGCATCCACGCACATGGGATGAGAGCCTTCCCTATGTAAAACACAATTATAACCGGGCTCTCCACAGCTCAACCGACCACAACCTCTTTCAGGTGGGCTTGGGATTCCAGCCACTATGTCCCATTGACATAGCAATGCCATTTGCTGCTACTCAGGCCGATTTGGCTCATGTCCAGTCTGAAGCTGACAAAGAAAACAACTTCATCGAGCGAATTCAACACATCCACCAACAGTTTCATGACATATTGGACAGAGCCAATTCTAAGTACAAGCAACGACATGATCAACATCGGGTGCCACACAACTTCCAGGCGGGCGAAAACATGTGGCTACATTTGCAGAAGGAGCGCCTCACTGGACCCCACCACAAGCTTAGCCCGCTCCGATATGGGTCGTACACCATCACCAAGGTTGTAGGGAACAATTCCTTCAAGCTTAGTATTCCACCATTCCTTGGTCTGCACCCAGTATTCAATGTAGACCACCTTCATCCCTACTTCCCACCTCTATTGGACACCTTTGACGTTGCAGAAGAACTCACACCAAAAGAGTTAAACCCAGACTACATGGAACATGCCACCACAGACTGTATCATGGAAATGCAAATCAAGAACAGTCGCCGACAGAAGATCCAACTGTATCGGGTTGTTAAAGCTGGCCAACTCTTGCACCAAGGCAAGTGGTTCACCAGGGACCAATTTCAATAGAAGTTTCCTCATCTCATGGAGGAACTCAACGCAATGGGGACCATTACTTCCTAAGGGGGGGGAATGACCCAGTTGGATATTGGTGGCCACCCATCTATTCCACTTGGGGCCCCACCATTGTCTCTTTCATTTTTTTCACAACTTACTATTTTTAGAAGTTTTTTGTGTCCTGAACTTCCGGAGCCATTTTGAGGCCCCAAATGGATATAGTATGCCAAAGTTACGTCCCTGGGAAGTTGAAACACCAATTTACCCAAACGGGGCCCATAGTTTTGGCGCTTCATCTCCTAGGGTTAGGTTTTTGGACGTTTAGAGTTCTCCATTGTTTCTCCATAATAGATAGGCCCTCGAGCCTCATTGTAACATAGTTCAGAGGTCTATAGCCGCCAAATCTCTTCTCAAAGATTCGCTACAAGAACCCTAGATATTTTATTTCCATCATGTTTGTAAGCATATTTCTGTGATTTGATATTAATGAAATGAAGCCTTATTTCTGTTGTATTTCTATGTTTATGGTTATTTATGTATTCTGTTGCGTTCCTGCATATATCCGGATCAATTAGGAATTTGAAGTTATAGGAGTCGGGGAGTGGAGTTGGGTAGAAAGAAGAAATATTATATTCAGATATTCAACTCCACTTGTGATCTCCAACAAAAAGATATATTGGGCCAACATTCTGTGGAGAGCAAAGGTTCTTATTGCTCATTTAAGAACTAAATCACATCAAATTTGGTGTGAAACGAGATGGTAGAAGAGACCTAAAAATCTTGGGAATAATGGGTATGTACTTTTTGCACTTCTGGGGCAGTGGAATCATAATAACATTTCATTTTCGAATGTGACGCTTTCAGAGACATCAGGGACAATTACCGTAGTATGTTAGCATCAATTCCATGGCATTGTATTTTCAGTGATGGAACTGTTAAAAGGTTGGGTCAGCTCATTATCAAATTGAATAAGAAAATGATTGAATTACAGAAGGAAAAAACCAAAAAAGCCGGTGGTCCCATAAACTATTTTTAGTCTCGTGGACGTTAAAATGTCATTCATTCATTCATAAATTAGGAGGTGTGCATTGGAAATTGGATTGAATTAGGGGAGGGGGGGGTGGGGATGGACGAATTCAGAAGGCACATAGGTCAGATTTGTAGGTCCCACGCCCTTTGCCTGTCCACATAGGCAGGAACTCGCAAAAAATTCGGAAGCAACAGCCAACAGTGCCTGCCATGCAACAAAGTAAGTGGTGATTATTATGGAGGGACTACCATTCTATGCCGTCGGATTGGCCCACAGTGCCGTGGACCAATGATCTAAATCAGCATACGCTACGCTCAAATTCATGGATTAATGGTGATGAGACATGTACCATTCTCATTTGTCATTCCATGTCAGAGTACTATCATAGGCCTTAGTCTAAAAACCCCACAGAATAACCCAGAATCTGGCAAAGATTTATCAGAATCTTGTTTACAGTTGTTAAACTTCAGTATTTTGGGTGCCCTAAGGGTTTTTTATAGTGCTGAATCCATTTCCACTATCAAAAATGCAATTCAAACACTCCAACTACCTGATTTTTTGAAATTTTTTTTACCAGATTCCAGCAAAAAACTGTCGTCTGGGCTATTCTGTTGGCTGGGTAGACAACTCCCTATCATAGGAGGGGAAAGATTTTAAATTAAATAAATTAGAAATTGCAATCAAGTTTGGAAATGATGCGATAAATTTTGTTGATATTTTTATGTTTTCACACTATTCTTTTACATGTATTCTTAATAAAATTTCACTTGTGCAATATTTTGGGGTTGGGGATGGTAGATAACAATTGAGCAGATTTTCACATGTGGTATTGTTGGAAAAAATTGCACTAGAGATATTTTTAACTTGTTAGAAATCTAGTTACAATAATTTATAATTTTTTTAATATTCATGCATAAAAAAGGAAAATTGACAAGAAAATATCACTGTGTCATATAGGACAATAGGTGCATTAGTATTCTTAAATAAATAATTTTTCAAAGCTCATTGAACCCTACCACGTGGCTTGCATAAGTTGCCTTGTCTGCATCAGATTCACCACCTAAAGAACTTGTTGAATTAGAATATGCCAACAAAGAGAAGAGACTACTAAAACAGGTGGCCAAATTTGACATGACATGTACATACCATCCTAAAGAAAAGATAATTCTCACACCAAACTGAGCCTGCAATTCTCTTGGTACACGTCCACTCCCATGTTTGTAATACTTTGAAGCTTTGCTTATTCCTTCTATCATATTCTTTAATTTTTCTTCATAAAATTATAAGTAATACTTGTGTCATATCTTTCTTTGATGTTGATAATGTTTAATGTATTTTAAGTGTTTATCTAATTACATGACATCCCACATTTCTATGTATTTTCTATGGATAAGGTGTATTGGTTTTAATTCCATTTATTTTATTTAAATATTCATACTATTATGATAAGAGTCTTAGTGGCACATTTTATAACATGTATGCAAGGTGCATTCTTTGTCTGCAACTTGGAAGTTGCTTTAATATGTGATGCCTAGATTCACTTTCTTTTGGATGATTCACCTCCTTGTCACATTAATACTCAGATAAAAGCATTAAAATGACATTTCTCTTTGTAGATGCAGTTTCCAGTGATGCATATTTCCTCTGTAAGCACAACTTACCATAGGAACAAATGTTTTCTTGGAGGTACCTTAACTCAGAGTATGCTAACTTTAGGTCTTAAGAAACAATATCTCCTTGAGCCAGTAAAAGGCTTTAGAGGTGAAACTAAATTCTTTTACTTTTTATCTCACTCTTTAAGTTAATGTGCTTGCTTCAATTTCTGTGGTATACCCACTAGAATTGCATTATCGTATGTTTCAGTACACTCAACATTCTCACACTATTGAATATGTTGCCTATAAACAATGTATTTTTCTTTTGTCTCTAACTTTATTCTTCTTGAATCTCAATCTAGGTCATTTGATTAAACAGGGGCCCAACATGCACCTTTTCCAGTAGTTATGGTATCTGCAAGTTTTGACCCACTTACAAATTTGATTATTTCATAGGACACTTTGGTTGTAGTTAGTCAATCTCTTGATCAATTGATATTTGTGTTGGTTTTCTTCAATTTTGATCCATGTTGCCTGCTTGTTATTCAAAATTTATATCTCTAGATGGTATCTGCATGTTTTGATCCACCTGCAAATTTGATTATTTCACAGGACACTTTGGTTGCAGTTAGTCAATTTATTGACCAACTGATACCTTTGTTGGTTTTATTCAGTTGTGATTCATGTTGGTTGCTTGTGCTTCATGCCTTTTATCTTTAGACTTAGCAGTTGAATCTAGTGGAACACTGTTACCGATGAAATAGGTAACCGCATTGTTACCTACTTTTTTTTGGTAGCATAAAAAGCACCCGATTTTGAAAAGTGGTGATGCAGAATCACTTCTTCTTTTTTTAGCACATTTTTGACACTCTAATATTTTTATTTATGAAGTATGAATATTTGTTTTAAAATGTTAGTGATTTTCATGCTAATTTTGAAACGTATTGATGCAGCATCAATTTTTTTTTTTTTAGAGCGGTGATTTTCATGCTAATTTTGAAACGTATTGATGCAGCATCAACCTTTTTTTTTAGAGTGGTGATTTTCATGTTGGTAATAAAAGACAAAACTTAGATAAAAAAATATATCTATATATAAACAATATAAAAAAACCAATAAAAATGTAAAAATAAACAAAATTAACTCGTAAAAATAAAAAAATTTAAACAAAAATAAATAAATAAAACAAAACAAAAAAGCAAAAATATTCAAAAATTATATCAAAAGAAATGAGAAAATTTGAAAAAAAACAAAAAATTTAAAGAAAAAAAAAAAACATCAAAAACATTATTTTCTAAGTTATTAAAAAAAACCATATAATTAAAAAAAAACAATTAAAATAGAAAATTTAAAAACAATTTAAATTACAAAATTAAAATTTAGATTTAAAAAAAAAATACAAAATAAATAAATAAATAATTTAAAAAATAATAATAATAATAATACGAAAAAAAAAAAAAAAAAAAAAAAAAAACAAAAAAACAAAAACAAAAATAAAAAAAAAAACAAAACAAAACAAGATTGAAAATTGAAAAAGAAAATTAAAATAAAATAAAATAAAAACTATCATTAAAAAACAAAAAAAATGAAAAAAACCATGTACAAATAATTAAAAAACAAATATCCATAAATTTACTGTTTTTTTTAATGAAACAATTTATAAATTTTAAAAATGAAAAACGAAATAAATAAATAAATTTTAAATTTAAAAAAAAATTAATCTAAAATATTAAATTAAAAAAAAAAAAACAAAAACAAAACAAAAAACAAAAAACAAAAAAAATTAAAACAAATTAAATTTAAAACAAAAAATTTGAATTAAAAAAAAAAAAAAATTTAAATTTTTTGAATTTAAAAAAAAAATTAAATAAATAAATTAATTAATTAATTAAGTAATTAATTAATTAAAAATAAAAATAAAAATAAAAAGAATTTTTTGATCTTCCGGGAATCGCCCTCCCGCTGCGGGAGGCCGGTTCCGGGAATCGCCCTCCCGCTGCGGGAGGCCGGTTCCGGGAATCGCCCTCCCGCGGCGGGAGGCCGGTTCCGAGAATCGCCCTCCCACGGCGGGAGGCCGGTTCCGGGAATCGCCCTCCCGCCGCGGGAGGCTGATTCTAGGAATCGCCCTCCATAGCAGGAGGCCGATTGCGAGAATCGCCCTCCCGCGACGGGAGGCTGATTCCCGGAATCGACATCCCGAGGCTGATTGCGAGAATCGCCCTCCCGCGACGGGAGGCCTATTCCGGGCTCCCGCGGCGGGAGGCCGATTCCGGGAATCGCCCTACCGCATCGTGAGAGGGTGATTCCCGAAATCGGCCTTAGGGCGATTCCCGGAATCGGCCTCAGGGCAATTCCCGGAATCGGCCTCTCGCCGCGGGAGGGCGATTCCCGGAATCGGCCTCCCACCATAGGAGGTCGATTCGGGCAGAAGGCCAAATGGCGGCGCCACCACGATCCTCCTCCTCCTCCTCCTCCTTCTTCTTCTTCTTCTTCTTCTTCTAAATTTTTAATATATTTATTTATTTATTTATTTATGTTTTATTTTATTTTATTTCATTTTTATTTTTTATTTTTCAATTCAAAAAATTTAATTAAATTTTTTTTTTTAATTTAATTTTTATAATTGAAATTTAATTTGTTTTAAGTTTTTTTTTTATTATTCTTTTCTTTTCTTCTTCTTCTTCTCTTCTAAATTTTGTTAATAATTTTTATTAATTTTTTATTTATTTTTTTATTTTATTTTTTTAATGTAAATTTTGTATTTTTTTTAAATTTATTTGAATTTAATATTTTTTTTAAATTTTTTATTATTATTTTTTTAATTACATAAAATTTATATATATATTTTGTATTTCAATTAAAATTATATATATATATATATATATATATATATATATATATATATATATATATATATATATATATATTATATAAATTTTGTATTTCAATTAAAATTATATATATATATATATATATATATATATATATATATATATATATATATATATTAAACTTAGTATTTTTAAATTAATTTGTTTTTTATTTTATTTTATATTTAATATATAATTTTTTAATTTTTTTTTTCAAATTTTCAATTTTAATTGATTTTTAAAGTTTTTTAACTTTTTTTTTATTAATTTAAAATTTATTTTTTATTTCAAAATTTATTTGTTTATTCATTTATCTATTAAAATTTAATATATTTTTTTTTTAATTTAATTTGTTATTTTAATATTAACATTTTTTTTAAAATTTAATAAAATCTAATATATATATTTTTAATTTAAGTTTATATATATATATATATATATATATATATATATATATATATATATATATATTATTTTATAATTTAAATTTAATTTATTTTTTGAAATCTATTTGTTTTTTTAATATATATTTTTTTAAATTTAATATTTTTGTTGTATTTTATTTTTCATTTTTTATTTTTAATAATTTTTTTATTTTTTTACTTTTAATTTCAATAATGTTTGTTTGTTTTTTTTTTTTTTTTAAGTTTTAAATTTATTAAAATTTAATATATTTCTTTAAATTTAATTTTTTATTTTAAAATTTAATTTAATTTTTTTTTTTTAATTTAATAAAGATTTTCTTTTTCTTTTTTAAATTTAATTTCTATATTTTATTTTTTATAATTTCTTTCTTTTTTTAACTTGTTTTTCTTTTTAATTTAATATTTTTATTTTTTTTTTATTTCTATATATTTTGAAATTTTAATCTTTAAATTTTTTTTTATTTTTTTTCTTAAATTTTAGGTTTTTTTTAATGTTTGAATTAAAATTTTTATTTTTTTATTCCTATATATTTTTAAATTTTAAGCTTTAAAATGTTTTTATTTTTTAAATTTTTTTTTTTTTTTATTTCCTTTCTTAAATTTTAGGTTTTTTTTAATGTTTGAATTTTAAAAATTAAAAAATGTTATATCTATTTTTAAAAATGTCAAAAATATGACACATTTTTTTTTTTTTTTTTGTTATTTCAGCATCAACTCGTTTGGTTTTGAGGGTGTTTTTTCAATCTTTTTTTCAAGAAACAATTTTGTTTTTAGCATAATTTTATAAAATGTTGAAATTTGACATTAAAAAAAAACCAAGTGCGTTCTGGAATACACTTTTTTTTTTGTTTTTGGGGTGTTTTTTCATGTTTTTTGAGTCTTTTTGGGCCAGAGTTCCCGTTTTGAGGTCAAGTTACCTATTTCATCGATAACAGTGTTGTGGAGAAAAGTCTATAGAATTCTCTTTTATGTCAGAAGCTCGTTAGTAGCCCTCTGATATTAAAAAATTAGGAACATATGCATAGTGTTCCACTTCAAGAAGAAAAGTGGGATTTTATTTACTTTTATAAAGTTTGAAGAGTCCATTGGTTCAAAAGTACTCATATTTTTGTTTAAGTTATCGACCAACTAAGCAAAAAATAATGTCTTCTTGATCACTGAAAATTTTGAGGGAAAAATTTTGCTAGTTGATGAAATCTAAGGTGTTAAAATTTTCAGTTGGTGAGATTTTTACATTGTAATACATTCTTCTAAACTTAATCCAATAAAATATATTTCAACAATAAACATATTATATATTAGCCAAATACTTTTTTAACCCTAATCAATATATCACCTGTCCAATTCCATCCTAAAATGTTCAGATCCAGATTCATCCTAAGATTGTCGAGAGGTGTAGTGCACACTATAATCCACCCTAAAAGATTGACAAACCTTCCATTTATACAATCTACCCTTGAATTAATGAGTCTTGAATTTGGTTATATTTTGAAACCATGAATACATTTGATGTGAAATCTAGGGCTGCAATATAGTGTGATGTTCATCATTGATAAGGCAAAGGTAGATGCTCATTTTATAATCATAATTGAAGGCATGAAAGGGAGTCTTTGGTATTAAAAATAAAAGGAATGACTTCATAAAGAGGTTGAGAAACTAAAGACCATAAGTATAGACAATAGTATAGAAGCATTGGATAGTGTTTGAAAGAGTGTTCCTACATGTTCCATGATGGTGGAATCCCTTGCAATGCTATTTTTGAGTAAGCTTTGTAAATTGTCTTGCATTCAATCCATATTTGCTTTGCCATTGATGATAAGATTTTTTCAAGTTTGGGAACCACATCAATGTCCATATCATAATTTATATATTATAGCTTTGCTCTAAAGGCTTTTGCATGTAGATGAACCTTGTGGCTATAACATATATGCAGAAACATAACATACTGCAATGATTCATTAGACTTTCTCAGAGGTTGTCCTGCTAGCAGTGAGAATAATTCAATAGATGTTATCTTGGGAGCCCAAGCACCCTCTACCTATCTTACGCTTTTTGGAAACAAGAGAGATATTACTACCAGCTTATAGGTGATGAACCCAAGTGTATATGATGTCCCTTTGTACTGTTGGAAGTAAACCACCACAAAGGATGAAAACTCTATCCAGATGCATAGAAGATGGAGATGAATTTGCTAAGTGCACCAGCCTACTTCAAACCACAAGTTTGGGAAAAGATGAAAGAATGAAACAAACATTAACAATGCAATTTCCTACAGAAACAAAGAATTTTTCAGTGATCAAAATTAGGTTTATATGTCACACTATTGTTGAAAGTCTACATGAAAACCACATAAATTAATTTTTAATTAGTACATATGGTACATATTTTTAAATTGTCAAAGTGATAAAAAAATTCACTTCGCATCCTCTGGAAGTTATTCTTTAAGTGTTAAGTACTGAACATACATAACATGTCTTCTCTTATCTTGTGAGAATAAGAGGAAAACCCCTTGTACATGATGTTGAGATTTTGGGTAGCATCGGATGTGGTCTAGCTCCGGAACTTTGTGGAGGGTCTAGAACACATGAGATATCCAAGACCCAGAAATCGTTTGGAGAAATTCCACCCAGTGTGAAAATTATTCAATAAATTAATTATTTTAACAGAGACCCTAAGTCTAACTTAGGGAATTAAAAAAAATTAAAGGGAATTAATTTAAATATGTGGGTGAGAATGTTCTAAGTAACATGGATCAAGTATTTTCTAATCTTAGCTGTTGATTAGAGATTAGATCATGACCTTTGATTTCTCAACGATAAAAATATTAAAGGAAAGCTTGAGGTTAGTTGGAGAACACACACAGAGTGGTAGCACTTGAGCTAAGTCGAAATTCTGGGGTGCATTTTGTTGAGAATATTTTATTGAGCTTGCAGTGCTTGTGAGGGGAATATTGACGAGGGATTATTATGATCCGAGGTCGAGAATACAAAGGCAGAGAGGCAGATCTGTACAAGGCAGCACAAAGACCAATAGGAGGGACACATCCTAGCTAGGCTCACGCATTGGCAACACAGAGGCTGACTCAAGGCCATCAAGGTGACACAAAGGAAGCATTGAGCCCATAAGGGTGATGTAGGGGCAGCCTATGCTACACAGAGGTTGCGCAGTGGCTACGCTGGGTAGGAGAAGCTGACGTAGAGGCTGGAGGAGCAGCGCTGAGGTTCAAGTGGGCCAGAAAGGGCTCGTATTCAGCATATTTCAGAGGAGTACTTCCTCGACTGAATTAGCCATAATTTTTGTCTCTGAGTGATAGGTACATCAAATGTGAAATAATTTTTTGGGAAAACCAGTTTTAGTGCCCTTAATTGTATTCAGATTTTCTTCTTAATAAACGAACCCTCTAAGAGTTGTTGCACCGGTTTTCTCGCAATGGGTTTTTCCGAGTACATTGTCCAAAAAATACTGTGTCCTTTTTCATGTGTGCGCTATTCTTCAGTAAATGATCTGTATATATGTGTAGTCTGCAGTTGTATTTTCTTAGATATTTTACTGAATATTCATAAAATAGCTTGTTAATTAAATAAAACAAGTAAGAGAAGTAAATCAAGATACTGCAATAGGGTTTCTATAATAAGAAATTTTCACATGGTATCAGAGCGATTGCAATCGATTTGAAGCCATCAACATAGGGCTGAAGATTTTTTTATTTTTTTATTTTTTTATTTTTATTTTTAATTTTTTTTTTAATTTTTATTTTAATTATTTATTTTTATTTTTATTTTTTTTATTTTTTTCCTGCAGGAGGGTAGTTGAAGCTGCACAGATACAGAAAGAGGCAATGCAGCACCAAAGGGACAACACAGAGGCCCTGCAGGGGTGATGCAGAGCTGACGCAGGCCCATAAGGGTGACATAGATCTTGTCAAGCTCACACTGAGCTGATGCGGTAGATGACATAGGCCCAAAAGGGTGATGCAGTCCAAGAGGGAATGATGCTATCCCGGTTTCCGTGCCTGGAAGTGCAGTTTTATAATCTTTGAAGTTACTGGTGGGGCATTGTTTCTACCGGTGTAGAACAATGCCTAACAGGGTCGAAAAAGTAAGCAAAAACAGTTCCTCAGCAGATTTTCTAGCCAAAAAATTTGAGATTCGATCAAGAGGAGTGATTGTAGAGGATTGATTTGATATAATTGGTGAAGGATTTCCAAGAGGGAAGTCATTTTTTAGAAGGAGCATACTCTCTAAAGGGTTTCTATTGCCAAGAAACCCAGATCTGGTCTTTTGTTGAGTGTACTAGCAATAGAAGGAAGAAGAGCACTTGCTCTGATAGTTTGAGTAGATATGGCCCCATATGGATTAAGAGATTAGGATAGGTTAGACGGTGTGTGTAACTTTTCTATCTGGAAAACCAAAATCCTAAGAGTCTATTGGAGTGGGGCCCTCTGAATGCAATTTTGGAATATTTTGAGTAGTTTAATCATGCGCGGCACAAGTTAAGGGACTCTGGGGCAGGTCAAAGTCCCTCATGCATTGTAATGGGGAAAAAGGGTAGATCTATGTGTTGCAAACTATGGTTTGTGAACCTTAGTATAGTGCAGGCTAAAAGTGTAAGTAAGAGTCTAAGATGAGTCGAAGAATCAGTTCTGGTAACTATTATGGTACGTTTCTCATGATAAATCTGGTCTGAGGTTTTTGTGCGGATTTTTCTGGGTAAAGGTTTTTTCTGGCTGTGTGCGTAGAGACCATAAGTCTGGCTGTGTGCAGATCCCGCTGGTTGTTTGCACGGGTGAAATAGTTTGTAAGAGGAACCTGAACAATTTGATGAATATAAGGACATTTTGTTGATGTTAAATACCTCTGTGATAGGTTATGAGTTGCATTTCATGTTATTCCCATGTTATTTCCATGATAATGAATACTGTTAGTAGATTGATTGTGCACATGTATTAGATGCTTAAAAGGACAATGAATGCATAGATCTGGTGATACTAGGTTATATTTCTCTTGTTAATTGATTATATTATGAGTTCTGAGTTGTGCGGAAGGCATTTTGTTAAGCTATGTTGTTAAGGGTTTCTGGTTAGGGATTCCTCTGCAAAGACCTGTTTGAAGACCTAAGGGTACCCACATCATTAAAATATCTCTCTCTCAGGGTGCAGAAACCTGGTTCCAACACCCTCCCATACTACTTCAAGTGAGACCTTGACTTGCGCAAGCAGGTCATCCCTGAAAGGGCCAGTAGTACAGGGGTTTGTTGGTTAACCTCAAATTTGAACCTGGGTCAAGACCCCTCAAACCAAAAAATGGTTCCGTTGCTGCAACCAAGAGCATTTTGAGAGAGAGACCAGGTGATGAGTCAGGGTTTGTGGAATCCGAAAAATCTGAAATTGATGAGTGGTTCGAAAAACATATCCAGGAGTTTGCTCTAAAAGAAAACAGAAGTAAGAAGTTGTCTACTAAAAATTGGAAGAATATGTATATCTTCAAAGAGGTGCATGAGATCTTCTTCATGAACTTTGCGCACGAGTTGTAGGAGTGGTTGTCGTGATTAGCAGAGTTCAAGGCATGTTGGAAGAACGATAGGGTTACATGGTGGACCCCTAAATTGATCCAACAATTGGAAAATACTGATAACAAAATCACCCGGACCGTAGATCACTGGGTTGATAGTATTTTGGGTGGATTTGTGACAAAATTTGCAGTAGATCAGTTTGTGTCGTACTCTGAAGATGAAAGAATATTTTTCAAGGGTTTGAGAGGTAAATTATTGCGAACATTTCCCCTAGTGATTAAGATGATATTAAGCGAAAAAGGTGTTCTGTGCAGCCATACCAAGTGAATGAACTACGAACAGATTGAAAGCACCACGCACAGCTAGAAGTATTATTGGATCAATTAGAGAGGGGAAAGATTTGCATACAACCCTCTAAGGGATTTTCCAGATATAGAAGAAATTGAGGCTACACACACTCCAGGTAGCCCTCCTGATACGCCATACTCGAATTCGCGTAGGACTCGGACATCTCCCACCCCGCCACCAACCCCACCTGCAGGCGATACGGCTGTGCACATGAAGCTACCCACCTTTAGGGGTGTCGGGGATGAGGACATGGATCAATTCTGGTTCGTAGCTAATGCAATATGTAATGCACAGAACATTAAAACTGATGTTGTGAAAAGAGCGCAGCTAGCCATGGATTTTGAAGGTTGCGCGCTGGACTGGTTTATGTGATATCTAAAACAAAACGCCTATCCTACTATTGTTGATATCAGGAAGGAACTGAAGTAGTAGTTCAAAAAGCAAAAGTCCTACGCCCAAGTAGTGGTAGAGCTAAAATATTTCAAGCAAGGAGCAAAAGAATCAGTCTGGGAAGCCGATCAGCGACTGAAGTAACTTATCCGTGATGGATAATTTGTTTACGATGATGACCAGCATAAGGAATGGTTCATCGCCATGTTGTTACCCAATTTACGCAGTTCTACGGGATAATAGAAGATCGCTACTCAGGCTGAAGCCTTGTATATCGCTAAGAAGTTGGAGGTTGTGCCTAGAGAAGATATTCCCCTTGGGACTCTGCAAATTCAGAATCAATTGGAAGCTATGCACTTAGAGATATATAACCTACGAAGAGCATTTGTTTCAAAGGAGCAGGCCACACCAAAGATGAGTGCCCTGTGTTTACAGATTACCTGCAAGCTGGAGGACCAAATCCATTGCGCCCTAGAGAGGTTGTGGGGCCTAGCAACCCCACCCTATGGTGCACTGATTTCCGGGTAGTTGGCCAACATGATACTGACCACTACCCGCGGTTGGGAGCCTATGTGCCAAAATTGAAGCAACAATATTTCAAATTATGTTCCTTAGTTGGTCATGATAAACACCACTGTCGGACATATGAGCTAATTATAGACAATGCAAACCTATACAGAGTGTAGGTCGAAACCTCCTCGCGAGCATCTCCCTTTGGACGTGGAGGATCCACAGCAAGAGGAAGGGGAGGGGGGAGAGGGGGAGGCATAGGTCAAGGAAGAGGGCAATTAATCTACTATAAGTACGGATATCCAATACATTATGCACGAGATTTCCCTAACCCTACGCAGAAGTCCTGTAGGTAATGTAGGCAATTTGATCAGATTTTATTTTACCGCAAATTCCTGCATCTAATTTTCGAACCAGTCTTTGATTTCCTTTCTTTCAGGCTTCCAATATTCTCTTGTCATTACCTGATCCCTTTCTCAAGATTCTCCAGGTCCCGGCAATGGAACCATCTGTTGGCTTGAGGGGTCCTGACCCAGGTTCGGGGCGCAAGGTTTGCCAACAAACCCCTATACTACTGGCCCTTTCGGCAGTGACCTGCTTGCGCAGGTCAAAGTATCACCCGAAGTAGTATGGGTGGGTGCTGGAACCAGGTTCCCTCACCTTGAGAAAGGATAGGTAAGGCAAGCAGAGCTTCGTTAGACCCTGTGATTCCCAGATTACCTTGTTCTGCGTAGGGTCAGTTAGTTCTCGATTCGCATCCACGTGTGCTAGATCTATAATTATATGCTTTCATGATAGTAGCACAGTATTTCATAACAGAACAGAACAGATCCAGAAACAGAAAACACACTTAAACAGATCTTCGCAGCGTAAATATAGAAAATACACAATGCAGTAATTACCAACGATTCACACAAAGAGTACTCACAAATTCAGTTCTCTATCAACCTTTCTTATTCATTCATTCATCAATTCCTTCTTACAATTCCCTTCCCAACCTGCGCACACAGCAGCAGGGTCTGCACACAGCTAGACTTGGATCTCCGCTCACACAGCCAACAGGAGTCCTTTCCAAAAAACCCAAACAGATAGCTTAAACCACAATTCACATCAATAGCTCTTCATTTCCTACCTTACAATCCAAAAATGTTCCTCTATTTATAATAATCTAGCCTAGACTTTCCTATGGTCCGCAAACCGTGGTTTTCGGACTCCTGGTTTACCCTTTTACCCATTACAATGCTTTCGGGGCTTTGACCTGCCCCAAAACCCCTGCGTTAGACTAAATTTAATCAAAATTATTCAAAATGGACCAGTTTCGCAGCTTGTCGGAGTCCCTGTTCCAACAGTTAGAGACGTGTTCCGGTGTCTTTAAAGCTAGCAACTGTCGCTCGCCATCTAGCTTCAGACAACACTAGTACAGACTTGTGCTCCCTGTACCATCGAGTATATAAAGGGAGACCCCTCTATGTTGCAATCCTTTTATCCATAGGAAGCCGAGTCTACCGCCTTGTAACCTTGATACACCGAACACAACATTCGGGGAGACTACCTGCACGTACATCAAGTCCTTGGTCATTTATTTTTTCATTTGATCACCAAGGTGTATATGGCAGTTCACAGAAACCCGATACACCCTTCTACCTAGACTACCTGAGCATTCATTTTCGATCTTTACTGACTCCATAAATTTGAAAAGATCATTGAGCACTTGTCCTTTCATGCTCGCTTAAAAATGAAAGTGACTAGAGTCATATTTTACTTGTTTCTTGACTCTTAAAACATGAAACAACAGAATTTTGGTTTCAATGTGGTAAAATAAACTACCTACGATTACACACCCATTAAGGTTTGATAGTTTGGCTTGCCTTTGTTTGCCTTGGTTTTTATCCAAGAGTCTTCATTTTTTATCTCTTTTCTAGTGTGCTACAGTCACAGTGGTGGAACCATCGGTTTCGTCTAGTGGTAGTCCTTTTTCAGATGATTCATCTGAAACTTCTCAAACCTCTAGTTCTGCCGAGATTTAGCAACCTACTTTCCCGTCAGAGTACCCCTTTGGAGAACCATTTGAGTTTAATTGACCTCTTTCAAATGCTTGGTTTGGGTTTGGGGTCGGGGAGCATTTCCCCCCTCTTACATCGGGATCACCATTTTTAGCTGCTATCATACCTCCTAGTCCCCGTAGTCTTTTGCAAGATCTCACGGAAGATTCAGACATGGACTCGTCTGGTCCTATTGGCAGTGAGGGGATTCCTATTTCTGATGAAGAATACCAACTTTTTCCGGAAAGCATTCCTCAGGAGTTCGCTCAATCTTCACCATCGGTTTCACTTCCAGCCAAATATAGGTCTTTGGGTTAGATTATGGTCGGTATTGCCTCCATGGCAGCATCAACTCCATCAAGGGGTCTGGTCCTTTCATCATTAGGGATGTCACCAGTGACACCTGTCTCGTTAACACCTTTTGTTACATCTGTCCCAACTAGACCTACTGTCTGCGTGGCTGCGTCGGCACCGGTTGTCACCACTCAGCCATCAGGGGCTTTGCCTTCAGTAGAGACTTCAATTGCCATGGCAACCCCCGACGACCTGTCCTTTGAGGAGCATCGGCTGGCTACTCAGCAGTAGAGCTCCCAGACTTACCAGTCCCCTCAGGATTCTGGTGAGCCTTATCTTTCTCATTATGACGCGGTCAATAACACCATTTATACACTTCCATTTCATTATGATGAGTATGGAAACCCTATCTATTTGCCTGCTTCAGAAGCTTATTAGTTCCTTTATGGTTTTAGACCTACCTTGCCTGTGCAACCTTCTAACCAACAAGGACAACCCTTTTAGGGACAACCTTCGGTTCAACAAGGGTATGCTTATGACCCACAAAGACAACCCTCTCAGGAACAACCTTCGGTGTATGCTTATGACCCACAAGGACAACCTTCGGTCAAGCAAGGATTATTCTCCGGCCTGCAAGGACAATCGTACAATCCACAAGGCCAACCTTTACAAGGT
Source organism: Pinus albicaulis (assembly GCA_034641835.2). Lineage (NCBI taxonomy): Eukaryota > Viridiplantae > Streptophyta > Pinopsida > Pinales > Pinaceae > Pinus > Pinus albicaulis. The sequence continues at coordinate 471,428,071 of CM076575.1, forward strand.
CAACCTGTGATCCAACCTGGGCATCCTCAAGGACCTGCTGGGCAACCGATGTATCAACCAGGGCCTTCATATGGTCCTAGGGAGCAGATCTATCCATCTCAAGGGCAACCTTTCGTGCAACCACAACAACCATATCTTCCAACTGGTCCAAATGTTGCACAGCCAGGGCCATCTTATGGTCCAGCTCCAGGTCAGCCTGGTCATCAGGTACAACTTGGCCCATCATAGCCAGGGCCATCTTATGGTCCTGCTCCAAGTCAACCTGGTCATCAGGAATAGCCTGGCCCATCGCAACCATCAAGCCAACCTACTCCGCAGGGGCAACCTGGTGGCCCCCATCAGTCAGGTCAACCTACTCAGCAGGGACAACCTACACAGACATTTCACCCTACTCAGCCACCTCTCTACTCTACACCACAGTCTGATCAACCAGTGCGCCCAACTTATCCAGCTCAACAGGGCCCTACTTATCAACAACCCATTCGACCCCAAGGTGCTTATTACCCTCGAGGGAAATATCGACCGGTTTACAATACGCCTCAAGGTTCTCCTTATTACCCTCAACCGCCAGGCTATACTTACATTCCACAGCAAAATCTTTATGTTGCTCAATCAGGACCTTCATATACTCAGACTCAGTATCCTGGTCCTCAACCTCCATATCCTGGTCCTCAACCACCGTATCAGCCGAACTATTCGGCTTATACCCCTTATGGTCTAAATCCTTCGGGACAGAACCAATGGGAGTAGAGTTACATTCAACCATGATGGAATGTGGGTACTGGTCCTTATCGAAGACCTACTATGCCTTTCAACCCTCAATTACCCTTTCTCGCCACGTTGGAATTACCGGATGTGTCCAAATTAACGAATGATCCAATCCTTCCTAATCCATCTTGGCCTCCAATTCCAAACAAAGTTCCTGGTGATTGCCCCAAGTTTGAGGGCAAGGCTGCAGAAGACCCCCAAGCACATGTCATGACATACCATTTATGGTGTTCTTTGAATTCTTGGGTGGATGACTCTATTCGACTCTGTCTTTTCTAGCGAACCCTCACTGGAGCTGCTGCTAAGTGGTACATCGAGCTGTCTCATGGTATCTTTCAAAATTTCAAATCTCTTGCTATGGCGTTCCTTACTCATTTCTAGTTACTGGTTTGTTATGAAGTCGAGACACATCTCCTAACATCCTTGAAACAGGAACAGGCTACCCATATCTTGGACCACATTCATGAATGGAGACGTCATTGTCATCTGATCAAATTTGAAATTCCTGATCAACTTCTTACCCATTGGTTCACCACCTATTTTCTCAATCAGATCACAAAATATATACCCATGGGGGCATGTGTTACCGAGGAATAGGCCATTGCTCGTGCCCATAACCTTGATTTATTGTACTCTCAATCAGGAATTTTATATGATATCTTGACTAATGCTCCGCAACCTGGGACTTCTAAAGTGTCGACCAACTCCATCCGTTGACAACGTTATTGGTTCCATGTCTCAGACTTCACGTAAGTCTTCCAACACTGGGAAGAAAAAATCAAATTCTTCCAATGATTCTGTTCTCAGCCCACGCTGGATTCTAGCAAAACCTCGGAGGTCAACATAGTTTAGGCCAATCCTGCGGAAAAGACATCTAAAGGAAAATAGAAGGGCAAAGGAAAGGCCAAAGCCGATGCCCCAAAACTAGAGTCTTCTAAACCTCGTGCTAATGATGGTTCACAGCGCAAGCTGAAGTATCCCTGTCTGATTTTTGATGAGGAACACTACACTAAGGATTTTCCTAGACGTGCTAAAGTTAGTAAATTTCTCAAATGCACTAAGGGAACTTCGGCTGTCCTCAAAGAACCCTTTCCGTCTCAGCAAACTCATATGGTCGATCAACCTGCGCCATCTGCACCGTTTGACTCTCAGGTGTTCATGATGAACGGTTCTGCACCCGTTTCCATTGCTACTCGGTCGAAATATTATGCTGGATCATGACAGGCAACCGGGAAAGAGATTTCTGATGGTCCCCCTCCCCCACCTGCCTCCAGTCCTCTTGAGATTGAAAGGCCCAGTGCTGAACCCGTTGTATGGCCACCTTCTAAAGGTGTTCTCCGGAAATATTATTATAATCCTAATGCCCGTGCTGCTTAGCATTACAGTATTGTTGAGGATTTATCACAGGCACCATCCTCGATGTCTACGTTAGAAGTGCTTCAAATTTTTCCATCTCAACGGAAAGCGTTATTATTTACGATCGGCAGGATCGATCATGCTGATTCTAGCCTTCTCATTTTCGACTTAGAGAATTTCGTCCCCCGACTTCTGCACTAGATTGTGCTTGTCATATAAGTCGACATTAACAGTCTCAAAATCCATAGAGCCATTGTAGACGAAGGTGCATCCACCTGTGTCATGTCATCTTCTTGTTGGAAGGTTATTGGCTCTCCAGCCCTAACTTCGTCACCCAATGCCCTTGAGGCATTTGATGGAAGGGAATCGAAACCCTTGGGTGTTATCACCAGCTTTTCGATTACGTTGCAAGGAAAGACGGTCAATGTAGAAGTAGAAGTAGTTGACACTAAACTCAATTACAATCTTCTACTTGGTCGCAATTGGACTCACGCTATGTTATGCATTTCGTCCACCCTCTTTCATCTTCTAAAGTGTCCACACGAGGGCAAAATCATTACTGTCGACTAGCTGTCATTATTTACTTCGTCTTCTGAGAACAACGTTCCATATGTGGATCAAATTCCTTCTCCCCTCAACAGCATAGGGCCGGGTCTTTCCAAATACCCCACCCTCATGGGTATATCTCCCCTTCTGCCATCAAATACCATTCAAGTTAATATGATCTCTCGGTCGGATGACCCGTGGATTGTCCCTTTACCTGAACAGGTTAATTAATTTGGGGATTCGATTCCGTTTACTCCAATTGAAATCAATTATTTCGAGCTTGTAGATGCATCAGATTACCCCCCTTCTAAATATGCTCCTTTGAGCATGCCTCTCAACGTTTATTCTCAATCCCCCTGGCTCGGCGATGCAAATTCGCCTGATCCTTTAAAAGAAGTGTTTCCATCTGATGAGTCCATCATGGAAACCATGTCTCTCGAGGACCTACCATGGAGCGATGGGCATCATCGTTCCTTGTTTATGCCTAGCCTCGGGGCAATGTTTAACTGTCTTGAGCATTTTGCGTCTCAAGTTCATTCTCCGCCACTTCAAATGCCTATCTTGCCTCACAAATTCTTCACTGAAGGTAACTTGAGTAACATCACCTAGACGATGCCTATCGAAATTTCTGTGAAACCGGGAATTGTCAAGAACATCCATGTCAGGGTCACTTGTTCTTCTGATGAAGTCCAAGTGTACACTAGCCTCTTTCACGAATTTCGTGATGTTTTCGCCTGGTCTTACGAAGAGATGCCTGGAATCGATCCCAGTATTGTGGTGCACAAGATTCCCACCTACCCCGGTGCGAAGCCTATTCGCCAGCGTCTTCGTCCAGTGCATCCTCGGAAATCTGCCGTCATAAAAGCTGAAGTTGAAAAGCTTCTTAAAGCGGGTTTCATTTATCTGATTCCTCTAACAGAGTGGGTTTCGAACATTGTTCTTGTGTATAAGAAGTAGGGAACAATTCACGTCTGTGTTGACTATCGTGATATTAATCGGGCCTGCCCTAAGGATAACTCTCCCACCCCTTTCATCGATCAAATCATTGACGATTGTGCGGGGAGTGAGATTTTTTCCCTTATGGACGAATTCTCTGGTTATAATCAGATCAATATTCTCTCGTACGATCAACACAAGACCGCTTTTATCTGTCCTTGGGGAGCATTCGCATATAAGAAACTCCCTTTCGGCTTGAAGAACGTTGGGGCTACATTACAGCGTGTGATGTCGTATGCCTTTCACAATATTCGTCATATTGTTCAACCATACCTGGATGACCTTTCGACTCATTCAGCTGTGCGAAAAGACCATCTAGACCATCTCCGCCAGATCTTTCTTCGTTGTAGACGCTACAACATTCGGCTCAATCCGCATAAATGCATCTTCTGCGTTGATTCCGGTAGAATTTTAGGGTTTATCATATCCAAAGATGGAATTCGCCTTGATCCGCTTAAGCTTGAGGCTATTTTTAATCTGCCCTCTCCATCCTCGTTACACCAGCTCCAGATTCTCCAAGGGAAAGAAAATTTCTTACGACGTTTTATCCCGAACTATGCTGAAGTAGCCAAGGGGTTCACACGACTTTTAAAACAGGACGTCCCTTTTTGTTGGGATGAGATTGCTCAGTAATATTTTGATACGCTTAAGACGTTGCTTGTCAACGCTCCTCTATTACGTCCTCCGGATTATCATCGTGATTTTACCCTATATCTAGCTGCCGCCTGCAATACTATTGCCATGGTTTTGGTTCAAGATGACGATGACGGTAACGAGCATGTTATTTATTACTTGTCTCGAAATCTTCTCGACCCTAAAACGCATTACGCACATGTTGAGAAGTTAGCGCTGGCTGCGGTCTAGGCCGTTCAACGTTTTCGTCATTATATCCTTTTACGGACGTGATCCGGATTTTATGCAGGAACGCAACAGAATAAACACATAACCATAAATACAGAGATGCAGCGGAAATAACACTTCATTTCATTAATATCAAATGTAAAGATGCTTACGTATACAATGAAATAAAATAGCTAGTGGTGTCGTAGCGACCAGAAGAGATGTGGTGGCTACGTACTTCCGAATCGCTTACAATGAGGCGCGAGGGCCTATTTATTATCGAGAAACAATGGAGAACCCTAAACATCCCCAAAAACCTAACCCTAGAGATGGCGCCAAAACTATGGGCCCCGTTTGGGTAAATTGGTGTTTCAACTTCCAGGACGTAACTTTGGCATACTATCTCCGTTGACGATATGATACATCATTAGAAGTTTCATCCAGGACTATACCGCCGACGACTCTATCAAAATTGGCCGGGCGGCTGCACCAAAATGTCGTTAGGGGGCCTCGAAACGGTCTTAAGTTCGTGGACCAAAACTAAAATAGTAAGTTATGCCGAAACTGAAAAACTGAAAGAGACAATGGTGGGGGCCTAAGTGGAATAGGCGGGTGGCCACCAATATCCACCTGGATCATTCCTCCCCCCTTAGGAAGCAATGGTCCCCATTGCGTTAAGTTCCTCCATGAGATGAGGAAATTTCTGCTGAACTTGGTCCCTGGTGAACCACTTTCCTTGGTGCAGGAGTTGGCCAGCTTTGACAACCCGATATAGTTGGATCCGCTGTTGACGAGTGTTCTTGATTTGCATGTCCATGATACAATCTGTGGTGGCCTGTTCCATGCAGTCTGGGTTTAACTCTGTTGGTGTGAGTTGTTCTCCAATGTCCGAGGTGTCCAGTAGAGGTGGAAAGTAAGGACGAAGGTGATCCACATTGAAGACTGGGTGCAGACCAAGGAATGATGGAATAATAAGCTCGAAGGCATTGTTACCTACAGCCTTGGTGATAGTGTACGGCCCGTATCGGAGTGGGCGAAGCTTGCGGTGAGGTCCAGTGAGGCGCTCCTTCTGCAAATGCAGCCATACTTTGTCGCCCACCTGGAAGTTGTGTGGCACCCGGTGTTGATCATGGCGCTGCTTGTACTTGGCATTGGCTCTGTCCAATATATCATGAACCTGTTGGTGGATGTGTTGAATGCGCTCGATGAAGCTACTGGCTTTGTCAACTTAAGACTAGACATGAGTTGAATTGGCCTGAGCAGCTGCAAATGGCATGGCTACGTCAATGGGACAAAGTGGCTGGAATCCCAAGCCCACCCGAAAGGGGCTATGGCCGATTGAACTGTGGAGAGCCCGATTATAACTATGTTGTACATAAGGGAGGCTCTCGTCCCATTTGCGTGGATGCTTTGAATTGTACATGCGCAGAATGTGTACAATCATTCTGTTGACGACCTCTGTCTGGCCATCTGTTTGGGGATGGAAAGTTGTGGACTTGGTGAGCTTTGTGTCCAACATTGACTAGAGGCTGGACCAAAATGTGCTGAGGAACCTGCTATCTCGATCTGATATGATAGACTATGGGATCCCAAAGTGCACCCACACTCGTTCAAAGAAGAGTTTAGCAGTGGCTTCTGCTGTGATATTCTTCTTACAAGCCGCCATGATGGCCATCTTCGAGAATCTGTCAACGACCACGAAAACACAGTCATTTCCATTCTTAGTAGAAGGCAGGCCCGACATGTAATCCATGGAGATGGATTCCCACGGTCGACTAGGGGTAGGTAGTGGAGTATATAGGCCTTTCTTCTTGATGGTCGGTTTGGCAATGGCACAAGTAGTGCAGGATCTGATGTGCTTCTCGACATCCTTTCGAAGGTTCGGCCAATAGAAATACTTCTGTAGTATTGCTACTGTTTTCTCGACCCCGAAATGCCCAGCGACTCGACTGTAGTGTGCTTCCCATATCATCTTGGCACGCCCGCTTGAAGGAACACAAAGGTGTCCCAGGTGACATAAAAGTGCATCTTGGAGGTGAAAATTTGGAACTTGCGTGCCCCCCAAGAGTGCCTTGTAAGTGTGGCCGACTTCTGGGTCACTCTCATAGAGAAGCGGCCAATCAGAAGTCTCGTGCCCACAAGAGTTGAGCACGGTGGTGAGCGCCACGATCGGTGGTCGGCTGAGGCAGTCTGCAACATTATTGGTGCTACCCTTCTTGTACTTGATGTTCAAATGAAACTGTTGCAGATATGTGGACCACTTCCGATGGCGATCATTCTGGAACTTCCCTTGTGTCTGTATGAACTGCAGGGGCCGGTGGTCTGTGTGGATGATTGTTTCCTTCCCCAAAATGTAATGCTTCCATTGTCGACAGGCTTGTACAATGGAATACATTTCTTTGTCATAGGTGGGATACTTGCGAACTGTCTCAGACAATGTCTCACTGTGATATGCCACTGGATGTCCCTGTTGAGTAAGAACCGCCCCAATAGCATAGTCAGAGGCATCTGTCTCGATCTCAAACGGCTGCTGCAAGTCTGGTAAGGTGAGCACTGGGGCAGAACATAGGCAATTTTTCAATTCTTTGAACGCCTTCTGTTGAGGTTCCGACCAAAAGAATTTTTCTCTCGCTTCTCCTTTGGTGACTTGACTCAAGGGCCAAGTGATATGAGAGAATCCCAACACGAATCTACGGTAGAAATTAGCAAGACCCAGAAAGCTGCGAAGCTCTGTTATAGTAGTCGGGGCTGGCCAATCCCGAATGACTTGGATCTTGGCTGGATCCACATGCACCCTCCTTTCATCAATAATGTATCCCAGATATTGAACCTGGGTCATGCCAAACGTGCACTTCTCCAAATTGGCACACAACTTGTGTTGCCGCAGTGTTTGGAGGACTTGTCTGATGTGATGAAGGTGCTCTTCCCAAGTCTTGCTGAAGATCAGAATGTCATCCAAGTACACCACTACGAATGAGTTGGTGAATGGCCGCAAGATGTCGTCCATCATCCTCATGAAGGTTGCGGGAGCATTCGCCAACCCGAAAGGCATGACCAGCCATTCAAAAAGGCCTTCCTTAGCTTTGAAGGCAGTCTTCCACACATCAGAGGGTTCAATTGGTACCTGGTGATACCCAGACTTCAGGTCGATCTTACTGAAATATTTCGCACCTTGGAGTTGGTCCAGAAGGTCATCAATCCGTGGGATTGGGTACCTATTCCGGACAGTGATCTTGTTCAGCGCCCGATAGTCAATACAGAGTCTCCACGTCCCATCCTTCTTCTCTACCAACACGATCGGGCTCCCACAGGGCGATGAACTTGGTCTGATGTGACCTTTCTGCAACAGCTCCTGAATCTGCCTCTTGATTTCATCATTTTCCCGAACAGAGCGTCGATAGATCGGTCCATTGGGTAGTGGCGCACCTGGGGTCAGATCAATCGGGTGCTTGACCTGGCAGTGCAGAGGAACCCCTGTGGGTGAGGTGAAGATGTCTCCGTACTCCTCCACGACCTTATCCATTTGTTGTTGTCGTGCAGAGGGGCCCTGTCTGGAGGTCGTGGCCACAGTCTTCTTCTTGCCCTGGGGGCGGATCATCAGGAAAACGAATTTCCTGGTTTGGGAAATGAGCTTACTACATTGTTTTGCGGTAACCAAAGAGATAGTCGTAGGAGGTGGTACCTCTGGTATCCTGTACAACTTATTTCCCAAAGTAATAATAACAGCACGAGGTCGAGACTCATACACAGCATGACGCTTCCACAAGTATGGTTGTCCTAATAATACATCAGAAACATCATTAGGAGCAACATCACATAATACCTCATCCGTGAAGGGCTTGATGCTATAGGGAAGGCGACACTGCTGGCTGACGCGGAGATCTCGTCCTTGGTGAAGCCACTCGATGGTGTATGGATGTGGGTGAGCTGTGGTCGGCAAGCCCAACCGCTTCACGGCGTCTGCTGAAATGAGGTTCTTTTGGCTCCCATTGTCGACAATGAACTGTACAGGGGAGCCCTTTACCCACATCTGGGAGAGGAAGAGACGTTCCTCCTCCTCTGGATCTTCCGGTTCCTCCTTCTGGACCTTTGTAGTGGCAACAGTGGCGTTGGGCTCCGCATCAATAATCTGTTTCCCTTTTCATTCCCCTTTTCAGGTTCTGATTCGGAGTCGGAGCATGCATCTGACTCAGAAGCCCTCATCTCGGCCACTAGCGACTGCTTGGCCCGACACTCACTTGTGTTGTGAGTGGAGCTCTTATGGAACTCACACCACTTTCCCGTGTCCTTCTTTGGCTTTACGGTGTTGTTCTTTTCTTGTGGCTTTGACGGGTTGTCTTTAGCCGCCATGCTCGGTCCTTTGTTCTGCGGTTTGGAAGCACCTTTTCCTTGCTTTTGATTCACAGATCCAAAGTCTCGCTTCTTCTGTTTGAATTTCTGCTCAATCTTGGCAGCATACCGGTATGCCGTACCAAGCGAGGAGATGTCGAGGAACTCCATTTCCTCCTGAATGTATCTGTGCAGACAACTGTGATACTTTAGCACCAGATGTTTCTCTCAATCTTTGATACCCAACTTGGTACGCAGGGTATGGAACAGATTCATCAGCTCATGCACATCTCGATCCCTTTGTCAAGCCGGGCAGTCAAGGGTCCAATACATTTAATTTCTGTCCTCATAGCTCTACCTGATAGCACGTTCCTTGACGGCGTTCCTAAAGAATCTGCTGGCATGTACTCGAGAACAGAGAGGGTTCTGTCTGGTCCTTGTTCTCACAGTAGGTTTCCCACCAGTCCTTAACATGGGGGGTAGCTTTGAGGAGTGCAAAATAATCTTCTCCCGGTCTGAAAAGTCATGAACAGAGAAATATCCTTCTAATAGATTCAACCATCTATCTACGGCATCTGCGTCTATTTGACCCTCAAATATGGGAATGTCAAAATTTACTTGTACCTTAAAGGGAGTCGCAACTCCAGAGTGGCTACTGGATGCATATGCGCCGCCGGTGGGCAGCCGTTGAAGGATCCGAGCAAAGCTATCCATCATCGCGTTCCTTTGTTTTTCGAGGGCCTCCTCGAGCAATATTTTGATAGGATCTCCTGCTCCCTCATCTTTCTTTTCGTCCCCCATGGGCGTCTGTCGATGTTTGCAAGGCCGATCTTGCAAAGGTTCCACCAGATCAAGCCCTAGCTCCTTATACCCCGACCTCGTTGGGGACATGCAAAGAAGGATCGAGAAAAAGCAGACCGCTCTGATACCACTGATCCGGATTTATGCAGGAACGCAACAGAATAAACACATAACCATAAATACAAAGATGCAGCGGAAATAACACTTCATTTCATTAATATCAAATAACAGAAAGATGCTTACAGACATAATGGAAATAAAATAGCTAGGGTGCTGGTAGCGAATCTCCGAGAAGAGATGTGGTGGCTACAGACCTCTGAACTGCTTTACAATGAGGCGCGAGGGCCTATTTATTATTGAGAAACAATGGAGAACCCTAAACATCCCAAAACCTAACCCTAGGAGATGAAGCGCCAAAACTATGGGCCCCGTTTGGGTAAATTGGTGTTTCAACTTCCCAGGGACGTAACTTTGGCATACTATCTCTGTTTGACGCATATGATACATCATTAGAAAGCTCTATCCGAGAACTACAGCTGTCGGGACAAATTTTATCAGAAAATTCGCTGGCGCTTTCGTACCCAAAAACGTCGTTTAGGGCCTCAAAACGGCTCCGGAAGTTCAGGACCCGAAAAACTGCTAAAAATAGTAAGTTATGCCAAAACGGAAAAACTGAAAGAGACAATGGTGGGGGCCCAAGTGGAATAGGCGGGTGGCCACCAATATCCACCTGGATCAGGACGGTAACCGTGATTTTTGATTGCAACCCCATGACCTATATTCTCTCTCGATATTTGCTAGGGGGAAAGTACTCGAAGTGGATCGTTATCCTCCAAGATTTTGATTTGGAATTCACTACTGCCAAAGCCCATTTTTGCTGACCTAATGTGTTCGCTCCCCGCCGTCTCTACTCCTTATTCTGAGGATCATATTCCGGACGAAACTCTTTCCTTGATTAGCACCCTCAATCCATGGTATGGTGATATCATCGTGTACCTCCAGACTTCTACTTTTAGGTATGAGTTGATGAAAGATGCCTGAAGCCACATTCGGCATCTGTCGCAACCCTATTGTATTGTCGAAGATACCCTTTATCGTGTTGGAGTCGATTATGTGCTCCGCCGATGTCTGACCCTTGAGGAAGCAGAGAAATTTTTAAGTGACTGCCACAGTGGCGCCTGTGGAGGTCACATGTCTGGTTATGCCACCGCACAGAAGATCCTTCGTGTTGGCTATTTATGGCCATCCATTTTTAAAGACTGCATTGTCGCAGTACAAAAATGTCATGCGTGCCAGATATATCATTGCAAGATGTGTGCGCCACTTGTTCCTTTACACCCTGTCATTACTGTTGGTCCTTTTGCCAAATGGGGCATCGATTTTATGACGTGTAACCCTCTCTCCACCGGGGGTCATGCCTATATTATCGTATCCGTCGATTATTTTACAAAATGGGCCGAAGCAATGCCTACACTAGCTGCGGACAGTAAGACAACGATGCAATTCATATTCAATCATGTTATTTCTTGGTGTGGTGTCCCTGATCCATCGTTACTAATCATGGTTCACATTTTCGAGACTATATGATGGCGGAGCTGACGTCTAAGTTGGGTCTGCATCACGACAGCTCAATGCCATATTACCCTCAAGCTAATGGCCAGGTTGAAGCTGTAAACAAAGTTCTTATTACTATGCTTCAAAGAAAAATTGAGATCCATAAATCAAATTGGCATCTCCTGTTGTTTTCAACACTATGGGCTTACCGAACGTCGATTAAGAGCACTAGATTCACCCCGTTACAGTTGGTGTACGGTCTGGAAGTTACTCTTTCGATTGAGTGTGAAACTCCTTCACTAAAATTAGTTGTGGAACTACTGCCTAATACTTCACCTGAGGAAGAGCGTCTCCTCTATTTAGAGAGATTGGATGAAACTCGTCGCTTAGCTGCTTTGGTCATTGAAGCACAAAAGAAGTGAGTCAAAGCTCACTTTGACCAAATAGTTTCCCCTCATTCTTTTATTGAAGGCAACCTCTTTCTCCTGTACGACCAAGCTCATGACAAGCTGGGGGCAGGAAAATTCCAACCCATGTGGCATGGGCCCTACATCGTCAAACGTGTGTTATAGAAAGGGGCCTATGAGCTTATTGATTATGAAGGTTATCCCTTAGAACAACCTAGAAATGGGTTGTATCTGAAAAAAATATTATGCTTGAGTCATTCATGCATAATATGTGTACATAGGTGATTTCTTTCCATTTTTGTGCATATTTAGGTTTGATTTGATTTGTGAGATTTTTTCTGCTTATTGGTTCTTGCTGGTTCTGCAGATGTCTATTACCCCTTATGTCGGTTTCGCGGATGGTGCTTCCCGTAGTACCAAGAGCTTGTCTTCGGTAGCCTGGGTAGTTTATAATCCTGCTGGTGAGTTGATTAACCTACAAGGTATTTTTCTAGGACAAACAACAAAAAACATCGTTGAATATAGTGCTATTGTGGAACAATTAACCGAGGCAGTTAACCTCGGCATATGTGCATTGCTTGTAAATCTAGATTCGCATCTTGTTGTTCTTCAACTTAATTTTCATTATTTGGTTCGAAACCCATGCATTTTGAGATTGTGTTTATGTATTCTTTTGCTTGAAAGACATTTTGATTTCATCACATATCAACATATACCAAGACGAATGAATACATTAACTGATGCAGTGGCTAACATTGTATTAGATAGACATTTGCGCAATTTATAAAACATCATCATATGTAAATAGACCCATGCAGAAAACATATATATATATCGATTTTTTGCAGTGTGTACATCATAAAAACCCAAAAAATATATATATATGTATGTTTCAGTTACATCTCAAGACAACATGTCTCTAAAAAATATGCAGAAATAAAAATCCTAGGTGCCTAATCAGCGTGGTGCTCATGATAGCACGTCACCACCCATACCAACCACCTCAGCAAGCGGTGGATACGACTCAGCACCCCTACAGTATGCCTCTGATAGGTCCGAGGGACATCATCCAGGCGAGCATAGTCCGGGATCCCACGGGCGATCCCCTCCAGATTTTGTACTATCTCCTCCTCGCCGCCCTCACCATGAGGATTGAAATTGTGAGGAGTTCGCCTCACTATTGGCGACATACCTGCAGGCCTCTCTGGGCCAACATCTGCATACATATAAGATTAACTGTTAGAACATGCATGTATACCAAAAAATCATAAACTCATGAAAATAAAAAATGAGTCTCACCTAGCTCTTCGTCCCAATCCTCTCCCTCCGGGAGTGGGAGGTCTGGATCACCTGTGAAGTCTGTACCAGAGTAAGGCCAATCCTCCACGAAAATTAGTTGTCATTGGAGCCAATCAAAAAACTCTGGCCTCCAGGACATCTTTTGGCCACCCCCTGCTCTAGGCATCAGCTCAGCCCATCAGGCCATCCGTGGTTCTCTGTGTGGTGGCATCGGGACGATGACCTCCTAATGCTGGAATATCGGTAGTAGTTCCAAAAAAGAACAATACCAAAATGGATCCATACCCAAACTGCTTCAGTTTTGTCTTCTTGCATTTGGTTAGCTGTCGCTTGATGTTAATAGTCACGGCCTCTGCCCAGTTTTAGAAATTCGGGGTCAAGCAATCTACGGCGAGAAGCAGTTGTGTCTTTGTGGCCTCATGCAGTACTTGCAATCCTGCAACCCGCGTGATAGTGTGCAGCACTAATTTTAGTGCCAAATCTGGGATGGTTTGGATGTCAACCTTCCCGCTCCCTGTTCCTTTGTGTGCCCCTCGGCACACTCTGTCGATTACCATCCCCATACTCTCCCCAAAGGGATGAGTACCAGTCAGCATAGGGACTGTGCCCCTCTGCGACAATCATGTGATAAAATAGACATCAGAAACTTCAAGTTCAAGTTCCTAATCTCGAATAACAAATTTTTCTTGATCTTCGTCCCAAATGCTTATCAAATATTGAAGCAATTCCGGCTGAGCTCGGAGACATGGTGTGAGGAAGAATTTATTTAGCCCAAAATCTCTGAGGGCGTTCATACACCGTTCATTCTCCATAGCAAGTTCATCCTCCTCACTGTGTTCTCTCTCTTTCCACTCAATCACCATTTTCTCTGCTTGGTACCTGCACATTGTTCATATGAGCATTGTTAGTCTACTTAGGCATCAAAATTTGCAAGAAATTGACTTCATTTTTCTCAGATTTATGCGGATTTTTGGGTTGCGCGGTTGGCGCGACTATTTCGCTAACATTCATGCCAATGGGCGCGCCATCTGTGTAAAAAAGGGGCGATTGGCACGGGTCTGTGCCCGAAACCCGCGCCAACTGCGATGCCCTAGTTTTGACAAATCCTCCCCTGAAGGGATCAAAATGAAAAATACAGGTAATGAAATATAACTTAAAAAATGGCAAATGGTGTCGACTCTTACCTGAGACTGATGGAATCAAGATAGGTTCACTGGATCACTCGCAATCGTCGCCACAAGATTGCAAGGTAAATGGGTCATTGTTGCTCCACAAAGAGGTAAAAGTGAAAAGTAAATAATTTTTTACCACTTATGGCATTTATAACTTTTCAAAATCTTAAATTAGGTTTTAAAACATATTTGTTGATTATTTTATCATATTTTTGTCGAGGGATACGTTTGACACACATATTTTTGTGCAACGACAGGTTTTCACATGGTTTTGACGAAAAAACAAGTTGTATTTTATACTTTTGCGGACTCGGTAAAAACACGAAAAAATCACTAGTGGAGTCACCTTTCAACTCTTTTCTGACTCTCTAAAACCGAAAATATTGCCGAGACGCTTTCCGTTTTGAACTCGCTAAATGGCTACTAAATGATATCTACCTGGTATACATTTACCCCTTTTTTGGGTTGGGATAGATTATTTACGAAAAAGGAATACCTTAGCCTATCATGACTAAGAGGTTATGTCGGATGTTGTTTTCTACCTTTTCGGATCTGAGAGAATATTTACGAAAAGGGCCTTGCTGGAGTTTTTTTTCCACTTTCTTTTCAAACTCTCTAAACATGAAAATATGTTCAGTTCTCCCTTTGTCAGACTCGTTAAAAACTGATGACATCGGACTCCATCATTATGACGTTACTCGATTTCCTCCTTCCTAGGGCTCGTAAAATGTACTAGGTTGGATTTTTTCGAAGGACAAACTTACATCGCAAGAATATGCTATCCCCTTCAAGCTTGTTTACAAAAATAATTAGGGTACTTGCCAGAAATGGTGAGGGAAAATGGAACCAGACTTTAGTCGGCAGTATGTCACTCTTGAACATGGCACTTGTCTGCATTCATGTCGGGTTGGGGCATCTCAATTCGTCATTTGTTTGCCTCCACAGGTTTGGGTAATCTATTTTTACCGTTCATCTTCTCTTTGCCTCGTCGCCATGACCTCAGATCCCTTGATGTCAAATACTGCCAAATCCAGTGTCGTGCCACCGATATGTTCAAGAGAAGTTTTTCCTCTGCAATTTTCAACATCCCTCTGATTCTCTGTTGGTATTTATTCACAAATCATCATATTCCTCTGTCTTGTGTCGATGATGTGGGAAAAATCATGGCCCTCCTTTGACCAGGTTGGTTCCTGTCAACTTCATCTCATTTTCCAGGAAGCTGATCCAGAGACTCCCTTCAGGTACCCTAGAGCCTACATGTCTTAATGGAAGGTTTTTTGCATCCGTCAAAATTTTTACATCATTGGCCTTCGATCAAATGATTCTGCGAGTGTTCATCGCCAAATCACTATTCACATTCCACGGATTTTACCTCTTGTACCTTGAGAACCATTGTCATTACTGGTGGTTCCTCTCACGTCTGTTAACAACTCTCATTATTGGCTGGTAATCAGATGATGTTCCTGCATGTTCGACTTCAACTCGTCTATTCGCATGCTCGAACTTGTACTTTTTTCTAGTCGGAATGGAGCGCAAGACCCTGGGTTTTGTCTGATGAAATCCAGGCTGCGGGTTCTTTGTGAATTACTATGACTTATTACATGACTCTTCTGATTGGATGGTTGTGACCATACCTGAGTCTATTTGTTGATCCTTATTACGGGATGGTTGCATCCATACCTCGGGTCTCATTTTTTATGTACTCTATTATGGATGGTTGCGCCCATACCACATATCATGTATCATAGATATCAGTTGTATTTGTACTTGCAGGTTTTTCGACAACAGCGTTTGGGTCGAACGCGTTCTCATAAAGCATTTCTCAACTGTCAAACTTCATGTGTATGAAAACTCATCAAGGAAAAAAAGCATGCCAACTCAACTTGAGGTATTTCAAGGTCTTAACTCCAGTGTATCAGTGGTCAACACCTTAGCATGTTAGTTTGGTTCAATATAGATGCTACAAGCTGAATTGAAGAAAAGGGGTCTTAAAGTGATTATGCAAGATGTTGATGTTAAACATGGTAAGCCACACATTTTTTGTCACTTTTTGTCTTAATATATCATCACAATACATGTGCAAGGTTAAAAGATGATTTTTGGGCAAAGAAGAAGAAATTACAAAAAAATCTGCTAAAGTAGGTGAGTTCGTAGCGTGCTCCAGGCTTGAGGCTAAATTTTCACTACAAACTTGTTGTAGGATTCCTTAAGCTAAAAATCCTTCAAAAAATACATGGAAGAGGGTGCTAGAGGCATGTATTTATCTTATTAGACCCAAGGAAGAACCTCCATCAATCAGAAATGTCAAAGGTTATGCAAAAGGTGGAGAAATGAAAATGCTATGAACTCTCCTGAAATTTCATGTCCATGATGTTTTTAGCAGTCAACTTCAACTTAAATTTATGGCCAAATTAAAATTCATTTTGGAAATATGAAGGAGGTTTTTCTTTAGCCCAAGCCCATCTACTAAAACCTCTCTTAGTTTCTACAAATCCACCAGGTTTTGGAAATTGTGCACTCATCTTTTAGGCCTATTTTTCAGTATTTTCACTAACGAGATTTGTATAAAAATTGTAAAATTCGACTTGGAAGAGGTCCAACTCAACATCCACGTGGCATGATGACACATCAGTAGTCCATTACACTCAGAAAATTAGTTGGTTGCAGTTGATAAGGGTTATTAAGTAGATTTGTTCAACTATTTAATGAAAGAAGAGTCCTTTTTGTATTTAAACTTTGCAAAAGAGAAATATCCCTAGGAAGTATCCAAGTGATGTAATCCTATTTGAAATAGGTCTCTCAGGTGGGAATTCGAAGCTAGAAAGTTGTAAAATCATTTGTATGAGTCCTCACTCTATAAATGAGATAGTTTTAGAGTTATAAAGGGTTGATTGATGTCATGTTACCAGCTACTATTGTAATATTTTCAATATAGTAATATATAGTCGCAGAAGACTTCTATCAGACCTGAGATTCATTATGTGTTCTCATATTTGTTTGTGTAACCTATCTATTTGATTTTTATGCAGTTGGATTTATGTATAATCACTTGGAATTTGTGTTTTAATCATGTTCCAATTTCCTGTATATTATGGTTTATTGTTCTAATTGTATTATGGTGGGAATAAACACATGCCTCAACTTCCATGTTAGATGTTTTCATGTAATTGAGTTCCCTCTGAATCCATGCCCAATGGTAGCTACTTATTAACATCCTTCACTTGCATAAAAACATTCACAATACATCCGTAATTAGCTATCTTTGTATCCAAATATTGTCTATTGAATATTGTCATACATTACCTTGAGACAGCCATCTCAGGTTGGAAAGGCTAAGTTCCAACTAAAAGTGGTCTGAAATAGTTACTCTAGGTTGATTGTTGAAGCATCCCATCAGTTTCAATTTAGTGATAAAAACATCGTCGCAAAGAATCACTAGCTCCAACATATCTAAAATGTCCATGTTTCACTCCTCTTCCCTATCATCGCACAAACCATCAAGGCTCATGACTCCTTATGTATGTATTGGTAAATATCCTCAATCCATGATCATCAACCACATCCGTCGCAAACTCCACATGTCGCCCCACTGTGGAAATTCAGCCTCTCTAACTCAAGTTACATGTTATCGCTGCAACATATATCATGTGGACTCATCATGTATAGTCAACATCATGTGAATCTGTTTCCATGATACTCTAAGATAACTCAAACACAACTCCACAAATTGTTATATCCCCCATGACTCGAACTAGTCGGGTGATTAGTCCAACCATCACGCTCAAATCACAAGAATGCACATCCTCACACCATCTTCAGTTGTTTCTCTAACATCCTGTCACGTCAACAACTCGATTACGAATCCATCCCATCTCTATCAAAATCATCCATGCTCAGGTCCATGAAGTGGCCTCCATCTCATCTGCAACATGTTGTCCTTAAAAATATTAGAATAAGCCATATCTAGGTATATGAAGTAGCCTCCATCATATCTACAATATGTTTTCCATGATGCTAATTCCCATGTGCTTTCTGCGGTCAAGTACCAAAGTAGCCACATCTATCTAAGCATCATCCATCAATGTGTTAGGGACCTTTCACCAAAGGCCCCTTTGTGAGGGCGATGCAGTCCTTCTCATGTCATCAAGGCACTACACACACCCCCCCTCCAAAGGTCTAATGCAAAGAAAGGTTCAAGAAGTTTCCTCCATGACTCTCATCCACCCAAGTATCATATTCATGTTAGGTACTCAAGTACTAATGCACAACAACAACCTCCTCCTGAGTACATCCAAAATTTCCAAGCTTCTCCCTTGTCAACTGAAAATATATATAACTATGGATTACCTACAAAAATACATAATTTCAGCTGAGTATCCACCTACATAATTCTTCCCTAGGCTTGGATCACAAGAAGCACTCAAGCCTCCTCTCTCCACAACACTATCACGATGAAGATCCTCGGTAGAAGTCTCAACTTTATGTTTAAGAAGTGGAATTTTCTTTCCACTTCCATCCTTCTTTTCCCTCATAGCTCTTGAAACAAAGTCAGTCAAGTTATTCTCCTTTTTGTTTGAGTCATACATCCAAGTTTCCCCTGTTCCACATAGTCATGTCTCACATCCAGGTCCTTCTCATATAAAACCATCAAAGCAATCCTTGGTTGATATCCCAAGCGAATCTTCCTTGTAATAGGAACAATCATGGTTTTCCCATCAATGGTAATCAAGACTATATCATGGTCCACCATCGGTATGGCCTGTGCTGCAACAAAAAATTCCTTCCGCAAAACCATAAAATGATCATCCATCTCAATTGCTCTCAAATCCAACCTTCCAAACCATGAACCCACTCTCACTTGTGTGTTTTTCAAAACACCATTCACAACCTTCATACCAGAATTGATTTCTTTGAAAGAACTCAACTCTTTCTCCATTCCAGCCTTATTCTTTCCAAAATATGAAGCTACCTTCTTGCTAAGGAAACTATGAGTAGCCCCCGTATCCACCAAAGTTGCAATATTATTTCGATGTACAGTTACCTGCACAAAAATCAACTTCAAGGAACCTCCATCTTCCACTAATTTAATCTTGTGTCTTATCTCAATAACCTTCTTCAATAAATCCACCTCAGAGTTGTGTTTCGGCTTCAGATTCGACCTAACAATCTTATTATTGTATGCAATCTCTCCTTTTGGTTCATTTGAGAAATATGATCCCAGTCTAGCTTGAGTTCCATTAAGTTTCTCCTTCTTCGCACGTTGCTCAAGTGCACCTATGTGACAAAGATCGACTTCCTCCACTCAAAGTGCTCGAATCATCTGCAAATCATCTTGCATGGATTGGTAGCAATATTCAAGTTTGTATATGTATGTAAGTTCATCTTATTCTATAACAACAGGTTTGTGATTAAGAAATTCCCTCTTGATCTCATCCTCAAGCGCCTTTAATTCGTCCTACAACTTAGCACTTTCTTCCCTTAAGCGAACTATTCATACATGAGTTCTTGGAGTATTAAGTGATTGTGTTGTATCTTCTCGTCAAGTTCATCAAGTTAAGCAGACCTGCCATGAAGATTGTTCAAGGATTTCCTCACCTCCACTATCCCATCTCCAATATGCCCCAAGTGTTCTCACTCTTGCACAAGAGCTTCATAGTGTTGTTGCTTCTTGTCCTTCCAATATCCTATCATGTCATCAAGCTTTTGAAAAGCTCTCAAAACTGCAATCTTTCCCCGTTCAACTTTGGCATTGACCAATTTCTTTCCCCTACTTCACTTCCTAATGTCTCACTAAGACCAACCAATATAATGTCCAAGAATAAATACCAACTGTAACCATGTCGTTGTGTTCCTACTCCCTTCAACAAAGCTCAACTCACCCTGAATTGAGCTTTAATACCATTTGTCACGAACTGGCAATGGTGTCAGTGCTTCACACTTCCTTAATAATCAACGTAGCTTGACTCACTCGAAATTAAGATCTGATGCCACCTATCACGACCCTATACTTGTGGTACTATTTCATGTTGGAATTATTATGTATGTGTTGTCCTTGATGGAAACCCACTTTTACGAGAAAAAGTATATGGTAATTGGATGAGTACACAGATCAGTTCAGAGGTGATTGAGTGATGGAACATAATGACAGAATGATGAGACACAAGTTTGCAGGTCAGAGACAAAATTTTATGAAGGTGAATATTTGAAGAAATATATGTCGGTTAGACGAGGCCAAGTCGTGTACACATGCAGGTATGAAGAAGCAAAGTCGCGTACATATTGGCGCACTATTTAATTAATATCAGGGGTCTTTACCATGGTATTAGCCCACAATATTGAGTGTAGTAACAACTATTTGATCATGTCAAAGTGTAATATTCCTAATTAGCAGCAGCTAATTGGAAATATTAATTTTGCTCAGATTTTGCCTTTCTAATGTTTAGTCATGAAATAAAGGGGGCGATGGGACCCATAACCCAAACATAGGATAAAATAACTCCCTAAAGTCACTTAGATAAATTAATATTTCATCATGGGGCCCAGGGGAGCCAAGTGAAAGCGCAGGGAGAGGGACAACGTGGAGGCAGCATGGGCCAGGAAAACGCAGTCTAGTGGGGACAATGTGGCCATGAAGGGACAACGTAGTTGAGTGGGGCCCAAGGGAGAGCTAGGCTATCAAGAATAAAAGGAGGGAGAGGCTAACCATTCATTCATTCTATTATGCATCTTCTGAATTTTTTTCTATCAGACATTGATCATGCTTACGCTGTTTAGCGAAGTCTGCAAGTGATGTTCATCACGATGGTGTCTCCGAGCAAAGATCCCAACCTCAACCACGGGGGACTTCCAGTGCCAGCTCAGGTGAGGAGATCCACCATTGATTTCTAGAGCAAAGCACGCAATACCTTTCATCCAGGAGCATGCAGTCACTAAGGCAGCGCAGTCACACTGAGGGATTGCGCAGTCTTAGGAGTAGGCATCACCGAGAGTGAAGGGAGAGCAGGAATTTCATCTCGGGAGTAGTGTGAAGGGATCATCCCTTCACAAATAATATTTTGTAATAGGAGGAGGCCATCATTTTCAGTTTGACATTCCAAGGCCAACGTGCTCACCTGGGGTGCGTGATTTTCCCAAGGGGGTCAAATTCCAAGGTCAGCCTTTCCGGAATTCCTTCCTGGGTTTTTCTGGGTTTTTGGAGGAGAGCTCATATTTTGAGTTTCATATTTTTCTGAGCAATGGAACAACCCCAAAGAGCAGCTCCATTCCAGACAGAGGTAACAGTTCCAACAGCAGTAGCAGCAGCTCAGGGAGTTACGCAGTCATAGAGAGAGAGCAGCCATTCACCGTGGGATTCTGAGAGTATTTTCATCTTGCCTTTAGCAAGACAAGGTGCCATCATTCTGATCACCTTTGTACACATTTTCGTCTTTCAGATTATAATAAAATGGCTCATCTTTTCTCCATGTTTGCAGTGTTTTTCATGATTTTTCTCTATTTGTTGTAGTTATTGTTTATGCTGCTTTATATTTTTGTTTATTTCCTATTTAGAATATTACAGTGGTATTATAGCTCATAGACTTGGCTCATCTTGTGGAGCATATCAGTATAGGACACCCAAAGGAAAGGAATACATCACTTACCAGAAAAAGCGGTACAGGATCCAAGAGCGGAGACACGAGGCCACATTTGGAGAAGGGGACTGTGTTTGTGTGGTGGATTCAGAGGAGGAGGAACCTATGGCTGAAGAAAGAGATGACGGGAAGGATTTCGGGAATCTCCTCCTGAAATCTGTGTAGGGGCTCTCGAGGAGGATAGAGGAGATGGGTCAGAAGTTTGTCATGGATAACAGACGTCATGAAACCCCAAGGAGTTTTCACATCGATGAGGGATATAACACTTCCGATCACGTACAAGAGCAGATCACAGCGTAGTAGGTAGTACCACACACTCCTCCACGTTCCACGATGCCCACATTCTTGACTATAGGCACCAGAAAGGGAGGACCCTAGGAGCCGAAGGTGGTTCATTTGGGTGACTATTTTTTAGAGTATTTGTCTTATGGGCGAGAGTTTGGTGAAGCTCTCACTTTCCACGATTTTTTCCAGCTCAAAAAGGACAACAGATCCCACAACCAAAACAAAGGTGGTGAGTACACGCAGGGAGGTGAGCTTCAACGTACTATGGGCAGGTTTTTCTTGCCAACTTTTGATAGGTCATCTAAATGTTCAGCAAAAGCTTGGGTGGAGAAGTAGGACATTTATTTTCAGCTTAATCAGATGGTAGAGCGGGAGGCCATCAAGGTGGCATCGCTGCACCTTGAGGGAGAGTCCCATGAATGGTGGTTCCATGGGATGGCCACGCTGGGTCTGGGTCACTCAGCAGTGACAACGTATGTGGAGTTTACATGAAGATTGGTGGAGCAATTTGACCAGAGGGATCCGGAAGAGAATTTTTTCGAGTTGACCAAGCTCAAGCAGACTGGGAACCCGAAAACTTACATTTTCGAGTTCTTGAGACTTTCAGTGATGGTTCTCGACTTGTCCTCAGCTAGGAGGATTTACGTATTCGCTGATGGGTTGGCAGAACCTCTGTGTGGGCTAGTTAGATCCATGAGGCCTGCTGCACTTCAGGATGCAGTCAGGAGGACCAGAGATTTGTAGGATGCTTTGCCCAGGACCAGATCTCCTTTCCCCCAAAGACCGACATTTCAGCCAAAGGGGAAGGACACAAGAGTTCCACCAGTGAAGGGGAACCAAGGCCGGGGACCTTTGGACAATGATACCCGAAGAGACTTAAGACGGAGGAAGCTATGCTTCACATGCTAGGAGCCATGGGCACTGGGTCATCGATGTGCCGCAGGGAAGGAACATTACATAGATGTCTTCTCCAATAGTGAGGGAGAATAAGATGCCTATGATGGGATAGAGGAAGAGGCCAACGTTGTAGTGCAGAGAGGGGATCATCCACCACCTCCTCCCCTAGGAGCAGGAGGACCAGTGTTTGCACCCACAGGAGGAGTCCTTGCATATTTGCGAGGGGTTTTGAAGTATTTGACACTGCGTGTCCGGGGCACCGTTCAGGGACAACGTGTTTCAGTTCTAGTCAATAGTGGGGCCACTTAGAACTTTATTGATGCCCAACTGGTAGAGAGCAGGGGCATACATATAAAAATCTTTGATGGCTTCTCAATACTAGTACCGGGTGCCAGAACTATGTAGTGTGCTAGATACATTCTGACATTCGCAGTGACCATGGGGACCTACACTATGACAGATCATTTTTTTGTAGTCAACATTGCGAACACCAATGTGGTGTTGGGAGTGCAGTGGTTGATCGTGCTAGGGAAGGTTGCCACAAACTGGGAGACTTTGGAGATGGGGTGGGCGGACAAGAAGAGCGATAAGCATGTGATGATATGAGGCATGCACACATATCCTCCGCAGATAGTTTTAGCACACCGGATGGAGGCAAAATTTCGGAAGGGATACATAGAGTGGGAAATAGAGCTACATATTCAGAGGAAGGGGCCACAGGATAGACAATTCACTCAGATGTGTAGTCGATTTTGGGCAGGTATTCTGCGGTTTTTAGGGATATACCACCAAGAAATCCGCTAGACCGGGGGTTTGATCATTCCATTGAGCTAGAGAAGGGTATTCAGGCTTTTATCACCACACCCTATAGGAATCCCAAAGCCTACATGGATGATATTGAGAGAGCCATTCATGAGCTCTTAGCACTGGGACACATCTGGCCCAATATTAGCCCATTTGCTTATTCTGTCGTACTGTTGAAGAAGAAAGATGGTGTTAGGTCTCTGTAGTTTGCAAGATTGGCAAATAAAAATGCTACAGAGCCTACATTTGAACCATTTTGGGATTCTAGGATCTAGCCCTCCCGAATCTAGAGAGGGATCTCTCTATAAGTGAAAATATTGATTTATCTTTTAAGGTTTTGGTATGATATTAGGATAGTTATTAAGAACAAGGGTTTTTGTTTGTTTGGTTGGGTGTGATCTTTAATTGAGCAGAAAGTCCTGAAAATGAAAGGGTTTTAGAGGGGTGAAGGTGTGAATAATCAAAACAAGGTTCAGCTGATAGGATAGGTAAGAAACAACACTTAATCCATTAGGCTATGGAGTCACAAAAGGTTTTAATTGCACAACAGTTTTCAAGAGTGGTCCATGGGGCAAGTCATCTATAACAAAGGATATTTTAGATTAAATGATGGAATGGAACATTAAAAGTGTTGAGAAAGTGAAAAAAGCCAATAATTTCAACAAGGATTTATCAACTTTCCATACAAGAAAATCATTTTTAAGCAACTTTTTGAAACCAGCCAAAGGACAGGGCTAATCATAGACTTCTTTGGACAAGCTTGTATTAAATCTAACGTATCAGACAAACAATCTAGTAATCCACATGACTACTGTCTACTCAACTTAGTGTTCCTAAATTGATGTCATAAATTGTCAACCAGGGCTAGTAAACTGTTGAAGTGAAGTGCACTATATGTGCTTAGGTATCTGTTTCTCACTACATTGTGTTTAGTGTTTTTCCAATGTTTTTTATTTTGTGTTTTTATTCTAAGAGGAAAATAACTGAGTGTTGGTAAAGAGAAGTTGTTGGTCACACTAAAACAGAGCAAAACCTATTCTAAACTCTGTATGGCACTTGAGAACAGAAAATGCAATACTTTAACAAGAAAAATATCTCATAGCATGAACTCAATAACTCATAACATGAACTCAGTCCAATTCATTCATTAGAAATATGTTGGAATAATTTGAGAAAAGGATAAGTTTAATGTAATGAGGTTCTTCTAAGTAAACAACAATCTACAATATCATAGAGAAAATCTCGTCCATGGCTAGAAATTTGTTGGAACACATTTGGAAAAAGATAGTCTGCAACCTAGTGAAGAATTCTACTCTAAATTAACCTATGACACCGAAATTAATCCATTCCACAACTCAAAATATCACTGTTAAACCTCATTCAAGAATTAGAAATCTTTTGGAATAGCTTTGGAAAAGAGGAAGTTTGTGAAATTATGAGAATTTGCAGAACAGTCAAGACTTCAAAATTACATTACCAATTCTTGTTCCTATGATGATGATGTATTAGTAGAAATTAAGAACAGGAGTGGTTTGTAAATAATGAAGGCCATCAAGTCTAACTTAACAACTAGAATACAACTTACTAATAAAACTAAAAATACAATGGATAAAACTGAACTAGAATGCAATCATTCAAACTTGAAATACAGTGAACAGAATTGAACTAGAGTGCCATTAACCTTCGGAGTTTTACAACTAAACTAAAATGCAACTAATCACTGAAATACTACAGCTCTGTCTCATTCGGTGTTAGTGGTATTTTGGAACAATTCATAGAACAAGATTGGCTGTAACATGTGATGTAAATGAGCATAAAAACATAAAGTTCAAAAAAAAAACACAACTAAGCTCTAAAACACCACAGCTAAGTCTCACTCAGTGTTAGTGATATTTTGGAATAATTCGTAAGAACAAGACTAGTTGTAACAATTGATGTAATTGAGCACAAAAATGTAAAGTTCAGAAAAAATGCAACTAATTCCTAAAATACTACAGTTATATCTCACTCAATGTTAGTGATATTTTATAACAATTCGTAAGAATAAGACTGGCTGTAGCATCCAATGCAAGTGAGTATAAAACACAAAGTTCAGAAAATTGCTTAAGCTAGGAATGCAACAAGGCTAAAGTTACTTATCTAAACAATGTGCACAGAGCTTCTCGGGCAGTAGGGGCCCTCTACCACCGGATTAGCATACAAATCTCCTCAAGATTGCCTCAGATCTTGCAATAAAGCGGTACTTCTTTCATTAAAGGAAAAGTATTTCAAAACAGAGTATTACGGTCTTTTGAGATCTAGCAACAAAACATCAATCTAGCTAGCTGTCTCTCGGTCTTCCAAGTCATTATTATAAAAGAAATACATAAATACCCTTGAGATGAAATAGGAACAAGTTTCTTTTTCAATCAAAATCAAATTAGAACTCTTATGGAAGCCTCGTACTTTGTTGGAGACATCTATAGAGTCCCTGTCCTGGTAGGAATCTGCTTCTTGGCTTTGATCTCTTCCACGTGCATAACCACCTGTAGCTTCTTTCTCAGAATTCATAGAGAGAAATAAATTATGTGGGAGTGTTGTGGAATTAAAACATATGCGTTTTTCCTTGAAGTGACACCTGTAACCTGTGAGAACATGAAGATAGCTGCGGAATAGGCGACTGGCTACAGAATGGCTGCATTCTGTAGCTGAGTCTAGTAAAAAATTACTACAACAACAAAACCATGAAAATATAACAAGTCAGTCATTGTATACATTCCTAAAGTGACTTTAATCAATCCTATTGACCATTTAAGCCTGTAATTGATAAGGGACAAAGGAAATGAAGTGAAATTTGGTGAAGGGAAAGGACATCTTTGGGGCTCAACATACCCCCACTGCAAAGTTTTTGCATGTCCTCATGAAATTAACTCATATATTCTGAGACTTCTGCTAGGACATCTAGGCTCCTTCTTCTGCATTGCCTGATATTCAATGGCCTCCTAGGATTCTTTATGACCAACTTGAATCTCCAATTTATAAGTGCTCTGCTCAACTTTTTGTTTTTCTTCTTCAATTTCTCACTAACCTTGCACAATTTTTCCATTTGTAGAGAGAGAGTTGTATTCATATCACTTTTCAGCTTAACCTGCTCCCTTAAAATGTCATTCTCATTCTTGATATGCCTATTGAGTACTTCTAACTCATATTTATCTCTTCTTAGCATATCAATTGCAGATTCTGGTGGGCTAGGAGTTCTGTCTCTACTTTCTGAGGCTCTCTTCTCTAATGTCTCAACATAATTATAAATTTTTTGTTGTGCTGGGTCTATCTCCAGAGCTCCTTCATCAAGGTCCTCCTCGTACTGGTACTGAAGTGATCTAGCAATTGGTGTCTCTTCATCCTCAATGTTTATAATTCTCGTTTGTCTAACCCCTGTTTTCTTCAATATACCTCTAAGCCTGTGGCTTCGTCTTGGTTGAAATGGTCCTTCACCTCTCTCCTTGGCATACCTTCTTATCATCTTCTCCTTTTTAAGTTGTTTCTTAATTTCAGTCAATTTCTCAGAAATTATCTCCTCACTGTCCTCTTGTATGGACTTACCAGTTTTAGTTTCAACAGCTTTGGAAATTTTCCTTCTCCTGCTTCTTCTTGTAAGTTTGCCTTCAGATGGAGATTCCTTGGGTTCTTCAAAGTGATTCCTCACTAGAAACTCATCCCAATTGTCTCCCATCTTTCTCAAATGATGTTCAATCAGGATTTTAACTAGGCCGTGGTGGTACAAAGTGGTTTCCAGGAATTGAACCCTTTTTTGAACATTAGAGGCCATTCTCTTCAGACTATGAAGTAGGAAAAAGGGTAAATTGATTTCTTCATCTAAGAAATGCATCATTAGCCGAATATGATAAATATATAAGGTACCAAACCTTCCCTCACAAGTTATAAAATTTTGCAAAATGAGCAACATATTCCGCCATTTATTCTTCAGTGCTGAGCTAGGAATGCCCTTCTTAAAAATGGAAACATCCATACCTAGTGTTTTGAGCATTTGCCTCCATGCCTCATTATGAAATTCCTTATTTTTGAACCATCGTTCTCCTTGCCTGGGTAATTCTTCTGCTTCTATAATAAAATCTTCTGTAATAGTGAATTTAACATCTCCTATTTCGACTTCTGCTCCATTGAAGGACCGTGCAAATGTTTTAGTTACCTCTTTATGAAAACCATTGAATTTTTCCAAAAATTGTAACCACCTAGCCTGCTGTAGCATTTCTATAACTTGTGGGTAACCCTCCAAGTATTTGGTTCCGACTGGTTCGGACCTTACTATGAGACCCATGGCTTCTCTTCTCAACCTTCAATTTACTGCTCTTCTATCCATGGTGAAAATGGCATTTAAAGAGTTTTTTTTACCCCAAAGGTGCTTTCTCTGTTTATGCAGTAGGAATTAGCTACGGAAGGATGATATGAAGAGGTTATAGAATGAGTGAAATGTAGTGAGGGTGATTTACATGAATTAATGAGTTCTAGAGCCATCATGGGAGAAAATACCACGGAAACATTTCATGAGAAATTCAGAATCATCACTGAATACTTCGGCCTAGTGACGTGACTGATTAGGTGACTTCAGTACTTAAGCATTAAGTTTTAAATGATGATTTGATATGGCGGAGTGGAGGGGATTTTGTCCAAAGTTTTTATGATAGGTTTAATAGGCATGATCAACATGAATAATTAAAACAACTTTTTTTGAATCATACATGACTTAACTATACTATAACTTTCATATTCTGTCATCATAATAATTTTACAACTTTACCTTTGCCTTTCCTTTAATTTCTGTGGTTTTGATATGCTTTGTCCTCCTTTGAAAATCATTGATTCTTCAGTCTTCATAATTCCTTTGATTTTTCTTGTTGAAATAGGTGTGCAGGGTCAATTTTCTGTTGAAAAAGTGTTGTTGGATAATTGCCTTCAGGATATCTGGCTGCAGAATGTCTAGCTGGCTGCAGAATGTTTGACTGGCTGCAGAATGTACCTGTAGGAACTTTCAAACATGGAATGGAATGTTGTATGAAATGGATCATGAAATATGGTGGAATGTCTCAGGAGTGAAGTGAAATGTAATGGAATAAAATGAATCACAATTGTGAAGTGGAATGAACCATAAAAAGTGGTCTGCAATTCATGATTTGTAATACTCAATCTGCAGAAAGAGATCAAATTTAGAAATCTGAGATGGAAATGGAATGGACCATTAAATAGAGTGAATGAAGTATGGATGAATGGAGTGAATTAAATATGAATGAATGGAGACATGATGGAGTGATACTTATGATTTTGTGATAGCTAATTGCAGAAAAAAAACATATTTGAAAAGCTAAAGTGTCAGAAGGATTCTGATTTTCACTTTATCTTTTCCGTATAAACATGCTAATCAGTGATTAGTTTTCATGTTTATACTTTATTTTTTTTATTTTTATTTTTTTTTCATTTGAATTCAGAAAATTCAACTAAGTTGATGAAGAAGAAAAATGCTTCTTCATTAACTTCACATTACTGTTTTCCTGGAATCTCTTGAAAAATTCTTCTCTTGAAAGTGGCTTATGATACAACTTCAATCTATGACCATTTACAAGAAAGGTGACCTTCTCTTCATCTATTCTCCTAATTTTTATTGCTCCATTGTAAAAAATTCTCATAATTTCATATGGCCCAAGCCAATGCGTTTGGAATTTACCTCGAAAATCTTTGAACTTTGAATCAAACAAGAGAGCCCAGTCACCTTCTTTGAACTTATTTTCCTTGATGTACTTATCATGCTATCTAGTCCTTTGTTGTTGGACTATACTTGTTTTCTGGACTGCATCCTGTCTAATCTCATCCAATTCATTAATCTGCTCCAATATGTGCTTTTGTGCCTCTGTTAGATCAAGTCCTAGCTGAACTGCCATTTTAAAAGTTTGAATCTGAAACTCTATGGGAAACAAAAATTATTTTCCATAAACAAGTTCATAGGGAGTATGACCTGTTGTGCTTCTCCATGTAGTTCTATAGGCCCACAAGGCTTCAGGAAGCCTGTCTTCCGAAATTTTTCTATGTAAATAAACAATATTTGTTAGGATTCCTTCAATGACTTTATTGGTAGATTCCACTTGACCATTTTCTTGTGGATGATAGGGAGTAGATTTTATGTGTCTGATTTTGTACCTCTCCATCATTTGTTCTACTAGCCTTGATGTGAATTGAGCTCCTTGATCTGTAAAAATTTCCCTTGGGACACCAAAACGAGTAAAAATTTCCTCAAAAAGAAAATTAACTACAGATTCTTCAGTAGCATAAAGTAATGGCTTAACTTCTACCCATTTGGTAACATAATCAATGAAAAATAATATATATTTCTTTTGTCTTGATGGAGGACTAATAGGTCCTACAAAATCTAAAGCCCATTTTTCAAAAGGTTCAATATGTACCTGAGGCTGCAATGGCATCTCACCTGAAGGAGAAGGTTTCCCTACCCTTTGGCAACTGTCACACCTTTTGACATACTCTTTAGCATCTTTAAAAAGAGATGGCCAATAATATCCTAAATGAAGGACCTTATAAGCTGTCCTCTTATCGGCAAAGTGTCCGCCACAAGGTTCATCATGACATGCCTTGAGGATCTCAAGTATCTCATCTTCCCGAACACATCTTCTAATGATAAAATCTGGACCTGTTTTGTATAACTCATTAGCAACCCATGAATATTTTGCACTGTCATAAATGATCTTTCTTTTGTCTCTTGCATTCATTATTGAAGGAAATTTCCCTGAAACTAAATAATTAGCAATGTCAACAAACCAAGGAGTCT
Source organism: Pinus albicaulis (assembly GCA_034641835.2). Taxonomy (NCBI): domain Eukaryota; kingdom Viridiplantae; phylum Streptophyta; class Pinopsida; order Pinales; family Pinaceae; genus Pinus; species Pinus albicaulis. Next base: position 471,458,588 of record CM076575.1, read on the forward strand.
GAGTAGAGATTGCAAAAATATATTCATCAGGGAATTGATCTTCAACTCGAGTGTTATCTTTGATGTTTTGGAGTCTAGATAGGAAAACAACTACTGTGTTTTGTTTTCCAGGCCTATCTAGAATGGTAATGTTGAATTCTTGTAAAAGCAATAACCATCTTATGACTCTACCATTAGTAATTGATTTTTTCATTAGATATCTAATTGCAGAGTGATCTGTGTGAACAAAAGTTTCATAGCCTGTTATATAGTGTCTGAATTTGTTTATGGCATGAACAACAGCTAAAAACTCTTTTTCAGTTACAGTATAATTTAACTCTGAAGGAGTCAAATTTTTACTTGTATAGTAGATGGCATAAGGAATTAGGTCTTTTTGTCCCAATACTGCTCCTAAAGCTATATCTGAGGCATCTGTTGAAATATGAAAAGGTAACTTCCAGTTAGGTCCCCTTAAAATAGGTGCTTCAGAGATTTTTGTTTTCAATATCTCAAAGGCTAACTGGCAATCAGGATTCCACTTGAATTCACAGTCCTTGGTAAGTAATTTGAAAAGTGGAGATGCTATCTTGGTGAAGTTTTCTATAAACCTTTGATAATATCCTGTAAATCCTAGAAAACTCCTAACATATTTTTGACAACTTGAAATAGATAAGTTAGAGATGACTTCAACTTTTGACTCATCAACTCTAATCCCATCCCCTGAAATGTGATGTCCCAAAACAATTCCTTCAGTAAACATCATAAAACACTTCTCATGACTTAGTGAAAGATTTGCTTCTTTACATCTCTTTAAAACTTTTTCCAAGTTTACTAAAGCTTCTTCAAATGTGTTTCCATAAACTGTGAAATCATCCATATATACCTCTACACAATCATGTATTAGCTCTAAAAAAATTCCTAGTATCGCCCTTTGAAATGTTGCAGGTGCATTGCATAATCCAAATGGCAATACTCAGTAAGCATAGGTACCCCAAGGACAGGTAAATGTGGTTTTGTCTTGATCTTCAAGTGCTACTTGAATTTGGTTATAACCACTGAACCCATCTAAAAATGAGAAGTACTTTTTGCTAGCTAATGTATCTAACATCCGATATATGAAAGGTAGGGGAAAATGATCTTTAAGAGTAGCTTTGTTTAATTCTCGGTAGTCAATACATATCCTCTATTTACCATTTTTCTTTGGCACAATTACCAAAGGAGAAACCCACTAACTATCTGAAATGGGATAGATAAAGTTGACATTTAACAATTTCTGTAATTCTTCTTTAACAATTTGCCTAAGATTTGGATTCATCCGTCTTTGAGGTTGTCTAATTAGTTTACAATTTTCCTCTATGTAGATGTGATGAGTGCAAGTCTTGGGGCTTATCCCTTTCATATCAGTGTACTCCCATGCATATGCAGAAGAATGTCTCTGTAATATCTTGACTAGCTCTACTTGTTGAGATTTCTCTAGGTTCTTGTTTATGTTTAAAGTTTTGCCTGGAAATATCTCAATTGTAGAGCTGCCAAATTTATCCATGGAATAGAGAGACATTTGTCTTGATGATAAAAACTCAATGTTGGATTCTTCTTGAAATTGTTCATGTTTGTATTCCAAAGAGGATTCAAATTTTTCTAAGGTATTCAAAATCTGGCTATCTTCACTAATTTCTGAAATTGTGAAGAGAGGTTGTAAGTCTTCTTCATCCTCTATCCATTGAGTATCATATAATTTTGTAATTGTCTTTGCTGGAGGATACAAGGTAAATTTCTTGGTTGAACTACCATCAGAGATGTACATATCACCGGATCTACAACTAATGAAAGCATCAGCTGTAGCTAACCAAGGTATTCCTAATATAATAGGATGCCCTCCTAGATTGCTCTTAGGAGTTAGGATCATAAAATCCACAGGATACTCCCAAGAATCTAGGGACACTGGAATGTCTTCTATTACCCCATCAGGTTTAATCACAGATCTGTCTGCTAATTGTAATAATGTGGGTGTAAAAAGAAGATTAGGAAGTTTCAGTTTATCCATGATTTGTCTACTCATGATATTGATTACTGCTCCTAAATCAATGAGTGTGTTTTGGATCTCAATTCCATTGATGTGAATTTTGACAACTGGATTTCCTGGGTCTAGATACTTTGGAATAGCAATCTTACCCATCATGATATCTGCTATTTTTCCTGCCAATTGAATTTTCTTTGTCTCTCTTATTCTTTTTCCTGTTTTCTTCATGCTCAACTCCTTTATTGTCTTTGCTAAGATTGGAATTTCCTTGATAGCTTGCAATAATGGGATCTTAATACAAACATTTCTCAGCTCATCTAGGAAATCATAATTAGGCACCATGATTTATTTTTCTACACCTCTATCAATTTGTAATCTTTCTGGAAAGGGAGGTGTAGAAGTGGATGTTGATGACTGTTCTAATATAGGAGTTGAAATTATTGGTTCTTTTTGTTTTGATTTTTCAATGTTTAGGTCTTGGAAAGGTGTGTTCTCTTCAAGACTTTTATTCACCAGTAGAGAATCTTCCTCAGAGTTGTTTTGCTCTTGTATGATTACAGAAGGTTTCTTCTTTTCAAGTATTCTTCCAGACCTAAGTTGAACATCACTAAGGTCTAAAGGAGTAATCAAATAAATTGGAAACTGTGAGCCTTCTATCATGTATGTATTCTGAGGATTTTTATTGTTGGGTTTTGGTATGGGTTGGGCAGGCAACTGATTTGTTTTCTGAGGAAATGGTAATGGAAGTGGTGGATTTTGAGGATTTTGTTGAAAATTCTGTTGAGGAGGAAAATGTGGATATGGTGGATATTAATAGTACTGAGAGTATCTTCCATAGGGATTTTGTGCTCCTTGCGCCCAAGTTTGAGATTCATTTTGGAATTGGGGCCAAGGTTGCTACCAAGAATTCCAATTTGGTGGGGGTTGATTATACATCTGATCATGGAATCCTTGTGTTTGAGGTCCTTTCCACGGCCTTCTAGAGACAAAATTGAGAGATTCTGTGGAATTTGTAGAGGTTTATTCTTGAAAGACCGCTTTAAGACCAGGAAGTGAAGGGAAACTCTTGGTCTCATGTTTTTCTGAATAAATTACACAGGTCTCTACTACTTTTTCATCCAAATGGCACTATCTCAAGGCATGCTTCTTTCTACATTTGGGACAAAATATTTCTAAGGCATCAGATTCAGTTTTCTGTTTGTTTTGTAACTTAAGGGTGTCTATTTGTTCACTAAAACTCCCCAAAATATCGGATTTGAATTCATCAAGCATATGTCCTATTTCTGCCCTACTTACTGTCCCAGAAGCATATTTACTTGCCCTTGCAAGAGCAGGGTCTCTTGGTCCTTTTACAGTTTTAGATTTCCCTCTTGAAAAGTTGATACATAATTTATCTATTTCAGGTAATGTGAGCTGAGATATATCCCCTTTTCCCATCATGTTAAGGATATCTAACCATTCATCCCTAATTGTCTTCAATAAGAGAGCTTTCAAAGTGTCTTAATCTAAGTTTTCCATTTTTGCCCTCTTGATGTTATAGTTAAACCTCTCCAACAAATCTTCCAAATTTTCATCCTCCTTTTGTAACATTTTAAACACTTCCTCCTTATGGTTGACTGGCATACAGTAATCCAAATACCTCTCTAGAAATGCTTGTTTCATGTCTTCCCATATTCTAATAGAACTGTTGATCAAACTCATAAACCATTTTAATGTTGCTCCTTTCAATGTTGAAGGGAATACTTTAAGTCTTTGAGCATCTTGTAAGTAGTCATAAGTTCTACATAGGACTTCAAATTCAAATAGGAAGGTTTCAAGGTCTTCAGTTTTGAGTCCATAAAAGTTTGGAAAGACAGAGGGTGAAATGTTTTTCATAGTTGCATTGGTTTCTTCATCTACTATAGGAAACCCAAAATAGCTTCCCATTTTTCTTCTACCTCTTCCTCTGCCTCCTTCTCCTTCTGCACCTCTACCTCCTCCTCTACCTCTACCTCTACCCCCTCCAAATAGTGTGTGTTCTCCATTAAAAACTCCTCCCCCTTCTTCTACCATAGTTGATTCTTCTGTGGAAGTTGAAAAGTTTGTGCCCCCAGCAGGGGTCTCAGAATCTTCTTCTAAGACAGGTTCAGTGGATAAAGTGGAAGGTATTTCTAATGGAATATCTGATCTTAAGTTCTCTGGAAGTCTAGGATCAGTAAAGGATGGAATGTGGGTTTGATTTGGAGGTGTGCTGGCTCTTGGTCTTGGTGAAACAAGTGGTGTTCTAGGAATCAAGCTTCTGCTTCTTATGAATCTACCCCTTGAGTCTCTTTCTCTACGCATGTCATTGTTTTTGGGAGGTAAGAAACAAGGCTACCTAGTTACACTTCCCCGGCAACGGCGCCAAAATGTCTGCTCAACTTAGTGTTCCTAAATTGATGTCATAAATTGTCAACCAGGGCTAGTAAACTGTTGAAGTGAAGAGCACTATATGTGCCTAGGTATTTGTTTCTCACTACGTTTTGTTTATTGTTTTTCCAATGTTTTTGATTTTGTGTTTTTATTCTAAGAGGAAAAGAACTGAGTGTTGGTAAAGAGAAGTTGTCGGTCACACTAAAACAGAGCAAAACCTATTCTAAACTATGTATGGCACTTGAGAACAGAAAATGCAATACTTTAACAAGAAAAATATCTCATAACATGAACTCAATAACTCATAACATGAACTCAGTCCAATTCATTCATTAGAAATATGTTGGAATAATTTGAGAAAATGATAAGTTTAATGTAATGAGGTTCTTCTAAGTAAACAACAATCTACAATATCACAGAGAAAATCTCGTCCATGGCGAGAAATTTGTTGGAACACATTTGGAAAAAGATAGTCTGCAACCTAGTGAAGAATTCTACTCTAAATTAACCTATGACACTGAAATTAATCCATTCCACAACTCAAAATATCACTGTTAAACCTCATTCAAGAATCAGAAATCTTTTGGAATAGCTTTGGAAAAGAGGTAGTTTGTGAAATTATGAGAAGTTGCAGAACATTCAAGACTTCAAAATGACATTACCAATTCTTGTTCCTATGATGATGATGTATTAGTAGAAATTAAGAACAGGCGTGGTTTGTAAATAATGAAGGCCATCAAGTCTAACTTAACAACTAGAATACAACTTACTAATAAAACTAAAAATACAATGGATAAAACTGAACTAGAATGCAATCATTCAAACTTGAAATACAGTGAACATAATTGAACTAGAGTGCCATTGACCTTCGGAGTTTTACAAGTAAACTAAAATGAAACTAATCACTGAAATACTACAGCTCTGTCTCATTCGGTGTTAGTGGTATTTTGGAACAATTCATAGAATAAGACTGGCTGTAACATGTGATGTAAATGAGCATAAAAACATAAAGTTTAAAAAAAAACGCAACTAAGCTCTAAAACACCACAGCTAAGTCTCATTCAGTGTTAGTGATATTTTAGAATAATTCGTAAGAACAAGACTAGCTGTA